>JAPTHN010000004.1:66640571-67840571 GCA_026936325.1 Platynereis dumerilii | reverse complement strand
TTGTTATGTTGTTGATTGTGCATCTGATATTTGTGTCTTCGTCACAGGTTCCATCAAGCAAAACGGAAAATTGCAAAGATTTAGGGTCTTTAGGCCGAGAGCATTCCATGTCGCATTTGCTCAGAAAATTTACCCGACACTCTTGAGTTGTACGATACAAACATTCCTGCCCTTCCTTGCGAACAGCAAAGTATACGCCAGTCTGAAATAATAATTTTAATTCAACATGTTTCTTTTGTGCCAGGTTTAGATGTGCCACTCCTCTCATTGCAGGATTGGCTTGCACTTGCTCTGCTAACAGGGTCTGTTATATTATGAAGTTGGCCTACAATGAATATTAAAAACATTCATCATACATTGTTTCCTATTTATTGTTGAAATAAATTTCTATAATATTGAATTTGACAGATTGGGAGAGTCTTGTGACTGGCCTGAGCTTATAACATTGTTGCGTTTTCAATTTCAGGATTTGACCTCACTTGATATTGGTCTGTTTATATTGCATTTGTATAGCTCATACAAAAATAACAACTATTCAAATGAATACGATCCATCAAGCAAAACGGAAAATTTCAACGATTTTGGGTCTATCTTTTTTAATTCTGAGTCAAAAATAAAAAAAATTCATACCACATTTTCATCCGACATCAATTCACAGGTTAGTTCAACCTGAGTAGCGCTGAAATCTGTTATTTCAAAGGTGATATTTTCCTCTGCCAGTGTAGCTGGTATCAGTAAAAGAAGGAAGCACAACCATACTGTAAATAAATAAGATATAATGGCAAGTTGAGTTTTCAAGGTCAAAGCTATAGGTTTTGTCAGATACAAATTTTGAAGGTATCACTCCCCCATTTATTAAGATTGAAAAGTTTGGTTTTGACTGTTGCGGAGTTACAGGAATCCTCATTGCGGTTAACTGTTTCACACCTTTCTTCCACCTGATTGCTTGTACGTGACGTGTAGTAGATATCTACTCACGTGAAGCATTAATCTGATTAAGTAGTAGATGAATGAATGAGTGAATTTTTGTTTCCTTTAAATAAACATACATATATACAATGTGAAGGGAATTGGAAGCTGTTTTGACGATTTTTGTTCTTTTTGACAGTTTTCCATTGTTGGTACTTGAATTTGATTTGATATTGAGACTCTATATCTTATCAGGATGCACCACACGTCACCTGAGTACTACATGTCACAATTTATAAACACATTTTAGGGAACCACACAATTGTGGCTCTGATTCTACACTGTAAGAAATGGCCGTGTTTTTCTGGCTAAAAGAACCGTAAATTTATTGTTATTTTATCAGTATTTTTTTAAAACAGACTTTGTCTGTGAATTTACAGTTCTTTGTCAGTTACAAAATGGCTCCAAGATAAATTTACTGGCAACTTGTAATATGCAGACAAAACATTTGAATTGGCCAAACAATCAATACACCTGGTCAGATTAGGAACTATAAACAAGAGATTGCATGGACTTCAACCACGGAACATGTGGTGCCATCTATAACATATGCTTTACACAGCTGTTAATCAAACTTAATTTATAACTTATCTGAAGTTAAGGGAACATCCTCATTCATATGATCTTAAAGATGCTGTCATTATGCAAAAGTTGTTATATTTATATATGACATTGACATTTGTGTGAGTCTTATGATGTGATCTAAAGAATGACACTATTAAAACCAAAATAACCCAGGCGCAGTCTGCATCAATACAACATACTTCGATAAACTTGACACCTGGTTCTCTTGGAAAATATCCATCAATTTTATGGTTTGTGAGCAAACGTGTGGGAATTAATTGCTGGGTATAATTGATGGACTTACTTCCCAGCTGTCAAGCAAGAGATGAGCAAGGCCGAGCCTGGAGTCAGTGGCTCTCTCACTCTCTCAGCTGATTCCAGCTTCGGCACATCCCTACAGCTATGCGACAGTTAAATCACATGCTTAGTCTGTTGTTTTACACTTGTGCAATAAGTAAGAATAACACATACTATCCGTATTTTTACAGCGGATTATACAGCTCCTTGCATTCTTTACATTCTATGATTGACAGTTGTTATAACTGTAAAATATACTTTGAATAAACTGTTTTATATATGTACATTATACCGTAATATCACTTTGTTGAATCTGCAAAATTACAGTTCAAAGTACCAATCTGCATTTTACAGTTCATTGTCCTGTTCAGGTTTATTAGTACTTTTACAGTTCTTAGACCCGGAACAAAGTTGCCAGTTAATTTAACTGTAAAATTTAACGGGAATTTTTTGCAGTGTACCGCTAAATTAACCGTGCCCTTTCACATGGAAAATTGAGCAGATCAAGATTGTCTGACAACTCATGCCAACTCAAGTTAGAGATCACCAAGATGATCCTAACATGCATTTTTGTCAGTTAGATCCCTTGCTTGTTAGAACCCGACAAAGAGATGTCTAACTAATACCTAGGACAGTTACAGAAACTCAAATAACTCCAGTATTGCAGCTGTTGGCCCTACCAGCACTATTTAACGGACATAGCTATAAGGGAATTGATAACAGGCAAATTAGCACAAGTCAAGCAGATGATTCAGATATTAGGAAGAAACAACAGAGGTTTACACAAATCCTATCATACATGAGAGCCAATTCGAAGATGTGATGTCAGGAGATTTCTGACCTCAAGGAGTTGAGTGTAGAGAATGGATTCAAGACAATGAAGAAAACTGATACTCTTTTATGCATCAAATAAGACACTTTTCCTTGAACTGTACAGGTCTTGGTGGTGTAAATAGGAGACTACTGCATGATTTCCTGGAATGCTACAAACCCGATATTATTCTACAGGAGACTTTGCTTTTGAAGCGGGATCTATACAGATTGTGAGAACTATATGACCTGCATATGAGGAGGGGCAAGTCTTCAGTCCCAGATGCACAAATACTTCATGGAAGACCTTATGGTGGCCTTGGGGTTTTATGGAAAAATACTTTGTCTCTCATCTTAAATTATTAGAGTGCCCTGATGACAGACTCCGACCTTTTGAGCTGATTCTTGTTGATGGCAAACGCATGTTGATCTGCAATTTGTATTGTCCGAATGACAACAGGTCTGCTGCAATTGTGAGTGAAGACTTTTCAAGAAAAATTGATTCACTGGAAATGTGCATAATGGAGAACTCTGCTGATTTTATACTGCTTGGAGGGGATTTTAATACTGATTTTAATCGAAATAATATCCATTCAAGGTACCTTAACCAATTTATGTTTAGAAATGCTTTATGTCACACCTGACAGGATAATGTCTAAAGTTTTACTAGTCCAAATAACTCTAAATTATGCATCGTTCACTTCATTGTTGATGGTATGTTGAAGCCACTACAGTGCCGCCTGTAAGTTAGTGAAACGGGTGATATTTTGATAAGTAAGTGAACCACCCTTCCCATTGAAATAACATTGGAGCTTGTGTTTCACTCACTTATCAAAGACTTTGACCAATACCTAACTCCAAGTATTGCGGCAAAGGAAATTGGCAGCCATTGTTATCCCACACGCCTCAAATATCGGCCTTTATGACCCAAAAGGTTTTCCTCTTATCGTATGAGAATTTATGCTTCCACTAGCAGTTATGTCGATTATGTTTAGCAACAATGGCAAAATGTCACCCTTTTTACTAGCTTACAGGCAGCACTATATGTCATGCAGATGTGTTGGATTATTCTGCCTGGCCAAGGCTGGTTGGTCATTACCCATTGACCATAGACATTAAAGTTGAATGATAAAACTGCTTACCTGATATTGGGGATTTTAAGGCTATAATGACATTTTAGTGTGTTTAGGAAAATTTTCGACTGATTTCTGAAGTATTTTCTTTGGCTTTTATACACATTAAAATAAACATTTAGTTATTTCATTTATATTTATTCAAAGCTCCTCCCTGAAGCAGCCAGTTCATTGGCGATGACGTCACAATGACCGTTGTTAAAAATATATAGCTACAAGTTAACAAATTTTGAAAATGGTGATGACATCACAAAGTTGATTGAACTCAAGACAGGTTGATTTTTTTAGTGTGTACTGAAATAAATCCAGGGGTTATTTAGTGCATTATATGGTCATTTCAACCAGAACAAGAACTTTTTTTTTTTCAATTCTGCCGTTGTTAAGCCATTTAGATTGATGAAAGTTACTGATTCTTCAGTTATCAAAGCAGTGATTCGGAAGGCTAAATCACGCTTCAATACAGATTATTTTTTTTAAGAAAGAGTATTTAGGTTTTGCATGCCTTTGGGTTTCTTGAGTGTTGAATGTGAAGGGTTTGTCATGTATTTATATCAAGCCATTTGAGACAATGTGAAAATTAGCAAAAGTTGTAATCTTCAATTTTGATCCATCATTCATTCAGAGTGACTTTAGGCTATTCTTTCATTAATTTTTTTTTTCATATTTGGTATCTGATAGCATTTTCAAACTGCAGAATTCTGGCCGTTTACTTACGTACATGCTTGCAGTATGCCATGTTAGTAGACTAAGATTGCCCCCAGCGACAGCCATTATTGATTAATGCCCAGTTCCTTGTGAAGATATTTGTTTTTCCCTCTATTTATAAAGCTACAATAAAATGAACAAGAAACCGACCCAAGATAGAGAATTTAATAGGGAAAAAAGAGATAATTATTAGTTGTTCAGAACTTTTAAAACTGAATACCTGAAATACCTTAGGTCTGAACTTGAATAATATACTATTGTCGATAGATTTAAATTGTTTTTAATTGAAGTCGTACTTGTTCTTATGTATATGCTTTTATTATCGTTCATCTATTTAACAGACTCATAATTTCTATTTTTGATACCTATTTTTAACACTATATAGTGGTTTATCACAATTGTCAAATCTATAATACTTGAATGTGTTATGTCTGTTTACTCATGTTCATGCGGGCTCCAAGCCTCAACAGAATGTATGTTTTGTAAACTTGTAAACTTGTAATCCAGGAGTATCAATCTGCACTGCACTTTGTTGCGCTCCGCTCGCAACACAGGTTCTAGTTGTTATGGTTTCTAGTTTGTTTATTTTTTGTCAGTTGATTGCAGTGCCATGATGTGGTGAAACTGGGAACTAAGTAGCATGGCTAACAGTTGCAAAACAGCTAAAAAGCTGCAATAAGGAATCAGTTTTAAGAGTTATCTGAGGTAGAATGCAATAAAACAGCAGTAGACAGGCCTGTGAAATAGGTGGTTAACCATAAACAGGCCATGAGGGAGGATGACCCCGGGTGACCTTTGTGCCTCTCATTGGCATAGGAGTCCTCAAACAGATCTAATACAACAAAAGAACAGGAGCTGTTTGCTTGCATGTGAAGCAGAACAGTAGAACAGGAAAGTTTATTAACATTTCAGAGGAATGACAGGCCTGTGGAGTGAGCTTTAGCCACAAACAGATGACCTCATTTGCATGCAATTTGCATATCTTAGTGAATGTGCACACATTCTGATGATGTTGTGAAGCAGCCATAGGGAAAGGATCTTAGAAAATTGTTAAAGATTAAATTAAGACAATTACAGCTCTGACAATAATGAAAATGTTATAAATACAACAAATCATTACATATGATGACAGAAAGTTCTTGTTGTCCTTTCAGTTCTTTCAGACATTTAAAAATTACAAAATTAAGGTTTTTTGTCACTGAAGCTCCATCTTGTGAGCATCCTGCATTCAGCTTATTCTTCCTCTTAGCTAAAACATATATGTAAGAAATAATCATCTGTGCCTGGCTGAGGCATTGCAGAAAAAAAATTCTACAGCAGAGAAATTTAACACGTATAGCAGCACAGGCGCGCTGAACAAGATTATGTAAAAAATAGAGACACTTTTGTTCAAATCCAAACATATCATGCAGGGTAACTTAAAATGTGGATTACTCAGTGACGATGTTAATGTCACCATGGATGGACTCCAAGTAAATTTTTGAAAGTCCTGCATGATTTCCCCACAGTTTCTGACAGCTTTCAGTGTGATAATATGCAATGTGATGATGTTATTACAGATTTTGTATAAGTGTGCCATGTTCTTTTCAACTGCCACAGTGCTCTTGTGATGTCAGTATCAGCATAATGATTTCACAGTTGGTATATTCGCAGTTTCAGCTGTGTCACTTGGAACCCTTACTGATCACACCATTACAAATTCACACATAAGCTGTTAGATTGTTGCTCAACATTGATTATTCAGTTTGATGTTTTGAATAAATCCAAAAGTTACAATATCCAGCTATATACAATGCATGGATTTTGTGTATAACTGCTATCAGTTTTAGCACTTTTACAACAAAACAAATTCATTCACTCTCACATTCATTTGTTGGTCTGAGAGGTTATCATGTGCTGCTCCGTCTTGGCAAAAATAATATACTCAGGATCAATTCAGAATTTAAGACCTAAGGTTGGGGAGTTTTGCTTGGGGGCGTCCTTATCACTGATTTCCAATAATGTTTATTTGATGATCAAATTTTTAGCTTCCTTGTCTGGCCTTTTCCCAAATTTTTGGGAGCAACTACCACCCCCCCCCCCCCCATTTCTCGTCCTCTGGTATGCCCATGCAACACCGCCACGTTCACTTCCGAAAAATCTCTCGATCATCCTCATTCCAGTCATCAATTCTGAACAGTTTCTTTGGCGCAGATCTCACCTAAAAGGCTGAAAAGCCACAAGGTGCTGCCCTCAATGAGAAATTTCACAACAGGACACCATGAATGTCCATGATGGATCAAGCAAGTCGCTCAAACATATCAGTTTCACCTGCTCCAACTGAATCAAACAACCATACCAATGAATGCAGATTAATCAATTGTCATTCACACTTAGACAGCCCATAAACCTGACTTGTTGGTAGCAGTTGGAATCAACACTCAAGCTTGTAGTGCCAATACTGATGTCAGTATTGCAATACTGACATCATCTGGGCATATATTCACATGGAACATGGCACACTTATACGAAATCTGTAATAACCACCAAAAACAGATTGACATTTTATGCAAGGATTTGACATTGAAGTCTCCTATGTATTTGTGCCAGCAAATGAACACTTCCCTATACACGACAAAAGAAGGGTCTTCCTGGTTATGACACTCACTTCTTGGGTAATTAATAGCAACAGTGCAGCAAACCTGATCTTGGTGTGCTTATAAAAATGTACAGAAAGTGCAGAACGCAGTATCATAGTGTGATTTTGTGGCCCTTTTACAGGCTACATGCAAACCCTCCTTGGCCACATAACAGGACACACATCAGTTGCAGCCTATTGAGGACTGTTGTCTTTGAGGGCACCTGAACCTAGCACCAAAATAAATCAGCTCATTTTTGCTGTTCCATTATGCCGGAAAGGTTACACTCGAAGTCAAGATACCAAATCACATTTTTTCACATTAGAAAAAAAGTTATAGATAATATTCCAGAATGTTTTGAACTTTGCCTTTCTAATAAATCATGGTATATGATAAACTCCTTAACTGTGGACAGTAAGTTATATAATTTGGTATTTTCCACCACAGTTTCTGTATGCAGTGATAAATTGACACCAGAACGTTTAAGTAAAAATGCCTCAATGGGAGTCTTATCAGCAATTATTTGATATCGTGCTTGGTATACGTAGTACTCCTTTTCTCAAATAAGTATGATAGTATGTCACAGAGAGTGTTATCTGGTATTTCAAGCAGTTTTACTGTTAATAAGAAATTAGTTTCTCATAATACAGATTTCAAACTGATAACTATGTGATATATGCATACACTTTTCCGAAAATGTTGGACACAGATGCAAATACGACAAGAGATGATCATCTGGGTGGCCAAGTGGTGTGGGTGCCCATCCGCTGAAAGTCTTTTCCTGCATGGGTTCGAATCAGTGTCTATGCTGGGCAAGTAAAAGATCCCTCACCCTCACTTGGGATAAATGTGTAACATGTTGAGGACTGTCGCTCTCTCTCCCATCTCCTCAATCAGCCCTCGTGAGCACCCAGAACTGGACTTAGAGGGCTGCACTTACCATATATCTATCTAGATACATGGTGTCATTAGTTACAAAGATTTACTATTGTGGAAATATTAAGAGGAAAAGATTAATAAAATACGGAACTTAGCATATTATTATTTATTTTTATATTTATTTTGTTCAGCCCCCATAGTATGGGTAAATTATTATATACAATTATGTGCAATAAAATCACATAAATGTCATATCACACATAATAAAAACAAAGGTGACTAACAACTAGACAGTAGGTTAAAACGATTTTAAAAGTAAAGTTACCAAGAAATGCTCATCTGATCTAATCTTTATATAATTGTCACGGTAGACTAGAAATTACAGCGACTCAACAATAACATAATTTTTAATAGATTTAACTTTTACTGGCTTTTTGAAAAAGGTTGACACTGTAGACATATTACCCTGTACAAAGTGATCTACCATCATACTTTTTTCCCAGCAAAACCTTTTCTAAGGTGCAGTGACAACAGATAGACTTGCATCTCTATAGCAGGACAGTCCACTTGTACAATCCTGTTGTATAGGTTAGCAGTTAATGTTTTAGTCCTTGTCTCAATATTTCCTTTATCCATAGCATCCAAGAGGGTGGTATGATGACACCTCTTATTCATTCTCATTACTCGTTTAATTATGGACCCTTGGGCAGAATTGAGTTATTTAATATCACCCTTGTTGAGGTATACACTATCTGATCCATATAATGGACAATAAACTAAACATTTTTCTCCGACTCATTTTTGAAAAAGAAGACACATGCAAGAATCTCTGGGTGAAATCTAAAGTTTAGGATGTTGGTATGAAACAAAAATATACCAGATTGAAATAAATTATAATATACTATTTTCACTTCATTATAAAATGTATAATAATACAGTGGAAGAAGATTGCATCTTATTATCATATAGTTTTTACATAAACTGTACGGAATAATAGACAAATGCTAAAACACCAAAATTGTAATTCTTAACTTGTAATGATTTACCTTTCACTGAAAGATGAACAGAAGCAGCAGCCGCTGTGTAACTCATGATTCCTAGATGTGTTTGTCATGGCCCAAAGCAGTGAAGTGAAATCATTTGATCCTCAAAGAGACTCAATTGGTAATAAACAGAAGATAACCGTTATCTGAGATGCGGATCCAAAGATCTTTATGTAAATAGTGAGACACGGTGTGTATATTTGATTAGCATATCATAGTTTTTATTGCTAACACGACGGTCCCAGGGCAAGATAGAGATAGACAGATGTTCAGGAGAGTAGATTGATGAGATGGGAGACAGAGTGGGAGTCGTCAATATGTAACACATTTATACTATATCAGGGATCTTTCCCTTGCCTTTTGGCTGCATTGCATATAGTATATTTCTGAAGAATTTGAAATACATCATTGGATATGATTTCTTGACAAGCCACTGTGCGAGGCTACCATTCAACAGATTATGACTATGACTGAATGCCTGCCTCTAAGTCCAATCCAGCCCAGCGCAAAGACACCATGTGTAGGGGGAACGGGGGCACATTGGGACGCTTTTGACGTCTACAAATTTTGCTCAATGCTGAAAGCACTGAAGAAGTTTGCATGAATATCACCAATACTATTGAGCTTAAATGCAAGGCATAATAAACTAGACTGCACCTACCCTTTTGCAGCCAGAGAGTCGTAAAAATGACCGTCCCAATGTGCCCCAAGTGGCACAGCCGGGGCACATTGGGACATCAATTAAAAAATCATTTTAACACACCATGCGCAATAGATATCACATATAGGTATTGTGTAAAACAATATACAGTGCATTAACACCTTATAGTGCCAATAGTTCATAACTTTAAACAGTTTTAAACATTTAACATAAACTGTCCTGGGTGCGGACATCTATGTAAGTAACACACAGTGCTTTGCGACAAATTTGTTCACAGAGCATGGTAATCCACTATATCTCTATTCACTGTGGCCCGAATTCTTGTTATGTGCTGTCCCAGGTCATTCAATTGCCTTGGACACTTAAATTCTACCGTATTAAGTGCGTCCCAATGTGCCCCGAATTCATTGTCCCAATGAGCCCCGATTAGACTTTTACACCAAAATGCTAATTTCTCGGACACCAGTGAGTGTTTTTATCACGATAGCAATTCATAACTGTTCGTTACGATATATAGAATTCATACAAGCACTGAGAAAGCCTCATTGTTCATGGTTTGTCCACAGAATGGTTCAAATTGAACCCGTCCATATTTACTTTAGTAGTAGGAAAACAAACTTTTGCTCGCCATACTTCTGCATGTGGCTGTAATTTGTCTATAAAACCTTGGAAACATCAGGATGTGACGTTACAAGATATGATGGCACTACCATATCATATACCTTGCCAGGATCCAAGAAAACCCCACCATCCCACAGTGCCCCGCGTCCCTATGTGCCCCCGTTCCCCCTACCTCGATAGCGCTATGAGTCGGATTCTTTTCTAGCAGCAGACGAGCCACAACATTAATGGCTCCATGGCTGGGTGCACAAAATGGCGCCGCCTGTGCCAGCCAATGCTATGTCGATCCCAGTGCTGTATACATGTAGACCCTTATTATCCCATGATGTATTTGAATGGCCTCATGTTTTGCTAGACATTGAGGAATACAAGGTATACAGACTTCCCCGGTGTTTGTGAATGGGATTGACTTTCATGACATTAAAATATATATATAATACAGCTTTCATCATCTTTCAAAGTTTTTCATAGACCACAAAAAGAACCTGGCTGTGATGGTGCAAAATTTCAGAGCAGCACCATGACCATTTGAAAACCACTTCAGTCACATCATGATTGAATGAAGCTGACCCAACATCAGAGATTTTTCCAAAATTTGTGAAATTGGCAAAAATATATCACAAAATACTGCAAAGGTGCTCATTTGATGCTAAGGATAATGTAATTTAATAACTTTTCAGCTTGAAAATGCTGTCGAATATTGGACACATTCGGTGTTTTACAATATTTTTTTCTTTTTTCCCCGGGGTCAGGGGTGCATGAGGGCCTTTCTGGAATTTCCTCAGGAAAATTCTTCCAGATGGTGAAGTTCTTCAGATTATTCCAACCACAGGATCGTACCTGATCAGTGGCATGTCTAAAAAAATAACATGGAAGAGATAGGAAACGCTGCAGGGTGCTGCATTTTCACTCTATATAATGATATATAATAAGTGTCACAAATACATTCAAAGTTTCCATGCTCTGATGGAGCCTGCTAACTTCATCTCTGCAAGAATTTCTATGATTGGTGGATTCCGAAAATGACAATGTGTCATGGCACCTTTGAATACACCAATGACAAAAAAGGAAAAGACAATCTGGTTTTGGCCTGTGTTCCAATCCACACATTAGTGGCCTAGTGGTTAAAAGTGCTTGTTTGTGCTACCAGTCTGGCTGTGAGGTCGTGGGTTTGACTCCCACTCCTGGAACTCAATTTAGTCCGAGCCCATGGGACATCAAGTGGAGGTGGGTTGTATCCAGTGTTCTGTGCTGGGGCAACTGGAAGACCCGGGGTGTCCCTGAATTAATAGGGTATGTGCCAGTCCCCTTGTTTTCTCATCAATCATCATTATACGGCGGTCGCCAACACTGGAGAATGCTACGGCATGGGAACTTTTGGCAATGTTCCTCTAGTCTCTACCCATGGGAGCTTTTCTATGGCTGCCCTGAGCTGTATCATTGTGGAAGTCTCACCACGAATTTTGTGCCTGCACTGCATGACTGAGATTATTTACAATTACAATATACGCTTATCTACAATTACAATTACATTAGTGAGGGTTGTAAATGACCAGTGCATTAGTCACTCTAACCCACTTGAAACTTTCAACTATTCTAGCTTGAACATTTTTTAAAAGTTTTTCATTTTCTGTGAAGGCTCATTGAGCCTGCCAGAGTAACATAAATTTATTTATTTGATAAGAGACGGAAATTTTCTGAAAAGTCAGTAGCAAACAATTAATTACGCTTGTACTATTATATAGAACCACTTGATCAAAATATGTTATCTTAACAACTTGTTTGTTGTAGTGATTTTGTTTTTAAGGAAGACTTGCTTATCCAGATAATGAGACTGAAATATGACTGCACTTGTCTGCATGTAATTAGAGACCTATTTATATTTCTATTTGCCAAGTAAAAGTACAGTTTGAAAAATAAGTTATGACATTGAAATAAAAGTTAAATTCCTTTATACAAGCCTATATATATATGATAGTTAATATGTCAAAGAATAAACCAGATAATTTCACAATGGTCAAAATTACCAAAAAAACTTTGGAATTGTGGGTCTGACATCAGAATCACGTGATTGGTCGAGATACTCAAAGCGTGTAACTTTTCTCAATTTGCAAGAAAAATGTTGAATGAAAAAAGAAGAGGAATAAGAGGCAATGAAAGAAAAAAGACAATGAGAAAGAAAGAGAAGAAAAATAAGATACAGAGGAAGAAGAGGAAGATAAAGGAAGAAAAAAGGGGGAAGATGGAGAAGGAGATAGGAAAGAAAGTTAGGGAGTAGAAGAGAAAAAAAGAAGGAAGAAGAGGGAGAAGAAGAAGAGGATGAAGATGAAGAAGACAAATGAGAAAATAATAGGAAGTTTATGGTATGTCTGAGAAGAGGAAGAACACTAAGAGTGAAGGGAAATAGGAGGAACCCTATGTCATTCTCCTTTATGGGTGTTGTCGTTCCTTCGCTCGACCAATGAATGTTTCAGGAAAAAATTTGTATTTTTCGACCAAAATTCAAAAATTATGGAATCAACTGTAATTTATATGATTTAGTGATATAACATTCTTCCTCATTTTTAGATTTTTTGATTCACTAAGGGTGACATTCTGCTGTACGAAGTCAAAACCTGCAGTATGACGTCAAAACATGACTGAATGCCAATGTCAAGCAATAAAGTTGGCACTGAGTTATAACATCACATCTACTATGCAAAGTCAAGGTCAGATATGAATTATATGTCCAAATGTTCCTATTTGTCACAATGTAGCCAAACCGTGAAAATATTAATGTGTTTTTGTTGTACATTGGTGATGAGGAAATGACAAATAATAATATTTGCTAAATACGTATGAATAATTATTGATGAATACAAATAAGTGTTTGTCCCATTAAACTATATAGATAGCGATATCATAAGGAAGGTGATCCATTTATTATCCGAAATGAATACACAGACACTTCAATTATGCTCAATGTCTATCTGTCTGGATGAATTTTAATTTATGCAGAAATGTAAACTAAACCATTAAATCTGTATGTCTGACATTCTGCTGACAAAAAATATAATAATGTTAGACTCAATAAATCTCACAATAACATGATCATTTCCCTATGTTCCTTTTCTGGAATATAGCCCCTTCCTCAACGTTCAGATACTATTCAGTTTTGGTATCAAGTGGTTGTTTAGAAGATTCGTCAATAGTCTTTTGGACATTTTCACAATGTAGCCGATGGAAAAACTACTAGAATGGCAAAGAAAGATATGCTCTGCCTTCTAGGCATTATCTATTTTGCCATTTCAGCAATTCTTGTTTCGGTGCGTGCAACCAACAGATGTAGTTATGGTAAGTGCACTGAGAAACTCGAAATTTATGAGAATTATTGAAAACAATGACAAGTGTAGGCCTGTGAGGAATCAGAAGAAATTAGATATCGTGATAGAATTTAATGGAGATATCACTCCTTGGCAATCCGCAAGCAGACTTTTCTGGAGGTCACGTGACATTTGCTTTGTCAATCAGAACTTCCAGTGTTCATCAACTTATTTTTTACCTTTTTTTGTACTTGACAAATATATGTAATGATCAAGGTACACCTGTGAGACTTCCTGTTGATTAACTTGACGTCATTACTATGCTCCATTCTGAAGATATTGATATAAATTAGATGTTTCTTGATTTTGACAAAATTGTTAAACCAACTTAATTTGACAGAAAATGTGTCAAGAAATCGTCCAAACAGAAATTATTAGTTTCAAAGAGCCGCTTTTTTTTACCAAAACTACAAAAGCAATCATGCAATTATTTTTCCTGAGAAAACTCCTATTTGAAAAATGAGTATTGAAACATTTTACTAAAAAGGCATGAGATTAATCATACTTGTTAAAAGATAATTTCCCTGTGAATGCGCATATTTCATAAAGGTTTGAGTCAAAAGATAGTCCAAAAACACTGGGGTGCATCTGATCAGCCACGACAAAAAAAAATAGAGCTCGGAAGCTGTGTAGTGGCTTAAGGTTGTGTTTGGTAGTCAGATGCGCAAACTGAAAAATCTTCTTGATCAATGAATCTTTTTCAGATTTATAAAATTTCTCCTCTTAAATTATTTTTTCATAATATTTTCAGTCCGCGAAGCCCCTGTTTACAAAACAATCTGGAAATATGAAGGTGAAGATGTGAGAGTGAGATGTCCGGGATATGAAGTTGATTCTTCGCCAAGTTTCAGTGTTGAATACAATTGGTATGACGGAGCATATAACTGTCGCCAAATGACTACATTGATTGCATCATTCATCAATCATGTTAGTGGTAAGTAGCATCCATTCAATATATGACTCAGTTACAAATACAGCTTTTCTATTTTCGCCTCTTTATTTATACAATTCTGGTCATGGGTCATGAACTGGTCCACTGAGAGGGTGGAGCAATTACAAGAGTTTTAAAAGCAAAATATTCAATAGAACATCGCTACTATGTCTAAGATGATTTTTTCAATGAATAGGGGCAACTGATGCACCCTAATATCCATAACATGTCCAGGTTAAAGTAAATTATTTTTTCTCTCGGTTTTTTGCTATTTGCCATTTTCACTCAGAAACACAAGTAGCAGGTTTGATTCCAGAATTTTTCAATGAGAAAAAAGTGTAGTTTTGTGGTGTGGATTTCATGGAGCACAGTGCCCCTGAGCAATCCTTAAGATAAAAAAAAAATTGAGCGAGAAGACGAATAACACGCAGATGTAGAGCAAGGTCAGAAGATCATTTTAGCACAACAACGAAAAATTTTTGTTGGGAAAATTTTGATTTATACTAATTAAAAAATTTTTGTTTATCACACCCACATTTTCCGCCTAAAAGAGGGTCATAAAAGTGGATATAAGTTATGTAAGTCATTTTCAGATACAGGTTTAGAAGGAAAGACAGTATTCTTTAATCACTGTGACTATAAAATGTGTGTGAAACATGTTATATATCAACAAATTAGTGTGCAGAGTGTGATAAACTCACTTGACTGTATGTTTGTCAAAAATACCATGTAGTTAGCCCTGCTATATTCACTCTATTGTTTCTTTTGAGTGTTCAACTGCTTCTAGGTGGGTTTGAATTTAGCTGCGCCTTTCGTTGGGGTCTTTCGCTGTATTTTCATGACAAAATGTGGTCTCAGATGCAGCTTTTAGGATATTTTATATCATTGATGTTTATGAATAAACAATACAGGCACAGTGCATGACTAGCACAATTGTCTTTAAAGAATCATGTGAACAATGCATATCTGTTTACAAATAACCCAAAGTCTCGGCTTGTTTGTTCTTGGAAGTGCATGTATGACATTGTATGTATTAATCTTGACTGCACGATGATCTAAATTTAGGATGAAAAAATGAAATTAAAAAGACTTCCAGAGATTCTAGACCACAAAATGATTATTTCGCAAGCGAGACCCTAATCAGCTTGATATTTATACCAAACTGAGATTTGGCATTGAAACA
This sequence comes from Platynereis dumerilii, assembly GCA_026936325.1. Taxonomy (NCBI): domain Eukaryota; kingdom Metazoa; phylum Annelida; class Polychaeta; order Phyllodocida; family Nereididae; genus Platynereis; species Platynereis dumerilii. Next base: position 67,824,795 of record JAPTHN010000004.1, on the reverse strand, counting down.
TGTTTGAATTGTCATGAGTGATCAGTGAGCACACAACGGTGTATGTAGATCATTGAGCAATCGTGGGACAAATAAAAAAATTAATCACCTCATAAAAATTGTTGGGAAAGGGAAATGCGGAAAGGTAATTTCTGCACCTAAACGTCCGTAGTAAAGACCATAAATGATTGCGGATGCTGATAAATGAATCTACACAGGTATGACTTACAATGACACAGTAAACAACATTCTGTGGCATGTTTGACGTAAAACATTCTCAATATAGGTCTAATATAGCTCAAATCTAGCGTAAATACAATAATATTATTAACAACGCAGAAACAATGCCATTGAATTGGTCTGATAACTGGGGACAATTGTGGAAGGCTACAAACTTGTACTATCGGTCTGATGCAAACAATCACATGTGTTTGTCACGCTCTTCACACTATATTTAGGCATAACAATGTCATGTTTAACACAAATGCAATGGTCACAGAAGTCAATGATAATGTCTTTTCACAACAATTGTCCATGCAAATGATTTAAACATTTCCTTCAAGGTCTCTGCCCCCGTATCAGCATTGAAATATGAGTGTGATAAACCAAAAAACTAAAAATTGATATAATTCAAAATTTTCCCAACATAATTTTTTAGTTTTTGTCTTAAAAAGTTATCCTGACTTTGCTCTACAGCCACATGCTATTCATCTTCTCGCTTATTTTTTTTAATCTTAAAGTTTACTCAGGGGCACTGTGGGAGACAAATTTTATTTATTTAATACATGTTGACATGCTTGCATCGAGCAACTGCCATTGACCATTTTGAAACACACCTCATTGTAATTGGTTAAGTAATGAAAAAGCTAGAGGTGTTTTGTTGAAAAACCCTTCAGAAAACCGAATATATGCATATTTCAATGGAAGTGAGAGGTACAAAAGTGTCGATATCTCGGAAAGTATACACGATAATGAAGTTCTGGTTAAAGCACTGTGTAGCATTTTGTTTTTGTGACGAAATATCACAAAAAGGAAAATTGGGATATTTTTTACCCGTAACGCAAAATGGACCAGTACATGACCGACTAGTATAACGAGGTTCAGTAACAACACATATATTTTTACAGCACCAAGTCATAGATTTTGCTCATTTCACAATTCAACTGAAAGTGTTTATTTATTTATGATAACGCCCAAGCCCATGGCCATAGGGGACTGAAAAATCTGCAAACGGTGAAAATCAGGAAAGTGAGAATTTTGCTTTGGTCAGGAAGCTCATTTGTTTGAACAAAGAAAACACTTTGTTGACATGTTGACCCATTTTGTGCTCACGAGGAAGGTTCATCCAAATAATCTGAACCAGGGGAAACTGACTTTCACTGAATGATGTCCATGCACGAATGTCAAAAAGAAGCACAAATTAGTGATTTTTTTTGTAATGTGTCACACTTCCACATTACAAAAAAAATCACTTTCTACATACTTTCTAGAAGGAAAGTAATGCATTTACAGCTTGCACAATTTGGTATTATACAATACAGCTAGTTTGATCATTATCTTACTAAAATGATGGTATCCATTACACATCACTGTCAAAGGACCTCTAAAAAACAACAACATTTAATTAGGTGTATATCCTTTAAGTGATCAAGCTGGCAGGTATCATACTTACGTATATTACAGATTTTAAATTTAACAACCAAGTAAGAATACACCAATACAAATAAATATTCATCTTCTGTTTAATCTTAATTATTAAAATATTAATGACTTTTGCCACCACATACCGATGAAATTGACCTTGCAAATGATTTTAATACGTTTTTTGATGAAAAGATCAAAACGATCAGGTCCAAGTTGGACTCTACAATCAATGAGACTCCTAATGATGATGAAAAACCTTCTCAAATGCTGCGGAATTTTAAAAAGTTGTCTGAAAGTGAGATCAAGAAACTCATCACTGAAATGCCTGTTAAACACTGCCAACTGGATCCCATTCCCATATGGCTTTTGCTGGAATGTGTTGATGAATACCTGCCAATTATAACAAATATTGTCAATGAGTCACTCACACAAGGACAAATGCCACTTGAATTGAAACATGCTCTTGTGAAACCTCTCTTGAAAAAATCTGGATTGGATTTAATCAAAAAGAATTATCGACCAGTATCAAATCTGTCTTTCCTCAGCAAATTGATTGAAAGTGCTATTATTAAACAATATACTGACCATCTTACTAAAAACGACCTGAACGATGACAAACAGTCGGCTTACAGAACATTTCACAGCACTGAAACCCTCCTGATGAAGATCCATGATGATATTATGTTAAATATGAGCAAAGGCGAAGTAACAATGCTTGTACTGCTGGACCTGTCAGCAGCTTTTGACACCATTGATCACAATATTCTTCTGAAACATCTGGAGTGCAAATACGGTGTTCATGATTCTGCACTAAGCTGGTTCAAGTCATACATTTCTCAACGATCTCAGTCAGTGATTATTAATGACAAAACATCAACAAAACTGCCTCTCAAATTTGGAGTCCCTCAAGGTTCAAAATTAGGACCAATCCTATTCAATTCATATATCACTCCATTAAGTGAAGTAGCTGCCAAAAATCAAGTCAATGATCAAAAATATGCTGATGACGAGCAACTTTTCCTCTCTTTCAAACCAACATTCTTGGAACAGAGAAATGCAGCAGAAAAAATGGTGAAGTGCGTTGCTGAGATTAGGAAATTTCTTCATGAAAATAAGCTCTGCAACAATGGAGAAAAAACAGAACTATTGTTCATAGGCAGTCCACATCAACTCAATAAACTCCAAATATCTTCAATCCATGTGGACAATGTGAAAATTACTGCAGCTGACCATGTTAGAAATCTTGGCATAATCTTCAACAAAAACAAGTCCATGGAAAAGCAAGTCAACAAAATGTGTCGGAATGCCTATTTCAATCTGAGAAATATATCAAAAATTAGGAAGTCATTGGACAAGGAAGTTTGTAAAACTGCAGTTAACGCTCTTGTCACTCCTCACCTAGAATATGGAAATGGTCTTCTATATGGTACATCAAGTCATTTGATAAAGAAACTTCAAGTCGCCCAAAACTCAGCGGTTCGACTTATAGAAAAATTGAAAAAGCATGACAGCGTGAGCCAATATAGGAAGCAGCTACATTGGCTGCCAATTCCAGCTAGAATCCAATTCAAACTGATGCTAACTACATGGAAAGCTGTCAATGGACAAGCACCTGTGTATATTCAAAATCTGATCCAGTCAAAACCCAAACAAAACTGTAATCTAAGAAGCAACAACAAAGTTCTCTTAATAAAAACAAATTTGAAGACAGAGCTTTTTCGCATGCTGCTCCAAAACTTTGGAACAAACTCCCAGATATTGTCAAGGCCTCGACAACACTTGAATGTTAAGAGAAATCTCAAAACTTGTCTGTTTAAGACTTTCTACAAATAAAGCTATCATACACAAGCGCTAGTGAGCAGTTTACTGGAATTAGCGCTATATAAATGTCTATTATTATTATTATTATTATATAGATGATTAAAGGTTATGCTACTTAGCCTATGCTGTTGCAAATAAAACAATTATCTACTCCTGTCTGTTCTTGACAGAGAACATCATATGACTTGAAAAAAAAGTTTGATATATATTTTTTAAAACCTATTAGAGTGTATTTTTGTTAATTAAACTTGAATTCATTTCATGAAATATTTTAGGAAAATTTTTTGGCATGCCATTTCTAGCATATTTGTGAAACACAGAGGGTAATAGTTTTTTGTATCATTTTTCGAAGGAAATGTTTTAGTAAAATTTTGCTTTCTTACAGATGATTTCATATTTGTAGACATTTATCAAATAACAAAATATTTTGCAAAATTTCTGGTCTGACATCAGAAAATCCTGCCAGGTGATTGGTCAAGTTGCCCATTGCGTGTCACTTTTTTCAGCTTACTTCAAGCAAGTGATGTTTGCTGGAAAAATGATGTCATAATTTTGACCAATAGTATACCTTGAATACAGCAAAGGCCAACTTTGTATTGTGGCAGTTGTTAACACATGTCAAACTGCAATCCATATGAACTCTTTCACTTCTTCATGAAGAGTTGTATTTCACAATCCTGTGTTGATTGTTTCAATTGATATTAAATCAGTTTCAAGCTGACTGAATGGCTTCACATCTATTTACACTAAATTACCATGCCTTGACCAAAAGCATTGACTATGACATCAGTAAGGGACCATTCAGAATTTATGACTGGGTTGCGGGGCAGATGGGAGATTTACCTGAGGGGGTGCTACATGCTTCAATTTGGACAGTACGAATTTTTACCTTTTGTCCAGAATCTATGTGCCTTACAGGCTAAATAGAGTGTATGACTTGAGGGGAATTGCAGGTTTGCCTGACGGAGCACCAATTTTTCACACATGTTTCAAGGGGGGTACTTATTACTCACAACATGCTGAAGGGGGGTATGAAATTTCAGTAAAAGGAAAGGGGACATACCAAAAATCCACATGGAATTTACGAGAGGTACAAATAAGCATGAAACCAAATGGAGTATAAATTTGTGACAGAAAGTTCAAACAAAACTCCCCAGAATCATAAATTCTGAATGGCCCCCCCCAGGACAGGATGGTAGCCCAGTGATATGGTCAACATTCACAAGAAAATCCCAGTGGGAATCAGATCAAGGACCACGTGATTGGTAGCCCATTGTCCTGCCTCCTGAGCTGAGTCCCTCTTCTGAGAAAATGTTACATTCACAATTAATCATGTTTATTTCTGTACAAACAGTCATTGCATGGATCACCTGATCCTAATCGTCTGAATGCACAACATTGGACTTGCAGAATGTATGTACTGAAAATGTGTGAAACACAAACTGAAACTCTCACTTGAAACTGCTAAAGTCAGTCCCTATTAGGAGATCAATGGCTTAAAATGCCATGGTCACCCGTGTAAAACGCTATGTCACTTTTCAGGAGAGAGTGGTGTCATACCTTCTCTCTACCAATGAAAATTGCAAGAAAAATGATGTATTTTCTACCTCAAATGTCTACAAATATGAAATCATCTGTAATGGTAGCAAAATTTGAAATCATGAAGTGCACGCAGGTTGTGTTAATTCAAATATAAATCATATGTCAGACATTTTTGTACTTCCACACATTCAATTTTTCAGTCTGCGTGAAAACCGAACACATTTCAGTGTTTTGATCAAGAGTATCATATGATTGTTTATATCTTTTTTCAGGAAACACAAGAGTCGTCAACAAATATCCAGAGAGAATGAACATTGACAAATCAGGACAACTGACTATCTGGAATTTGACACCCGCAGATGAGAGGACACTGACATGCATATTCATGCGAGCAAATGAATATGTCGCTGTTTTGCATCTAAGGATAAAGGGTCAGTTACAGAGTTGCTTGTGATTATGTTGTAAACTATTGAATAACATGTTCTACTTAAAGAGGTTTTTAGCAGATTTGACGGTTAATATCGCCCATCATAAAGACAAAATGTAATGTAATTATTGCAGATTTTCAAAAGCCGGTACTCGTTGGTCTATCTCAGCCTTTAGCTGAGGATGAAGTAAGAACTGCAGTATGCCAGATTCCGAAGATGCGTCCCACTCAAGGTATGTCTACACTTTTATTTCCTAAAAGCAGAGAAAACAAATGGTTTTTGCTGACTGTTTGAATTACCAGTGATGTTATTAAAATGTTATGTTTGTGAATATGACATACATGTAATTTAGAGTATCATGTTTTTCCTCAGTGCTTTTCAGGAATCATTTGCATCTCCCCAGTTGTATTAATGTGATTGTTATTCTAACATTTCATATGTACTGACTTACACGTGATAGGACCAAATGAAAATCAAAGCAGTAACTATTTCATCAATGCTCAAGAAGTAACTTCAAGTTATTTCTTCACAAAATCAGGGTAGATTGCTTGTTAAACCAAAATAAATCTGATGATATGATTGTGTCCGATTAAGGTTTTATTCAAGTGGACTACGGCGGCAAGATGAAGAAATATATGAAGTTAGTAGATGGAAGTGTTCCAAGCGTTACAGTGGCAGTAAAAGGGGAGGCAAATACTGGCAACAATGTCATGACATGCACAGCAGTACAGAATGTTTCCGGAAGTGTGAAAGAACTTTCAACATCTGTAGAAGTTAGTGTTCATTGTAAGTACATCACTGCATACTATTTGGTATATCGTCTTGATAGGAAGTTTAGAAGAGACTTAAACAGTATTCCAATTCATTTTCCATAATTATTTCTTTGATATTTCTGAGCAGTAAGCACACTTTTTTCATCATTTATGGTTAATCGGTATTGCGAATCGCTTGCGACTCCAGATTGCTATCACACTAAAGTGGTATCAGCCATACCTGATCACCTCATGGAATCTTCCAACGTAACTTTGAACTGCGAAGTGACAAGGGAAGGAAATCCAGCAGACATATCTGGATACACATGGACTAGAAATGGGAACGAAATACCAGGACCCACCAACCAAAATGGGCATGATATCATAGTTCCTGCTGGCAAAAACATTACTCTGAGGTGAGAAAACTGATAAACAATTTAACTTTTTTTTTTCACATAGAACTGCAAGTACAACTGAAATTTGCAACAGCATTACATTTGACTGGTCTTCCTTTTTTCTTTCATAAAACAAGGAACATCAGAGAAGATAATAGTGGATCCTATCAATGCCAGATTTTCAATGAACCAGATATGCTGACCCCATTTAGTGAGGCACAAGAACTGCAATTAGATGTTGTGCCTCTTTACTGTGAGTGCAATTGACGTGTTTTGTAACTTTTGCGATTACCTTTGTTAATTTTCCCCATCTTTACTTTTTTCATGTTGGGAAATGCTTTTGAACTCTTGAATGTTTCATTATATTGAAAGTATTTACATTGTCTAAAACATACTTTAATTTTTTTTATTTATATATTAATAAGATGAAGAAATGTTTTACAACATGAAATAACATAAACAGATTCTCGTCTTGATCCGGAATTATCATCTTGTTCCGGACTATTTTTGCGGCATTTTTACAAGCGGCATTGATACCAGCGGCATTTATCATACCGTATGACAACAAAATCCAACCAGCGGCATTGATCATACCGTATGACACCAAAATCCATTCCACGGCATTGATCATACCGTATGACACCAAAATCCATTCCACGGCATTGATCATACCGTATGACACCAAAATCCATGCCACGGCATTGATCATACCGTATGACACCAAAATCCATTCCACGGCATTGATCATACCGTATGACACCAAAATCCATGCCACGGCATTGATCATACCGTATGACAACAAAATCAAACCAGCGGCATTGATCATACCGTATGACACCAAAATCCATTCCACGGCATTGATCATACCGTATGACACCAAAATCCATTCCACGGCATTGATCATACCGTATGACACCAAAATCCATGCCACGGCATTGATCATACCGTATGACACCAAAATCCATTCCACGGCATTGATCATACCGTATGACACCAAAATCCATGCCACGGCATTGATCATACCGTATGACAACAAAATCAAACCAGCGGCATTGATCATACCGTATGACACCAAAATCCATTCCACGGCATTGATCATACCGTATGACATCCAAATCCATGCCACGGCATTGATCATACCGTATGACACCAAAATCCATTCCACGGCATTAATCATACCGTATGACACCAAAATCCATGCCGCGGCATTGATCATACCGTATGACATCAAAATCCATGCCGCGGCATTGATCATACCGTATGACACCAAAATCCATTCCGCGGCATTGATCATACTGTATGACACCAAAATCCATTCCACGGCATTGATCATACCGTATGACACCAGAATCCATGCCGCGGCATTGATCATACAGTATGACACTAAAATCCATGCCGCGGCATTGATCATACCGTATGACACCAACATCAATGCCGCGGCATTGATCATACCGTATGACACTAAAATCCATGCCGCGGCATTGATCATACCGTATGACAACAAAATCCATGCCATGGCATTGATTTCAATGTCATCCCATATGACAACAAAATCCATGCAGCACTGATCATACCGTATGACATTAAAATCCATGCAACGGCATTGATTTTGGTGTCATACCACATGACAACAAAATCTATGCAGCACTGATCATACTGTATAACACCAGAATCCATGCTGTGCGAAATTGATCGATAATATGACACAAACTGTCAAAAAATAGTTTCTAGACCTATAACATATGACAAGGATGAGACTTCATTGATTAGTTTTATATTCAATGTAGTATACAATAATGGATAAACCTATTGACAAATTCAACAGTGAACAACATCCTCTAGGTTTTGACATATTAACTTTCGAAAGTTTATTCTCTGTCTAATGGTGTAACTGGTTGACAGTGCATGGTTCCGAAGGCCTTGATATTTCTTCTCTTTCTGCTGCACCATGGGAACAGTTCTTGAGAGGCCATAGAGCTCCTCTGGGGGTATCGATCCATAAGATTCAGGTGCATTTCCCTGACTTTTTGCTGAGACCTGATTTCATAGCAGTTTCTTCCTTTATCCGTTTGGACTTGCTCAGTTGAACGTGATCATCACCAAGTCTGGATGTTTCTTTAAACCTGCAAAAAGAGAGAAGTCATTCACTTGTCAGATAGTCATTCACTTTAAGAAATTGGTATTGAAACTGCTGCCAGGCATTAGTTCAGGTGCCAGGACCAGAGTGAGAATCAATCCCTGGACACAGTCATTGGCAGCCCTGTGCCAACCCTCCTCCCTATGATTGTTAGTTTTTATAACACAAAGGTTTGTATTATATCCCACAATAGGCAGTGAAGTTCTGACAAAAACCACGTGATTCACACCATGTGGTTCATCGTTGTGAACCACATACATTTCATTAATAGGCAGTGAAATGATGACGTCACAATGTTTTGACGCTCTGATTGGTCAGTGTGGTTGTTGGAGATCTTTTTGTGGCCACTCAAACAAAATAGTGCCTCTTGAAATTATTAATTATTTTTACTGGAGGTCTATTTTTATTTTGGGATATAAATAAAACTTAATGGGAGTGTGGTTCACAGCAATGAACCTCACTCACGTCAGGTCTGCTGCAAAATAAACACTCGTCCTTCGGACTCGTGTTGTATTCTTCCGCGACCTGACATTCATGAGGTTCATTGCTGTGAACCACACTCCCATTAAGTTTTATTATATGACTGACCAAAAATTTTATTTTCCCTTGAATTTTTCCCCAAATAGTTAATTCCACAGAAGTCTAGGCCTACCACTTTTAGCATTTATTAAAATCGCACTGAAATTTTGCTGATATCATATTCTGTTTGGAAATAATTGTTTTTTTCTTCAAATCAGTTAAGACCTCAGGCAAAAATCAAAATGGTAAGGATCGAGCACCTGCTTATTATCTTCTCACTGACCACACATACATCACAGAAAAGCGAAGTCACATTTTCTGGCATGCAAAGGTACTGGCTACTGGGCAGTTACTTGTTTTGAAAACATATTTGCTAACACTTAATGATTCACACTGCGTCTACCCGTATGTATGACATTGCCTTAGGGGCCGACCAGACCAGACGATAGTTGGGGGGGGGGCTATGGACTTTACCCCCAGGACGGACTTTTTTGTTCGTTCGCGGCGCGTCGACGAACAATTTTGTCGCATGCGCACTCGCGACAAACTTTTTTATCGGAATTTTAATATTACAGTACCCTAACTACAGGTGGAAACAAACCTTTTTTTTATTTCTATGTCCTGAACAAACTTTTTTTTTCAGTGTCAAGAGGAAAACAATCTTTTTTTTCACCAAATATCCATAGCTAATTATTTGTTTTTGGTAGACATTTTTTCATTGTTATCTTGTAGCCTATAAAATGACAGATAACTGTTCCACAAGTCGTGCTCAAACATGATATATTGACCACATGTATGCAGCTGATCACTTGTTTTTGTTTATTTGAATCATTGTTATTTTGTATAAAGTGACATATAAATGACCAAGGATTGTCCTTTTTCAATTTCCAATAATTCTCATGGCAAAAATGTACTGAAATACTGTGCCCGAGTAACAGAAATCTGCATGCCAGCGTCTATTAATGTTAAAAGGTATATAGGAAAAAATGGTCGATAAGTTTATATGGAATACACGTTAAACAGCTTTTTTTTGAGTAGATGTCATGTCATTAATGATAAAGTCCTCTGTACGTCAGCACGAGTGGGTACATCTCAAAATACCACCATACAACCATTAATTTTGGTCTTATCTATACCCCATATTGTATTCAAAAGAGAACTGAACTTCACTGAGATGATCAATACGCAACAATGGCCTCAGCCAATCTGAGCCCAGATAGCAGCTCAACTGGTGTTGTCACAATTTTGTGACGTCACCATTAGTCCAGGAGCCAACCTCTAAAATTGAGAGTTTTTGGCCCCCGACTGTTATATTGACAGTTTTAGGCTCGTTTCGAAGCTGAGAGTCTATAGATTCCATTTTTGATGGGTGGCAAGCTCGTACCAATCGCATAACGTCACAAAGTGGGGCTGAACGTCAAGACCTCCATTTTTTGGGAAAAACCATTCATTAAAATCATGTTTTTTGGCTCTTATTTGATCAATTCTCATCAGAATTTGACCAAATTTGGTACACATGTTAGATTTAACGCCACTTGGTGGGATTTGGGGGAAAATTCCCGAAAAGAGCATTTTTTGAAATATTTTGAGTTCTTAATCTATTTGCAGAATGCAATTTTTCAATGTTGGCTTAATAATGTTTTTTCCTGTTCAAGATAATGACAATTTTTGCACAACGTTTGCACTCATTTTAATCCTTGCAGTCTCAGCTTTGCAATGATATGAAATTTATAGGTATCTATAGCACTTGCAAGGAAATATTTGGTTGCCAAGCAGCCAAAGTCACTTTTTTGGTGATTTGCGGAAAAAGATGAAAATGCTATTTTTCTCCTTTAATTTTGATGATTTTTCATCAGAATTTCATCTTATATGGTAAATATGTTGAATTCAACATCAGTCTATGAAATGTGGGGGTAAAACTGCAAAATAAATGCATTTTTTGAAATATTTTGAGTTCATAATCTTTCTGCTGAAGTCAATTTTTCAACTTTGTTTGATAAATAAAGCTGATTGTGCTTCAATAACTTCACTTTTTTGCACGTATTTTGTACTCATTTTAATCCTTGCAATCTCAGCTTTCCAATGATATGAAATTGATTGGTATCCATGGCAATGGTATTGAAATATTTGGTGCCGAGACAGCCATAGTAATCTTTTGGGTGACCTGCGGAAAATGGTGAAAATGCTATTTTCCTCCTTTTAATTGCTGATTTATCTTCAGAATTCCATCACATATGGTAAATGTTTGAATTTAACATCAGTTTAGGGGATTTGGGGGAAAATTGCGAAAAATAGCATTTTTGGAAAATGTTTTGAGCTCATAATCTTTTTGCGGAGATCAATTTTCTTTTATATATATATATATATTATATAGCTTATTCTGCTTCAAGAAATTCAACACTTTTGCATGAATTTTGCACTCATTGTTTTCCTTACAATCTCAGCATTCCATCACATGTGATAAATATCTTTGATTTAATATCAGTTTAGGGGATTTGGGGGAAAATTGCGAAAAATTGCATTTTTGGAAAATGTTTTGAGCTCATAATCTTTTTGCGGAGGTAAATTTTCGGTCTTTCTTATATATATAGGCTTATATATTATATAGCCCATTCTGCTTCAAGAAATTCAATTTTACATGAATTTTGCACTTATTGTATTCCTTACCATCTCAGCTTTCCAATGATGTGAAATTTATTGGTATCCATAGCAATGGTGCCAATGGCATTGAAATATTTAGTTGCCAGGCAACCAAATTTGTCTTTAAGTGATTTGCAGAAAAATGTGAAAATGCTATTTTTCTCCTTATTTAATGAGTTTTCATCAGAATTTAGTCCAACTTGGTAAATTTTCTGAATTTAACACTAGTTCGTGGGATTTTAGCACACTTTTAAAAGTGCACGACAGTCGATGGGCTTCCTAATTTAACTCAGTGCACCTCATTGTCCTTCAAAATGAAACCTGGGCACTGCTTTAGTGTCATTCTTCTGAAACACAGTAGGGGAGACTGGGGTAAATTGTGCGATATTTTGCTTCAGGGTGATTTTCCAAAGAACAAAAGCTGAATCAAGTAATCTAAGAATCAGATATCAAAATATAATACCTTTGCCATGCCAGGATCATACCAAGTTTCAGGGCAACTGGACCATTGGGAAAATCATGATAGGCATTTGAAACAACAATAGTCATGTGGCGGAACTTGCCCTCATGTGTTTTGGTGAGTTGTGCTGCATGATGGCAGGATGTTCCGCTTAGTTTAAGACCATGTATTTAACATTTTCTTCAGATAGTTCATTATTATCATGACTTTGCCATGTCGGTGATATGTTACATGAAACTTATCAAACATTTAAGAACCATTATAGGCAAAAATTCAAAATGCTGCACAAAGTAGAATTATTTATTGTTCAGAGATCGGTATGACACTTTTGATACATGTTTTTTCTCAGTTTGAGTTATTTCACAACATGCATAGGCAGAGGGTAACTTGCAAACAAAAACATGAACGCTAAAATTAAATCCTATGTTATACCATTTGCGCAACTCACCCCAATCCATTTGGCACACCTTAAGTTACCCCAAATTGATTTTCTGGAGAAAACCGGTTGTTAAAAATAAATTGACAATGCAAGATTAAATTTATCTCAAAACAGAAATGCTTTCTAGTTACACCTCCTAACTCCATCCTACCAGAGCCTGTCTTGAGGTTCATCATCTTTTTATAAATACCAAATGACTGAGAAACAAGAATGTCAGTCCATGACATCTTACGTTTTAAACAACAAAAATTGATTTCTGAGTGTAAATCTTCATTGCATTATATTTGGCAGTTCTTTTTTTTATGGTGAATATTATTGGTGAGCAAATTTCTATACATGGGTGGCTTTGTCTTCTTTACCCAATTCTTTATTTCACCTCAAGGTCCCAAACAGTAGGCGGCACAACTTAGCCTGCAACACAACAAACTCAGGTCTCCCCTACATGCATAACATGTGTCTTAGGATGCTGAATAGCAATAGTTCAGAAATTTCCCTTTGTGTTGTGTATTATAAGAGCACGAACCTTCATCTGGTATCATGTGGTATGACATTTGACAAAACAAAATTTAATATTGGTTAGACATGAGTTAAAATATGATTTTGAGCCGATAGACTTTCAATTTCTGATTGCAATTAAAAGATGTGTGAAAGGAACATCCACCTAAAATAATTCACAGATCACCAAGGAACACTGGTTTTTTTTGTCGTTTAAGAACATAAAGGGTGACCCCTCAACTTGCACATTGATTTTAAGTGGCAGTGACAAGAACCAAGCGAATACATTGTATATATTTATGCGAGCTTGATTCGCTTTTGAAAACATTGGCCCAAAACAGAGTTTAATCTTTTTCCATAGGTTTTTTTGGATATTTTTAAATTCAGCTGTTTGAATACTTTAAGAAACATTTGTGGTACTCCATAGTTTCACTGTGTACTGAAATTCAACGTGCGCCGTTTCCCCATCATAATATTCGAAGGTAAAAATATGGTTCATTATTACTTGTGAGAAAAGGCATTAAGAAATTGATTAATATTTAATATTTCATTTAAGGATGCACACAATTATGTCCTAGCAAAATCTTGCCTATAGATTTTCTAAAAAAACGAATGTTTCACTCTTATCACTAGACACATTATTTGAGCCTGTTCTTGTTTAGTGCTAAGGGGGCCACTAATTCATCTGAAGGGGGGGGGGATGCAGAGTTGTTTTTTTTTAAACAAATAATTTCTTGCTTAGTTTTAATGAAATGAATAACTTCTTATTGGGCAGTTTTGAAATAAATAATTTCTGGTGGGGATCTTTCTTCAGAAGGTGATGCTCGATTTAGGAATGAATAATCAGGGATTTCACGCTGTTGAAATAATCAATTACGGCTGCTGTTTCCGTGAAATGAATAATTTCCCGTTGAGGAAAACTCCAAGTCCCCCCCCGGATTATTAAATGGTCACCCCCTAATGATAATGAGCATTACAAGGCTATTTCAGGTTTGTCTCACAGAACAATATACAGTATTTTATTTTGGAGTTCACCATTGTAGGATATGGCAACAATTGTTACTTGAAAGGGCGTTATTAGTGACAAGGTTAAGAATACACCTTCCTACATAAATATTTGAAAAAGTCAGCCTTGAAAAAATAGGTCCTTGACTGTTGACAAAAATGTGGCAGTTTTGTGATATACAATTATACATATATATATTTCACTTACTTATCAGAAAAATTAGTCCTGTTGCTAGGTAGCCAAATGTTTTGACACTTGCTACGGACACCAAAAAATACCATGTCATTGGAAAGCTGACATGATAAGGATTCCAATGAAAATAAACTTCAGAACAAAAGTAATGATTTTCTCGAATCGCAAAAAAGCAACACAAAGGCAAAAATGGCGTTCTCCAAATAGATTTAAAACTTATGCATTCAATTTCAATGTTACAGTCCTTGTCATATTTACGTGGAATCTCAAGTTTTTTTTCTATGGTGTTGAACTGTGATGTCAGAGATGACTCTATTCTAGCATTGCAAAATATGTAAATTAACTACCAGCTGTGATGTCATTTCAAACTGGGTCAGATTCCCCAGCTTCTAGCCAATGTTGATCCTCCTGAACTGAGCGTCACTGTTTCAACACAGTGTCAGAGTAAGAGGTTTATCAGGGATAGCCCCTACAACTACGTCATCACAGCTTGATAACCAATGGGCTGACAGCAAACTAAGCATCAGAGTTCAAACATTGATATATTGAGGAAGCATTACATTTGTGATCCCAATGATTTATCACAGCAATCACCAGTCTAATCCTACCAAATGGCAGCTTTGTGAGCATTCATAGTAGAGACCTGTTATAATCCCCACAGAGTTGTTTGATTAATCTACAAATCTGCTAACTTACATCTTTAAACTTTGATGGAAGTTGGTATAAACAGAAGGCTTTGACAATTTGTTTGTAAACACATGGCTTATGTTATGTATATTTGTTCTGGCAGCCCATTGGCTGAGAGGCTGTGATGTCAAACTTGCATGGGTTTTCCCAGACCCAATTTTCACTCTGACACTGAGTTGAAACTGTGATGCTTAGTTTGGTGGATTCGCATTGGTTAGAAGCTGGGGAATCTGACCCTATTTGAAATGACATCACAGCTTGTAGTTAATTTACATATATTGCAATGCTAGAATAGAGTCATCTCTGACATCACAGTTCAACAGCATAGAGAAAAAACTTGAGATTCCACGTAAGTATGACAAGGACTGTAAAAAGAATGTCCTTTTTAACAATTTTAAACCAATCTCATGCACTGGTATTAAATCCAACATGTGTAACAAATTTAGTGAAATTCTAAAGATACTCCTCAAATAAAATGAGAAAAAATGCATTTTCACCATTATCGACAAATCATGCAAAAATGGCTTTGGTTGCTTGGCAACCAAATATTTCCTTGTATTGCTGACACTGTCACCATGGATACCAACACATTTCATCTCATCAAAAAGCTGACATTGTAAAGATTGAAATGAGTGGAAAATTCATTCAAAATAGTGATTTTCCAGAAGAAGTTAAGCTATATGTATCAAACAATTAAGTTAGAAAATTGCCTTTCGCTAATTTGTTATTACCTCAAAATTGTTCAAAGAATGCACTTTTCGCAGTTTTCCCCCCAAATCCCATAAACTGATATTAAATCTAAGATATTTATCACATGTGATGGAATGCTGAGATTGGAAGGATACGATGAGTGCAAATTCATGCAAAAATATTGAATTTCTTGAAGCAGAATAAGCTATATGATATATTAAATATAACAGAAAACTGATCTCCACAAAAAGATTATAAATGAGCTCAAACCATTTTCCAGAAATTCAATTTTTCTCAATTTTCCCGCAAATCCCCTAAACTGATGTTAAATTCAACACATTAACCATATGTGATGGAATTCTGATGATAAATCATTAAATAAAAGGAGGAAAATAGCATTTTCACTATTTTCCGCAGGTCACCCAAAAGATTACTATGGCTGTCTCGGCACCAAATATTTCGATGCCATTGCCATGGATACCAATAAATTTCACATCATTGGAAAGCTGAGACTGCAAGGATTAAAATGAGTACAGAATACATGCAAAAAAGTGAAGTTATTGAAGCATAATCAGCTTTATTTATCAAACAAAGTTGAAAAATTGACTTCCGCAAAAAGATTATGAACTCAAAATATTTCAACAAATGCATTTTTTTACAGTTTTACCCCCGCATCCCATAGACTGATGTTGAATTCAACATATTTACCATATTAGATGAAATTCTGATGAAAAATCATCAAAATTAAAGGAGAAAAATAGCATTTTCACCTTTGGCTGCTTGGCAACCAAATATTTCCTTGCAAGTGCTATAGATACCTATAAATTTCATTTCATTGCAAAGCTGAGACTGCAAGGATTAAAATGAGTGCAAACGTTGTGCAAAAATTGTCATTATCTTGAAACAGGAAAAAACATTATTAAGCCAACATTGAAAAATTGCATTCTGCAAATAGATTATGAACTCAAAATATTTCAAAAAATGCACTTTTCGGGAATTTTCCCCCAAATCCCACCAAGTGGCGTTAAATCTAACATGTGTACCAAATTTGGTCAAATTCTGATGAGAATTGATCAAATAAGAGCCAAAAAACATGATTTTAATGGTTTTTCCCCAAAAATGGAAGTCTTGACGTTCAGCCCCACTTTGTGACGTTATGCGATTGGTGCGAGCTTGCCACCCATCAAAAATGGAATCTATAGACTCTCAGCTTCGAAACGAGCCTAAAACTGTCAATATAACAGTCGGGGGCCAAAAACTTGTTAAATAAGCATCTTTTTGGGGGTTGGCTCCTGGACTACATGGCCATGACGTCACATTGGCAAACAATGCAATGACATCATCAACAATGATCAAACCATTGACTCTGGCATTGAGTATTATAATAAAACCCCATGACAGTGTAGTTCACAGCTATGAACATCATGAGTGTCAGGTCTGCTCTGAATTAACAGGAGACGAGTGTTATTCAGAAGGCGGACCTGACACGAATGATGTTCATAGCTGTGAACTACACTGTTATGGGGTTTATAAACTTTTATTTATATCCCGCAATGACTTTATCAGTGTTTTTTTAGTGTGATAACTTCAAATTCTCCCAAGTCGGGAGCAGCAATTTTTTGTGACGTCACCAGCAGCCCATTGTGACGTCATGACATAACAATCGCTGCCCATTGTTTGCATAACAACGTCAGATAATTTATTTCATTGAGTTCACAATGATGAACTCAATGGTGTGAACTCAATGGTTTTTTCATGGTGTTCACTCGCAATTGCGGGATATTAACCCTTACTGGACTGAGCAGTCCAAAAAAACAATTCTGTGCTTGTAACGTCATCAGGGACCACGAGCACTTGGATTTATCAGATCGTGACGTTATCATTTTAATTAAATAAGAGTATGAAAGCTTTTAGAGAAGTCAACCTGACCTTGTCTCGGATTTCCCTCTCTCAAATACTAATGTAAAGTTGTCATGATTAAATTATACCTGAACCTTGTTCTGGAGACTTTTATGCATCCGCTGGAGTCTCAAAAATATTTTCAAAAGAGCCAAAATCAGGAAAAAAAAGATTGGGGTTCTTTGTGTTAGATCCATGGAAGTTTTACTTACTGACAGTTTCACTACATCGTTCACTTTAATCTTGCAATGTATGTTTACAGCATGTACAGTGCTCAATCGACACACAGTTTTTTGTGAGACACGTTAATAACAATATTTCTGATCTGTTGAGGTCATTCACAGGGATGGAAGTGACTAAGTTGTCTTATTAGAGCACTTCAAAATGGGGGAATCCCTTTGAAGATCTCAAAACAGTTTCACACTCTTGTTTAAATACTTGTAGCGTCACCATCTATGAATAGATTCAAGTGCTCATGTCAGGGACCACAGCAGATTTTAGGGACATAAATAAACATGCCAGGAGTGAACCAGATGGTACGTTCAATCAAAAAAAGTGATTCAGACATATCCCATAATATGATCCTGGCACTTTTTTCTCATCATTCGTGACTACCAAAAATGTTTGGAAAAAAAAAATTATCAAATATGTTAGAAATAAAAAAAATTACCAAAAATTTTTGAAAAAAAAAACACTATTACCAAAAACGTTCGAAAAAAAAACAATTCCAAAAAAAAAAACAATGTTTGAAAAAAAATTTTAGAAAAAAAAAAAGTTGGAAAAAAGAAAACATTTCTAAAAAAAATTTTTTTTCAGAATAAAAAAAATCTTCCAAAAGAACATTTTCTTTTTATTAGGCTACCCTTCCACCCTATTTCTCTTTGTCCCAATTTTTTTCTCCAAAGTACAAAAAAAAAGTAAAAAATATATCAGCACCCAGACTCTCTAAATTTGATTACTATTGTTTTGAAGTATTTTCTGCATGTTCGTTTTCCCTTCAAAATATTTTGAAATATCATATAAAATATGTGAGCAGTAACTTGTCACATCCCTTGGGAAAAACTAGGTCAGTCAATTTGTTGCTGTTCAGAAATTAACAAAACCTCATCAGACATTGAGGCATCACTTTCTGACATCAATTTACATCGTTTAGTTGGTTCTAGTCAAGTTTGTATCAGCAAAACCACCAATGTCATTGTGTTGACTGTTGACTTTTAGGGGCCGACCAGATGATAGTTGGGGGGGGTCTATGGACTTTACCCCCGGGACAAACTTTTTTTTTCCAGGGTTCCCACTCTTTTGTCCAGCTCAAATTCAAGGTTTTTTCCAGGTTTTTCAAGGCTGCCAAAACCAATTTTCAAGGTCTAAACTTGCAATTCTTTCAAACTGATTTTGCGCCCCAGACAGTCGTCGAAGTCCACAATTTGTTGGTCCGTTTCAATTTTGGCAAGAGAACCCCATATTCCAGACTTTTTCCAGGTTTTTGGTGGAAATATCACATTTTCCAGGTTTTTCCAGGCCGGGAAAAGCACAACCCAAAATTCCAGGTTTTCAAGGTTTTCCAGGTTGAGTGGGAACCCTGTTTTTCGTTTGCGGCGCATCGACGAACATTTTTTTTCGCACGCACACTCGCAACAAACTTTTTTTATCGGAATTTCAACATTACGGTACCCTAGCTACAGGTGGAAACAAACTTTATTTATTTCCATCTGCTGAACAAACTTTTTTTTTCAGTGTCAAGTGGGAAACAATCTTTTTTTTCACCAGCTATCAATAGCCTCCCCCCCCCCAAAGATCATCTGGTCGGCCCCTTATGGACTGTAGAAAAAACAATGCTAAATTTCTGTCCAATGCTTGATGTGACAAACTGTAGATAGAATAGGCCTGCATGTCCAAGAAAAAAAATTAACATTCAGTCTTTGTCAATGCGTCTACAGTTATGAAATCATCTGCGGTAGGTCCATAATCATAAATGTGTCACTCACCTGAAGAGTCCCCTTGTTCAGCTTGTTCTTCTGTTTCTTCAAATAGGCCCAACCAAAGCTAGCAAACACAGCCTAAGCTTGAAAGAAAAAATCCTTGTCACTGCTTCAAAACAAATGAGCTGTTGACCTGCACTGAACATTGTGACGTCATCACAATCAAACAGTCATTCCATTGTGACGCTGCAGTGATGACATCACAAAGGCATTGTGACGTCACCAGTTGGCAGGTGGATTTTGAAGCAGCTGTCAGTTTACTGATGTCCAGCTGATCACATATTTTTGACTACACTCAAGAGGAGAGCTGACAATATACGTGAATTAACTTCACGCATTTTCACCATAACGTCATAATGGGTAAGTGACATGAAATCCTAAACTTTTACATGTACTTTAGGATGTCTTAGACTTAGTAAACCCATGGAAAATTGTCTGATAAATTTTCAAATAGTACCTCTGGTATCTTTCTTTTTTTTTTTTTTTTCTGGTATTTAAAAATAAAGTTTGGCCTGTCAAGATTTTTTTTAATTCAAGGTTTTTGTAGTTTTTTTTGTATAGACCTATATAATATTCAAATTTTATAAATCAGCCGATAAAAAAAAAATTGGGATGGGGGGGGGAATTTAATAAATTTTTAGAAAACAAAAAATTGAGGAAAAACAATTTAGATTTTCAAGTTGAAATATAAATTGCGAGGTTCCAATAAAAAGATTCCAAAAAAAAAAATGCCCCAAGAAAAAAAAATCCAAACAAAAATTATTATTAAAAAAAAAATTCTAAAGGCCTGTCTCAAAAATAATGGACCCCCTGGGAAGATAATGCGATTTTATGCTTTAACTTGAACAATGTATAATAGACGGGACAGAGCCACCGGGTCACCAAGCATGTTTGTCCCTTATGGCAAACATGTGAGGAGTGAACCAGCCAGATGGTTCAATCAAAAAAAGTGATTCAGATATCCCATAATATGATCCTGGCACTTTTTTCTCATCACGCGTGACTATCAAAAATGTTTGAAAAAAAAAAAATTACCGAATATGTTCGAAAAAAAAAATTACCAAAAATGCTCCATAAATAAAAAATCAACAAAAATGTTTGAAAAAAAAAATTACTAAAAATGCTCGACAAAATTTTCCAAAAGAAAAAAAATTCCAAAAATGTTCGAAAAAAAAAAAATGCAAAGAAAAAAAGTTCGAAAAAAAAAATTACCGTAAAAAATAATGTTCGAAAATCACCGTTATAAAACGTTTGGAAAAAAAAATTCCCAATAATGTTCGGGAAAAAAGAAAATTACAAAAAATGTTTGAAAAAAAATTCCCCAAAATAAAAATTTTTCAAAAAAAGGTTACATTTTTTAAACATTTTCTTTTAGAATATTGCATTTCCACCCTATTTCTCTTTGTCCCAATTTTTTTCTCCAAACTTTTTATGGAACAAACCTGAATACAAAAATGAATTTCGAGAAAAATTAGGTAATTAAAATTTAGAGTCTGTCTTTTAAAATTTATTTTTTGCGTTAAGGCAGTCCTGTCTTCATGCTTTGGCACTTACATTTTATTTGTTACTTCTACATGTAAGTATTTCAGTTTGTGGGGACACTCATGGGTGAAGAAGTTTTGAAAGAAGTGGTGGTATACAATGCCTAGTTCCAGAGAAATTGCATTAGGTTCAACCAATCAAATTCCTTTGGTCAATTAGCCAGCAGGGATATACTGAAAGATAATGAGATTAACAGGGACATACTGGAACCAGTGGCGTCCCTATGGGGAGGCACGGGGGGGGGGGAACGTGCCCCCCATATTGGACCTGTGCCCCCCAGGTGCCGCCCCCCCATATGAACTTTTCAACTCTGGCTAAAATATACAATTAGTATAGATAGATGGATATGGTAAGTGCAGCCCTCTAAGCCCAGTTCTGGGCGTTCACGAGGGTTGATTGATGAGATGAGAGAGAGAGCGGGAGTCCTCAACATATTATACATTTACCCCATGTGAGGGATCTTTTACTTGCCCAGCACACACAGACACTGATACCAGGGGCCGCCAATTTAACGTCTCATCCGAACGACATCCAGCTGGGATTTTGCTCATGAAGATACACTGAAAATTTTGGGTTCCCCACCCGGGGTTCGAACCCATGCAGGCAAACCTTTAGCGGAGCAGGCGGGCACCTTAACCACTACACCACCCAGCTGCCCCCCCCAGAGAATCGCGTGCCCCCCCAAGGTACCCCCCCTGCTGTAGACAACCCAGTTACACCACTGATTGGAACTGACCAATCAAAAGACAACAGTGTCCCTATACAGTGAGGAAAATAAGTATTTGACCCGCTACCATATTTTCTCGTTTGGGCACTTGCGCTTGCTCCAAAAATCTGAAATTTCTCAGGTATATCTGTTCCAACATTAGAAGACAGGTAATGCAAAAAAATTAAGTGAAAGAAGCATTATGTAATATAATTGCATAACAATCCCAATGGTCTTCGGAAATAAGTATTTGACCCCTTCGTTTGCAAGGGATTTATTGCCCGACTTTACAAAACAAACACTTGGAAAACTGTCATTACTGAAATTGATTGCCATCAGAACCTATTTCAATTGTTTTCCTCCAATTTAATTTAGCTTTTTATGCCCTCAATTATATCTCCTATAA
The DNA here is from genome assembly GCA_026936325.1 of Platynereis dumerilii. Classification (NCBI taxonomy): domain Eukaryota; kingdom Metazoa; phylum Annelida; class Polychaeta; order Phyllodocida; family Nereididae; genus Platynereis; species Platynereis dumerilii. Next base: position 67,802,437 of record JAPTHN010000004.1, on the reverse strand, counting down.
ATTTTTGGTAATTTCTTCATTTTCAAGATGCGTGGTTGAAAAAAAAATCCCAATACACAAGAGACATGATTTTTGACTGACACTAGTCTGGTGTCGGTACACAGATTCTATATAATGATCTAGGGGTGAAAATTACCTGCCTTCTAATTTTGGACCAGATCTACCTGAGAAATTTCAGACTTTTGGAGCAAGCGTAAGTGCCCAAACTAGAAAATATGGGAGGGGGTCAAATACTTATTTTCCTCACTGTATATCATACTTATTAGCTTGTAGATACCAGCTTATTTAATGATTGTTGTGATTTAAGGCAATTAAGTGCTGCCAAATAAGAGTAGGCCTACTGATTTTTTTTATTTTTTTTTATTTTTAGAACAGCTGCATTAACATTTTAAAAGTGCTTCAAACTGTTTTGCATTGACATAAGATAAAAGTATTTTTAAAAAAATACATGGGATAGAAAGGTTACATCATGGATGGGGGCAGTTTATCACCTGGTTGGCTGTGAATATCACTGGTTACAGTCAAAATATCAGGGCCTATAATATTGCAAAAAATAATAACCTTCAAGGGAGATATTTTTTTAACAATGATCATGACGTCACCAGCATTTCAGCTGCTTGATGACGTCACAAACCAAACTATGGCCAAAACAATGAGATTGTAACGTCATATCCATTGTTGCTCCATGGTGACGTCACATTTTTGTATTAAATGGCAGAAAATAGTCTCTTTATAACTAAAAATTTGGGGTAAAACCAGGTGATAAAAACAAAACAACCATGCGTCAGGGCACTTTGTACAATATCACTTGCTGTTGTGCGAATTAATATCTTCGGGCTCGAGTGATATTAATTCACACAACAGCTTGTGATATTGTTACTCAGTGACCCTGACTTAGGTTGTTTTGTAATATCACCATGGGTAGGTGCAGTATATCCCCGGTATTCTACCCGACCCCAGTATATTCCCGAGACCCAAAGATATGACCTCTTTTATTCCATGTCTATTGTCTAGGTACATTTTAAAATAATTTCAAACTTTTACATATACGGGCAAGGCTTCGATGTCATGACATACTCAAAAATGGTTAACACTGGAGTGCAATGGTAACACCAGTGATCAATGTTGGTAGAAAATCCAAAGCAATTCTTATTTTAATCAGAAATATTTCAAACAAATATTTATTTGGTCACTAGTTCAACTTTGAGTCAATGGTTTATACTGTACCAGTGACAGTTTTGTCTTAGTTATTGTGGAATGACCCATTAGCTCAAATAAATACCATAATCATCTCCCATGAATCAAGACAGTATGCCTGAGGCAGTGAAACAGCCCCTCAAAAGGTATTTTACCACACCTTCCAAACAAATTCAATGAACTACCGTTTCTATATTTCTGAGATGTTTAAGTGATAGGACATAATAATCGCTCACAGCAATTTTGGCTCAAAATGGCAAAAATTCTCAATTTTGTGGCTGTTCTCATTTTTGTCAAAATAAGTTGAACACCTCGTGTATATGGCTTGTAGCACACTATTGTGTACACATTTTGGCCACCGATGATGAAAAATGAATGTTGTAGCACAATTAACTACTTCTTATATTTTGACAGCTAATATATTAGGGAAACTAAATCCAGAAGGATTGAGCTTAATGAGCTTTCGTTGTTCCATAAGATGGGGTGAATCGGTACACTGGAGAGAATCGTGACAGAACTTGAATATGGTTTATTTCTTCAGAAAAGTAAATACTTCCACTTAATCCAGGAAGATAAATTATTGGAACACTTATAACACACATACTGGAGTACATTTTGCTGGGGTTTTACATTTCTAACTGCAGGCAGTGAGGAGCTGCGCCTTAAACTCGGCCCTGCAAAAATTGAATTCTCTGCAGTTGGTCAAAACACTTGTGCCATAAAAAGTATAAGTGTTAAAGCCACCAAACCACCAGGAAATGTTCATGATATAGTGTTGACCAACTTTGCAAAAAAAATTGTAACCATAGCCATAACAGCATTGACTATGCTTAACAAAACCAAGCCAAAGTCAATTTTATTGTTATTTTTGGATGAAAGTAAATGATTGGTAACTGCACAAAAAGCAAAATTGGGGGTTAAGTATTATAAAATTACTAGTTAACATGGTTAAAACATTCTGGAAAATCAATTTAACCTTTTAAAATTGGTAAATGATGATTAAACACTATATATTGCGATAACGATAAATTCCTGAGATAATATAGAGATGAAGTTATCAAAATAAGGAAATTTGGTTCCAAATCAGTGAGAAATAGTTCTAGGGAACCAGATTATTAGACATAGTATTTGATTTTGGATGTTGGATCTTGGGTTCTGTTCCAAGTTAATAGCAGATTTATGACTCTCCCCAAAATATCCCAAGTAATTTTAATTTGAACATAAAGGCATGGTCCATTGAAGAAAATAATTCAAATTGGCATTATTGATATTGGATTTAATCCAGAATTACCTGTCTTTTGCATAATTAGGAGAAAGATATTGTTTTTGACAATTTTCTCTCATTTATCATATTTTTAAAAATATGCTAATTTTGGACATAATTGAATTCAGATTGCTCTCAAATTTTTTTTTGCTTGTTAAATATATTTGCTAATGATTATTCACTAGTATCCATGCTATTGGCATGACCATGTTGACGTAGCAGCAGGAAGTGTCGGTTTCATAAAACGCGACGTACTTGTGAACGCACTAAGATCAGCTCTAACAAGTTCAATATGATGGTTAGAGACTTCATATTTTGTCCAGTATTGCAGTTTGATGCATAAATATCTGCAAAAAAAAGTCAACCTAACCTGTAAAAGTTTGACACCTAAATCTACAAATTTGTAAAATGCGACGTACTTGTGAACATTTGCATATATAAGCAATGCGAAAGTATCCTAAATGTGCCCTTATAGCGGTCTCAGGAACTGAAGAAGTGTTGCTCTAGAAGAGGGATACTATGGGGCTTCCAAGTAGCCATTAACAACATCTATATACATATATAAAATTCACCTCCCCATATTCCTTTGTCACGGGTGTTCTCAGTTATGGCTTACCGGATTGCCACAATATTTTACCATAGTGTCCTGCTATGTCTGAACAGTGTTTGTATCACTTCAAATTTATCAAAACTTCCGAATATTTACCCAAATGCCAAGTTTTCCGTGAATTATGGCTGTCCTGCTGTAGTCAAAGCAGGAGCAAAACCAGCCACCAGCCACAGCGAGTGTTCACATTTATTAAAGCATTAGAACACTATAGAAGGAAAAAAAAAGAATGAATGAAGCCATTAAAAGGAACTAGTGTAGGAATTAAGGAAGCAATCACGCAAGGGGATAAGGCATGAAAAAGGGAAGGGAGCAATGCATAAAGGAAGGAATGAGGGATTTCAGAAGGGAAGGAATGAATCAACGCATGAAGAAAGGAATTAAGGGAGGGATCAAAGAAGGGGAAAAGGAAAGTAGATAGCAAGGAGGCAGGACGGAAAGAAGGAAGATCTATAGAAACTATGGTGAAGGAGAAGATATAATTATTTTCGCGGCCAAGAAAACCATGGTTACAAAGAAAAGCAAAAATACGACTATGGCAGGAATGGAGATTAATTGGATGGCTCATTGGGCCTTTGCATCATGCATTTATACACTACATGGGTTATTTGAGACACATGGACTAATTCCCACTGAGGCAGAGCTGTGGAAGCACAATTGAAATTGCTGTCCAACATATAGGCCAGGTCCACACAGAAGGGGAGGGTGTTCAGAAGTAGCAATTTCATTTAAATTCACTGTAAGCAACAATTCTTAAAGAGATTTATAATCTTGACGGATTCACACAACCCCTGATTGGGTAAATAAACAATAAAATGTCAATGCAATCTCTACCCGTCTTTAGACGGGTGCACTGCTAGTTCCATATATAAAGCAAATATATTCCAGGAGAGGTCAAAAGCGCATGTAAGAAAATTAATTGTTTTCAAATTATGTGACATCTTCATGTAAAAAATTCTCTTGGTGAACGTTAACACTGTAAAACCCTAATTTTTTTAACTAAATATTCTTTGTGTATCAGTCTGTGATACTGAACCAATAATTTCACTTTGAAAATTGTTAAGATATTAAAAGCATCACCCATTATAAGCAATACTATTTGTGAATGAGCTATAAACAAGGCAAAAAATGCGTTTTTTGAGCAGAATTTTGGTTTCTGGTGATAGGCGAATCAACCAACACATAGCAAACCATATATTTCTGAAAACTACACATTCTCCTCTAGTCAATCAGATACATGCCAAATTCCAATGACATATCATGTCGAAATAACAAGCTTTCCCGTCTGGAAAAAATCCACTGTACACAATACCATGCTACAAGTCATATCTATGTTTTTGGCAACAAAGAACTATGCAGTCACACTGACAAAATGGACAGTTTTGGCGGGAAATTTGAAATTTGAGCATTTTCAGAATGTCTTTTGGGCACTGTCTTGGCTATTTTGTTTGGAGATGTTTGGGTCAATACAAGAGATGTGGATAACTTGACTATAGAGCATGCATCTGGCATAGGAATGAGTACCAGGCATGTTGTAATTATGACGTGTTTTCCTTTTATATCTTGCTTGGATCCAATGGGGGGGGGGGGGGCTGTTCGGGCCACTGTGCCTGAACCATTGCACATGAATGGGTCTTACAGCATTTATGTGCATTTTGTTGTTCATTTTAAGCAACATGAATGGGTCTTACAGCATTTATGTGCATTTTGTTGTTCATTTTAAGCAACATGAATGGGTCTTACAGCATTTAATATGTGCATTTTGTTGTTCATTTTAAGCAACATGAATGGGTCTTACAGCATTTATGTGCATTTCGTTGTTCATTTTAAGCAATTGGTAGAGCTGTTATAAAATATTGTAAATAAAACAAAATACAAATTTTCGATTGGAGGGCCAATCTTGTGAAATCTTCATATTATAAAAAACAAAAAAACTGGGAAAAAAATTAGGATTTCTGACATTTTTTCAAATTTTGGTTTCCCAAAAATTAATGGTAAACTAATGGCATCATTTTACACTTCAGCAAAGCCTTCAGTGAATCAGTCAGACACACCCATAATCCTGGCCAATGAACAGGCCTACACACATGTTATGCAAATGAGGCCGATTTCGCCGATTCACACATTTCCGTAAATCTTAGGCAATTGATTCTTACATTTGCAGATAGATCTCTTTGAGAGCTTTAAAATGATGTGTGTTAGGTCGTTGTGGAGTCAATACTCGCCGAGTAAATGGCCGGTAAACATTTGAAGTGAGCAGAAATACTGCTCGCTAATTGGCCAAGACGCTCGTGACGTAAATGAATTACAATTTGCAGATACTGAGAGAATCGTCTAGGGTAGACTCTCTAGTCCAGCAGATAGCTGAAACCATTGTGCACTTCGTGTTACAAGCATGAAATTTGGCACAGATGAACTTCTGAATATACTCTAAAAAATTGGATATGGAGCCATCCTGAAAAATCTCTAGATTCAAAATGGCCGCCATTTCAAAATGGCGACCATTAAATTTCAATTAACTGTTAATTAGATGCCATGTGATAACTGAGAAGTCACATATGTGGCATAGCATGGTCAAAAACATCAAGTGATAACATTACAAAGGCAGACACATGTATCTGATGTAATTCAAGATGGCGGTTGGCAGCCATCTTGGATTTTATCGTATAAATGATGCTGTGTTATCCTTCAGCTCTACCACATCATGCAGCACATCAATTTTGGGGTTTTTGTATCAGCAAAACCCATTTCTGTAGTTATTTTGGTGATAACTCATCATCTAACTAAGATAGGAGCTGTGCATTGGTGATATTGGATGTGCTTTTCATCTACAGTATTTTGCAGATGCTGTATTGCGGAAGATTCATCTATTTCTTTGAATATCATTTTGCTTACTCTGTCATATCTCTCTTGGGAATACCAATGTACATAGTATGACAAAATTTGTCATATATCAACAGAGGTAACCAATTAAGCATGTGCTTGATCTGAATCACTGGCGCCATAGTTCCAGTCAAAAATGTGTGATGATGTCTTATCAGTGACTGACAATATTGTTCAGACCCCTTGTCCATTGCTACCAGTATGTGTAGCTCATTTTCAGGGGACAGGAATATAAGTTTTTCAGCATCCCACAGACTATCAAGAATTGCCAACCATTACAGCTGAGTGACTGGGCTTACCAAACACTATATCATACCTGCACAAGGACCTCAAAGTTCTCTGACATCCAAGAGTTCTTCTCTAACCTGTTATATCGAACATAATGTCATCAGCTATTTCACCACATGCCCAATCTGAAGCACATCACTTCGAGAAGGCATTCAAGTTTGATGAGGCCCAGGTTATACAAAGCTTTGCAGCAGGTATATTTAATTTTTACTGATTATATTTTGAGCGCTTTACCTCATGCCATGAGCTCTTTTATTGCGGTGGCTCAAGAAACATCAGTTGATAGTGTGTACTGTGTAGTGGTTCTGAAGAAGCAGCGTCTGACATCTCCTTGGGAGTATATCATGCTTCCCAGAGTGCTCAAAAAGATGTCAACATTTGCCATTCTCTCCTTCCTACTACTGTTTCCAGATGATTGTAAACAAGCTGGCTTGATTGTGCATGAACTGAGTTTGAAAAATAAATCAACACAATTGATAAATCCCGGCCATGCAGGTAGGTTCCTGTGCTGGCAGTAAACCAACAACCTTCCCCCGAGTAAAACTTATTCAGTGGCCATTCCCTGAATCATATGAGGAATCTTAATTTATTATCAAACTGGGAAAGTATGCATGTGTCGAAAGGCTCAGGCCAGTGGCTGCTAGAAGGAAGCAGATGGGTAGAAGGTCTTATCGATGCTGACCTTGCCTTACATGTGTACATATTTGAGGAGAGTCCTTCCTTAAAGTATGTACACACTCCTTCAGGGATCCCCAAACATACTCCTTCAGGAAACTTACGAGGCATAATATTATACCCTAAAATGCCGAGAGTGTGCATACAATCAGCCAATGGTGTATGCAACAAATGTCTAAGTTTCCTACTTATCAATGCTGGAAGACAGTGTTAAATATGCGTGTAGTTACTCCTAATGATATAAACTTTTTAAAAAATGTACCTCAAAGGAAACTTCATAATGAGAAAAGACTCTAGGAACTTTTCAGCCCTTCCATTGGATGGTGCCAGAGAACAAAATAAGAGACATGTTTGGGCTATTGGCAAAACCCTGCATATTTGGATATATATAAATTGTACATACATGACCAGTTGGCTAGTCTGAAGTACAGCCCATGTTTTTCAAGATTTTGAATCATCCCTCCAGCAATTATGATTTTGTAATAATATGTGGGCAAGCAGCAAAACTGCACCATACAAACAATCCTCATCCAGTCTGCATTCCTGAAAGATGTATTAGCGCTTCGTAACCAAATTTGCTTGTTTGGCAATCCCTTTCTTGATCATAACCAGGATCAGGATATATTTTCAAGAAAAACAAAAAACAGTAATTTCGCAAAAGCAGAAAGCATCCAGTCAATTGAGTCAAGAAGACCGACTCAATATGCTGAATTTGTGCATCATGGCATATATAATGCTAAAATAGTCTTCGGACTTCTAGCATTATCACTACGGAAGAACTGAACAACATGCAGGATCCCTGACCAAGTAACTGGATGGAACCATCATACCCAACAAACTGTAATTACTGTCATTCCCTGTCATCAATCTGCTTTCCAAATTCGTGTGCTCAGGCAAGACAATTATCAACTTGCTCAACTACATCGGAAGTCAATCTGAGGAATATACATATTTTTGCCCATGAAAATGAATCTTATCCCTATGCACTCTATTATATTGGTAATCTTCATATTTATCATAAATGTCAACTCAATCCATGCATTTAAGACTCAAATACAATAAGATATGCCAAGAGTTGATGCACTGACTATTGATGGAGCATCAATTGTCAATATTGTACTACCACTAAGAACCTGAAAATTGCCAGGATTACTGAAGAAGTATGTTTTTGCCTTTTCTGGGCAGAGCATTGGCCAACTTCACTTAGAATTCCACCTAAAATTCATGTACAAAAAAATACAATGGGTTCCTGTAAATTTCAGCAAATAAAAACAGAACTGTACCTAAGACTTACTGGCAGATGATATCTCAACTATCTACCACAAGCATGTGGTTGAAATAAAAGGCTCAAATATTCTATCTTACTTGACATGTGCTAAAAGCCTAGAATACAGGATGTCCAAATGGCAACACATGAAGAAGCATATGAACCAGACTATTTTTGTACAATTTCAATGTAAACAAATGAAGCTGCATAAAGTTGACCGTCATGATTGACACAGTTGTAGTTATGTTGTCGGTGTCCACAGCAGCAATTCTTCAAGCAGATGAATTTATTATGGATTGCATTTGAGATTTGCACTGCATCATTTCCACCTTCTGGAATGTCCGAAAGACAACATCTGACACTGAAATTCTGCAGTGTTTCAGTTCTGTTGTATGACAAAAAAATGGATACATCAAGTGCATTCTTTCAAATCTTGGCGCTTTTAACTGCTTTGACTTAGAACATTCATTGAGCTGCTTGTCAAGCTGGACACAAAGACACACAGTGGAGGGGCGTTCATTACTTCTGATAATCCTGATGCTGAAAACTGGTGTTGGATGCAAAATCAAGCCCATTATTCGAAGCCTCTGTGGACAATGGAGGAAGACATGTATCAAGCTTGTGCCTTGTGGTAGCAAAAAAGCTGATGCTGCTAATGTAAGTGATTAAGGTTACACTGAAGTGCACAGAATTGAAACTTAATGGGACTATCAGTGCAAAGGCATTTGTCTTCTTTGGTACATCATCTACTAGCAGAAGAATACATGATAATGACTCATATTCGGTTTTGTTTCTGGTTACAAGTTATGATTGATGATTGTACCTATTTTCAAGACTAGTACTAAATAGATTTTTTTAGGTTATCCCTTCTTCATGTTCTTTAGCTATCAGACTTATATTCATGTTTGAAAGTGGATGCTTTATCTTCTGTCACCTTTGATAATAATAATGACAATAGCACATGTAATGTCATGAGTAGAACGAAAAATAAAATGTGACTTTACTGGCTTTACCCTAAGCCTTATAACTTGACTTCTACTGGACCTAGATGGACAATTTTGATATCAAATGATCCCTTGTTTTATACATGTTTTATACACTTTACACTACATTACTACTTTGGGAGATTTGGTGTATATGCACAGGTTGTGGTAAACTTTACTTAATGATTTTGTGATATTATATGACGATGTTTGTGGTATCAAAGTTGATCCCATTCAAAACATTTTAACACAATAATAAAACTTCAAGCACACTAAAATGTGGTATCAAATGAAAGTAGAGAATTTAAGCTTTCATTTGGTGGGTCAAATATTAATGTGGAGCTATTCTTGCAGCAGAATGATAGGAATCAATATAGATCTAAACAAACGGAAATTTCAAGCGTCGGTTTGCTAAGTTTTTGAGTAGTCATATTAGAACAGCTGCCATATTGAATATGGCCATATTTGAAAATGGCTCCATATCCAAAAACACTTGTTATGCCTTAGAGAAACATTGTGCAAAGTTTCATACTTGTAACAAAAAGTGCACAAAATGATCAAAAATTGTCGTTTAGCCGCTGGACTACTCTGGGTGTCATTTTAAAGCTCTTTCAAAGTTCATTAATGAAAATGTATGCTTTTTTTCGTATCACCTATGCCACATTTTGCGGCTTGAAATGGATTATTTTTGAAATCCTGAAATTTAACACACAATATAAACAACACCTGGTTCTTGCCACTCAAGGAAAGTCTTTTCAGGGGATATGAAGTAAGACACTACACCATCTCCATTTTGAACCCCTGGGTTCTTGTTGAATTTTTACAATTTTTGGTTCCTGTCTTTATGGTAAGGTAGTACAAAGGTAAAGAACAGCAAATGCACCATTGAATTCAAAATTCCCAAAAACTTGAAAAAATCCAATTTAGGGGTTTGAAATTCGTTTTTATGGACTTTCAGAGCGACTATAAGTGTTTGCTTGATAGGGCTAAATTACCAACATTGGAAACGCTCAGAAAAAGACTCATTTTAAAAGAGGTTTTTAAAAGTGTAAATAAGATTTCACCGCCCCTTTTATGGGACTTGTTTAAAATTAGTGCTCCAAGATATAACTTAAGGAGTAAACGAAATCTAGTTGTTACTCATTGTAAGACAAAAACTTACGGAAAAAATAGCGTATGTGACTATGGGTCAGTACTTTGGAATAACCTTCCAAATGAAGTGAAGGACTTTGACTTTAAAACTTTCTCCAAGTACTTGGAAAAGTGGCAAGAGCCACACTGTAAATGTAATAAATGTAAATTTGAGACCCAGTGAGACTGTATATAATTTTACCTTAGATTCTACATGTCAAAATTGTATTATTGTGTTTTTATGCCTTATTTCCCACTGTTGAGTTTTCTAGATAGTCGTGTTAATAGCCTTTGTGGCTAATGTTTGTTTTTAATCCTTTTCAACGACTATAAATAAAATGATTTGATTTTATTTGATTGAAACATAAAAAAGGGAATATCTAGCAATCTAATTGTGATAAAGCTATCATCATTATGTCTGCATTTATTTTTTCAGCAAGGAATTAAAGTACCACCTATAGTTAAAAAACAATCAATTTTGACCTAAACAATATAAAGGCAGCTTAAGTCACCAAAAAAGACTATTTAGTTTGAATTTTTGGCAGGCAGAAGATGGAATGCAACCAGTTATTTCATGGGAGATGTATGCCACATTGTATCTTAATTTCATTCTTTAAATGAATAGCCGAATTGGTACTCATTATGAATTTCATTTGTTGGCAAGGCTACCTCAATGTCATCTTACCAGGGGAACATTTATCATATAATTCATAAAAATTCAGATAGCGCTTGCATTGAAAAGAAGAAATATTCATATAATATTTTCAATAAAACTGAAAGTCTATCTCTTTAAAAATATCATATTTATGTTGAAATTAAATCTGAAGGTCAGATATTCTAATCCTACCAAGAATCTATAAACTAGAAAATGAATATAACTAAACATTTACTGAATGTGGCAACTCACTGAATAGGTTCTGTGATAAAACTCAATGGGAGTGTGGTTCTAAGCAATGAACCTCATGAATGTCAGGTCGCGGAAGAATACAACACGAGTCCGAAAGAAGGGGGTTTATTTTGCAGAAGACCTGACATTAGTGAGGTTCATTGCTGTGAACCTCACTCCCATTAAGTTTTATTTATATCTCACAATAAAAATAGACCTCCAGTAAAAATAATTAATAATTTCAAGAGGCACTATTTTGTTTGAATGGCCACGAAAAGATCCCCAGCAACCACACTGACCAATCAGAGCGTCAAAACATTGTGACGTCATCATTTCACTGCCTTTTAATTATTTACGTAACAACGTCAGATAATGAAATGCATGTGGTTCACAACGATGAACCACATGGTGTGAATCACATCTTTTTTTGTCAGAACTTCACTGCCTATTGTGGGATATAATACAAACCTTTGCGTTATAAAAACTAACAATCATAGGGAGGAGGGTTGGCACAGGGCTGCCAATGACTGTGTCCAGGGATTGATTCTCACTCTGGTCCTGGCACCTGAACTAATGCTGGGCAGCAGTTTCAATACCAATTTCTTACAGTAAATGACTATCTGACAAGTGAATGACTTCTCTCTTTTTGCAGGTTTAAAGAAACATCCAGACTTGGTGATGATCATGTTCAACTGAGCAAGTCAAAACAGATAAAGGAAGAAACTGCTATGAAATCAGGTCTCAGCAAAAAGTCAGGGAAATGCACCTGAATCTTATGGATCGATAACCCCAGAGGAGCTCTATGGCCTCTCAAGAACTGTTCCCATGGTGCAGCAGAAAGAGAAGAAATATCAAGGCCTTCGGAACCATGCACTGTCAACCAGTTACGCCATTAGACAGAGAATAAACTTTCGAAAGTTAATATGTCAAAACCTAGAGGATGTTGTTCACTGTTGAATTTGTCAATAGGTTTATCCATTATTGTATACTACATTGAATATAAAACTAATCCATGAAGTCTCATCCTTGTCATATGTTATAGGTCTAGAAACTATTTTTTGACAGTTTGTGTCATATGATCGATCAATTTCGCACAGCATGGATTCTGGTGTTATACAGTATGATCAGTGCTGCATGGATTATGTTGTCATGTGGGATGACACCAAAATCAATGCCGTGGCACGGATTTCAATGTCATACAGTATGATCAGTGCTGCATGGATTTTGTTGTCATATAGGATGACATTGAAATCAATGCCACGGCATGGATTTTGTTGTCATACGGTATGATATCAAAATCAATGCCGCGGCATGGATTTTGGTGTCATACGGTATGATCAATGCCGCGGCATGGATTTTGGTGTCATACGGTATGATCAATGCCGTGGCATGGATGATGGTGTCATACGGTATGATCAATGCCGCGGCATGGATTTTGGTGTCATACGGTATGATCAATGCCGCGGCATGGATTTTGGTGTCATACGGTATGATCAATGCCGCGGAATGGATTTTGGTGTCATACGGTATGATCAATGCCGCGGAATGGATTTTGGTGTCATACGGTATGATCAATGCCATGGCATGGATTTTGGTGTCATACGGTATGATCAATGCCGCGGAATGGATTTTGGTGTCATACGGTATGATCAATGCCGCGGCATGGATTTTGGTGTCATACGGTATGATCAATGCCGCTGGTTTGATTTTGTTGTCATACGGTATGATCAATGCCGTGGCATGGATTTTGGTGTCATACCGTATGATCAATGCCGTGGAATGGATTTTGGTGTCATACGGTATGATCAATGCCGTGGCATGGATTTTGGTGTCATACAGTATGATCAATGCCGTGGAATGGATTTTGGTGTCATACGGTATGATCAATGCCGTGGAATGGATTTTGGTGTCATACGGTATGATCAATGCCGCTGGTTGGATTTTGTTGTCATACGGTATGATAAATGCCGCTGGTATCAATGCCGCTTGTAAAAATGCCGCAAAAATAGTCCGGAACAAGATGATAATTCCGGATCAAGACGAGAATCTGTTCATACTTCTGAAACAATGGATTCTGTTTGCAGGTCTGCCTGGAATCAACTTTGACAGAGACAGTATAGAGGTTGAGGACACTGCTTTAACAGTCTCCTGGACTACTGAATATCCACCCGGTTGCAAATATGATCTGCCCATTGAAATACTGGCTCAAGTTCAAGGTCACAGTGAGACCATGGAACATACTACTACTTTGGTCACTGAGGTAATCATTCTGGATTTATAGATATTCCAATATCAAAAATGCTGCTCTCCTTGAACTGGAACTTGTGTGACGTATAAACATTTTCTAGTTTATCAAACATTTTTGATTTTAAAGAAAAGGGAATTAAAAAGCAAAAATTAAATCATTTTCATATACCATATCTAACTAAAAGTCAGAGGTGTTTGTGTGTCTATTTTAATAATTGTATCGCAAAAAATTGTCATGGTATTTTTCAGAAGCATGTCACTATAACCGGACAATATGACATAAACGCAGACTACGAAGTTTGCCTCATCTTCAAGAAGTACCCAGAGAAAATGTTCTGTCATGAGACATTAGAGGAATCTGTAACAGAGGAAATAGAACCACAGGAAGGAAAACAAGTGGAATCAAAATGTATGTCATAAAAAACAAAGCCAATCACATGTTATATTGACTGTATTCATTCTCATTTCAGTTTTACATGATAAATTCATTCACATTCAGATAAATTATGGAATGTCTTGATATCTATTTTAAACTTGCAATGAAACATACCTATTTATCAAAGCTTCTCCAAGTTTTTTTCCCCAAAATTTCTATCAAACATAACCAATTGATATTTTTTGTAATAATTATAATTTTAATAATTACTGTTTAGTTTTTGCTCATGCAAATATAAAATTTTCCTTCAGCCTACAAAGTGAATCAAACTGGTTTGATCATCGGATGTTCTGTGTCCGGTTGTATTGGCTTGGCATTGCTTATCGGCCTTGTAATGAATGCGTCATCAAGTAAGTGAAATATCTAAAGCATTGTGTTCTTTGCATTCATGCATTTAGTTTACTGCTTTGCAATATTTAATTATCATGAGTAATATCTGGTGTCTACCAGGTGACATTTCAGCTATTTTTTATCCCTCCAATACAAAATGCACTGGGTGAGTATGTACTAAAAACTAAACCAATTGTTAATAATAACAGCTACATTAATAATTATTACAGTATACTGTTTTTTAAACTTGTAAAACAACTTAGTCAATTTTGGGAAATCTATATACATTACTATTATAATTGATCTTAGTTGTGCATTTAGATATGGTTTAAAAATTACACTGTCTCATTAATTATTTTTTTCAATGAATGTAATTTATTTACGATTTGGCCTACAAATGTATCCATAATTTACTTATTTTCTTAAAAACATCAGAACATGCCTGAAAAAACCTGACTACTTTTACTGTTTTCAAACATTTCTTGGGTCAAATATAATACCTATTTTTACGTATTATGTTGTTATTCCTTTGAATTTATTTGATTTAGTTTTTCCTATATTTCAGGAACTAAACAAAGGTAGGCGCTCTTTTCATGTTTTAATAAATTTTTATGTGTATCTATGAAAAAGCAAGTGACCAATGACATGAGTACTTGATCAATATACATAAAGTAATTTGTGTTTGAAAGTGTAAGTTTTGATGATGATGACAATCTCAAAACTGAGGAGGGCACTTTTTGTGTAAAATTTCATTAATTCTAATTGAATTCATATGCAAATGAAATGATTATTATTCTTACTGTAAAATCAGTTATGATGCATTATTCAATAACATTCTTAATCCTGAAAATTTTAAGGACATATTTTTAAGGTTCTAGTACAAAAAAAGTTGAACTATTTTTTTCATTAATACTTGACATTTCACAGATTTAAGTCAATTCATTTTTATTGCAGAGAAGTTCAGTGTGAACCTCCAATATATGAAAGTAAGTTGATTTTTATTACAACTAACACATGTGTACTAGCCATATTTATTTTTTAAAGTAACACAACGGCAAACTCAGTAGAGGTTGTCTTTAGCAGATCAGTAGAACATTGTATGACCTATTTCCTGTTTTTTTTTTTCAGGCCATTATGATGAGTTGGATGTAAGCAAGGTCAGAACCAATTTAGGTCACAAATATAACTACCACTTCTTTTATATTGAATACTTTACCTCTTCTAGATTAAATATGTTAGGCTTGTTACATTTGTGACATTTTGACAGGAAATACAGCTAATCTTGATAGCCTTCCAGCCTATTTGAAGGGCAACATAATTCCTTATTTTTAATTCTCAACAGCTGAAAGATACAGTCGACCTCAGAAGTGGATTGGACAACCATCAAGAAGAGGGAGAATCCGGAAGTGGTGAGTCACTGGGTTTTGTAGTTAACATATTTTGACTTTAACTGATTGTTCATATAGTTATCGTCATTGACAAACTTAACATTTTATACTTTACCTCTATACATAATTCCAAGACTGCTGACTTTCATGATGTCTGGCGGCCATGATCATCGTTCGATATGAGAGAGAGAGTGTGAATGTTACAACATTGCCTATACTGTAGATGGTTTCTTCTAAATGTTCCATTGGCATTGGACTTGATGAATCTGCAAAAGCCTCCTTACCAAAACAAAAAGCACAGCACTAACCTGATTAATCTAGTCATCCTCACATGTGTACATTGTTATTGCAGCACATCCGTTGTCACAAGGTGGCTCCCTGGCTCCAGCAATGCCACCTAGTCCTGATGTCAGAGACCTGGATGGTAGCAGACCGCTAGACTTGTGCCCAGAAGATGAGAAGCACTACATGAATCGAACGATGATCATGGCCGCCATTCCAAGAAAGGCCCGTCTCGCCAGTGTGGGGCATGCTGGTCAGTACACTTGATTCGATTTGATTTGCCAACAGGTAGTCAGGATAGCAGAGAAAAGACTAGTACCTATGATCATGTCGCAAAATCTATATTCTTCCGTACAAAATTTGGCGAAGTTATAAGGATAAGGATAAGGATATCTTTATTACATAGTGACAAGTGACATTTTACAGAATAATAACACATGTCGAAACAGAGAGGAGTATAAAAAATTATATTATATTACTTATCAAAGAGAGTTTGGCTGAAGCACATTGTCGAAATTAATATTTACATTTCAGTGTCTCTGGAAGAACTGCTGGATTACTGCGAAGACAGTTATGGGACTTTTCCAAAGAAATGTGAGACAAAGAAAGGGTCAAACATTCATGGTAACTCATTCATAATTTCTCTTTTTTCCCCCTGTGAAGTTGTCATAACCAGGTAAACATCCTCAAGAGAATGTCCTGAAGGGAATTTGATTAAAACAAACGATTGTAGAATAATATTGCCTGTCAGTATTAGGCAGTGTAAAATAATGAATAGGTTCTTTTTTTTTTTGAGATATACATGGAATAGTTAAATTTAACATCCGTAACAGATTCTATTAATGCTTAATGTGCGTTTTCCTTATGGTTTCATAGGTGACTATATGAACATGAGAGAAGGTGGTATAATAAAGGTATTTGTATTAGAATTATAAGTTTTAATATTACTTCAACATTACATAGAATGTACATGTTCAGTCACAATTGTCATACTGGAGAAACACCATTGCAATCTATTTGATTGCTATTTGAATGTGGTATTTCATTTAATGTATTGATCTTATTGTTTTTAAATTGAAAAGTTCAAATTTTTCACCTAGATACACGTGTCTGATGGTTAGATACAATCTTCCTTTGTGCGAATATTTTTGACGATTTTCTTTTCATTCGAGGTTGCAGTTCTGCCCAAGGGTAATTTCTTCCGCGTTTTTTTTACAAGATCGGGCAAGAAATCTCTGATGGCTTGCCCCAATTCCTCATAATGTTCCCAAAGTTCTGACTGAGATTTACAGATAAACATCGACATTGAATATATCTCTTTAAAAATTTGAATACAGAAACATCTTTTTGTTTTATTACAAGAGAGAATCCAAGAGCTGCATGAACATCCCAGAGAGGATGTCCAAAGTGATCGATCATCTGGATGAAATTGACCTCAAAGCAAAACAGGTTGAAGACACACTGGGTATGTCCATTGAAAAAATTTCTTATTCATGAAACATGTATTGAGAAAATGCGTTTCACAATATCCAATCCATTACATACCTCTCATTGCCTTTTCAATGTCGTTTACATACAAATATGACATAACATTTATTTCTAATTCTGCAGACACGTTGAAAGGGTTCTCGGCTGACAAGGATGATGTTGCTCTAAAGAAAACGACTGAACAAGCTTTGACTGGTAATCATTTCATTTTTGTAGCTGTGTTGAAATTATAGAATCTGCATATCTTACCAAGACTTTTTTAAAATGTCCTTCATATTCATATCATATGCCAAACTCATTAATTTGTTTTGCTTCAGAAGTTTACATGGACATGAGCAGCGTCAAAGAGGAACAAAACAACGCTCTCTAGGGACTAATTCAGCTAAAGCAGAGAAAGCCATAATTATGTATTTACATATGTTGCAATGTTTATAGTTATATTAAACACACACTTAGTCTTATAAATTGTATGTGATATTTAAAGAAAATTAATGATTTTTAGAATAAAATAAAATACATATATGTATTATTTATATTTTGTAGTCCTGAAATTATTGATCATTGATGACATTTTAGACAGATGCATCTATATAGCATTTTATAACATGACCATTGTGCAATTTTGTTACTTTATTTGTCAATATAAATATGAATGTCAACTTTGTACGTTGTTGAACTTGTTCTTCCATTTTTCTTTTCTCAAGAGAATGGCTCCCTAATAAACAAGTGATAAGTATTCAGCGTTTTCTTTTTCCTGATGGTTGATCCCGCCAAAATGCAAGAATGTCTATGTTTACAAGCAGTATGATGTGTTTCATTACTCAAAAATGAGATGCCCAGCAACCAGGACATGCTAACAAGAATTTTTAATAAACATTTTAAATTACCATCAAAGATCTCGATCGAAGAAACAAAGACTTACATATTTTACACAAGGGCCCAGTAAGTGATATCAAAATTGTGGTGCTACACACCTATTTATGACATCATATGAAGCACAAATATATTTAGACAAATCTGAATAAAGGCATCACATCATTTCCATGGGATTTGTAACATTTTGGTGATTTTTTCGCATCGCTATGATTAGTTTGAAATTATTGAAAAATTTAAGCTGGTATTGCATAAATATCGTTAGAACGCAGTGAAATCATGTTTTAGTTTCAAGAAAGCAAGATTTTACAATCTATTTTAAATTATCAAACATTTTCCTTTTCAAAATAAATCTAAATTTGTGAAAATTGAAAATCTTTTTTTCTGGATATTCTATTGCTATACACCTACATTTTTAAACCAGTACTTATTGAATTGAAAAATAGCTGGCAGGGCACATAGAAAGTGACAGTTTGGGTTTCAGTGTACGCTTTAAGCCTAGATGAGTTATACTTTTTTTTTTGTCATTTTGAAACATTACTGTCATCAGGTGGCTCACATACAACAGTCAAATATTTCCGTCCGGTGAAATCGAAACCTGGATCTGAAAATTACAAAGAAAGTGTGCTAACCACCCTGTGGCATAGAAAATTGACAAGACACTGCAAAGGGCAACAACATCTTAGAACACAAATTGCACTTGTTGCCATGTATGTGATTGCCTGACACTCAGAAATGAGAATAGATATTGGTAGATAGTGAAATATGCCATGATAGAGAAAGTAGAATCCATCCGCTGCTACCTGCTCGTCCCCGCCCGCTTTTTAGTTGTTGACCTCTGATGGTGTATTAATTGTCTACTGCGCAAAAAACGTAATCTATTTGATATCAATTAGGATATGTAGAAGACTCAGATTGCCCTGAAAAGGGGAGAGTTCTGCCTTAGTATGGCCAGGAAGACACAGGGTCAATTAGAAGATCAGGCATTCTGTACAACTTGAGATAAATCACATATGCTAATAGATCGAATATAATAGATTGCATGTTTTTCAACTTTCCTTTTCATGGATTAGACTAGTCCATTTGCCTATTATTAGGCTAGTCTTATTGTTGTATCTCCCTACTTAAGCATATCAGTGTGTTGTTAGTGTAATATATTTGTAAAAATTGTTTTTCCCCCACAACAGACTATACTAGGAGTGGCGCCACTGTCCTATCCAGGGCACCACCTATTGTTTTTGTTGAACGACAAGGGCCCATCCCTCCCTCCTCAGAGCCAAGGGAAAACAATAAATTATAGTACCATTTTTATTTGCTTGTAGAATATACCATACAATTCCTATGGCGGTGCTGTGCGGGAAAACAAAATAAAATTGAGGCAGCATCAGTTAGAGCAAGAATGCTCTGTGGAAGATTTAGGACCAGAGAAGAAGAATTCCGACTCCAAATAGGCCTCAACAGAAACAAAAGCTGTCCACTATGTAATTTAGAAACCGAAGACATCTGCCACCTGATAGCTAGATGCAGCAAAACGGAGGACATCAGGAACAAGAAAATTTGTCAACTGAAAAAATATACGAAGAGGATGGAAAATTACCACCAATCACAGACAGTGAAATATGCTCGGCCATGCTCAATGGATGGAAATATGCCAGAACCAGTAGTTCGGACCGCCATGTGATAGAGCAATCGCTTGCAGGAGTAGAAATAGTCGTAGTAGTTGCCTTATGCTACATTCTCACGGCGGCTCCCGGAGAACTATTTAAATCGGCGTCGAAGTATTTCCTGGTAATTTGGATGAATTTGGGTGATCGGCCGTCGACTTTTCACATCCCCCCAGGGGAAGTTTTTGTTCCCCTCAGCGGTTCCTAGAAATGGAAAAACTGCGCCGTGGATGTCAAAAAAGATTCAACAGGTACAAACTTTTTTTTCATGACGGCGGAACAGAGCCCAAAATTTTCTTGATTTCTGGATGTCCAGCGTGGATTTTTTCAGTGAGAACGCCTCAAAAACATCTCGGCGGGATATTAGGACATTCCCTGCCCCCGCGGGGACCTTTCCAGCCCCCGCGGGGACCTTTCCTGCCCCTGGGGGGACATTTGAAGCCTCGCCGGCAGTTTTTGACATCCCGCCGAGGTGAAATAGGTTCACTGAGGGGCAGTTATAGGTTCCCTGAGGGGTACTTTTTATATCTCGTGGCGATATAAAAGTATCCCTCAGGAGGAGGAAATTCCTTTCCCCGGCGAACTTTTGGGGACGGCGTACAACTTTTCTTCCCCGCAGTGAACAAAAAGAACCCCGCCGTGATATGCTTTTAATTAATTATGTAATGGTTTTATAAACATTGTATGTCGCCGGGATAGTCATTTTTTTCCTAGAATTCAACTCAAGCTACCCCTCAGTGGCAAAAAAGTTCTCCGTAACGTGCCGTGAGACTGGGGCATTAGAACTGCAGATTGAATTTTTGTTACTTGCATTTTCAACAGTGACCACGACGATTTAATTTGATACAAAAGTGCTGCACTTAGAGATTTGAAAATTTTCATGGATGTACCTGATGGCAAGTACTAGAAGTTTTAAAACATTCATCTTGATATTTTAAGAGGAAGTGTTATTTTTTACGTTTTTAGAAGTGTGCGTTTTTAAGTGTGAGCATTTTATATGTAAAATTTCAACTACGTAACTGCCATATCAAAGATGTTTTTGATATTACTCGACCCCTGGTTTGGGTTCTAGTGTGATATTATATGATTGCTGTTGTCCCTTGGTATCAGAATGCTGACAGTTCCTTCTTCTTCTTCTTGTAGTTAATTCCCGCCTTCAGTGTAGACGAACCTCTGGTTAAAAGAGTTGAGATAATGTAATCCCTTCTGGAAGCCAAAAAATAATATATACAGCTACCGTAATATGGGTGAATAGGGACAAGCGGGTGAATAGGGACAGAACCAGAAAAACTTCTATTTCTTCAAAAAAACCATTACTTCCCTTGACAGAGAAACTTGATTTTTGGCACATTTTTATTAGGTATTGTACTGAATATTTTGATTGGTTTATATAATTTATGCCTGCAGGCAGGTAGGAGCTGCAGCTACTTAAACCTACGCCTGCAGAATTTAGATTTTCAGAAAGCCGTCAAAACTTTCCTTCTGGCACAAAAAGTATATAGCTACAGACACCAAACTTACAGGGCACTTTTGATATATAGTTATAAACGTTTCAGCAGAATTTTACTAATGTCGTTAAATTGGCATATATTTTATTCAAATAAAACCAAATTTTAAGCTAATTTTTGGGTGCCAAGGGACAACAGTAAGTCCATCCGAAGGAGTCATTTAACCCAGACACATCCTAGAATCAATTGGCCATGGTTAAATACAGTGTTACATCGGAATAGATGGCGTCCTGGACCAATATAATTCTAATCAACACTAGCTTGGCAGCCATGGCCGCCTTCTTCTCCGATTTTGCGCATGCACAAGTGACAATGCGCTGGCCTGATATCACAACGCCTGACGCCCCAGATGCGTATTTCAAGCGTGGGGGTATGTAGTCAACGGAGGTTGGAGAAATACTCAAACATTATGGTATATATACGCACGTATCATAAACATAAAAATGTGTAGAATTTTTAATTAATCTAGTAACGTTTGATCTGATTGTGTATTGGAGGTTGAATGTTTCTTTCGACCAATATTGGATCCTACCCAATGTCCACAAGGGAGACTTGAGCAATAAGAAGTTTATAGGCAGTGCTTGGAATTTAGCATTCTGAATAGGACATGTCAAGCATCGCCTAGCCAATTATCTCTAACATGAGAAAGTCCAATGTATAATGTATATCCTATATGGCTGAAATAAAACCTGTCTCTCTGTCTGTCTGTCTGCAAGACCGGGTTAGGTATTTCTCAAAAAATATGTAAATTGTGCTCACTAAAATCCCAATTTTACCACATAAAGTAGGCAACATTTCACACAGATGGCATCAATTTCTATATCTCTATATCCTGTATGATATCCTATATTATATTTCTGTTGTTGGCATGCACAGATTTTGTTTTGTATGCAAATTTGCAGATTCTCAAGAGATGGACCTTGGCATGTATCGGTTACTTCTATGGCTATCCACCCTATCCACACTTGCTATAAACACCTACATTTGTCTATTCACGAAGTACAGCCATGGCCGTAAGTTTTCACTCAGCAGCCATGCTTCACTATGGTTCTATAATTTTGACAAATCATAACAAAGCAAATAGATCTACTTGCTCAATCTTCACCAAAATGTCAGGAATTATAGTTAATATGTATTCGGAGGTGTTCTGATAAAAATTGTTGAATGGAATAATGTTACATAATAGCTGTGAGGCAAAATACTGAATTAGTTGAAGTGTAAGCATATGATCAGTTCTGATCCTATATTGTCATTCATATGATAGCAATATTCTCCAAAGTGTCTGGATGTGTAGGGAACACACCAAATTAAACATTCATGACAAAATTACAATTAAATACGCAACTTTAACATTGCTTGATCGGGTTTCGCTTGAGGTGTTTTTGATTAGAAAAATTGTTAATTTCCAATGTGAGAATAAAATAGTGAATTGGTTTTCTTATTATGAAATTTAATTTGTTTCATAAAATTCCACATCTATGGAAAGCATTTGACACAATTTTCTTTCAAAAGAAGATGTGTGGTTATGTCCTACACTTACATAAAATGTTGCCGTATTTAAAGAAAAAACCAGTTCTAGTAAAATTCTTGAACGAAAATTTCAATCATGTATTTTATAGTAATTTTGTCATGAATGCTTAATTTCATGTGTACTCAACACATCCACAAACTTTGGTGGCTGTTACTACCATGAGAATAACATATAGCATCATAATTGATTTTATGCTCAAAATTCAACTTATATTCATTATTTTGCCTCACAACTACTTGTGAAAATATCATTTAATGCAATTATTTCTACCAGAACACCTTCTACTCTGTACAAACTATAATTGCTCACGGTTTAGTGAAGATTGAGCAAGTATTTGCTTTGTTATGATTGGTCACAATAATTGCACCATAGTGCAGCATTGCAGATGAGTGAAAACTTACGACCATGGCTGTAGTGACACTATTATAGATACAGGTTTTTGGCAAGACATTTTCTGCATAGGAATCCACAATTCTCGATGAACTAATCCTCCATTTACACCATTTACAGAGTGGCGGCTCCGGGGGGGGGGGGGCGAGGGGGAGCTTAAGCCAACTTTCGACCAAAAAAAAATTTTCTTATACATAAAAATAAAGTCTCTATAAATTTTGGAATTGTAAAGAAAGGCTCATGCATGTTCCACAAGAGCGAACCTGTTGCTGATCCAGATCGGCTTGTCTACCGGCATCCGAGAATTTTCCCGCATTCGCGGGCCCGCGTTGTGGCATATTTTCTTCAAAATGCCCCTTGCTCTGTGGTTTAGGAGGGGCCTAAACCGCCTAGGTAGACCGCATAGTCAGTCGAATTAGATGAAAAAGTAAGTTGAATTTAATTTTCAACTTGGTCAGTCACATCTTGTTTTTTTTTTTGCAAAAATCAGTTAGAATTTTTCAATTAAATCAACAGATGAAAACCAGTTTGATTAAATCATTTCGGAAGTGGATGATAAGAGTTTGATTTTGTTGTCTTTATTGATTTTTTAAAAACAATTTTTTTAGGTAATTGTAATTTTGAAAATGAGAATTAAAGTGTTGGTCCGTCTTGGCTTTCACAATTTTTTTTTTTTTTCTAAAAAGTTGGAATTAGTCGGTAGTAATTTATTCAACCAGTTAGAGTTGAGTTCTGCCTTCTAGTTGAATTAATCAGGTTTATTCCTATTTGGTCAGTCAAAATTTGATTTTCAACTGACTCCTAGGTCTACCCCTAGGTCCCCATTGTATTTGACACTGCAAACCAATGAAAGGGAATGTGTGGTATAGTGTAGATCTTAGAATAAATTATTTAGAATATCTGCTCTTAACTTGAGATATCACTTCTTTCTTAATCGGTAAAGCCATGCAACATTGCATCTAATTGCAGGGTTTGAGCCCGATTATAGTTCTTGCTCTTGAACTATTCCCTGGTTTAGGTCACTGCCTTACTTTTAAGTACTGATCCCTGCCAACTCAAAAAAACCAATTGCACAAAGTAAATAAAAAGGCCAAGAACTCACAAATTGTCTTAAGGCGGCTCTCATTCTTGAGTGATAAAAAGAAGCATTCATTGCTATCTGTTGACTAGTTTGTGGTAAAATATGATATGTCTCATCATGGTTACTGTTGTCCTTGCAGCAATTTTTTATGGAAAATTATCAATTATAATTGTATTTCTGTAATAAGTAGCAAACCAAACACTAGTTCTTCATTCAAAGTTTTAGCATTGGCCAGTTGAATTATAAAGAAAACACCACATGAAAATTCATGTTTCGAGAACCAAATGAAGAGCTATTTCATAAATAAGTAAGGTGTATTCACACTTAGTCCAGACATACTTGATCTTTACCTTCTTAGATCTTCTCCAGGCACTTTTTCGAGGGTCGGTCGGTAGAACGAGAAAAAAAGGTGAAATCTCATTTTTTTATAATGTCAATTTGATAAAAATTCTGGTTATCCTAATTTTTTTTTGTAGGCAGAAAATCTGTTGGGTCGGTAGATCCGAGAACCCAAAAATTAAAAAAGTCTGGCCTTAGGGTCTGCTTTAGCTACGGTAACCAGTTCAACTTTCTCAAAGGGACTTTTTTTGGGAGGGGGGGGTCATGAGCCTGTTGAAATGAGCCGGCTTAAAAATATGAGGGTTTAAAAATGCGCATTGACAACAGGTTTTGCTTAGTTTTTGGCAGCCCCACCAAATAATGGAGGAGCCCCCCCCCTCACTGCATTTACACCAGAGGGCAAAATATTTGCACACTGCTACCAATTGCATATGACACATGAGGCTCTTGTGTCAAAATAAATGAACACTCATGAAGTTCAAGAAATGCTTTTTTTCTTCATTCATTGAACAAAGGCGTCTTCTCTTTCAGTGAGAGAGAGCGATGTCATAACAAACATTTATGACTCGTAGGTAATTTTAGTGACATCACAATGGTGACATCACATACTAATGCGAAGATTATTGCTGTTTCTAATTGTTTTTGGGCATTTCTCTCATTTAAAAGTACTTCCTGTGATGCCAATCTCCGTAAGAATCTATGAAAACTGGTGCCTTCAGTAGTAAAATACAGGGTGACCATCCTCAACTTGTGCATGACTTTGTTAGAAGGTGAGGTAATGAGGAGAAACGACGGGTTTTACGTCCCAAATTTATTCCACATAAATGACCCCTAGTTGGGGTCCTATGCCTATGAGAATATATGAACTCCAATCTCCAACACATATGAATCCCAGAATTTTGTGAATATTATCCAAAGTCATGAATTACAGCAGTGAATGTAGCTGGCTGCTTTTCACTTCAAATGCTGTGTCTGCTCTGATCTGGTTGATCGGTCAAGCATGCAATCTGAGTGTCAAAGCCCTCTACTGGACCTAGTTCCAGTTGAGCACTCTGCCACCTATGGGAAATGATAACTCAAAAGTTCTGCTTGGCAGCAATACTTTATTGGGCTACATACACCCCCTGTTTTGGGAATGTTGTCCCAACATTACATATAAAATTAATGCAGGATAACAGAATTGAAAAATAATCAAACATTCAAAATACAAAATACAATTATACAGTTACTTCAGAATATCTAATAATTTTGTCAAAAGCAAGATCTTCTGGTCTTGTTGCGTCTGTGCTGAAAAATTTGTGATGAAATCTCCAGACTGAAATCGAACTGGCGGTTGGCGAGTTCTGTGTGAACGACGAAGTGAAGGGCGGGCTTCAGGCGACTGCGGGGGTGATTCATCGAGATCATCCTCTTCCTCATCTTGCTCCTGTACCTCTTCATCTTGAGGAGCTTCATTCGAGGGAGAGGGTGCTGAGGCTGACTGATGCTCTTCATGATTTGACTCTGACTCAGACCTGATTTGTTGTGGTGGGAGAACGTAATATTCTGAGTCGGATGAACTTGAAGATTCTGGATCTGAATGGTCGTCTTTCTTGGAGCTGATCGGTAGGATGTTATTCCGATGTAATCTCCGGTGTCTTCCTGGTCCTTTCTCCGGCTTGAGTTCGTATACCGGGATACCTTCCATCTGCTTAACGACTGTGTAGACTCTGTCTTCCCATCTATTGGCAAGCTTATGTTTCCCCTCCTCAAATTTTGTCTTTTTCACAAGTACACGATCACCTTCGTCCAGCTGGTTTCCTCTGACCTTCTTGTCATATCTCTGTTTGGCAGCTCCTTGCGATTTGTCAATGTTCTTTGATGCAATCCTGTATGATGTTTCCAACTTCTCTTTCAGCTGTTCTACGTATTCGTTGTATCCAATATCTTCACCGGTGTTGTGCAATCCAAATTGATGATCAATGGGGAGAGCTGGCGTTCTTCCAAACATGAGTTCGAACGGTGTGAATCCTGTAACATCTGATTTTGTACAATTGTAGGCGTGTACTAGTGGGGCAACATAATCTTTCCATTTGGATTTCTTTGTCTCTGGAAGCGTTCCAAGAAGACCAAGTAGAGACCTATTCATCCGTTCCACCTGACCGTTTCCCATCGGATGATAACTGGTTGTGGTAGACCTCTTTATGCCTAGCATCTGACACATCTCTGATATCACCTTTCCTGTGAAGCTGGCGCCCTGATCGCTGTGGAGTCGTTGGGGTAGGCCATAATGATTGATAAAAAGATCTATAAGGGCCTTTGCTGTCGTTCTGGCAGTTTGATTCTTTGTAGGAACTGCCATGGCATACCTCGTGAAGTGGTCTGTCAATACGAGAATGCTGTTGTATCCTCCACTCGATGTCTCCAACCCCAGGAAATCCATGCATACTAACTCCATCGCCTGATTGGACGTGATGTTGACTAGTTCGGCGACAGGCTCTCTTCCTTTCCTCTTCAAACAGTTGACACATGCTTCTATATAGCGGCAGATGTCTTGATACATTCCAGGCCAGAAAAATCTATTAGCCATCAGATTGTATACTCGATCCTTGCCCATGTGTCCCATCTCATCATGGAGGAGTCGGAGAGCTTCTTTCCGATCTTCTTCAGGTAGAATAAGTTGTCTTCTTTCGCCACCATCAAGTGTAGTAAACCTGTAGAGGACATCACCAACAATCTGCAATTTCTTCTTTTGCCTCCATAACTTCTTAGCATTCAGCGAAGTGCTACAAAAAGGAGTAGAATTCTTCAAGGCAGTTAAGACAGGACTGATAGAACTGTCTGCTGCTTGCTTCGTCGCCCAATCTGCCTCATCCATCTTGAGATCTACACTTGCTGCAAAATCTTCTGGAATAGCCTTGGAAGACATAGCAATTGAAGAGACAAAATCGGAATTGTTGATTCCATCACACAATGCTTTGATGTCATCATTGGTGAGCGTTTTCTCATCCTCATCTAATCTTGATAGGGCATCTGCTGCTGCATTGGATTTTCCAGGCTTGTATTTGATACTGAAATTATACAAAGATAATTCAGAAATCCAACGGAGTCCTGTGGCATCCAATTTGGCACTGGAAAGGGCAAACGTGAGTGGATTATTGTCCGTTAGTATTACAGCCTCCGATGCATACAAATAATCATGGAATTTGTCGCACACTGCCCATTTCAATGCGAGAAATTCAAGTTTATGCACGGGGTATCTTTTCTCTGCTGGGTTGAGACGTCTACTGGCGAAGGCTATTGGCTTGACGACTCCATCTTTCTCTTGGCAAAGTACTGCGCCCAGACCATGCGAACTAGCATCAACCTGTAATATGAAAGGCTTTGAAAATTCGGCAAATGCTAGTATTGGAGTTGATGTCAATGCCCGAATTAAAGTTCGAAATGCTTCTTCTTGTTCTGGTCCCCAGACGAATGGAACTGCAGTTTTAAGAGGCTTCTTACCAGTCTTCTTACTAGTCTTCTTACCAGTTTTCTTCGTAGACTCTCCTTTGAGAAGTTCCTGAAGTGGAGAAGCGATGCGGGTGTAATTCTTAACAAAACGACGATAGTAGCCTGTAAATCCGAGGAAACGATGTAACTGCTTCTTGTTGGTAGGGACGGGCCAATTCAGTACCTTTTCAATTTTACTTGGATCTGTGCGGATTCCGTCCTTGGAGACGATGTGACCAAGGTACTTGATTTCTTTCTGGAAAAGGCAGCATTTTGACGGCTTTAATTTGAGGCCTGCAGCTTCGATCTTGGTTAGAACCATGTCTAGGCGGTGCAAATGCGACTCGAAATCTGTTGCGAACACAATTATGTCATCTAGATATAACATGCAAATTTCCAAGTTCAAGGATCCCATGACGGCTTCCATCATTCGTTGGAAAGTTGCTCCTGAGTTGCTTAATCCCATTGGTAAACGCCTCCATTGATAGAAGCCGAGACATCCAGCAGTGAATCCAGTATACTTCCTATCATCTGGATGAACTTCCACTTGCCAGTATCCCGCCTTAAGATCGAGGGTCGTGAACCATTCTGCTCCGGCTAAGCGATCAAATGCTTCATCTATTCTTGGTAGATAATGGCTGTCCTTCACAGTTACTAAATTGATCCGTCGAAAATCTGTGCAAAAGCGCAAGCTGCCATCCGGTTTCCGAACAAAAACGGCAGGTGATGAAAAAGGGCTTTTGCTTTCTTCAATGACTCCGGCATCTATCATCTTCTGAAGATGTTCCCGAACTTCACCCACCATAGCAGGTGGTATCCGCCTGTATTTTTCCCTAAAAGGTGTCTCATTAGTTAATTTAATGCGGTGCTGATAGGCTGGGCAATAACCTAAGTCCCAGTCATGCCACGAAAAGGCAGCTTTATGTTTCTCTAAACATTGGTGAACTGCTAACCTCTCACTGTCAGATAAGTGTGGTAGAGGAAATAAATTTTTAATATCAGTGGAGGGTTCAACCGCATTCAAACTAACCAATGGAAAAACCTTGACAGGAAAAGCATTAAAAATTGGTGAATTTGGAGGAATAGTGACAGACTTGGTTGACACATTAACAACATGAACTGGTACAGTCTCGGAGATTGATGAAGCGAGATGCACAACAGGAGTAGCTAACATTCCGCTGGGTAGGTTGTTGTCCTCAATAAAAATTGGAGTATCATCTTTCCATGGAAGTCCTGAATGATGACATTCCATCCAACAACTTCCTCCGGGTTCAACTGTCAAAGCGCATGATGAATGAAGGTCAATTCCAAGTGAATCCTTACTGAGCTGTTCCACCATACACCGAAATGCAGTCTTCCATGCATTTGGTAGTTGCTCATTTTCAAAGTCCTCTTGAAGGTCCAAACAAGGAGAAATAATGTTGGTGCCTATTAGGATAGGACATTTCTCACTAAAAGGTGTGTCTTCTGTAACGAGAAAAAGTGCAGAAAATGGTGCTTGTGATGATTTCAAAACAGTCCCCTGAAATGTAACATCGGCTTCAACGTAACCCAAATATGGAAGAAGTGCTCCGCTGATGCCTTCTATCTTCAGAATACACTCAAGAGGCTTCAATTCAAGATGACAAAGGTGTGATTTGAAAAATGACTCAGAAATACAAGATACTTGAGATCCTGTATCAAGTAATGCAGTGGTTGGATAACCTTCCAATTTTAAACAAATTTCATTAATTGGGCCTACCAGTTGTCCACTGGTCTCCTCTCGATCTACTGCTTGGCCCCCTCGGTAGACCGTTTGGAGTTTAACTTCTTGCAGTTCTTCTTTGTGTGTCCAGGAGCTTTGCAATAGTTGCAAGTGAAGTTTGGTTTGTTGTCTTTGCTCTTGTCTTCTGTTCTAGTGAAGTTGCTGCTATTTCCTTTTCCTTTTTCCTCCAAGTTGTGCAGGCGAGTTTCCCATCCCGATGCCTTGTCTTTAAGTTCCTTGACTTCTTTTATCAATTCGTCAAACTTCTTTCCTAAGTTGTCATCAATCTGGGGTCGGGCGACAGCTTTATCCGCTTTAGCTTCTTCTTCGGCTTCACGAGCAAGCACTAATAGTTGATCATAAGTCCCACTCTCAACCTTATGGCGGATGGCATTACGTATTCTCTCATGATAGAGTCCTTTGAAAAATTTTGATTTCAACATGTCTTGTCGTTGTTGAAGTCCAAGTTGTAATTTCGGATGGCTTAAGATGTCCTCCAGTCGACATGACCATTCCGCAATGGTTTCGGATGACCTTTG
This sequence comes from Platynereis dumerilii, assembly GCA_026936325.1. NCBI lineage: Eukaryota > Metazoa > Annelida > Polychaeta > Phyllodocida > Nereididae > Platynereis > Platynereis dumerilii. Next base: position 67,771,945 of record JAPTHN010000004.1, on the reverse strand, counting down.
CTGCGCAACATAGAAGTTGGTTAAGAGTTGCTCCTGACTGGCGACTGATCCAAAAACATGTTCAAATTTTTCTAAGATTTGATCTACGGTAACCTCGCGACCCATACGCATTAGCACCTCTGCTGCAGAACCAATAACAGATCGATGGATAGCATGTTTAACTTCAGTTTCTCCATAATTTGATTTTAAAGTTGAAACTTCAAATTGCCAAACTCGGAATGATGGTTCGTTCTTATTACCAGTTCCGGAAAATTTTGCTAATTTTGAAATTTTAGAATCATCCATTGATCTATTTGTATTTGGTCTGTCTCTCGCAGCATTATTATCTTGCCCTGCAGGAGGTAGCCCCTCATCCTTAACTTGTGAATTAGTCTTGGGCTTTGCACCTCCAGTTAACCAATTGACCAGATCACGTCTTTCTTCCTCTGTAAGTTCTTTCAGAATATCAGAGTGTTTCGTTAAACTTGTAGGCACCGGTGGAGGAGTAACCTGAGCGGCTCCTGCTCCGTCAGTTTCAGACATTGTAAAAAGTGACAAGTACACTTGCAACCACACAATCACACTAAGAATGAATAAATTTGAAAATTTGAGAAAAATTTTGAAGTTGATTTTAAATATGATTGGAAACTGAATTGGAATTAAAGTAAACTTTGGAATAATGTAATTAATGATGAGGGAAAAAATAAAAATTTTGAATTAAATTTGAAATTGAAAATTTAAATTTGGAAAAGAAAATTTGAAATAAGTCAAAAATAAATTTTGAAAGAATTGGAAATTGTAATTCGCTATTAACTTAACTAACTATATGTACTAAACTAACAAAGTAATCAAGAAATTATAAGTTAAAAATAAAGATATGAATTTAACCTCTAAAACTTATAAGTTTAATAAGTTTAACTTAAGAGAAGCTTAAATTGTAAGTAAGTATAAACTTAAATGTAATTATCTAGAACTAAAAAATGAAATAAATTTTCTAAGTTATTATCTTAACAGTAAAGACTTAACAAAGTACTTTTGCTTATCACTGTAACTTAATTAAATTATCAACTTAAAGTTAGAACACAACTGAAGAAATTCCTATACCTTAAATTTTCTAAGTCTTATCAAATTAAATAAAGTTATAAACCCTTAAATATTGAAATAAATATTTTCAATTTTGTACTCACTATTTGTAAAGGCCACTACAATAATAAAATGTTCACATAAATTATTTAACCTCTTAAATGAAAACACTGGATTGAATTGACAAATTGAATAATGATTCCAGATGTAAACACAAGTTCTGGGTCAAGTTCAGGTCACGACACAGGTCAAATGTCAAATATTTATCAAATGTATGTCAAATATATGTCAACAAAAGCATGTGACAAAATCTGGTTCACAGAAAACAGCTGATGTCTATTATCACCAAACAATCAAACAACCAGCTTAATCCTCACTAACAACAAACATTGGCATCAGTGGGATTAGCACCTTCTCAAGACATGTAATCTGCTCAAATCATGTAATCTTCACAACAATTCAAGGATTTTCAGAAACAATGAAAATTGTGTCAAATACCTCAAAATTATTTGTTCTTTAAAAGTTCAGGCAATTATTTGCACATCTCCATTAAATAAATCAAAGAGTCCAGTTTATCCAGTATATTAACCTTATTGGTCATATACAGCAGTTCATCAAGTTATATGACTCCAGAGCTATTTATCAGTCTCTATTTAGCCTTACTTGAACTTTGATGAAATTTGCGATTTCTTCCGGCCGGATGCTTGCGAAAACTGGCTCATAGGAGATTGCGACGATCCTGAAACCCTGTCAACTGCGCCATTGTTAGAAGGTGAGGTAATGAGGAGAAACGACGGGTTTTACGTCCCAAATTTATTCCACATAAATGACCCCTAGTTGGGGTCCTATGCCTATGAGAATATATGAACTCCAATCTCCAACACATATGAATCCCAGAATTTTGTGAATATTATCCAAAGTCATGAATTACAGCAGTGAATGTAGCTGGCTGCTTTTCACTTCAAATGCTGTGTCTGCTCTGATCTGGTTGATCGGTCAAGCATGCAATCTGAGTGTCAAAGCCCTCTACTGGACCTAGTTCCAGTTGAGCACTCTGCCACCTATGGGAAATGATAACTCAAAAGTTCTGCTTGGCAGCAATACTTTATTGGGCTACAACTTTAACATGCTACTGGAGACAACAAAAATGATACAGGTAATTTTTGAAAACATATTTGTCTAATTGGTAGTAATGGCTGATGAATAAAGTGTGTTATAAGAAGGGCTTTGGAGTCGGGTAGTAAGTGAACCAACTCCGACTCCCGACTCCTTTGGCTTTCTGAAAAGCGACTACGACTCCGACTCCGACTCCTTAGGTCTCCTAAATTCCGTCTCCGACTCCGCTTATCGGCATTATTTGACACAAATATTACATGAATAACATGGGGCAAAAATTACTTCCACAAATTTTCCATTGGCTTTTGTTCTTGAATACTTGTTTAGGAAGTTTTGCTTAAAATTCAAGATACACTTCACGCTGTTGTAACTGGGTTTTTGTAAATTATATTAATTGTTTTTAAGGAGTCAGGAGTCACCAAATCAATTTTCGACTCCGACTCCACCTGAAAATCAAAGTTTGACCCCGACTCCGACTCCACCCAAAAATCTCCGACTAAACGACTCTGACTCCCGACTCCGACTCCAAAGCCCTGGTTATAAGCCTCTGTAATAATTCTATCAAAAATGACAGGCACGTGAAAATTCTCTAAAACTGCCAGAAATGACTTTGATATGCAAAAGGAGGTTCTAAGGTATGGCAATGGATTGTGTACGTGAGATTTAGAGTCCAGTGTATGTTACAAAGTCAGCAAATTAAGAATGAAAACCTGTCGGAAACAAACAGGTTAAAATATCGCAAAACAACTAGCATAACCAACAGTCAATTGATTGCCAGCACAAAATAGTAAGATATTATGATTGTCAGAGCCATTAAAAACGTAAAACATGACACCCATGTTTTAAAGGCAAGGAGAAAAAGTATAGCAACACTTCTACAAAAATCTATTTTGGAGTCATCTGGAAAATCACAAATTTCCATCCCTTAAAATCTAGTAATATTTTGACCAACATTTGTGATGAAAACACATGGTTATTCAATGCTGCCAGGTGCAGAAGAGTCACCTCAACAAATTCAACATGTCATTTGGCCTATAAATCCAAGCCAAGTCATTTTCTTGGAGATGTAAGATTCATTGTTGACAATTTATGTGCATATTGGAGCAATTAATAAAATGGCAAATACATACATCAATGCTCAAATTGAAAGTGATTAATGATATTCCCATGTAAGATTAAGCTATTCTAATGCTTATTATGATTGGTAACAACAATTTTGCCTAGCCGTCATTGGTATAGACCCCCAGGAAATTACCGGTATGAAAATGGTGCACTGCATCAGGACAGTATTTGGGTTTCTTGACTCCGTACACCCAAACCTCCTTCAAAGAAAAGCCCTGGCACTGCTTTGTTATAGCTTTTGTAATACAGTAGGCCTACATGCATTACAATCATATGAGCGAAAACAATTTTCCAAGGTTGACATAGTAAAATTGTACAAAATCAGAAAAAAAAGCTATGCGAAAAGTTAAACTACTTCTCTGAGTCCAATTTTACTCTATAATGTACCAAACTTGCATAATACTCTTCTCTAGGCTCTTGTTACTGAAATTCAATTTGGTGTTTGCATTGGAAATCCCAACTGTTTCATTAAACACTGTTTTGGTTACAACGTCAATGCACAAGTTGAGGTGGGTCACCCAGTATGCGCCTGACAAAAACCGCTCAAATTCAAAATTTCATCAAATTTAAATACAATATAGTCTGATTCAGACTAATTCTCCTAATGCCATGTTAATTTCTCATGATTTTGTATCGGATTACACATACATCCACAGGTCCCGGACTCCCAGGGCTTGTAGACCTATATAAATAAGCACTTGACATTCTTCGACTGACATCATAGTATTTACTGGATTCTCTTGCATAGTTATTATACTCATGGAAGCTAAGAAATCTGAAGTGTTCCCAGTATACAAGAAGGACAGCGCATTGGAGCGCAAAAACCACAGATCCGTCAGTATCTTGAACAGTTCCTCAAAGATACTAGAGAAAGCGATGGACATTGATATGAGCCGACGATGGCTAAACGACATCTTCAATAAACTCTTGGCAGCGTACAGACAGGGATACAGCTGTCAGCAAGTCCTATTAGCTTTGTGTGGTAAGTGGAGAAAACTAAAAGAGGACAAGCGCATCCCAGGAGAGTTGTTAGCTGCTCTCTTCAAAGCATTCGACTGCTTGCCGCACTCATTAACTTTAGCGGATCTATACGCATACGGAATGGATTACAGATCGACCCTGCTTACGGACTACCTCACAAACAGGATGCAGAGGGTGAAAACTGGTGGCGAAAACCTGTTCATGGTTAAAAGTATTCAAGGGAATTCCGCAGGGTTCACTTATGGGACCTGTTATTTTTAATGTGTATATGAATGACCTTTTCTCCTTTGTTCGCAGTGGTTCATTGTTTAACTATGCGGACGATAATTCCATTCTAGTCGATGAAAAGTCAAAAGATGAGGTTCTCCAGGAACGTAAGCAAGCGACAATAACTAAAGTGTCATGGTAAGTCTCAAACCAAATGGAGGCGAACCCCTCGAAGTTTCAGTTTATGATCGCAGAAGACTCAGAGCCGTACACTCTGAAGGTAAATGATACCATCACCATCAACAGTGAAAATCACGTCAAACTTCTTGGAGTAAACCTTGACAATAGACTAAATTTCAACAAGCATATAAGTGAAATTATTCGTAAAGCTTCACGTCAATTAAATTGCTTGAAACGTGTAGCCTATTCATTTGACATTTATACCAAACTTTTGTTGTACAAAGCCTATGTAGCCTCAAATTTTGAATACTTTGCAGCTGTGGGGCCACTAACACTGCTAAACTAGAGAAACTCTAACATCGTGTGTTAAAATTAATTTACAATGACTACAAATCTGACTATGAAACTTTGCTAAAAAAGGCAGACATGCCAACCTTAGAGTTAGGCAGGTTACGCCAAATTGCAGTTGAGGTATTTAAAGTCTAAAATGGTTTAAGTCGTCCTATACACTTTGTCAATTTGACTGAGATGAGAAATGGGGGTAGAAACAACCTCAGATCAAAAAATTCAATTAGACAAGAACATGTAAGAACAACCAAATATGGGTTGCATTCTTTTAGAAGTTTCAGTGCTCATGTATGGAATAGTCTACCCACAGAAATTAGAATAAGCACCAAACTTGAAAAATTTAAATCACTTTTAAAAACATGGTATGGATCTGCATGTAAATGTTCTTACTGCAGACATGTATATACTTAAATCTGTATGTATAAACGTCAATTGTTTGATGCCGGAAGTATTGATTTTAACCTTTGTATATTAATTAAAAAACTTTTTCAGTAAAATTATCAGTATTACCATTGGTTACTAAGCATGTTAATATATCAATTAGGCCTAGTCACTCTTTTAGAGCTTTTTAATTGTTTTTAGATTACTTTTTAATTTTATGCTGTTAAATATTTATGCCTTGTTATGATCGGTCTCAAAAGCTCAGTGAGCTAATGTTTCTTTTTGTAAAACCAATTGAAAATAAAACTTTGTATCTTGTATCTTGAAGTGTTTAGGTGTGCTTGACTAATCTTCAATAATTATGTTTTTCTGATAAACTAAAATTTTTTAATATTACATTATGTTTTAAAAATGTAACACTGGTAATTGCACGTTCCTGTGAGGGCACAATCGATGTTTTGGGAATAGTCCACTTTTTAAGTAAAATATTAATTGTTTCTTATCATTTGAAACAAAGGGACAAAAAAACACTTAAATGTTATCGTGTTCCTTAATTATCATGATGTATTTTTTAATTTTATTTTAAGCTATCAAATAAAAAAGTGAATTGTTTCACGACTTTATTGCACAACCAAAGTGAAACAGTGTGACCTCAGAAGTGGTCCCCACATTTGGTTGTCACTGTGACTAGTTTATGACTACATGGTTGCACAAATTTGGTAGTGACTTGCTGGAAAATCATTTTGACTATTCTATCATACTCAAAATGACTATGTTGACTATATAAGTGTTCGAAAGTTAATAAATTTGATCACCATCTGGTAGGTTTGATTACTTATCCAATATTTGTCGCATTGACCACCCTTTAGTAACTCTGACTCAAGGAGTAGTCGGTTTAGGCACCAGGAATTACCACTCTAGAGTTGTCATCTTGACCACCCTGTGTGTTTAGAGTGCAGATAGCTCCATGTCAGTGTCTAAACTTAGCAGTCAAGTATCGCCATGCAGTGGAATCTAACCCTGGACCTAAAAAAGTAGCCCAGAATGCAATCCGTTCAGCCACCCGGACACAGTGAATTTCATTGGGAAAGCAATCTTCACACCAATGTACATCATAATATTTCGGAATCTTTTACTGAGATTTTAAGAGCAACACTGGAATTTGAGGTACATGAAGTAACTTGATTATCCGCATTTAAGAATAGTCTAATGTTATCTAGAGGCCTGCATTTCCTGTCTTGTCTGAAATCAGTGCTTTAACAAGTAAAATGTTGATTCCAGTTGTACTGCCACTCGCATTTGTGTTTTTGTGAATTTTCCAGAAGGTAGCGAGATATCATTTAAATTTTAAATTTAACTGATTTCGTCAAATGCAAAGTGATAAAACTAGCTTAAACATGTTAAGTGTCTTATTTTTACTTCACAAGTATATTTAAATGAAGTCCAATTAGATCTATTGCTCTTGTGATAAAGATCATTGATTTTGCCCTTGTGTCAGAAGTGCTTGTTGAAATGACATAAACAAGATACGGCACTTTTCTAGTAAGTTATTTTTAATAATATGTGACTTTCAAGTATGTACTATTAAATGGACCTTGTCAACACACAAAAAAAATAGAATGGAAAGAAAGTCAGGTGACTCAGATATTTATGCAAATTTATGCGTAGCCAGGCATGTGTTCACCCATATACCAGTGTCATCTGCAGTCTTAAGATTTTCATTTTCATTTTTACAGCTGCTTGCAGCCTGTATTGCGAGAGGAGTTTCAGGAAAAAATATGACAACTCCCCTGGTCGTGCTGTTTCACCTATGTCATTAAAACTTGGCATGCAGTCTGAATAGAATATTATCTTGCTTCCATCAACTTTTGGTAAACTTCTGTGACAATAAATTTTTATTTTCTAAACTAAAATGTACAATTTTCCCGCGAATTTTAAATGTTCTGCTGCAGTGATGGCAGCAGCCATGTGCCAGCCAGGGGGATTGTTTACAAATTCATCAAAAAGCTTAAACCAATAAAAGAAGAAAGGAAAGAATGAAAGAAGGAAGGAAGGAAGGAATGAAGTGAGGAAGGAAGGAGAGAAGGAAGGAATGAAGGAATGAAGGAATGAATGATTGTACACAGTATCCTGCTGCAGCAATTCGCGGTAAAGTGGGCCGTAGAAAAACGGAGCTCTCCCGTTGTCATTTCACACATGCACTGGATGGAGGTAGTCTTAGGGCAGATAGCACTTAATTGCGGAAACAATGGATTACACTATTCTATTGCTCTAATAATGGCAATTGAAAGGTAATGGTACACAGGTTTCTGAAGTGTAATTAATATGGAAAGGACTAAAGTTCTCTTTGGTCAAATGTGTGAATTTCTTGAATTGCAATTAACCATTGACCAAGTGCTGTGTACCATGTATGAGAATGTTAGGAAGCCTTTAATCGATGCTGCTAGTAGGAATGTCTGTAGTTTAGTCAGTTAGATGATGATAGGCAATTTATATTCTTAATGAGTGAGGAGTCAATGACTTATGAAACTGGGAACAGATAGATAGATAGATAGATAGATAGATAGATAGATAGACGGATAGATGGATGGATAGATGGATAGATAGATAGATAGATAGATAGATAGATAGATAGATAGATAGATAGATGCACATATATCGACAAGCAGCTGTTAAAGTGCTTGCACGTTATTTTTAGAATTACACTTGCGATCAGGGAAATTGCACTGTGTATTCTTGGTTTTAATATAAACAACAACAATTTTTTTTCTTGCTACAGTCTCAAACAGAGATCTTTTTCCAACATCACTAGCCACGTAAAGTAATAGAGGCGTGCTGGCCTATATATGTGACAGCTCACACTGGCCCATTCACTGTTGGGGGCCCATGCTAGATGTCAAAAACAATTAAATGTCAGGAATAGGCAAGAAGCAAAACTTTGCCATCAGGTTTAGGATTGTCATGGTATGTGATGTGACCAAATTAACTTAATAGGGCAAGACTCTTTAAACCATGTCTTAGGCTATCTTTGTGACAGTCATGAATCCCTTGATATTTTTTTCATGGCCAGGAAACTTTTATTCACAACAGAATATCAGCAAGATACATGTGTGATGATGATAAAACAACTACAAAGCAAGAAAGAAGATATATATTATACAACAGAGAGGGATAGTAACTGCAAACTATGTCTAGAGAGAATAATAAATACCGAATCATAATATTCTGCAATAATGTTAATACTGCACTTAGAACCACCATAATGATAAATATTCATGAATTAAAATCAGACACGATGATATACAATGCAATATATTACAATGAAAAAATAAATTTACATAGTACGATTTTATAGAGATTATGAAAACTTAACCCCGATATTCACTCATCCATAGGCCTGGCCTACACGCAATCTGGTTCAATGTTAAACAACAGATTTTGGTTAAACTTAAAATTGGCATGCATTTTGTTAGTAGCAGCCTTAGTCGTACATGTTAAAAAGTGATAATCAATGAAGCAGCGTAAAATTAGAGCACCACAACAGATGATTAAAATAGCACAAAGTATATATACAATTATCAAGATATGAACTAGGACATGCATGCATATACAAAATGAACAACTTATATACTGCCATGACATGCAAGTACCGCATGATCAGTACCTGGGGCCACGCGTGATTTATGCAATGGTGATACAAATAAAGAAATTGACATAAAGATAACGTTTACACAACGTTATCGGTTTTTAAGATAAGGTCATCTGCACATAGAAGATGAGTTAATGTGACATCATTGATTTTAATACCACTGCTTTCGTCCAAGTAATCATTCATATCAGATAGAAATAAATTAAATAGTTTAGGACTGACAATACCACCGTGGAGAACACCATTATACATAGTCACAACAAACATCTTTTTTTGGTTAAAAGTTGTGGACAAACCAGATAATTAACAATTAAAAATAATATGAAATATCAATAAAATCTGTATAATTGATGCTTTCTTATTTTAACTATGGTTTAACTATATGAAGTTGGAAAGCTAATATACCTATTAAAAAAATCATTGAGAATAGTAGCTAAAGCAAAATATAATTCCCATACCAACCCACTTTTTAAGCAATACAATATTTCAAAACTCCCTGATCTGTGTGCACTTACTGCAATATTTCAAATTCTGCTATAAACTTCAAATACTATGTTTCCACAATATTTTCAGTCTGCACAATTTCTTTCCAGTACCTATATTCACAATAGCAACCTACTAGTTCCTGCTGTGAGGCATGACTTTGCAAGAAATGGTATGAGTTACACACATCCAAAAATTGTTATTATCGTTTTCATAGCTATGTGTTTTTTTTTAAAACTTTGTTTTGCAGTTAAACCGTGACATCATCGGGTATCTGTCAATGTGATTGGTCTAATCTTCAATCTGTGACATATCAGTTCAGAGTTTGACATCACAGTTAATGACAAAGGAATTTAAAACTGTCAGGCAATATTACTATTTCTGTACAACCACAACAAACAATGCATGTCTAAGCTGAGTGTTGCACCTCATTAATTGTTTTCCAAACAAAATGTGTTACTGTTTTTCACAGGGCACCAGTCATCACAATTTCAAACAACATTTCTTGTTAGTAATTGTAACTGTCCTTTGAGGATAAGTAGTCCGTTTGGTTCAGTTACAATGCATAGTGAAACATACATCATCCATGTGTCACTGCACTTTGTCAGTTTGCTGAAATCTGTGCTTGTTATAAACAAAATTATACAAGTTAATCTCTGTCATCACAGTTTTGGAATGAAGCAAATTGCAAACTTGAAAAACATGTAGCTATGAAAACGATAATAATTAATAATATGTGAACACGATAGAAAATTGAGACTCACAGTTTCAATGGCTTCAAATTCTATATCAAGCAAAACCTCATAAATTCTTATGAAACCAATTGCTCCTTTTCTGATTGTTATATTTGTGGGCATCAGTCTCCACCTGTCCACCAGCCACTGCCAATCAATCAATTTGAGTTTATACATAAGTTTATTTATTCCATTTAATCTTAATTTTATCTTTCTTCTCTTGTTATTTGAAAATGAAGGCTATTTTTATAATTAAAATAATAACCAAAATTGTTGAATTGTCATGGTTTGCTTAAATACCCAATATTCCTAAATATATATTTTTCTCAATTTACCAGTCATCACCACTTCAATGTAATTAAGTAATATTAATCAATTTTCCTTCAAGGTGGCCCTCTAGTAGCGACAAGTACTTTTGTCTTGAGAAGGTTCCCTGGCTCTTAATTGTATAATTATCTATATGCCATCACTGTAATTTTTTTATTTTAAGAGCGAATGAATTATGTGTCATTTTCATTGTCATTGCAACTAACCCATAATTTTGGAATTTCTATGTTTTGGGCATAACATTGTGTCCTCTTTTTGATGGTAGTTATACTCCAGTAGGAGGCCTGTGAATTATTTATAAGAAGGAGAAGAGGTGATCTTCCTTAATTCCAAATGGCAAGGTGGTGTTCATAGGGGGTGAACCAACTTAATGTTACCGTGCTCGTAAGTCCATAACCCTGAAGAATACGCGCTACAGAATGAAGCAAATTAATCATTTTGCCACCCTGATATTGTCATGGTCTTGATATACATGTAATAATTAAGTATTAAAATTCAAGATCTATTCTTTTGGCCCAGTTGACACAAAATCATCAGCAGTTTCGAGCGAAATATGGGTTGGTTTACTTCGCCTTGTGATGGATGTTTTCGTCAAGATCACCCCTTTCCATGCATATGGAAAAATTTTGAATTTAGAAAAAGTTAATTTCTAAAAACCCCATTCAGGTTGTTATTATTGTAAAGTGTTTAACTAAAATAGCTTTTGAGCCATGAGCATTACAAACTTGGTCAAAACTTGCTCTGCCATCCCTAGAAATTTCTTGAATACAAAGGTCAATTCAACTGACATCAAGCGAAGTCCATGGTATAATATGGGACTTATTGCAGTGAAACACATGCCTGCGATTGGCTGACAGAGGTGTCAAATGGTGTAAAAAATATCATCTTTTCATAAAGGTTTGAGAGTTTTTCCCATTTGTACTTTGGCACCAAGTTCAAGAAATTAACTTAAGAATAATTTGAATGCATGGATACTTCACCTCAGATTGATTGGTATGTATCATGGTTGATGTACAGAGAGTCACCTGGACTGACTGAACAGTCTGTTTGAAATTACTAATACTGAATATCAATCGACTAACACAGGAGTGTGCCTGTGGATGATGGGCCAGTGGCAATTGTTGTTGTAGCGCTTAACACTTTTAGAGGTCATGGTCTTCTTATCAGAATTATTTGTCACCTGACTTGATGATTTTTTGGCCTTGAATGACAGGCGATCTTGGACAGTTTTTATGTGGTTCATAGCAGTTTTAGCAGACGATTTCTTCTTATCAGTCTCATTGCTTGATATGTTACTTGACTTGGCTTTGGCAGTCCACGAGAGCTGATGGGTTAGATTGTTTACATATTTTGAAATAGTTTCGTCAGGCTCAATCTTCTTTCCAAAACACTTATTGCTCACGGGATTGGGCATGGTTTCGGATTTTAGTGATGACTGATGCTTCTTAGAAGAGCAGTTGCTTGATGTTTGCTCGATTTTTACTGAACCTGACGTGGTTTTTTCCGTCCTTAAATCTTTATGGGATAAATTGTTTGAATTGTTTGAAATATATACTGGCTTAGGCCTAATTGGCTTATATGTCATGTCTGAATGATTTGACTCAATGGAAGTATTATGACTCCCATCAAACTGACTTTTTGAGTCACCAGATTTGGTTAATGCTGTTGCTATGTCCTTTAATGACACAACGGAACTGCTTGTCGTTTCACATGATGCCCTGGTAGAAGATATGGAAGCTTTGTCTGAAGGTGATTTCAAAAGCTCCTCTTCCTTGACAAAGGAGAGGCATCCTCCTTGAACAAGTATTGGTTGAAATCTGGGAAGAGCAACCTGAAACTGAATAAAATAATCAATTATTAAAATCAGCTGTTCAGGGGCCAAAAAGATGACATTCTGTACATGGATGAGTCAGTAGGGAAGGGAAGAATAAATCCGTTTTTCCCTCACGACAATGGTTTCTATAATTCTAAGTTATTTGATTTGACATTTTATTCATAAATTATCTGTGCTTGACATCCCCTGAGGAAAGACTTTCAATAATGTTCTGGCTGGCAGTCTTTGATCTGCGCAAACATCCATCAAACACAATGTCATTCCGAATTTGATACCTCAATAGATTACTTGAATATTACACATTCATTTTTGACTCTGAACGAAACTGCTCACACACTTCAAAACGCTGGGCAAATCTTATAATTCAGGAGGTTGATGCTCTGAGAGAAAGCCGAGTTGTACTGGTGAGCCCCTCCGAAAAGATTATAATATGGCATTATTTATGAAATTGGGGCCGAAAAACTGAAAGCTTTGTTGGAAACGTTCTGCATAGCTGCCTGCTTGAGTATTTTGCATGAGAACTTACATTTAAGTAGTTTGGAAAAGTTTGCTTCGGTGATGTCCGATTTTTATCTTCCAAATGTCACTAATGCTTGACAAAAGTCTATCAGTATTTCATTAATTTTTAGGTAGCGAGAAGCGGGCCCGAAGAAGGGCCAGTCTGCACAGCAAACATTTTCGTTCCTTTTGGGGGGGGGGGGTAGTGGGGGGCATTGATTAGTTTTTTGGGGGGGGGGGCTTGCTACGTCACTGTTGCTATTCCAAACAATTACTGAGCAAATCTTGGATATTTCAGCGAATGCTCATTACCTTTGAATTTTGAAGTATCTAACACTTTCAGAAGAACACTGAACCACTTAAGAACCAAACCGCAATGATGTCGGCAGTGTGTCAATGTCTGTGAAGAATGTAATGACAGTACTGAACAGTAATGGCAAAAAATCAAATCTGACAATTACAAGCCATATAAAGTGTCGAAATGATATTGTAGGCCTTGCAGCAATGGAAGTTGTCATTCAAACGCAAAAACATCTAAAAATGCCTGTACATGACTGCCTAAAATTAAATTTGTATAAGTAAATAGCACAGCTGAAGTCGCCTAAAGTTTCTGTTCATATTGTCCTATTATATTTGATTCCATTCTAACCTACTAAAATATAAACTCTCAAAGATATAGATAGCAGTACATTGTGTCATAGAAGTTAATATAAAATTGCCTCAAGAAAATCACATTCTGCATACCTTTTTCTGAATGATGTCATGATGTCTTGACTCATCCTCTGTCACGACCTTATCATCAGGATGTGGTTGACATATTGCTGACTTCGTCTCCAAGTCCATATCTGATGTAGCGTCATCTTGTAATTTTAAAGTTTCAAGTCTTTTTGATATGCATTCTGACATGTCTTTATGTTTCTGGATCAGTTCATTTCTTACATGTTCAATTTCTTGCAGATGATTCTTCAGTTCTTCAATTGACTTGCTCACCAATTTCTCAGTTTCTGTAAAATGTAGCTGCAAGGTCTTCTTTTTTTCTTCCAGAGCAGCAACATCTTTGGTTTTTTCTTTTGATTCAGTATTTAATTGTTGATGATTAATGCGTATGTCACACCTGTTGCATTCTAGTTGAGAAGGATTACCCATTTTGTAATGCAAAAATATATAACTTCCTCAGTAGGTGATGGTGGTGTCTGATTATTTTGATTTATCAGAAAAGTCGATCAGGACATGCCAGTTAACACACGTAAGCAACGAAAATGCATTGCTCTTAACCAAGTTTATAATTATGCTGTAAATATATTTTGTTGCGATTTTCTGTCAAAGCTGTGCTTCCGTTTTTTCCCCTGTGTTTCACTCTTTTCATATTTTTCTCTAAATACATCTAAAGGTTCGCTTTGAAGTTTTCCTTTCCACGGAACATACCTTCTTCTTCGTCACTGCTTCCGCTGCACATTTGAACTTAACCAATTAGATCAGCATATTTGTATTGGTAACTTTGATAATCCTAAGTTTCCCAGTTACGTATGTTTTGACGGCAAGGCGCACCAGTTCAATTGGCAGGTTTTGGTTTTCTGCACACAGGTATTGTAGTGAATTTATATAGTCACCACACTAGGAAACTATTCTTAGAAAGTAAGTTATCTGATTACATTTTAAGTTTATTGACCGAATTCTGTCATCAGATACTTGAACAAAGTGATATATATTTTGAACAAAGAAACAAAATGTCGATTGCTGATATCCTAATCACAAAATCAATTAAACAAGCATCATTCAAAATTGTTATCAACATTTATTTTTCCAAGCAATTTGAAGTCATCAACATGCTGTCAGTGTTTTCTGGTTGCATAACGTTAGGAAATCATTACTTACATTTTTTGTATATTTTCCTATTGTCATAATGTAGTCCTTCATGACGTGACAATGACAATGACAATAAATTTATTAATCCTATTAAGGAAACTTGTTTAGCAGACACGAAAATCAAGTAGTATAACAGCAATAAAATTATGTAGAAACATGTAAAAACAAAACATACGAGGTATGACTAGAATATAAGAATTATGACTTGCTAAATAAACGAATAGCGGACGGAGCAAATGACTTTTTTTTATCATCAGTTCTAAAATAATTTGAGTTAAGTCTAATGCCTGAGGAAAAGGATAGGATAGGATAGTACAATTTATTTTCGAGTATCAGATCGTTTTTACATACTTGCGGAAAATTACAAGGACTAGTCAGCCCATGTCGTAATTACTACGTTGTTATCACAAAAACAGAAAAAAAGAAGATACATGCATTAATAATTGCATTGTCAATCACATATTTTTCAAAATATCAGTACTGCATCGTTTTAAAGCCAAGAAAAATAATTGAAATTTGTAACACCATATTCTCAAGCCTGATTAACACAATTAGGGAAAATAAGACGCAATGTTTGGCGCGTTCAATTAGACCCCGGAGTCAGTCAAGTCATACTAGGATGACTGACTTGATATGACTTGACTGACTTAGTCGACTTAGTAATCATCTGTGACTTGACTTTGAATGAAGTTGGCCGACTGGGTCAGCTAAGTCAACTAAATGAATAAGAAAACATTGTAAAAACGAGAAATAAACTTTTGATGATGCTGATTTGCTTGCGTTATCAATTTCTGAAAACATTTAAGAAGGATGCTTTGATAAAATACAACCTCATATGAGTCTCAAATGGAACAGTTGCTTTTACCAATAGTCTTGATGCCAAAAGTAGTTATTCTCAAATAGTCGAAAAGGTCTTTTGAACTTTTTGAAAAGTTCATTGTACTTTCAGTCAAAGTCTTTGTCTGGGTTGCCCATATACTTGATGCAAAGTCAACACATGTGGCTCCACCTATATTCAAACTCAGTAAAGAAAGTCAGGGGGGGAAATTTCAGGGATATAATGTCTGGGGGGTAGGGTGTGTCAGAAAAAAAATGAAGAACAAGAAAAAAAAATTTGGCAAAAGAAAAAAAATCGAAATTAATATTTTAAAAAATTGAGGGAAAATACTTTTTTTTGGGGGGGGGGGAAATAATAATAGATGAGGATTGAAATGGATTGTGGTTAAGGGATTTGTTTCTGTTTAAAATTGCCACCGCACATCCTTATCTAAATGTCCCCTGGAGGTGGTAACTTTTTTTCTTGGCTTTTGACAAAACTCCCACCCTCCTATATAGTTGTCCCTGACAAATAATTTCTGTTGGGAATCAAATCAAACTTATTTTATATTCAAATAATCCTTTTATATTGCCAAGATGAATCTGGCCATGTGGTGTGGCCCATGTTGAAAAATAATTTCCAAGGGTGTGATTTGAACTCACGCCCTGCAGGCTACCCCTAACCCATCTTGTCACTTGCTTGCCATTATGTATTTTATCTTATTTATCTAGCTATTTTAGCTTTCAAGTTACCTAGAGACAAGAGGCTGAAATTGGAGGGAGCAGGGGTGTCAGCATGTGCTGTCAGGAAGGCAGCTATGGAATTAGGTTGATAATCTCGTGTTCTATCCTATCCCATCTTATCCTATGAAGCATGATCATGTATTATATTGCCCAAAATAGGAAGAAAAATTGGGAAATAGTAAAGACAAAGGGGAAATGATAAGCAAAATGGGGAAATGTTAAGCAAAATGGGGAAATGACCAGAATTGGTAGAAAAATAATTGGGAAATAAATAAAAAGAAAGTGAAAGAAAAGGGGATATATATATATATATCTACATGTAATTTCCCCATTTTTTCTTCACATTTTCCCTATTTTTCGGGTCCAGAATGATAGGCATCTTCAAAAAACTTCCACAAATATTTTTAAATTGTTAGACCTAAGGTATTTGCAAATACTTTTTATCAAAATATGTACCAACAAAATTTCCAGTTTTCTGTAAATTTGCAACTTATTTCCCTTACATTTACCAATTAAAAAAAACCGAACTGTTATATTTAAATTCCCCAAAATTTCTCTTAACCCTCAACAAAATGGTTCTCTGAAACGAAATGTTCTCCATAATTTTTGCAGTGAAATTTTAGTGAACTGAAAGAAAAATTCTCAAAAGCTTAATTTATCATGTTTATAATTCTATAAGATCTGTTATTCTATCTTCCTTAAATCTTTACTGAATTATCAAAAAGAGAACACATTAATACATCAGCTTCTTTTTTTGACATTTTACTATTTCATTTCAACATTTTATTTCCCTGGATTTTAGATCCTAGCTTTTCCTATTTTGCATAGAAGTGCTTAATTTGTTCAGTAACATCTTCCGTAAATTTCTCTAAATTGCCAACCATATAAGTAATTTCTTTCTTTAACTCTTTTAAACATCTCTCAACATTTTAGCATTTTCACGATATTATCCAGTTATTATTAGTAACTAAGGGACAACCACAACAGTAATGAGTTTCTAAAAGAATTTTTAACATTGTGTTGCAATGTGCAACACACGAAAAGCTGTTGCCTTTTCTAACTTGGTAGCGATTACAATTATGGGGAAATGAGACGGTTGCACAATTTGTTTGAGCCATGATAGCTTGCTGTTTTGAGTTATGATAATCTTATGTTGTTATAACTTGCAAACAAGAAGCTATCTTGGCTCAAAGGTATTGTGCAACCATCTCACTCAATCAATTAAGGTAACTCAAAATTCAAAATTTACAGTGTTGGTGGTTTGCCCCCCCTTGAAAAAATCCTGGCTACGCCACTGACTCTGGCCCAAAGGATTGCCGGCCCCTTTCCAGAATAGTCCAATAACTTTGTGGGTCAAGCCTTTTTGAAAATGCAGCTTAGTGATTTAGGCAGATCAAGACTTTTGGAAAGGCCATGGAAGTTCTAATCAAGCCTTTTGGCCCAAAGCAAGCCTTTCAGAAAAGGATGCCCAGTCACTTGCTTGGGCAAGCAAGCCTTTTCACACAGAGTTGGCCTTTTGGAATCAGTGACAAAGGATGCCCGATCACTTGATTGGGCAAGCAAGCCCTTTGGCTAATACAAAACATAGGCTGCGCAGCAGCAAACCTTCAGCGAATAACACATTTAGAAGATTACAATGACATCATAAAATTGGTGTGTTTACCAAATTCCGTATATTATAGGTATGCAACAGTGGTCGAGTAATGGCATTCTATTATCTGCTATTTGCCTGCTGCCCTGCGATCTACCTGTCCTGTGTGCTTGCCAGGGTTTGTAAAAGCAGGGAAAGGCCTTATTATACAACATTTTTACCCAAGTGATTACAATACCTTCTTCGAACTTCGTTCGCTGAAGGTAAAAATGCCCATGTGGTTGACAAAGGCCGTCCGATCAACACATCAGGCCGATCAAGCCTATTGGGTGTAACAGGGTGTGAAGTCGGAGGCAGCTGGCTTGCAACACAACTGACGACTTGGAATATCATTGAATTGACTTGAATTGAACAGCAATGACTGGTGAAGGCGGTTTTTGTTGACGGCTCCCGGGTCTGTGTTCTATGTTGCCCGGCTGTTCAAGTAGCTCCGGTTTACGGTATATATGTAGCAGCAGTAATGCAAATCAAGTTATTTCATCATTTGAAAAGAATAAAAAGTAAAATAGAATAAAATACAATAGATATATAAATTTAAATAATAATAATAAAATTTATGAAAAAAAGATCAATGAAGTAGGTGTAGTTGAGAGAAGGATTGTCGTGATGAGTATTAGAAATATTGTGGTAAGGTTTTCCTCTGATGATTCATATGCATCTTGCGGCAGTCTAAGCTAAATTAGTCAGTTGAAAAAAAAATAGGGGTTCGCAATGACTGTTGTGCTTGACTTTTGAGGAAAGACGGATGGCTTTCATTTGCAGTGTTTCTAGACGTGTCCGAGCCTTTGATCCAATGTTTCTCCATACTGAAGTATGTTAGATGTGGTAGAAAAAGGAGTGATAGATTTTCTGAAGCAATTTTGAGGGCAATTTATTTTTGAGTCTATAAAGAATCCCGATTGCCTTCAGTACCTTTGATGACACAACGTCAATATGTTAAAGCCAATTAAGATTTTCATCTATCTGAATCTCCAAATATTTTGAAGAAATTTCTCTGCTTAGTGGTTTATGACTAATTTTTATCAAAAGGTTGTTGCTTGTTAATTTCATCTTTGGCAGATGAAAAATTACATAGGGTGTTTTTTCAACATTAAGTGAGAGCTTGTTTTAACCAATTTTCAACTTTTGTTGAAGTTTCATTAAACCTGTCTTCTAAAGTTTTGAGGCCTACACCCGAGAACGGCATATTTGTATCATTGACAAAAAGTAAAACAGACTTAATAATGCTTGTATAAAACAGATTAAGCCATCATTAAGGATTTTTTAATTACACTTTTTAGTTTTCTGTAAAAAAAAAAAACATTGTCTCTAGCTTTCTTTGGGATTCTCAGAATATTTTCAAGTAGTCATCAGTTGTTGTACCAAGACACTCATACGAATTTACAGCCTCAACTTCTTTGTTATCAATTAATATGTGTACTGTCCCCAATCCCCTTACTCTCACACTTCACTTTCTGATTGCCAGTGGCGTAGCCAGGGGGGGGGACAAGGTGGGGCAATTGTCCCCCCTATTGCTGCTCTTGCCCCCCCTCTTGCCCCCCTCTGGCTTTGGGGTAAAAAAAATAAAATCAGCCTGAAATTTCTGAACTTTAGCGGGCCAAGGGACTGGTGGAGCCGAAAAATGCAGGGTCTCGAAACACAAACTGAACTCTCCCAAATTTGTCAAATTTATTCAACCATACAGTGAGGCTCTGTAAAATTGCAATGACAATGCCAGCGTCCAATGCTTCTTGTGAGCGAAGCTTCTCTGTCATGAAGAGGACAAAAACCTTTGTGAAAATTCAATGGCAGATGAGAGGCTCTCAAAACTATGAGTCAACCATATTGATTGACAAACAGGATCATGCTTCTTAACTCATATCAGAGACGGATGTTGCTACATTGAAAATTTGCGTCTCTATTGCAGGCCTCCCAGAACTCCTACTTTTCCTGCCTTTTTTAAAAAATCATCCTAATTTTCCTTTTTGGCCAGTCCTACTTTTTTAAAATTCAGAAATGGTAAATTTAGTGAAATGGCAAATCTTGTCTCTTCATAGCTTTGAGTCAGAAATGTCAGATATTTGACTGAAAAAAATCTTAAGGCTCATTATACATTCTTTCGACAAGATTTGGGACTTATCTTGAAGGAAAAAATTGTGTATTTTCAATGAAGGCGTCAAAAATGAAGACAATATGTTGTCCCTTTGTCTTGTTTTTTGGCAAAATGTGACTTAAACAGGCTCCTACATGACAACAATTAATGATCCTAATTATCCCCCATGCTATGCTATGGGGGATTGTACTTTTAGTCTCCGTGTCATGGCGTCCATCAAATATCTAAAACACCACACCATGCACAATGCTCATCCTTTCCCAACATTCAAAGACCCCCCTAAACTTGTCAAATCTTACCATAAATCAATAAATATCATAACCATTTCCACATCCCAAATACTTTTTCCTGTGCTTTTGGCCTGCAGCCATGTTATTTTTAAAAGCTAACTCCACTCCCAGGTGTCTCCACTTCCTTACATGTATGCACAATTGTGCTCCTGGTGGAAATATTTGGCATAACTAAAATTGGAATTCTGGTGGGTATAGGTAGATGTGTAGGGCATGGGGGATATGGAGGCAGTATACCTGCTCTTGTTGTTTTGGCCAGACTCCAATTTTTTTCCTGGAGGTCTGCTAGAAGGCCTACTATTGTTATTACACTGCTATGTTCTAATTATTGCCCATGCTATGCTATGCATAGGGCAATTATGCTTCTGTCCTGAAATCTACAGAAGGGGTGAAATTATCAATGCTGTGGCCATAACCAGCCCACTCTGGAAAAAATGGATAGGATAAACGGATAGGATAAATGGATAGGATAAACGGGATAGGATAAACAGATAGGATAAACGGGATAAATGGGATAACAGATAGGATAAACGGATAGGATAAACGGATAGGTTAACTGATAGGATAAACGGATAGGATAATGGATAGGATAAATGGATAGGATAAACAGAGAGGATAACGGATAGGATAAATGGATAGGGTAAACGGATAGGATAAACGGATAGGATAAACGGATAGGATAAACGGATAGGATTTACGGGATAAACAGGATAATGGGTAGGATAAACGGATAGGATAAACAGATGTGATAAATGGATAGGATAAACGGATGGGATGAACCAACAGGATAAACAGATTGAAAAAACTAATAGGATAAGCAGACAAGATAAGCAGACAGGATAGATAAGCAAATAAATATATAGATAAATAGATACATTGAATACTCAGTAGGAATATACAAGAAATTTTTACTCGGTCCCATGCCAATTTTTCACTTTTTCCAGTGGCATATCCACAGGGGGGGGGGAAGGCTGGGGGCCACGCCCAAATGGGGCTACCAGGCCATGCACAATATCTTGGCTCTAAATGTGCAACAGGCGATCATTTAGTCCCTGTGGGACAGCATAAGGCGATCGATCCAATCTCCGCACTGTCTCTAGTTGTACTTGTCCCCGATTATCGACAATAAACGGCGCATATGTAATGCGGGCAGCAATTGGGGGCTAGCGGTTGCGGGAAAAGTGCGTAAAATGCGGATCCCTAGTGCATTTTGGCTCCAGATTCCTTCATGGTTGTCGTATTCCAACAATTTAAACATCTAGATGCATCAGAAAAAAACTACGCTTTCAAAGGAATCCATTTCTTACTTCTTCTTCACATAGTTTAGCCACCAGGCCTTATCAAATGAGCAACAGTGCCTATTAAAGGCCCTTGTGCACATCATCTTTTCCAGTAAAACATGAGGGGCATGGGCGATGCTGTGCCATTATATGTGCTTGTTAAGGATAGAGATAGTTTTTCATTATTCTATATGACACTCATTACATTCCTATAATATATTTATGAATAGTTTATAGGCCTAGTCTGATGAAAAATTATGCAATTTTTCTGTTCTAGTGTGATGACATTGCTAAGATGATGATTGCTATGTGATGAGCATTATAGCTTTTCTGTTTCTTGTTCAAGACTGAAAGAATATTTTCATTGATACCAGAATTCTTGTCTTGATAAAAATGTCACTTTTGTAATCATACATTGCAAAATCAATGAATACATAATTTAGCAAATCCTCAGCCTGAAGTAAAATTTGGCTAAGTCATTTTTGACGATTTTTGGCTGACACCCAAAAACTCACTTCGCGATGTTTTAGCGCCGTTTTTTTACAGATTTTTAAGCAAATTCTTATGACGGCAGCCTATTTCACTTGTTTACATTCATGAAGCAACTGATTGACAGAAACAATTGCAATATCACAAGAACCAATGCGGTGCCAGTCACAATTTAGTTCCAGATAGGATAGCACCAATACCAGTCCTCCAGGCCCATGTGTTGCTTTTATACAGACTTTAAAAGTGGTGCTAAATTACAGTTCGCGTGCAAGATGAGACACACTGTAGGCAATCTGCATTTTGAGGACATTTGAGCATTGTGAGGACAGTGTGCATCCTCACAATGACGTTGTCCAATTTGAATATTTAGCTTTTAAAATTGGTTTTAGGCAACAATTTGTCTTCACAACACACCCAATGATGGCACTCTCTCTCTCTCTCTCTCCCTCTCTCTCTTTAGCTGTATTCATAAATTTTGTATTCCATTAAAGCAGAAAAGATGGGGGACATGTCCCTCCTCCCCCCCCTCCCCACCACTGTGCCCATGGATGCCATACCATAACACGTTTTTATTAATTGTAAGAAGAGGCAGGTAGGGGACATTTCATATTATGTTCCCAATCGTTCCTGAACTTCGATTCGAAAACAGCTGAACTACCGTAATATGGGGTGAATCGGGACACAGGGGTGAATCGGGACAGAGCAGGGATGTGTATTATTTCTTCAAAGATCAACTAGTTCCACAAAACTCAGGGAATTGATTTTGGCACATTTATAGTAAACATACCAGCGCCTACTGTGATTGAATTTCATATTTGTAACTGCAGACAGTGACGAGCTGTAGTACCTTAAACTTGGACCTGCACATTTTGGATTTTGGCATACTGGTCAAAACTTTGCTCATTCCTAACAAAATACAAACACCAGAGCCATCAAACTTGCAGGAACCTTTTTCAAAATTTTAAATGGTATCAGGGGACCAGAATAGTAGGATAGATGTGGGATTATGTATGTTTGGTCATGCGTTAAGATCCAGGTCAATGGCAAAGTTTCGGAAATAATCAAAATATACTCCACCAATTTTCATTTGAATGTGCTAGCGTGGCTTTTTGATTAATGTTATTGAAATTGGCACCATTTATTGTGCCTTTAGTCCAGCATTAATAATCACCTGCAAAATTGGCAAAATACTACATTTTTTGATCGTTTTCTGCCATTTATCACATTTTTTATAATCTGCACATTATTAACGGAATTGATTACAGATTTTCCTCAAAATAAATATTTTGCAAATTAAACATGTTTTCTAATTTTAAGTCATGAGAAGAAAATCACTTTAGTAAGCTAGGAAGTATTTATTGTAGAAATAATGAAGTGTCCCGATTCACCCCAAACTATGGGGTGAATTGGGACAGTGGTTTTTTGGGCCCTGAGCCTTGGCAATTTCAGATAGCATATCAAGCTCCAAGACGTACTAAGACCTTGTGCCCAGACACAATTTGACACCATATTTCGATTTCTGAGTTGAGTTTTGTCCATGTTATCAAAGAAAAACTGTCAATTCTGTCCCAATTCACCCCATATTACGGTACCGAAAAATCTGGACTTGGTGATGCTGGCACAAACCATTTTGTAGGTAGGATAAGCGTTTAAGGATTGAACATTTCTGATAACAATAGGCAAACCGAGAACCAACTTTTGGTTGGAAGATAACTTAAGTAACTAACAGTGTACAATACCGTAGAAAATATATGTGTTACACAAATTGTGAAAAATAGTAAAACATAGTTAACATACTATGACAGTTCAGTGGATCTTTATTCATACCATTATTGTTGTGTTGGAGTTGAAGCCTGACAAAGTCATGAAAAAGAAATTATGCCTTTCTTAATCACTAGAAAATAATTTTACAAAGTTCTTGTTTTTCTGAAGTTATCATTACTAGAAGAATTATCAAACTTTTCTTCCTCAAGACATTCCTGTATCTCGTCTACCAGTATCTCAGAAGCACTCAGTTCGGAAGATTGGGAATCTGAAAAGATCATTAAATCATCTGTAACTCTCTTTATACACCACATCTGATGAAATTATGCAAGTAGGTTTTGTGACATAGAAATATAAGAACAAATTGAAATTTGAGATAATTAGTTTATTTAGAAAAGTTTTGGTGTTGATTCAAGGA
Organism: Platynereis dumerilii; assembly: GCA_026936325.1. NCBI lineage: Eukaryota > Metazoa > Annelida > Polychaeta > Phyllodocida > Nereididae > Platynereis > Platynereis dumerilii. The sequence goes on along the minus strand of JAPTHN010000004.1, from coordinate 67,747,613 downwards.
ATCAATAAAGTAATGTATGAATCATAATAAAAGTATATTTGTGGTAATGCACTGGGGGACCTTGATCAGGAAAACAGTTATTCATTAATAAGACTTACACTTCCGCGTTGAATGACGATGGCCAAAAACAAATTATAGTGATTGAAGCCACTTATATAAGAGAAATGAAAGCGGTCAGTTTAGAGTAAACAGGAACACCAGAGCAGTTAGAACAACACAACCGCTCAGCATAGAATAGTGCTTCAATACTTATGAATGGTAAACAGGATTGTCAATTATTGTTTCCAAATTGTAGATTCGACACTTCGGTCAAAATGCTCCCAGGGTATTCTCTACGTATATATTTCAATGTATATATATTGTTTGTATTAGGCCTATGATATAACAACAATAGATTAGTTTAGGAAAAGTACATGATTAACCAACTTTCCTAGCATAAGAACGTCCTCTTTCAAGTTATGAATAAAGTAGTACTACCAAATAACATCTACACCTTCCTTATGCAAAAGTTATTTCACATCGGCATGAAAAGTTTCGGGCCTAACTTTTATATCCTTTTCACATAATCTTTGGCTTGGACTGAGACATCTTCATTGTAACTTTCATCCAATTCTATGGAGGCAAAGTTGAGTTATGCCATATATTCAAATATTTTGGTGTCTCACTAAATTAAGACAAATAAACATATTAAGTGGAGGGCCTTGATAATGTTAAATTTTCAAATTACTGTGCTCCAGCCATTAGTAAGTGGTGCATTAGGAATTGATGAAATATTAAATACTAGCATTTACCCGTGATAGAGGATATGTAACTCCAATGGCAATGTGAGAGGTGTGTGGCAGCCTAGAGAATTAAGTTTTGTCAGACAAATGTCTTGATGCAGGAGAAAGTGATGTTTCTGTGTTTGTTGGAATTGTGTGATCTTCATTGTATTTGTGAACAGAAAGGCATAGCCCTCAATGGCATATTTAGGGGGGAGGGCATTGGGCCATGGCCCCCTCCCGTCAGGGCGAAAATTAACACAGGAAAGATAGGAACAGGCACAAATCAGGCCCTCATTTGGCCCACATTAGGACGTGAAGGATATCACTGACGAATTCTGTCTGTAATACCAATCACACAGCACCATTGGCAATTGAATAGCAATTAGATACAGAGAAAATGAATTTTTGTTGGCATTGTGTGTGGCTATAGATAACATCAGATGTATAAGCTTCTAAAGAGCTTGGCTTAATTGCACTTCATAACACAAAGACTTGACACTTCAATACCAATCAGGGTACTGAAGGTAAATACTCAATTGTATTATTTACCTGACGGCTGTATGGCAATCATGGTTTGGAATAGAGCTTTGCTGTGCAGACATGGGAATTTAATCATTGAATTGCATCTGACATAGACGCTCGGAGGGCGCGAATCTGACTGGATCCATGTGATCCATGTGCTGGATCACAACAAATAAAATGGCGGCAGTGCTGTCGCTTGAAAACGCATCGTGAAGGTATCGTAAAAGATACAGGGGTGATTGGCTAATATAGGGTATGTACGGATAGTTAAAATGGTAATACATCTGCAGTGCTATGTTAAAATGCAGGAAAATGAACTTAAAAGATAGAAATTAAGGGAAATCCATGATGTCCATGATGTGACGTCATGTATCCCAGGTTCCATATTAATATATTAGAAGAAACTGCACATTCTGATCGCAGTTTTATTCCAATGGCAAGTCATGGATGTGACTCTTTATTGCCAGCCAGCTTAAAGTAACACATGTTACTTCAGTGACCTTTGCACTGAGCTCAATAGTTAGAATAAGATAGCTGGCAGTAACATGTTTTCAAAGATCAGAACCTCTTTGAGGTTTTAGAAGTGTTCATTCAAAAAATGTATGCAAAGATAATGTTATTACAATGATTGGCAATGAAGACAATTATTAATTAAAGTTAGGGACCGTTCAGAATTTATGACTGGGGGGGGGTGGGAGTTTTGGCCGAGGGGGTACTAACTTTTCACACGTGTTTCAAGGGGGGGGTAATGATTTTTGACAACACATCCAAGGGGGGGTTAAGAAATTTTAACAAAGATAAAATGTTAAAAAACACGCATAAACTCATCTTATTCGGACTTTTTTACGCGCAAAAGTCCGCGAAATGACGCGAATCTGTATGTGTGGCCATGTATAACAGTATATATGTGTATATTGCTTTGTACGTCCAGGGGGGGGGGTACTAAAAATACGCGTGAAACCTAAGGGTGGGGTACTAAAAATCCGCATGAAACTCAAGGGGGGGTATCAATTTTTGACGGGAAGTTCCAGCAAAACTCCCACCCCCCCCCAGTCATAAATTCTGAACGGTCCCTTACTCAGAATGATAGGTCAAAATTGGACCAAAAGTTTCTCTGATTTTTACGTACACATGTCCAGCATGCTTGTCTTACCGACTGAAAAATGTCTATACTCTTGGATTATTTTTTGGTGGGGCTGCAGCCCCACCTTTTTGTTTGACCAAACTCAAGAGATTTTGCATATGCTGATTGGTCCACGAAGATTGCCGACGAAATTCGTGCATTTCCGTGATTTTGGTATGACAGGACGTTGCTGATTGGTTGGTAGGCCTCATAAATTTATTAAATATTAACTTGCATTTAAAATTACAATTTGATGAAATAAGATGCCTTTGATAGCGGTTTAGAGGTGTACAAAATATTATTTCTGTATCTTTAAAATTGAAGGCAGGAGAAGCATTTTTGTGATTTCAGTTTTGCTTGCAATGGCGGAAATGTGGGGAATGGTCAACCTGCCAGGGGAGAAGTCGCCAGGCCCACTACTCGCCAGATGACTTCCCGCCAGTCAACCAGCTCGCCAGGTTGCCTATTATAGGCCCCAGTTTGGTAGATTTTTGGTTATTTAATAAATATTAAAATAGAATATATCTAATAAAAGTGATGTTTCATCAAGCTGTCTGTTCAAATTATTCCTATTCCAAACACTGTCACACAGTGTAAGTATTACTACATTGATCTTTAATTAAAGACAGAACTTCAAACTTAATTCAATTTCGGTATCAAGATAAGATTTTAAACTATAATATAACAGTTGGAATTAACTCATTAATAATAACTTTTATTATGAGTTCAAGGACTTAAATTGCACCAATTAGATCTGGTATATTTCAAGAGTTAAAGTAATTGTTGTATTTTTTTAGAGAGAGAGACAGAGAGAGACAGAAAAACACGTATAATTAAAATTTATACTAGTCTATTGTTCTGAAAGGGTGTGAAGTTCACTTGAATTGGATGACAGTTGTTTTAATCAAACAATTCATTATGTAATTAAAGAAAACGTGTCATGATGAATTAAACAGATAAAATGTATGCATAGCAATTAACAAAAGAAAAAGAAAAGTTAAATTTATTTAATTTTTAATTCATTTATACCTGTAATTGTATTTTAGTTGAAATTTGTGTTTATAGAAAGGATCACATCATTTAAATAAGTATAATTCAGTCAAACTAAAAATGTTCTGAAGGCAAGCTAAAGTACGATTTTTAAAACCAGGCAGGCCTGGTCGCTTGAATCAAATTGATGATGAAACGATAAAGTGTGTGCTATGCATTAAAATGTGTTACTTGTATTATTTGTGTTTTACCTGCGAAAAAAGGGGAAATTACTTATTTAATTTATAGGCATATACCCCCTTACAATTAATAGGGAATTAAATCCCATAATAGCCGGTAATTTTGTTAACTACAAACTAAAGGTTACAAGAAATTTAACATTATCAAATCAACATTTAAAACTATGAATTTTGTTAAGTTTATTTAATGCCAAAGTTTTATAGTTTAAAAAAGCAACGTATTTAAATCAAGTAGACAAATTATAGTCAAACAGGATCATCCAAAGACACTTGAATTCAATTCAATAATAAACAAAATATAAACGTGAAAGGACGGTTAAGGACCTGTAAAGCTGTGATGTATAAAATACCAAGAAAAAAGCTTATATATTATTTAGGAGAAGTTTAAAGCCTTGAATGACCTCTTTTGATTTTATGAAATTATTTACTTGGGCCTGCAGGCTGCAGTAATTGGTTTACATTTTTCTGTTTCATCTGCTGATGAAAACACCTGTTTTGTGACCTTTTTAATTTCAATCACAACTTTGAACCATTTCTAATTGTCATTTGATCCCATTTTTTCACACAAGGATGATCATGTAATATACTATTCATATTTAACACAAACAATGATATGTTGAAGCTATATAGGCCTTTATAAATGTTTACTGGCGAGTTTGTGCCCTGGCGAGTTTTCACCTGGCGAGTTTGTGTCCTGGTGAGTTGTCACCTGGCGAGTTCTCGCCTGGCGAGTTGACCCATGACCGGAAATGTGACGCTCCTCCATTCGCAGTTTCACTTTAATTTAACTTATTTAGCATTAAAATTGAGTAAATCTATTTATTACAAACGATAATTTATCAAGACTTAGTATGGAACGTTCGGGTGAAGTATGATGTTTGTACATTGCGTATTTGTCATTTTATTCGCGATTTCAGATTTGGACAGATTGTACAGTGTAATGTAGGATTTTGTTGGATCTTGTTGGGTCCCAACGGGGGTCAGTGTAAAATGCGGACCATGCGGACCAGCTCTGACTATGCTGTATATACATGTATCAATGTATATCATGCAAATGTAAACTTTAATTTGGAATGTCATCAACAACAACAATGACCAGCTCTAAAAAAAACAGTCGTAGCTTCATTTCCATGGAAGCTACGTTAATACAACATTGAGGGGTAAAGAATGCAGACAAAATGTGGGCCAAATGGGGACCAAAGGCCAGTGCAGACCACACAGACTGCTGGCTGACAGACCAGATCTGTTACCCAGTTGTCAGCCCTGACTTCAGCTGAAAATTGGCTTGCTGAAGGCCGTCAGCTAGCTGCAGCTTAGCCGTACATTAGTAACTGAGGCAGACTGGAAGCACATACCGGTAGTTAAGAGAAAATTCAATTTTTCAAGAAATTCCCTGTTTTAGCTGCTTGCCTCTGACTTACAAATAAGTGAGAATGCAAAACTGACAGCTTGTGCAGTCTGTATTCAGATCATGTTGTAAGCCATACATGTATCAATGTATATCTTGCAAATGTAAACTTTAATTTGGAATGTCATCCAATTAAGGGTGTCTACTGATTGCATTTTAAAACCCTTCATCAATTAATGTCACTCCCTGTAATCCATTGATTACAAGACTCAGTGCATCTCATATGATTACATTTGAATTAATTGCACTTTAGACCATGTCTTTTTAATGACCACCCTTTTAATTTCTTGATCACATCATTCATTATCTGAAGACCATCCATTCATATTGATTAAAACATATTCCCTTGCTGACTATACAGTATGACTACTGCCAGGTGAATGTGCTAGTGCACATTCTATTTACTTGTTATTGTGAGCAAACCAAAATTGCTATGAAGCAGACCAAAATTCAGGTCAGCATAATTATATGCAAACCAAATTTCTATCTAAAGAGTGAATTAATATGGGCTTGTACCAGACTCTCATTCTTATACTCAATTCCTACAAAACAATGCGAAAACACCTCTGTCTTAAATGCTCGTCCCACTCAAAAGCCCAGATACTGCTCTCTCTTTTCATTCTCTTTTCAGGAAAAACAAGGTTTCTGGTAATCCGGGCCAATGGACTATCACAAGTAAGTAGGCCATCAATTTTATGACATTGAATTATGGTAGAGTATGAGGTTGGGTATGATAAGCTGATGCCAACAGACAATAGTAGTATTGAGAGACACTCTTTAGATATAATAGGTGGTGCTGCATGCAAGAATATGAGAAAGGATAGAGAGGAAACCAGTGGGATAAATACAAATTGAAAATACAAAGTTGTATATTTGGTTGTAAACATAATAATTGGATAAATTGTTGTATCAATAGCTAGATAATGATTATTGTCAATAAGTTTTCTTTTATATGTTATATAAATGTCTACACATGGCAGTAATCAAAAGAATCTTTGAACTTGTGATATTGAAAACCAGTATTATCTGTGTGATAAGAGTGCATGTGTTGTTATGTAATCACGGGTGATGCATTACAATTATCTCCTGCACCCCAAACTCTAATCTAATCATTGTTGTGTTATCTTTTATCTATAACCCAGTTTCCTTTGATTTAAGCAATATCCATTTTATCTATCTATCTATCTATCTATCTATCTATCTATCTATCTATCTATCTATCTATCTATCTATCTATCTATCTATCTATCTATCTATCTATCTATCTGGCATCCTATCTGGCATCCTATCTGGCATCCTATCTAGCTTTCTACCTATTTATCTATCTGTCTGTCTGTCAATCAATATTTCAAACAACCACATTTCAATCAACCTATCTTTCAATAAACCTATCTTTCAATAAACTTATCTGAAATTTTATCTATCAATCTATCTATCTATCTACTTTTCTGTCTTTCTGTCTTTCTGTCTTTCTATCTATCTATCTATCTATCTATCTATCTATCTATCTATCTATCTATCTATCTATCTATCTATAAGTCTATTTAATCGACAAATTTGAGGAAAAAATCTGATATATGTGGTAATGCACCAGTCAAATACTTTTGCGTTATTTTCAATATTGTTTTTTTTTTCTTTCAGCGGGCGTTTTCAGTACTAATTTGCTATCTCCACACTGCAGGATCCAGATTTCCAATAATCCACACATTAACACAGTAATGTAACTGGTCCAGTGTTGCCCTCGAATACTAATCTTAAACATATTCTGGACTATCAGTGCACTATCAGTGCACATATCTTTAATTTTATCATCAACACATTTTTGTGATATATATTTAAAGTAAAAAACTGAGTTGAAACATGTAATTGACGAGTTACACTATTTTGTTATTTGTTGTCATAGATAATAAACTATTTCGTTTTTACTGACTTTGTTGTCTCCATTTTCTTTTGATTATAGTGTCAGTATAGCCAAGGAAAGTAATGGTAGAATCCTTTTACAAAACAGAATAACTGTTGAGGCCTCGTGGTGAAGGCATTAATATATATATGTATACAAATCTGGGATTAATGGTCTTTTTTTCTTAAACATATCACCAAAGCACTTTGCATTTGATCAAGATCACTGACTGTCTGTAAGCTAATAAAATGTTATGCTTCTAGACTTCCATAAAAAGCACAATTTGATGAAGTGCTGGTGTCTGAAATGTCAGTAAATGGTGTAAAATGTGCAATTCCAGACTATCTGTAAATTCGGAAAATAGCATACTTCCAGACGTCCATAATAAGGACAATTTGATGAAGTACTGGTGTCTGAAATGTCAGTAACTGGTGTAAAATGTACTACTCCAGACTGTCTGTAAACTGATCAAATGTTATGCTTCCAGACGTCCATAATGAGCGCAATTTGTTGAAGTGCTGGTATCTGGAGTGTCAGCAACTGGTGTAAAATGTACTACTCCAGACTGTCTGTGAACTAATCAAATGTTATGCTTCCAGACGTCCATAATAAGCACAATTTGTTGCAGTGCTGGTATCTGGAGTGTCAGCAACTGGTGTAAAATGTACTACTCCAGACTGTCAGTAGACCTGGAGGAGCAATTGCTCCCAGACGTCTATAGAAGCAGAATTACTTAGTCTATGGACGTCTGGAGCGTCAGTAGTAGGGGTAAAATGGCCTGGTTTTTTATATGGAGCTTAGGGTCGAAAACGAAAAAATATATTTATTTGTATTTTTGTAAATTTTTCTCAATATTCCCAAAAGCATTAAAAATGCCCATCAATCAAACCATCAGAAGGCTCTAAAGCATTATATAGGTAATTTGAATGAAATTTCATCTATGGTCATGCAATATAAGTTTTTGCCTCGAAACAAAAAATTATCATTTTTTTATATTTTTTGCCAATATTGAAAAAGTAAAGAATATCCATGAATCACACCCACAAAAAGAACAACTATGTCATATATGTGACATGTGTAACAAATTTCATCCATGTACATTCAATAGTGGCCAAGTTGTTGGCCATAAATGAAAACATAATTTTTTAACATTTTTCTCAATATTTGAAAAGGTATCAGATATAAATAATAATAATAACAATAATAGGCATTTATATAGCGCTAATTCCAGTAAACTGCTCACTAGCGCTTGTGGATGCTGGATTTATCTGTAGAAACTTTTAAATAGGTAAGTCTTAAGATTTCTCTTGAAACCTTCAAGTGTTTTGGAGGCCTTGACTATCTCTGGGAGTTGGTTCCACAGTTTCGGAGCGGCATGCGAAAAGGCTCCGTCATCATATCTGTTTTTACTGCAGGAGGGTGGTTCATTTAAGAGCATTTTGTTATTGCTTCTCAGATTACAGTTTCATTCAGATTTTGGCTGTATCATATTTTGAATATACAAGGGAGCTTGCCCGTTTATTGCTTTCCAAGTTGTTAACATGAGTTTGAATTGTATTCTTGCTGGAATGGGCAGCCAATGTAGCTGCTTCCTATGCTGGCTTACACTGTCATGCTTTCTCAATTTTTCAATGAGTCGAACGGCTGAGTTTTGGGCCACTTGAAGTTTATACAGCAACCGATGCGAGGTTCCATAAAGAAGACCATTTCCCTAGTCTAGGTGAGGTGTGACAAGAGCATTGACCGCTGTTTTACAGGTTTCCTTGTCCAATGACTTCCTGATTTTTGAAATGTTTCTAATATTGAAATAGGCATTCCGACACATTTTGCTGACTTGTTTTTCCATGGTCATGTTTTTGTCAAAGATTACACCCAGATTTCTAACATGATCGACTGCATTGATTTTGACATTGTCGACATGGATTGATGATACTTGGAGCTTATTTTCATGGAGAAATTCTGATATCAGCAATGCACTTTTCCATTTTGACTACAGCATTTCCTTGTTCTGAGAAAGTTGGTTTGAAAGAGAGTATAAGTTGCTCGTCATCGGCATACTTTTGGTCTTTGACTTGGTGTTTTTCAGCCACTTCACTTAATGGAGCGATGTATGAATTAAGATTGGTCCTAATTTTGAACCTTGAGGAACTCCAAATTTTAGTGGCAGTCTGGTTGATGTCTTGTCGTTAATTATCACCGACTGTGACCTTTCAGAAATGTATGACTTATATATTTTCTCAATATTTCAAAAAGTATGGAATATCCATCAAGCAGACCATCAAAAGGCACAACTGGATCATAACAGCTATATGTGTACCAAATTTCATCCATGTACATGCAATAGGGCCTGAGTCCTGGACCGGAAACTCCCACCGCCCGGACGCCCGACCATGGACGGACAACATTTTACGAAAGTGATAACAATACCTTCTTCAAACTTTGTTCGCTGAAGGTAAAAACCATAAGCTTTCTAGGAGTATCGATTTGAAATAATGTTTTAAGAAATAAGTTTAGATATAGAAGTTCAATTGAATTATTTAAGAGAAATCTAAAATGCAATTGGCTGACAGATTCACTATGATGTTAAGTGTGTTCTAGCCACAGGCAACTCCCATTGAGGTAAGATCTATGTGTCAATATATATATATGGAAGATTCCTCACAAATTGTTAATTGCTATGCATCAAAGATCATGAAAGCATTTAGCCAATGGTGGAGTGTCTTACAAACTGATCAACCTTGACATAATCCCCAAATTTAGACTTACTGTTTTGGTGCTGTAAGTTTCTGGTGTCGTCAAAATAATTCAGCAACAGAAAAACACAACTGAGCCAAACTGAAACATAGGAAGGCCTAGCAAATTTTTCAGTGCATTAGTCAATCAATTAATCCAATGTCATTCACAGCTTGGTCTCTAAACCATGCCCGCAACTCTTCACACCTGCTTAAACTGCTAAATCACCATTACTGTTATCATGGTTACAGCCACTTCTGATTAAAGACAAGGAAATCCTCTCAGGGCCACTAGGTCAATTGACTTATCTGGAGCACGCAGATGTCACTGAGGGCTTCTGAATTTTCTCGTGGGTTTCTGAGCCTTTCCCGGCACTTTAAATAGGAATTATCTGATGATCCTACACCTCCATTTGTCATATGATCATATCAGAAAGTGAAGCTAAAAGAAAGGAAGGCCTCCGGTCCTGACGGTGATCTCCACGGTTACTTAAAAACCGTGCGCCACAACTAGCCAGTGTTTTTATTACTATTTTCAATGAATCTCTCAAACAAAGGAAAGTACCAGCTATCTTTAAAAGAGCTACAATTGTTCCAGTACCTGAGAAAACATCAGTGTCCTGTCTGAATGACTATCGCCCCGTCGCTTTAACTGCAGTTCCGATGAAAACATTAGAAAGGATTGTGCTAGAATTCATCAAGTCACATCTACCTTCAGTGTTCGATTTGAATCAGTTCACCTACAGAACCAACTGTTCCGGTAAGGATGCTATTTCACTATGTTTACATAAAATTTTGAAACATTTAGAATCACCAGCTTCCTATTTAATTGGCTGTCTCTGAGAAAACCATGCGGGGGGTGAAACGTGGCCCATGCCGGATCTTAATGAAATTTTCACCAAACGCCCTTTAGACACAATAATGAAGGTTGGTGAAGTCCGTTTTTCTGTGATTTCAATTCTTCCTTGATTTTACCCCACTTGAAAATAGGGTGTCAAGTGTGTCGCCAAATTCCTTTAACATGGGTTTCAATGGGAAAACATGCCAACTTTAGCACTATAGGAACCAGAGCGCAGCGCATGGTTTGAAAATTTTATGATGGAGGATGATTACACATGACTTGAATATTCTAAATTCACTTTTTGTTGCGTGGAACACTCCTTCATAAGCCAGATACAAGCATTTTTAGATAGCGGAGGGTGGCAAATTTCTTTGTGTTTCACAAAAAATTAAAAAATACTAAAAATGTCATAATTCTGTTAAGATTTGTCCAAATTTGACAATTTTAGTGTCTAACTATATGTTTTAGGCAATTCCGCACCTCTTGAGATGATTTTTATTTTGATTGGAGGTCAAGGTCACTGCCTAAGGTCAAGGTCAAAGTCAATTTTTTCTGTAATTTAATGATATTTCAAGTTTTAGTCCCAGATATCTATCAAAAAGTCCCATAATATCAATGCTTATTCAGCATAAACTGATTTTATAAATTTCTAGCTATATGTTAGTATCCTAAACTGTATCAAAGACCTGATTTTTTAACCATAGGGGGCCCTTTCAAATTTTCGAAATTTCATAATTTTTCCAATTTGCAGGTTAAATATTTTGAAGATGTCCATCGATCATTGTGCCTTAATAATTCAATGGATTGCTGCTATTGCATGAAAGTCAAATAAGGGATTCTGGGCCAGAAAACAGACCTTAGAATATGATATGAATGTTTTCAGCGGCCATTATTGAAAATTTTGTTATCTCAGTTAATGTCAAAACTAATAGAGATAACAGAAAAGTTTTTGTTACTACACCTATGTTTTCAGGGTCAAGGAATAAAACAAAAACATTTTTATCATTGTATGTTATGTAATATATGTGTAATTTGGCTGCCACAACAACAACAAAAAGTATCTTTGCTGATATCTGCGGAGGTTACAGATATATTGGAATAATTTTTAGGTTTATACCTATGTTTACATGGTCAGGGAATATGATACAGTAATTTTCCATGCTCTATAGATACGCTTTCAAGTATGGGAGTCTGGGGCACCTTGGTCCGATTTTTCATTTTTTGGCTCAATCAAAAAGATCTCTAAATATTTGAAAAATCTCTTTACTGACTGACATAGATCTGAACATCTACACTACAGTTTGTCACATCAAGCAGAGGACAGATGTTTGGCCGAATATCTCAACAACCAGAAGCCCCACAGGAAAAATACACACACCTATGTGTAGCTTAGCTCTGTTGTAATATGAATATCACATTTCTGTGATATTTCGGGGCTGTTTTTGTCCAATATTTGTCAATTTATGATAATTTTAGTCCAATTTCGCACGATGTTGACAATTGTGACGCTACCAATCTGACACACAATGGGCAGATACGTCACAAAAGTGCACTGCAGCGCCACCCCAGGCTTAGTTATAGTCAAGTTGGTATCAGCAGAATAACCAATCTCATGGTATTGCTTTTTATGGACTGTACAAACAATGCTAAATTTCTGTTACAATGTGAGATGTGACAAACTGTAGCCTTATGCCAAACCAAGCCAATCTACCTTCAATAGTTGTGGAGAAAAATAAATTTGAATTTTTTTTTTATGATCCGACATGCCCCGGACTCGGGGCACGTTGGACCGCGATGTGGGGCAGGTTGGACTATGGTATAAAAGTCCACAAAAGTAGAAGAAAGTGAGCAAACACCACATTTTATTCTCACAGATCACAACACACACTTTTGTGTCTTTGCAGATTGATTATATCCGAATATTCACCCAGATAATTTTAATAAATCTTGTTTCAGCTAGAAAGGCTAGCAGATTAGCCAACTGAATTGATTTTACCCTCATATTGTACAGGAATGACTTAGGTGCTCTATTCATGTTAGAAATTATCCAGCTGGCATTTTGCGGATCATTTTTTGTCGGTCAATCGAGTTTACAATGGTCCAACGTGCCCCGGCCAAGCTCGTCCAACCTGCCTCATCCCAACCTCTTACAAAAATGTGCATGTCTCGCTAACAAGTTTGAATTTAAACTCGGGAAACTTATATCAAACTTTACTTAAGTAGTTGACAGTTTCAATTTACGAGACTTGTCTGACTTGATCCCCCATATTTTAAGAAGGGTAACCTAGTCATTGAGACTTGGAAAAAGTCACTTTTTATGCTGAAAATGAGGAAACCTGAAATAGAACTCACACTTTTCCTTCTATGCTCATGAAATATTTTGGCCAAAAGGCATACCACTAAAGGTCTCTATTGAGGATTTGGATAACTGCCCATGTTTGAAAAAATATATATTGGGGATGGTCCAACCTACTCCGAGGTCCAATGTGCCCCAAGGTCCAACGTGCCCTGAGGTCCAACGTGCCCCAGTCTCCCCTACACATGCAGTCGACCAGTCGTCCTTCAAATGCTAAACAGTATCAAAACTTTTGCTTTCTAATATGCTAGTATAATGGTGCACAGAAATGATTGGCATAGGGAAGAGCGGGGCACCGTGAGACGGCAGGCACAGTGTGACAAAGCCCGTAGTGTCTGGCTGGTACTGTTAACAGATCAACTCTCTCTTGTATAGAACAAAAAGTAGGTAAGTGAAAGACTCTCCTATATCCTGAATGCCTACACAGCATATCGGGAGTGGAATTTCGATATTTTGGTTTTCAGCCAGAAAAATTGAATAATTTTGCTAAACGGCTTTTTGTTATAATTCCCAAAAAAAATGGTAAAATGCAAATCAATAGCCAGGGATTCAAACCGTGATTATTTGTCTTAGTTTAGTGAGCTGATGAACCACAGTACAGGCATTCGGTCCGCAGGATTCAAAAATCTTATAAAGAGAGCTGCGTGGGGCACAGTGAGACACTTTGAGGCGGGGCACAGTGAGACATCACAAAATACACTAAAAACGAATTGAATATAATGCATAGCTCACAATTCACTATTAAAAACAAAATTCCTGCTGTAAACTGCTGATTTGAGTGAGTCACATCCAAAGGGAAGCATCAGAAAGAAATTTGATCAGTACGTAACAGGTTCGGCAAGTTAAATAAGTCGTGCATGTGTCCTGTGCGATGTAGTTTTTGAAACATGTTCAAACAAGGACCTAAAAAATCACCTGGCCAGCTGCTTTTATGAGAGTACAGTAGTTTCTGTAGCAACGATTGATGGAACAATTCCGCAGGTCCTGAGGATCGGCAGTTATGGCTGAAGGTTCCCTGTCTCACTGTGCCCCACCTGCTGTCTCACTGTGCCCCGCCCACGGGGCACAGTGAGACACCTATCAAGCATGGACGTAGCTCAAAATTACTCCAAACCTGTAAAAGGTAGGAACCTGAAACTACTGGACCATATACCCAACATCATTATCTATAATGTGGACCTGATCTCATTTAACTCGTTACTTCCGACATTTTGGAACACTTGAAAATAAAAAAAGTGTCTCACTGTGCCCCGCCCTCCCCTACCCTTCACTATCATGTCTATCAATGACTGGTATTTTAGCCATGGCATATATGCCTTTGTGGCTGTGCTATTGCCTCTCATTAGAAATAAATAGACTGTATTTTGTGTCAATAAATATACAAAACCAAAAGTACATGTTTGTTCAGTTTTAAAGCTATGATCAGGCAAACAATTCAAGACAAAATGGAAAATATTATGTTGGGAAATTTTTTAAGGATGTCAAACTCATTAACATGGTGCATAGAAACTATTTGATTAGAGGTCTTTGCAGATCACCGTCCAAACTTGTAGCTGAACTCATTTTCAAACTCTTCATGTGACGTAGACAGGCCACTTTGCAGCGGGCCTTAACTGAGCCATAAGGAAGGTTGTTGATCACAGAACTGGCTTGCAAGAATAAGGAGCGACCCTTTCACCCTTGCCGGATAAGACTCAGCTGATTTTAACAAAAATGCTCCTTTAGGGAGCAGGCCAACAATGACACTGAAATAGTATTAATTTCATCATCTTTAATTGTGGTAAGGTCAAATATCACTTTTTTCCATTCCATCAAGCAAACAAAATGGTAATCAAAAGACATCATGACATTGTGTGAAGAACAGCAAGGTTAATCAGTTTTGTGTCTTGCATTTTTGACAATAGCCATGGTGATTTTATTTGACACAAAAGCTTTGACTTGGCATTACTTGCCCAAGCGCAGATGGCACCGCTTACCCCAAATTATAGTTTAAGAGAAGAGCTGATGTAAAAAAAACACCCCTAAATCTCACACTACAAAATACTTTATGCGTCCCATTTTCTATTGTGAAATTGTCCAAATATCAATGCATGAATGTGTGTATTTGAAAGCATATAGAGCATGGAATATAACTGTATCAGATTCCCTGACCATGTAAACATAGGTATAGACTTAGGAATCATTCCAATATTCCGCAGATATCAGCAAAGATACTTTTTGTTGTTGTTGTGGCAGCCAAATTACACATATATTACATAACATACAATGATAAAAATGTTTTTGTGTTTTTCCTTGACCCTGAAAACATAGGTATAGAAACAAAAACTTTTCTGTTATCTCTATTAGTTTTGACATTAACTGAGATGACAACATTTTCAATAATGGCCGCCGAAAACATTCAAATCATATTCTAAGGTCTGTTTTCTGGCCCAGAATCCCTTATTTGACTTTCATGCAATAGCAGCAATCCATTGAACTCTGAATTATTAAGGCACAATGATCGATGGACATCTTCAAAATATTTAACCTGCAAATTGGAAAAATTATGAAATTTCGAAAATTTGAAAGGGCCCCCTATGGTTAAAAAAAAACAGGTTCTTGATACAGTTTAGGATACTAACATATAGCTAGAAATTTATAAAATCAGTTTATGCTGAATAAGCATTGATATTATGGGACTTTTTGATAGATATCTGGGACTAAAACTTGAAATATCATTAAATTACAGAAAAAATTGACTTTGACCTTGACCTTAGGCAGTGACCTTGACCTCCAATCAAAATAAAAATCATCTCAAGAGGTGCGGAATTGCCTAAAAAATATAGTTAGACACTAAAATTGTCAAATTTGGACAAATCTTAGCAGAATTATGACATTTTTAGTATTTTTTAATTTTTTGTGAAACGCAAAGAAATTTGCCACCCTCCGCTATCTAAAAATGCTTATATCTGGCTTATGAAGGAGTGTTCCACGCAACAAAAAGTGAATTTAGAATATTCAAGTCATGTGTAATCATCCTCCATCATAAAATTTTCAAACCATGCGCTGCGCTCTGGTTCCTATAGTGCTAAAGTTGGCATGTTTTCCCATTGAAACCCATGTTAAAGGAATTTGGCGCCACACTTGACACCCTATTTTCAAGTGGGGTAAAATCAAGGAAGAATTGAAATCACAGAAAAACAGACTTCACCAACCTTCATTATTGTGTCTAAAGGGCGTTTGGTGAAAATTTCATTAAGATCCGGCTCGGGCCACGTTTCACTTTACTGTACAACCTGCATGGTTTTCTCAGAGACAGCCAATTAAGAGTGCTATTCATTGACTATTCATCGGCCTTCAATACCATCAATCCGGCTAAACTACATCACAAGCCCATCAACAACCTGCATTTTCCTGCAACATTGTAATTTAGCCCCATAACATTGTTACCCAGTTTATACATACATCAGAAATATGGGTGGGCCGATCTCCAAGTTAACGGGACTAGTAGAATTGATCTGGTCCAAAGCCACCAAGTTACAGATGACCCTTCACATCAGCCATTTGTCCGGATCTATAAATATACATGCCAACAAACTGTTCCGTCTTCCCCAAACGTACGAGTGGCAACTGCATCCAGTGTTGTTTCAAACAATAGACAAAATTTTCGGGCCACATATGATCGATCGCTTTGCCTCCATGGCAAATACACACCAGCCCATTTACAACAGCAGGTATCTGGACCCATGTACTTCCGGGGTGGGCGCTCTTTCTAAGCAAGACTGGGGAAAACATGTGAACTTTGTATATGCGCTCTTTAGGATACTCAATCGAGTAATAAACATAGTAGAAAAGCAGCAGGCTTATGCGACTGTGATCGCCCCGACATAGTCCGGACAGCCATTGTATCAAAAAAAATTGAAAATGCTTATAGGAACACCGTTCCGGATAAGAGCGACAAATTGGGCAATCAGCTTCGCAGACAATGTAGCACAACCTCTGAAAAACCACAGGTGGAAGATCTGTGCTTGGCCGATCTGTGGCATGAAAAATTAATAAATATGAGTTGATCAGCTCTTGCAGACTCCCATAACTCCTCAAATGGTCTCCTGCCACTTTGACTCAATATGATTGTTGTCTCAAGCAGTATTTCAAGTTTTATTACTTCTCCAATTCCTTTGACGACGCCCATCTGGCTGACTATTTATGTCACATTGCAGAAACTTGTGATAGGCCCAAGGCTCGTGTACACACAACTTTGGTGGCTGTTAATATAATACGTACAAAGATATCATGGACAGACCGGAAGTTAGTTTGTATGTTCGTGACCTGATCTAGGCACTTATAAAGTCATCTACGAGAATGCCCATGCAAAAGACCCCTCGAATGCCTGTTGAACCTTTCATCAATTTATTTTGATCCTGAAATTTGTGCTTCGCCCATCTGATCTTTCGCCACGTTCAGTTGTGTGTAATTCCACCGGTGTCAGTGCCAGACGAATCTTCAGTGTTGATAATTTTGACTTTCAAGAGAATGGTCGTCCCGCAATAACTTTTTACGGCATTTAGAATGACTATGACAGGGACGGCTTCCGTGTGTCACTCCCACCAATTTCTCATCCTAACCTAATATGTGTTGACCCCGCGGCGAAATTAGATGACTACATCTTGTTTACATCCCACATCCGTCAACATTTGCCATATTCCCCAGTTTTCCTTACCCTTAATCAGCCCTATCGTCCAATTGACTCCCAGACTATATCTAACAGTTTGAATGATGCTATAAGTGCAGCAGGGCTCTCGGGACATGGATTTACTGCCAAATGTTTCCGTCCGTCGGGCGCTTCCCAGGCTATTGGTGTGGGCCTAAATCCTGACATTGCCCACCACATTGGCAAGTGGAAATCCGCACAAACATTTGAAAAACATTATATCCATATGAATGTTCCTGACAATTACATTTCCAGTATTTTTACTTGAAAGTTTGCCTTGTATAACTGGTTCAATTGTTATCCATGTGTGTTTACTTGTAAACTATTCCTAGTGTTCAACCTATTGTACATTCAAAGTAATTCCTAGGTCTATGTATCCTGTTATTCCTGTTATTTTCCCTTTTGTCAGTGGATCTATATAATATGTGTATCTCAATATCAATTATAAATATAATTTACTCTTGATGTTCACTTCGCCCATGTCCATGTCTTCTATGATTTCTTCGGACTCAACAAAGCAAATTTCTAACGCACGTCGTTTGATTGGTTGTTGAATTTATTCTTGTAAAACTTGTAGCATATACTTGGTTTACGTGGTTAACGTGGTAAACGTGGTAAACGTGGTTAAAGTGGTTAACTAAAATCCAAATATATTAATATGGTCTGTTTACAAATATAACTAGAAATATAACTGAAAATTGATGAATGAATATACACTTATAGTGACTTACAAGCTATTTGCTCTTCTCGCTGTTAAGTCCAAATTACATATATATCCTGAC
Source organism: Platynereis dumerilii (assembly GCA_026936325.1). Taxonomy (NCBI): domain Eukaryota; kingdom Metazoa; phylum Annelida; class Polychaeta; order Phyllodocida; family Nereididae; genus Platynereis; species Platynereis dumerilii. Next base: position 67,729,266 of record JAPTHN010000004.1, on the reverse strand, counting down.
TGAGAGTGAGGCTCAAGAGTGATAGCAAGAGCGACGAAGTTACCATGGAGATGACGTCATCATGCTGATTCTCGCTCCATCTATGGCAGTGTAGAATAACTAACAAATCAACTTTTAACAATAAAATCATATAAATTACAAAATTCAAAAATAGTACATATGAAGGGGAACACTTCAATATTCAATTCTTTAACAATCTGAGTGCCCTTCTTCTAAAAGGGCAGTTTTTCGCTGCAGGCCTCTTGTAATCCCCATTAGCAGTCTTGACCTTCACAGATCGTACCCTGCCGTCATCACTTTTGTTAACTTCTGTTACCCTTCCAAGCATCCATTGGCTTCTTGGCATATTGTCATCGACCATCATAATCAAATCACCAACTTGAAGATTTGGCTGCTCCGATTGCCAATGGTTGCGAGGGGTTAGGGATGGTAGGTATTCTCGTAGCCATCTACGCCAAATGTGGTCTGCAAGAACTTGACTCTGGCGCCATCGCTTGCGACTACACATTTCTTGTGCTTCAAATATCCCAATTGGAGCAGTTGTTGTGGTGCCCCCATGGAGAAAGTGATTGGGAGTTAAAGCTGTATAATCTCCAGGATCTGCACTATTATATGTTAAGGGTCTACTGTTCAGAACTGCTTCTACTTCAGTCAGAGTTGTCCGTAGAACGGATTCAGCAACGACTTGCTCCTTCAGGACTTCTTGAAGTGCCCTTTTAATGGATTTGACAAGACTTTTCCATGCACCGCCAAAATGAGGAGCATGAGGAGGAAGGAGGAATAAAGTGCCATGTCATATCATACTGCAGACAGAAGTTGTGAATCTTATCATTATCCAGTTGCTCTAAATTCTCACGCAATTCTCTCTCTGCTCCTTTGAAGTTAGTGCCATTGTCAGAAAATATCTCAGTTGGATGGCCAGGACGAGTAACGAAACAATGGAGAGCCATAATAAAGTCATCCGTCAAAAGGGAATCAACAAGCTCCAGATGTACTGCTCTTGTCACCATACAAGTAAAAATGCATCCCCATTTCTTAACTCTGCTTCGGCCACGTTTCGCCAGCATTGGTCCAAAATAGTCAAGTTAGTGCTGCAGAGGAAAGCACAAATGCGGCTGTCCACCTAAACCCGAATATACACAAAAGGCTGCCTACCTGAATGCACTCCCAAAGACCCAGTGGTCATGGAACCACCGGTAGCAAAACTGGATTTTGGGTGCGAAAGTGGCCATAGGCCATCAAAGTTAGGTATGTCAATAGACATTTTTTACTCGAAAATCCCTAGCGTCCATGTCAATTCCAGTTCAAAAGTGGTCATTGCTCCCTTAAAATTTACTCTGTGGCATAAAATGACATACCAAATTAATGCCAAAGAGTACCCAGGGGCGGACTGGCGGCATTTCGGGCCCGTGGCAAAATAAGTCAACGGGCCCTTTCGTCTGTACCGTTGGCACTATTTCCAATTAAAAAAGAAAAATTCTACAGGTCTAATTTGGCAAATTGTTGATATTTGGTTGAGGGTCTCCACATGAGAGGAAGCTGTCCTTTTCAGTTTGTGTATTTTTGACACATAATCATGAACTTGACAGCAAAATTTTGCTCTTTTCTTAAATTTTTTATCTTTTGACATCTTGTAGGCCCCCTCAGGTGATGGGCCCGTGGCAGTTGCCACTTTGCCACATAGGCCAGTCCGCCCCTGAGAGTACCTCATTCTTTTTATAGTAATACCTAGTCTAGCAGAATCCAAATACAATACAGGTCGAAATTTCCGCATCAGATTTGTTGCGGCAATTCAAGGCCTGTTTAGACTATAAAAATTGGCCTGTCAAGCCATAAGAGAATGCCCTACCTACTGTAAATGTTGTTTGGTATTGTATCCATCAAAATCTGTGTTTCATTACCACTGTTAGGCTTCTGAACCATCAATTTGTCATTTAGTGTTCAAACAGAACATCGCCTCAAAATGGCACTTTTTTATTAAAGTGACCTAATTGAGGCATTCTGGGACTTAATATAAACATAAAAACTATCTGTAATTTGAATAATCAAGCTGACAAAAAAAGAAAATATTAACAACACCCTTGGAACTTAATCCAACAGTAACTGACAATTCACAGCATTGACAGATTTTGGCTATCCCAATTGAAGTCACTCTCATAATCCCTTGCAAAGCATCAAATAATATTAAATGCTCTTTCATTGGTGGACATTCAAAGATGGGCCCCACCTCTTTTTAACAGGAATTGAAGAAGACCATATTTGACCATCTCAGAACGCATTCTGTGAAAGCTTGACCATTAAGTTCTGTATTGCATTACTTTTTGGAAGCTGCTACTTTTATTAGTTAGATTCATTCCCAGTGCAGTACATTGCACATATCTCTTTATTTTCTTTCCAGATGCAGTTTTCTGAGACATTTTGCGATCTGGTCTAGTCAATTGTGGGCCATTTCAATCACTGCCTCTTGCGTAGTATTGAGAGGATTAACCAATGCAATTCTGTCGCATTATAACTGAATGACTAAGTTAAGCTATGAGGCCTTCACAGTTGTACAGTTTTATTAACATAACTTTTTTGTTGTTAATCAGTTTCACAGTTAGACAATCAGATCTGTCATGCTTCACAGCAGACAGTGACCTTTCTCTGTTTCAAATAGAAGGATACAACCTAATTTCATCTGGTAGATCGAGCAGTGCACATGGAGGGGTAGCTATATATATATGTGAAATGTTTAAATTTAATCACATTGATAAATTCATACACTCTGAAAGTTGGGACGGGCAATTCATAGAAGTTATGTTAGGAAATAATTATCATGATAACACTAAAATTATTATAGGAAATATTTATAGACCTCCTCGTCAAACAATAGAAAATGTTACAACTTTTATAAATGAGCTAAATGTAGTATTCAATCATTTTCGAAACAACAAAGATGTGTTACTAACTGGAGACTTTAACTTAAACATCCTGAAATTTAAAGAAGTAAACTGTGTGAATCAATTTCTTGAGTCGATAATTTCAAATGGTTACATTCCCAAAATTACTTTTCCAACGCGTCTAACTGAAAGAAAGGGAACTTTAATTGACAATTTTTTCATTAAAATATCTGATAGACTTAATAATATTAAAGCTGGTATCATCATTAATCAAATTTCTGACCATCTGCCTTACTTTATAAGCTTAAATCTTTTAAACCGAAATCATGAAAAGAAAAAGTATGTTAAGATTACAACTTATAATAATACCACAATTCTTGGCTTTAAAACTGAATTGCAAAGTCCATCTACTGCACAACGACTAAATGAAATTTTGGGCCAAACACCTGACATAAGCTATGATCGATTAAATTCTATTCTACAAGATTTAGTTCATAAATATTTTCCGACAAAATCTGTTCGATTCAATAAGTACAGACACAAAAAAAGTAAATGGATAACTGCTGGAATTCTAAAATCTATAAAATATAAAGATAAGTTGTACCACTTACTAAAATCTACTGACACAATTGATCCTAATTATAATAGTAGGAGACTAAATTTTCAGACTTACAGCAGGATTCTTAAAAGTAGTATCAGAATTGCAAAGAAAAATTATTATCATAACCAATTTGAAATGTTCAAGAGTGATATCAGGAAAACTTGGTCAACAATTAATGAAATAATGAATAAAACAAAAAAGAAGCAAGAGTTCCCTGAATTTTTCTTAATAAATGGCAATACAACTTCTGACAAAAGAGTGATTACAAACAAATTTAATCAATATTTCGTAGAAATTGGACCAAAGTTAGCAGAAGGAATACAGATGCCTATAAACAAATCGTTCAAAGATTACATGAAACATCCAATTCTGGAGTCATTTCAATTCACAAAAGTAGATACGATAACACTGATAAAAGTAATTGATTCTCTTAAGCCAAAATCTAGCTATGGACATGATGGAATTTCGAATAAACTACTAAAATTTGTTAAATTTGAACTTGCAGATACCTTGAAAGTCTTAATTAACCAATCAATAGAACATGGTGCATTTCCTAAACAGTTGAAAATAGCTAAAGTTACACCTCTCCACAAGAAAGACAATGATCAACTATTTTCCAACTATAGACCTATTTCTATTCTTCCAAGTATATCAAAGGTCTTCGAGAGAATAATGTATAATCAAATATATGACTTTTTCACCAAAAACAAAATTTTCTACAACAGCCAATATGGCTTCAGGCAGTCACATTCCACAGAATTAGCAGCTTTAGAATTAATAGACAGAATCATTTATGAAATGGATAACAACAGAATTCCAATTAACATTTACTTAGATCTCTCGAAGGCCTTTGATACACTCGATCACGAAATTCTGATGTTTAAGCTGTCACATTATGGAATTAGAAATACCTCGTATGATCTTTTGAAAAGTTATCTGACTGATCGAATGCAATACGTACAAATGAATGATATTACTTCTGAATTTCTTGAAATAAAATGTGGAGTCCCTCAAGGATCCATACTAGGCCCTCTACTTTTTATAATTTATGCAAATGACTTAATCAATGCTACTGACAAATTTCATCCCGTCATATATGCTGACGATACAACACTTTCAGCCACTTTAAATGTTTTTGAAAATGACCATGTAACAACCGCAAGTATCAATGACGAATTAAAAGCGATAACTGAATGGCTGAAATTGAACAAACTTTCTTTAAATATTAGTAAAACAAAGGCAATGGTGTTCCATTCAGCCAAACGCACAATTTCATTGCCAGATCTTGTAATGGAAGAGACTCCAATAGAATTTGTAAATGAGTTTAACTTTCTGGGCCTTATAATTGATAAAAATCTGAAATGGAAACCACATATAGATAACATTTCTAAAAAGATGTCAAAAACAACAGGTATAATGAACAGGCTAAAGAATTTTGTACCATCTGAAGTATTACATATAATTTACAATTCTTTAATTCTTTCTTATCTAAACTACGGATTGATTATATGGGGTTGGAAGGCAAATAAATTGATAAAGCTACAAAAGAAATCATTGAGAATAATAGCTAAAGCAAAATATAATGCTCACACAAGTCCTCTTTTCAAGTACTACAATATTTTGAAAATCCCTGATCTATGTGCACTGCAAGATCTTAAATTCTGCTATAAATTAAACAATAATATGCTTCCACTATATTTCTACTCTGAAAAATTTCTTTTATATAATTATTCTCATAACTACCCCACACGTCACTCAAATAGAAACCTTCCCGTTCCTGCTGTGAGACATGACTTCGCAAGAAATGGTATGAGTTACAGGTACCCAATAGTATTTAATGATATGTCTTCAAAATATAAGGATAAAATCTTTACTCACAGTTTTGATGGTTTTAAGTTTTATGTCAAACAGAATCTTACAGATCAGTATGAAATTAATTGTTCAATATCAAATTGTTATATTTGCGGGTCATCAGTCTCCTCTTGTGATCCAGAAGCTGTCTTGCATTCAGGTAGGTAAAGCATTGCCTCATTATCTTTAACATCATTTCACTTTCTTAATCTTAATTGTTTTATTTTACAAAATCACTTTAAAAAAACAGAGATTGTCATGGTTTTTTCAAAAGTAGTAAGCATTTACATCATTAAACTGTAAGATAATATCCTCTTCAATATATACTAAGAATAATTTTAATAATTTTTTTACCACAAGGTGGCCCTCCGATAGCGACAAGAATTTTGTCTTTGGAGGTCTCCTGGCTCCTTAATTATCAATTTGTCTGTAAAACCATATACTGTACACTGTAAGAGCTAAATAAAATATGTGTCATTGTCATTGTCATTGTCATTGTCAAAAAGGTCGCCACAAACTATAATCAAGCTTATTAATAGGCCATGACCTAAGTTGACAGTGAGGCTGTGGATATATGTTGACACAAATTAGCGAGGATGAGAATGGTTGGAATTTTTTAAGCTGAAGTTTTATCAGTTCTCAGATGACATCCAAGTGTCAGATTTGTGTGGAAAGAATGCTGACATCTTCGACATCACAGGTACTGTATGTAGATTTTGAGGGTTGGCAAAATACATGGAATTAACAAACCGTGTAGGAAATGGAATGTTTTGATGTTGCTTTGCCATTTCGCCAAATTTGTGGCCCTGCTGGGGCTTGTCTCACAATTATATGTGTATAATCGTGAGACAAGGTTTTTGTCTAAGTAATACCATGCTTCAATTTGCCTTCTATCAGCTTCGATGAAGGCCAAAATAAACCTGAATTTAATTGTCAAAAGTCATTTCTCGGAATGACACTTTTCAAATGTTGATAATGTTTTATAAGATACCATCTGGTGCCATACTTACAAAATATCCCTTCAATTTACAGTCCATATTGTTCTTTCTCATTTTGCATCTTGATGTGCATATTTATTTAAAATTCTATTTATAAAAATGATTTACAAACAGTTGTCTGAGATCGCAAATTGTTTCACATGTAAAATGAGTATCAAGTCAGCAACGATAGTCACTCTTCCTTATATGCATTGCTATGAAGCTATACAGCAACTAAATGGATATTAATAAATTCCTAATTTTTCAGCTTTAATTGGTACTCTGATTTGGATATCTGATTTTTCAATTACCCATTTATAATCAGAAAATATTGTGATACCAGCACCATTAATATTAGGCCTACATTGACAAAATGGGACAATCAATTTTTTCTCATCTTGCAAATCTGGAGATCAATTGACAATCACCATATAACTCATTCCTAACCCATCAAAATGGATGTGGATGGATAGCCCTTGATGTAGGCTTTCATTTGGCACCTAAGTTTCCTTATTACTGCAACTGTTAACCCTCCAAAAGCTGAAGAAATATTGCTGTCACTGTCCAAAATCTCGTCGGAAACATAAAATTCTCCCATGAACTTTCAATTCCACCTGTCCTAATCACCATATAACTCATTCCTAATCCATCAAAATGGATGTGGATTGATAGCACTTGATGTAGGCCTTCATTTGGCACCTTAGCTTCCTTGTTACTGCAACTGTCAATACTCCAAAAGATGAATAAAGTTGCTGTCAGTGTCTAAAATCTTGTCGGAAACACAAAATTCTCCCATGAATTTTCAATTCCACCTGCCCGAATCACCATGTAACTCATTCCTAACCCATCAAAATGGATGTGGATGTATGGCCATCGATGTAGGCTTTCATTTGGCACCTTATTTTCCTTGTTACTGCAACGGTCAATACTCCAAAAGTTGAATAAATGCTGTCAGTGTTCAAAATCTCGTCGGAAACACAAAATTCTCCCATGAATTTTCAATTCCACCTGCCCTAATCACCAAATAACTCATTCCTAACCTATCAAAATGGATGTGGTTGGATGGCTATTGATGTAGGCTTTCATTTGGCACCTTATTTCCTTGTAACTGCCACTGTCAATCCTCCAAAAGCTGAATAAATTTTGCTGTTGGTGTCTAAAATCTCGTTGGAAACATAAAATTCTCCCATGAATTTTCAATTCCACCTGTGCTAATCACCATATAACTCATTCTTAACCAACCAAAACAAATGTGGATGGATAGACCTTGATGTAGGCTTTCATTAGTGTGCCTTAGCTTCCTTGTTACTGTAACTGTCAATCCTCCAAAAGCTGAATAAATTTTGCTGTTGGTGTCTAAAATCTCATCAGAAACATAAAATTCTCCCATGAATTTTCAATTCCAGCTGTGCTAATCACCATATAACTCATTCTTAACCAACCAAAACAAATGTGGATGGATAGCCCTTGATGTAGGCTTGCATTTGGAACCTTATTTTCCTTGTTACTGCAACTGTCAATCCTCCAAAAGCTGAATAAAGTTGCTGTCAGTGTCTAAAATCTTAGCGGAAACACAGAATTCTCCCATGAATTTTCAATTCCACCTGCCCTAATTAGGGTGTGGCTATTCCCCCTGATTCCTGAAAATATCGGAGTATCTCACTGACCCTAATTTTGGGAGTGAGGTTACTCATGAAGATAACAATTGCCAAGTTTTGTGAAATTTGAAGTATATTTGGAGGTTCCTCCTAGCACATGAAGTTTGGAGGAATTTTCGAATTTTCGCGCATTTTCACGATGTTTGGCTCATTAGAAACTGCACCCTAAATATGTAGCAGATATAAAATATTTCGGAAATAAGTCAAAATGTTGAATCCTAGTGTAATGCATCAGTGATATACATTGTAGTCAGTTGTATACTCCATTAAGTTAAGTAATTAAATCACCATTAATCCACAAACCTACAGCAATTGTGAAAAGCATGGATTTTGCGCATCTTGGTCTGTAGCAGGTTAATTACATCTGATTCGTTCATGATGTGTTAACAGCCAACAAGATTGATATATACTACAATGCAGCAAGAAGCTCAGAAATTCATGCATATGAAAACATCGGCATGATGATCTCCTTGTTATTGACAAAATATATCATTCCGTTCAAACAAAAGATGGGAAGATTACTTATTTCTTGAATAAGAACCACTTTTCATCTTCATGCTTTCTGTTTTTGTTGATTTGGAACTGCTTTTCTCCATAGGTAGGAAGTCATATAGGCTGATTTCACTCCTCATTTTTGCTGTCATCAAATACTTTTAGAGAGTCTCACTTTACCTTCCAATGCACACGGTTAGCATGCAACACCTATCTGGCCACTGGTTTTGAATGGAAATTGGATTTATCCTGATGTGTTACAGAACTGCAAGGAATCTTGGCTAATGAAGTCTTTAACACTTATAGTTCCATGAATACGAAGAAGGCATGGCCCTGCCTCATCAAATCCAGAACCAAACCTAGCCAAGTTTGGGTGGATCTCTGAGGAAAATCTAAGATAGCCAAGATGTCTGAATAGGCCGAGAGTGGTCCATCCCTAGATATTGAGAAAGGGTGATACAATGTCTGGAATAAGGTACCATAAGTGCATTTCTTAATATTTGATTGATTTCTGTGTTTTGATATACCTTCCCAATCAAAGTAACATCACTTTTTGAAGCCTTTATTGAGTAAGTGAATCACCATATGCCACAAACTGAACTTACTTTGTTCGGCTGTGAAAAAGAGATAATTTAATTCCGTTTCAATGAAACTTGAAGATTTTTTTAATGGTTTACCTGATTTTACCACCTTTAACTTTTGTTGACTGGTATTGGTGATATACAAACTAATTTGACTTCAAACACTATACTAGCTTTAACCAGGGAAGATAATGTTACATGTTACTGCCCATCCAGTCATGAGTCGGCCTGATGACATTATGAACAGAAGTGTATGAGGGAGCTTCCAAATTCAGTTTATCTTGCTATAATTATGTCATATTATTGACATAAATATCAATCTTCATCAAGTGCCAAAGAGAGTTTTTAACTTTGAGAAAATACCTGTGGTACATCTTTGTACTGACCATCAGCATCATTACCAGAACTAAGCGGTTGTTTCTATAGCGCCCTCATCAGTTTCTCTTCTCTATTTCAGTTCTTGAATCAAATTCATGTCTTGCTCTTTTCATTTTGCCTTCTTCTCTTTGGAAAAAATACATTTTACTCAGTATCAACCACTGTGACAGTCATGTCAACCATCATAGATCTAAAAAAAACTCTTACTCATTGACTTCTTTGTCCAAAACAACTTTTGGCCATAACTTGACAGCCTTGTCTAATCATGCTTTGGAATTTGCTATCTTTCAAGAGGATTTCTTTCATTTCTTCTTCATTTTGGAAATAAAAATATTTATCTGCTTTTCCGTATGAAGTTGTTAAACTGCTTTTGCCCTTTTCCAATAAGACATTGGTGGAATTTTAGCCTGTTCATAGAAGGCATAGTATAGTCTGTTTGTGTTTGCTCACAGGTAGTCACATCGGAGCTTGGTTTAGTTTCAAGGAGGAAGAACCTAGCACTTCGTAATATTTTACTGTTCTGTTCATAGCATAGGACTGCTAGTTTGGGGTAGCGTGTATTAAGTCTGTGAAAGACTGAAGATACTGCTACTGGTGAAGTTATTAGTCAAAAAGCAGGCTTACAATTGGAAATCCTAGACTAGCCATTCAAATGCCAACAGGCCAATCCAAACTAAAGACAGAGTCAAGATTGTGTGAACTTCGACACTCTCAATCTTTCGATGGTAACTTAATATTGCTCATAATAACCAACTGGATTCAATGAAAATGAAGTATTCATGAATTATATTGAGACCCCTGAGAGACAAATTATCATTGTGCCCTCAGAATTTATATGGGATTAAAGACAAGTCAAAAAATTGAAAACCCCTAAAATCTTGATATTTGCGAAATTTGTGAAAAATTTGTGCAGTATTTATCAAAAACTTTTGAGATTGTAAATGGAGGTTTAGATCATAAAAGAATCGCAATTCTTTCTCAGTTGTTGTTATCGTATGCCTCCTCAAGTTTCTAGATTGCTATATGCTGACCAACATATTATTACTAGGCAAAAAATTAAAAATCACATTACACGAAAATTCTGTGATTTTGTAATATTTTCACAAAATAATGATAATTTCGAGCTCTAGGAGGAACCTCTAAATGTTAATGGATTTTCTCAAAATTTTACATGGAACCCTTTTTCATCTTACCTCACCCAGGAAAAAAGGGTCAGTTGGATCGGACCAAGTTGCGGGAATAGCCGCACCCAGCCCTAATCACCATATAACTCATTCCTAATCCATCAAAATGGATGTGGATTGATAGCACTTGATGTAGGCTTTCATTTGGCACCTTAGCTTCCTTGTTACTGCAACTGTCAATACTCCAAAAGATGAATAAAGTTGCTGTCAGTGTCTAAAATCTTGTCGGAAACACAAAATTCTCCCATGAATTTTCAATTCCACCTGCCCGAATCACCATATAACTCATTCCTAACCCATCAAAATGGATGTGGATGTATGGCCATTGATGTAGGCTTTCATTTGGCACCTTATTTTCCTTGTTACTGCAACTGTCAATACTCCAAAAGTTTAATAAATGTTGCTGTCAGTGTTCAAAATCTCGTCGGAAACACAAAATTCTCCCATAAATTTTCAATTCCATCTGCCCTAATCACCAAATAACTCATTCCTAACCTATCAAAATGGATGTGGTTGGATGGCTATTGATGTAGGCTTTCATTTGGCACCTTATTTCCTTGTTACTGCCACTGTCAATCCTCCAAAAGCTGAATAAATTTTGCTGTTGGTGTCTAAAATCTCGTCGGAAACATAAAATTCTCCCATGAATTTTCAATTCCACCTGTGCTAATCACCATATAACTCATTCTTAGCCAACCAAAACAAATGTGGATGGATAGCCCTTGATGTAGGCTTTCATTTGTGCACCTTAGCTTCCTTGTTACTGCAACCGTCAATCCTCCAAAAGCTGAATAAATTTTGCTGTTGGTGTCTAAAATCTCATCAGAAACATAAAATTCTCCCATGAATTTTCAATTCCAGCTGTGCTAATCACCATATAACTCATTCTTAAGCAACCAAAACAAATGTGGATGGATAGCCCTTGATGTAGGCTTGCATTTGGAACCTTATTTTCCTTGTTACTGCAACTGTCAATCCTCCAAAAGCTGAATAAAGTTGCTGTCAGTGTCTAAAATCTTAGCGGAAACACAGAATTCTCCCATGAATTTTCAATTCCACCTACCCTAATCACCATATAACTCATTCCTAACCCATCAAAATGGAGGTGGATGGATAGCCCTTGATGTAGGCTTTCATTTGGAACCTTATTTCCTTGTTACTGCAACTGTCAATACTCCAAAAGCTGAATAAAGTTGCTGTCAGTGTCTAAAATCTTGTCGGAAACACAAAATTCTCCCATAAATTTCAATTCCACCTGCCCTAATCACCATATAACTCATTCCTAACCCATCAAAATGGATGTGGATGGATAGCCATTGATGTAGGCTTTCATTTAGCACCTTAGTTTCCTTGTTACTGCAACTGTCAACCCTCCAAAAGCTGAATAAATGATGCTGTCAGTGTCTAAAATCTCGTCGGAAACACAAAATTCTCCCATGAATTTTCAATTCCACCTGTGCTAATCACCATATAACTCATTCTTAACCAACCAAAACAAATGTGGATGGATAGCCCTTGATGTAGGCTTTCATTTAGCACCTTAGTTTCCTTGTTACTGCAACTGTCAACCCGCCAAAAGCTGAATAAATGTTGCTGCTAGTGTCTAAAATCTCCTTGGAAACGCAAAATTCTCCCATGTTTTTTCAATTCCACTTTTCCTGATCACTGGATAACTCATTCCTACCAAGCTATTATTAGGATACCCAAAACACTTGATCCAATTAACTATTCACATGGGTGCTGAGGGACCTTCTGATCTGCCCAACTAAAATTTTGGCCAAATAGTCCGCCTACAAATCAATGGTTATGTAAAATTGTATGTTCACTGGACTATAAAACATGGAACCAACTTAAAATGCTGCTGATATTGGCTAGCTGGCTGTATAAAGGTTCCCTATCAGCGTGCCTCGGCGGCCCAACGTTGGCCCAATGCCGGACCGATGCTGCTGACATCGGACCGACGCCGGGCCAACGCCGGACCGCCGAGGCACGCTGACAGGGTAGTTGAAGAAAGGTTCATGGTCTATTTCTGAACTAGTGCAAAATGTTCCTTTCCCAGTTTTGTTGGGAAGGTTGGTCTAGTGGTAGCGTACTGGACTGCCAATCGCTGGGTCCAGGGTTCGAATCCAGCTATTGCCGGGTCACCGGGCCTATGTTGGACGGCTGTTTCAATCATCCTTCACCTCATTGCTGTGTCCTCCTCCTGTCCTAATAAGCCTACCAAGTGCATAAATACAGGATATAAAGCCCCAATCACCCATCCATCCTTTCCCAGTTTATTGTAATTCATGAAGCAGGTTCTCATCCTTCTCATTCACATAACATAAAATCACCTTTTTGGTGAGTACTTACCAGGTCTACAACTAAGGTGCCAATAAAACAAATATTGTATATGCTGCTCATATAGCCCTGTCATGTCTTATGGCTAACTTAAGGTCATTTAAAAAGCTTTTTATTTGTCTTGGTTGCTTGAAATTTCATTCCAACAGCACTTTCAGATAAATGAATTCTGGTGTATTTCAGACTCTGTCTCAATATTGCCAGAGTATTGAAGGGGTACTTGACAAACTAAACATCCAAATCAAATGAAAATAAATGCTGGTAAATTAAAAATTTGCTTACATCCATTTAGCTGCTGTATATTTGATCTTTAATCATTAAGAAAAGTGAAATTTATGGTTTATTTCATGCTGTATTTACTCGCAAGGCAATTTGCGAACCTGGACAACGATGTGTAAATTATTTTTGTAGGACAGGAATTTGAAATTAACATCCTTATCAAGGTGCAGAATGACTCAGAACAGCATGGACTACCAATTGGTGGGATATTTTGTAACTTTGGTACTATATGGTGTGTTATAAAATATTTTTAACATTTAAAAATGACATTTTGAGAAATTATTTTTGGTAAATGAATATGGGTTCACGTTGGTCATCAAAAAAAGAAGTTAGGAGACGTATAGAAGCATAATCTGACCACCAATAGAAGAAACTCTTTGGCATCAATTTGGTATGCAACATGATGCTATAGAGTAAAATCTAAGGGAGTATTGAGTAATCAAGAACTGTTAGTAACGTCGACGCCAGTTTAAGCGTCACTTTTAAGTTCCTAAACCTTCTCTCATTTGAAGCCAAATAACTCAGTTCGCACTCACATTTGAGTTTTGCTACCGGCAGATTCTTAAACTAGAGAACTTTAGGAACATTTCCATACCCATTATGTTTTGTGTATGTTCGGGTTGCACCTACTCCCAAAATAAAGCCCTTTTGGCTGGTCCTCTGCATCACTAAGTCCTGTAAACTTTTTCGATGGCAATCCATGCACTCATGTATTATCTTCTTTACCATCTGACGTCATTTGATTGGCCAGAAGAGTTTCCTTAACGCAGCTATCATGTGCTCAGGACCACCATGGCATAACTTGAAGTGTACATCTCTTGCAATGAGGCTTGTAATGTGATGTCCATAAGGCAGTAAAACTTCTTGACTTCGAAACCATCTGGAGCATGACGTAGGTGACCTCCCACCCTTATCACGTCCAGTGATTCATCATAAAAAGGGGTAAAAGAGCGGATGGAACATCGACCACTTAGGACTCCTCCTTGTTTCAGTGATGAAAATTCATTAGGAAAGCCATCCTGCTGTGCAAAACGTACAAGATCCATTTCGGCATCATAGAGTTCAGCAGTTGAGAGGCAGGTATGTCTTACTGGAGGATTACCAGATGCAAATCCCAGGAAATTTCTTACAGCCCGGATGACCCAGGCTGTGTGCCGTAACAACTTATGCCATGAGGAGTGTCTCTGAGGATCAACAATAGCTTGTATGCTCATAAACTTCTTATTGTTGATCGTGCTCGAAGTCATCAACACTGTACCGACGGCACACCTTAAGTCATCATCTGAATGCTTGGGGGGAGTTATATCGGGTTGTATGGGCCAGTTTTCTTCACTTTGGCGAAGAAAGGATGGGCCGTTAATCCATCTATGTGGGCTGGTAATGACATCAGCAGGTAAACTTCAGGTGGCGTCGTCAGCAGGATTCAATTTCGAAGGGACATATTTCCATTGATGCGGCTCTGTCGACTCTCTTATTTCAGCAATCCTATTGGCAACAAATATCTTCCATCTTCTATGTTGATTGTTCTCATACCTCAGCACCGTAATGGCATCAGTCCAGAACATTACCTTGGCGACCGTGAAGGCATCAGTTAATGACTTAGACAATCTGGCAGCCATCACAGCACCCTGAAGTTCTAATTTAGGAATCGTAAGTATTTGTTTTGCAGGAGCGACGTGTGATTTTGAGGCCAAGAAGGAAAGTATCACAGCATCATCTGTGAATATTCGAAGATATGCGACTGTAGCAAAGCCTAGCTCTGAGGCATCACAAAATACAAGGAGCTCTAAACTCATTCCAGGCAAACACCCATGAAATCGTGGGATGTGCAAACTTGAGAGATGTTGGAGTTCATTATACCATGACTTCCATCGTTCTTTTAGAGCTTCAGGAATTATGTCATCCCAGTCAAGTCCAGCCCTCCAGACGTCCTGAATTATACACTTCGCTCGAATCGTAAATGGAGTAAAAAATCCACAAGGGTCAGTTGATTTGTTAAGGGTGCTTGGAACATTTTCTGCTAGTGAAATTGCGGTTGGAATGTCATCAACTGCTTTTAGCATGTCATCAACGTAGAAATTTTGTAAAATTGTGTCGCTTACTTCCTTTTCTTTGAATACTGACACAGCAGGAACATCTTCAATTAAATATGGTTTAAAGAATTTTGCAGACTCAGTCTGCTGAAGTTTTTCTATTTAGCTAGAGAGGTAATCATCATTTCTTTTGTTATGTAAGTTTACAGTTGGAACATCTTCCACTGCCTCAAACGTTTTTTTTGCAGAATGGTGTCACTCATTTTCTCGTCATCGTGATTAACCGCCTTCCTTGAAGCACGATCAACACAGTATAGTGAATTCTTCATATCAAAATTGGTGTGCACTGAGCCTTGATTTATGTCTACGGATACGAAGGAACCGCTGGATGATGTATCCTTTTTATCAACCAGCTCGTCATTCATTGAATCAGTCAAATATCTTGTCATTAAAGTGTGATGCCTTTCATCACTGTTTATAGGCTTATCATCAGTACCAAGACTTGATATATTCATAACTTGAGCTTTGTAGACCTTCTTGTGTTGATTCGATATAAGCTTGATCCATTAAAGGGGCTGTAGCTCGTACTCTTAATTTATTATTTCCTGGTTTTCCATCCAGTTCTAATAAGGCAGCTGTTGCTTTCAGACAATAATCGTTCATCAACTCGTCTGCTTCTTCAATCTCTATGTAATTTGGACTTAACAGTGAGAAGAGCAAATAGCAAATATCATTTATTAGATATGTTGAAAACAAAGGAACTTATTGTCGACTTTTGAAAATTAAGGAACACAAAGGAGCTTCTAGTCATCGAAGGACAGACAGTTGACCAAGTGACAAGTTTTAAGTTTCTTGGCACATGCTGACCTCAAAAATAAATTACTGGAATAATACTTTTGAGCTCAAGCCTAGAATCAATTCGAATAAATGTCTTTAAAAGTTTTTGATTTTGATTTGATTTCGATTTGAATTGAGTTGTTTTCTACTTCTCCAAATCTGTTCACTGCGGGTATATGAAATTCGCAGGCAGCGCTAAACATTTTGCGTAGATACTGATGTGAAATTTTTATTATAATTCCTGAAACATTTCTTTTTTTACTGTTTTTTCCAAAGACCTGAAACTTACCGTTATAGTACACCACTTTGAAGATGGAACAATAAGCTGGCGCAGAGGGCCGTGTTAATAGGTGTTCCAGGATTTCATATAATATTCTCAGTTCTGCAGCTTTCTGGATGGGAGAGAGACCAAGCTGCCACTTAGCCTCCATGTCATACATGACTTGGACTTCAGAGCAGTATTCAGCACAGGCGTAGTAAGTCGTCTGGATAACAAATGTCGCAAAGTTAGTGAACATAATTGAAATAAGAAAAATTTACCTCATTATAATACAATGTAATTAGCGTCATTTTCAATAGATTGAAGAACTCTAACCTCACACTTAATTCACCTTCACAATAATTCTGATTCCAGAAAGTTGAAGGTTAATAAGTATATCATAAAATATTGCCAACTGTACAAATTACTGAATTTCTTTTCTATCGAAAGATGTCATAATCCCAGAAATAGAAGGTTGCATGTTTAAGTCAACTGTGCAAAGATATTAATTTTGTTTTTGGGAATAAAAAAATACCTCATCTCTTATATTAAATTTTTGGTTATTAAGACAATCGCACCCATATTTACAGTTTCTCATGTCAGATTCGATATATCTCTATGACAGAATTGGCAGCAGAGCTTCAAAAACTGCCGATAACTCAAATTTTCTAAACAAATGGCTATTTTGAAATTGCTGCCACAGGAAACTGACTTGGCAATAAGTGCTGATAGGGTTTATATTTTCTGGCAAGTAATTTCTTCAAACCTGCAAATTCACATATACTGATGCACACAATCAGTAAATCAACACTGTAAAATTTGAAATTTTGAGTTAGCTCAAATGATTGAGTGAGATGGTTGCACAATTTGTTTGAGCCATGATGGCTTGCCGTTTTGAGTTATGATAATCTTTATGTTGTTATAACTTGCAAACAACAAGCTATCTTGGCTCAAAGGAATTGTGCAACCATCTCACTCAATCAATTAAGCTAAGCAAAAACTCAAAATTTACAGTGAATGTTTTGCAATTTTGCCTAAAAATCTTTATTTGATACACTGTGCAAAGGTAGCCATACACTGTATATGTGTATTTAAAGGTTTTAAGAGTTCTGAGGTGTAACTGCAAAACCAGTTTCATCACTTAGTGCTGAGTCACCTTCCTATGTCAGAGCTTTCATTTTAAAATATGAGTTCTCAGCCACTTTTAGAGATCCGCCACCAATTGTGTAATAGAGATAATTCAAATCTGACACCAGAAACTGAAAATATGGGGATCATTCACTCTAATAACCAAAATATAAAACCCTTTGTTGTAAAATGTAATTCTATACACTGTATAAAAATCTGGCGAAAATGCATTGCACATGTTTTGCGATAAAACTCCATTGGATGGCAAAACTGAATTTTTCATTTATATCATCTTTGGAGGTGAAATTAATGTTACCAAACAACTATGAACAGGTTCTATATATCAAATAAAGATATTTTTGGTGAAAATGTAAAAACGTGGCTTTCCTAAGTGTGTGCTGTGCACTGGGTAATTAGTGTGAATTTTCCTTGTTGAAGAGTTTTCTAAGAGTCATCCATTTTTAAGATTTGAGCTCTCGGCCATTTTTGGAACTCTGCCATTAACTTTGCACTGGGGAAAATATGGGGGCAATTGTCCTAATAACCAAAATATAAACCTTTACCTGCAAAATGTGGCTCTATACACTACTTCAAATTCAGGCTAAAGTGCATTTCCCAAAAAGTGAAAAAATTGCCGCATATTTCAAATGGTCATATCTCCATGACTTTTGACAGCACAGTCTTCAAATTATGCCAAAGTGCCTATCTCAGGTAGTACTACATCCGAGAATTTTTTATGGTGACCTGGGGATTCCTGGTTGGTTTAGCATGGAATTTAGTTCCCCTGTGGCCTAATTGGTGCTTGTCAACTGGCTTGAGGGCGTGGGTTCAAATCTCACCCTGGGAACTCACTGTAGTCTGAGCCCATGGGACATTAAATGGAGGCGGGTTGTATCCAGTATTCTATGCTGGGGCAGCTGAAAGACCCTGGGCATCCCTGAATTAATAGGGATGTGCCAGACTCACAGTCTTCTCATCTCATCATTATACGGCCAATGCCTGCCTCGATATAGCCCATTAAGATCCTCTAGAGGCGTAAAACACAAACAAACAAACAACAAATAAACATTTAGCATGGAATTACCCTCCCAGGGGTCCCAGCGGCCACGACAATAAATATAGGGATTTTATAGAAAGTTTCTAATAAAATTTATAGGGCTTTATATGGGTATGGGAGTAAAAATATAGGGAAAATCAAGGGCTAAGAGATCGAGGAAGTGACTTCACAAAATGTAGCTATAGGGTCTCCAGCATATGAGCTTTAACATCATTTATGACAGCAGGCTTATTGAGATGCAGCAACTTCGCATCAACAGAAGGCCCATCTCAGAAGTTTGTTCCAGGGGGATTTCCTCGACGTCAGACCCATATTTACGGGACGAGTGCGGATTTTACAAAAATTTGAAATATCTCTTTGATTCGTTCCTTTTAGATCTAGCCTATTTTTGACATAAATTCCATCTGTTGCAATTTTAGTGTAATTAATTCAAGAATATAAATCAGTGGAATGTCTGCTGGTCAGCTTTGATGTAAGTAGGCCTATATATGGAAAATCAAGACTTGTGGGGCCAGTAAAATGTTCTTCTGAAACGCCACTGTATTTTTAAAGGATTGTCTTTAAATGTGTGGTGCTTTCTTCTTAGAAACTATTTTTGCATTCCTACGGCTACGTTATACAAAAAGCCGAACATTAAAGGTAGCATGTTTGCCAATAGGGTCATTCCATGTCAAATCAGGCAAATTTTCAGAATGTCCCTGCTCGACCATCTCAGATCTTCTTGAAACTCCAGTCAATTATTGACTTGATATCCAAATGAGGATTTCCAAAATAATAGCTTGCAACGACACATAGTTTCTGATATACTGGCCCTTAAGCGAAGGGGGTTGTCAACAAGATCTGAAGAAAATCATTCTGGACCATTTTTGGAGCTTCACTGTGGCTAGAGATTTTAAAGTTGCACTCAACATTGCTTCAGCACCTCTTTTGCTATTCCTAGTGACTAGGGAAAACATAATTTAATTAGCCTACATAGTTACATGAAGTCATAGGATGCCTCCAAACAAGGGCATTTGTGCTGCAGTGACTCAAATTGAACATGTCATAATTACCAAAAACATGGCTTTATGAATATTCTGTGACCATAAGTCATTATTTTTCTTATAAACTAGTAGATTAGTGATGGTTTTGTAGAAAAATGTTAGCTGTCTAAAGCATATATGTTGCACTACACAAGTTCAAATATTGACTTTTTGTCAAAACGAGTCTTCCTTGACAGGGCAGGGCTCGGTCCTGACACCTGGTACCAGTCCAATATTCTGTACTATTGCAGAAGAAAGGGTAAGACAAAACATATCTAAGAACTGATTTGGTGATTTTTTTATAAGTTGAAAATTTTTTGGGTTGAAATTATGTAAATTGGCACTTATCGCCGAAGTCTTTTTTATTCACATTTCCAAAGGAAAAACATACAAAGTCATCATAACAACCTTGGTAGTGCTGTAAAAATCATGATCATGGCAACGTACACTTGTCTTACTGTAATAATCACTATTTACAGTTTAAAACTTAAGGTCCTCATTTCAGATACCATTTTCTGAGAGACTGAATATTAATGTAACCATTAATTTAACATTGATGAAAAATCTTTGCCTCTAATAATATTTCAACTGAAACTTCTTCATTTATTGCACATTAACATGGAAGTCTCTATGTGCGACAATAATTTTGTTCAAGGTACTCTCATCATCAAGGGTGTAAAATAAATTTTGTTTTGAAGATGAGGTTGGCAGTGTATTTATGCCACACAAGAAAGATGTGCTCCTTGTACATATAACACTCATCAGGCCAAAACATCTGATGAAATCAAATTTTAACGCCACATCAACTCTATGAATGGGCTAAGACCCATTTATCTGGAAATTCTTCCTTCCTAGTTCAATCACAGAGAGTTCAGAACAACATACACTAAAACCAAACCAATGTCCAGTATTAGCAAAGTTGGATCAGTAACTTGAAAACTGTGTCTGGCACAAGAACTCATCATGCCTTTTGAATTATCAATGACAAACTCCGTAAGTACCGAGTTTTATCAGATACTCTTGGTACCACAGGGCATTATTGGTGTGTAGGCACAGTCAAGGAATTTGCAAGACATGTTAATCAATCGATCAATCAATCAATTGGTTGTCTTCAATCAATGCATCCCAAAGGCCCAACAATGTCATTTTTTCTGGATAAAACATCCTGACCAGTGCTTTGCCCCAACGTAGCACAACTTGTGTGGCATGAGTGCACTGCCAACCATATCTTCAAAGCAAAATCACACCCTTGATGACAGTACTTTAAAAAATTATTGTCGTACTGAGACACTCCTGTGCAAACTATTTCTATGCACAATAAATGTAGCAAAGATGATCTCAATATTTGAATTAATTTAGAATAGAAAATTTTACAAACTAAAATTGATTAGTCACAGTTCAACAGTGTAGAAACATCCATTCTAAGTTTTTTGTTAAATGTTAAATTAATGGTTACATTAATATTCTCTGGGAGCATGGTATCTGAAGTCAGGACCTTTGGTCTTAAACCATGAGTAGTGAATATTACAGTAAGAAAAGTGTACAATGTGATATTCATGATTTATGCAGCACTACCAAGGTTATTTTGATGACTTTGTATGGTTTTTCTTTGGAAATATGAAAAAAATTGACTTTAGCAATAAGTGCCGATTTGCATAATTTCAACCCAAAAAATGTTCAACTTAGAAAAAAATCACCAAATCAGTTCTTAGATATGTTTTGTCTTACCCTTTCTTCTGCAATATAACAGAATATTGGACTGGTACCAGGTGTCAGGACCGAGCCCTGCCCTGTCAAGGAAGACTCGTCTTGACAAAAAGTCAATATTTGAACTTGTGTAGTGCAACATATATGCTTTAGACAGCTAAAATTTTTCTTCCAAATCATCACTAATCTACTAGTTTATAAGAAAAATAAGGATTTATGGACCCAGAATATTCATAAAGCCATGTATTTGGTACTTACATGACATGTTCAATTTGAGTCACTGCAGCACAAATGCCCTTGTTTTGGGGCATCCTATGACTTCATGCAACTATGTAGGCTAATGAAACTATGTTTTCCCTAGTCACTAGGAATAGCAAAAGAGGTGCTGAAGCAATGCTGAGTGCAACTTTAAATCTCTAGCCACAGTGAAGCTCCAAAAATGGTCCAGAATGATTTTCTTGAAATCTTGTTGACAACCCCCTCCGCTTAAGGGCCAGTATATTAGAAACTATGTGTCGGTGGAAGCTATTATTTTGGAAATCCTCATTTGGATATCAGGTCAATAATTGACTGGAGTTTCAGGAAGATCTGAGACGGTCGAGCAGGACCACTGCCTGAGTTGACATGGAATGACCCAATAGGAGAATATTGGTAATTTTAAACCCAGAAGTCTTAGAAAAGGTTTTTAATCAATCAATTCAGCTTCCTGAAAATCACATCATTGAAAATTTTCTGTGTGTTTTGATAGGGGCTGTTATATAATGGACAAATTGGAAATTTATGTATTCGTATAGGAATCTCCAGTGATGTCTCTGATTATGCTAACAACCCAAGGATGAGAGTTTCACACACTGCCGTATCCTGATCATGGCGCAGAGTAGGGGTGTAGGGGGGGGGGGGATTCTCAAATAGTTTGTATACATTGTAATGATAACTGACAGGCAAGTTTGAAACCAGCATTTTTAGCTTTTTACACCAGACCTTCCATGAAAAAATAATAGCCTTATAACTGCTCAGAGTCAATATCCAGCAACATAAATTCCATTGGCTTCTGCGGGTCACGCCAATTTCATCTGGAACAAACCCCCCCCCCTTTCCTGCTTTCTGGCTACGCCCCTGTTGTGACATATCTGATTGGTTGTTATTACCTCCTCTACATCAATGACATTTATATCCATGCACCATAACAATCAAGAGCGGGTAGACTACATGCTATTGCACTTTAATCCTCGAAGGCAGTACAACCAGTGAATTAATCCTGATGAATGTGTTTTCGGTCTCATGCAAGTTAAGACGTCAGGTCACTCAGGGGCGAACTGGCGGGCCCGTGGCAAAATAAGTCTAGGGGCCCCTGACGTTCCCACTGTCGGTGTTATTTCAAGAGAGAAAAGCAAAATGCAACAGCATATATGGCTTGGTGAAGTTGCATTAGGATGGGGCCCTGTGTTATGGGCTTCTACCCTTACAATTAATCTGGTTTCTTCATAAAATCACCAACCTGAAGCCAAAGTTTTGCTTTTCCGCTTTTTGCCATTTTTTAAACAATTTTTGACATCATGAATGGGCCCCCTTGAGTGGGTGGGCCCGTGGCAACTGCCACTCTGCCACATAGGCCAGTCCGCCCTGGTCACTTTGTCACCGAAGAAGGTTTACGAGCTGACTAACTAAGGTTGCCGCGATCGAACATTAAACATACTGAATCTTTCATTGGCATGATTGGGTAATACTGCATGTGTATTCCTGATTTTGCTTAGGTTTCAGGGCCACTCATGAAGATGACCAGGAAGCAGGCAAAATTCAGTAGGATGCCCCGGCCTGTGACAACAATGCCAGGAAAGATCAACCCTATCCCCCATATAACAATGCATGCTGTACATGATCAGTGCCATCCTGCTCAGGGCAACAAGGCCACAGTGGAGCAAACCATCATCTACCTAACCAAGAAGCTTTCCCAGACACAGCAGAAGTTGCGGACAAATGAAAAGGCAGCATACCCCATCTGGTGTTTTCAGTGGCAATACCGATGCTTTCTGATCACAAGTTGCAGGCAAGCCTGTTCACAAAGCACATAATTAACACCAAGCTACTCAGGTTGGTTAATGCAAGCTTTTTGAGGGCCGCACTTCTATTCATTCAAATGCTGCTGTATAAAGTACAGTTTCATATTTTTCAGTCAAATTTTTCGTATTACATTGTACTCACTATTAGGAATCTTAGATAATGGGTCAAGGACTTTTTTGGCTTTATATTTCTATATATTTTTTTAGTGTTGAAAAATGCTATTTTGTACGGAAGCCATTTTAGGACATGAAAAAAAAAAAAAAAGTTAAATTGTACAAACGATTTACTATATTGTACAAACGATTTACTACATTGTACAAACAGTTTACTAGACTGTACAAACCATTTACTACATTGTACAAACAATATAGTATATTGTACAAACAATATAGTACATTGTACAAACAATGTACTATATTGTACAACAGTTTAAATTGCTATATTGTACAAACGATATACTACATTGTACAAACGATTTACTACATTGTACAAACGATTTACTACATTGTACAAACGATTTCCTACATTGTACAAACGATTTACTACATTGTACAAACAATATAGTATATTGTACAAACAATATAGCAAATTGTACAAACGGTTTACTACATTGTAAAAACGATTTACTACATTGTACAAACAATTTACTACATTGTACAAACGATTTACTACATTGTACAAACAATATAGTATATTGTACAAACAATATAGTACATTGTACAAACAATGTACTATATTGTACAAATGATTTAAATTGCTATATTGTACAAACGATATACTACATTGTACAAACGATTTACTACATTGTACAAACGATTTACTACATTGTACAAACGATTTACTACATTGTACAAACGATTTACTACATTGTACAAACAATATAGTATATTGTACAAACAATATAGTACATTGTACAAACAATATAGTACATTGTACAAACAATGTACTATATTGTACAAACGATTTAAATTGCTATATTGTACAAACGATATACTACATTGTACAAACGATATACTACATTGTACAAACGATTTACTACATTGTACAAATGATTTACTACATTGTACAAACAATTTACTATATTGTACAAACAATTTACTACATTGTACAAACAATATAGTATATTGTACAAACGGTTTACTACAATGTACAAACGATTTACTACATTGTACAAACGATTTACTACATTGTACAAACGATTTACTACATTGTACAAACGATTTACTACATTGTACAAACAATTTACTATATTGTACAAACAATTTACTACATTGTACAAACAATATAGTATATTGTACAAACAATATAGCAAATTGTACAAACGGTTTACTACAATGTACAAACGATTTACTACATTGTACAAACGATTTACTACATTGTACGAACGATTTACTACATTTTACAAACGATTTACTACAAAGCCCCAATAATCCATCCATCCCTACTGGGAAGAAGTTTTAAAGTGGCTGCATTTGATGAATACAGGACAGAGGATGGGTGTTTATAGCCAGGAAAGTAATATTTAATATATACTGCTGCACTGTGAGAATGGCACTTCGTGTGTCATCATGCTGATGATTTGTCATGATCATACCCAATACTTTTTTCGATGTTAATCTGATTTAAGGAAACTAATCCTGTTTGATGGTGACGAGCAAGCGAAAGGATTAGGGACCGTTCAGAATTTATGACTGGGGGGGTGGGAGTTTTGGCCGAGGGGGTACTAACTTTTCACACGTGTTTCAAGGGGGGGTATTGATTTTTTACAACACTTCCAAGGGGGGGTAGGAAATTTTAACAAAGATAAAATGTTTAAAACAACGGTCAAACTCATTTTATTGGACTTTTTTTCCTGCAAAAGTCCGCGAAATGCCGCGAATCTGTACGCGTGGCCGTGTAAAACAAAGGGTGGGGTACTAAAAATCCGCATGAAACTCAAGGGGGGGGTATCAATTTTTGACGGGAAGTTCCAGCAAAACTCCCACCCCCCCCAGTCATAAATTCTCAACGGTCCCTTATGCATCTGTTTTTTATTCTAAAACAGTTGGTCCAATGTCGTGAGTTGGAAAAAACATGGACATGCATTTCGGGTTATATCTCAGCTTTTTTATAGAATTTATACATGTATTATGGATCAAATGAAAGGCAGTGATGTCCCCTTGGATGTGAATAGCAGCAAATGTATCCATATCTCATAGCTTTTGATGTATTAAATGGTAAATGATTGCATATAGCATAATTTTTTGGCATCACACTGGACACTGCATGAAAAAATGAAAGTAAAACTTTGAAATACTAGCAAGTAAATGCAGTTGGAATAAGATTTGCAATTTGGTATTGCGCCCTGGTTAGCTGAGCATCTTATGAATACAGAAAAAGGCCATGATATGATTCTGTATTTCAGAATGACACGTTTTGCAGTATAAGGTTGTCATGTCACACGCAAAGGCAAAATGGACAATGTGATTAAATGATTTGATTTTTTAAAAATGTATACATCAATGATTTGCTCATGACCTGGTCTCTCAGGAAATAGTAACAAAACGTTGTAGAGGCTCTTGTATTGGAAGCTGTGAGGGCCTAAGTGAGACTGACGGAAAATTGACAAACTCAAGAAAAAAGCTGTGGAGAAGTCTACTTCAACGAGAATTCCTGTAAGCATTGTGACATTGACAAAAAAATACCCATCAAAACCCTGCCAGATTGAACAAGGCTGAACCAGTCCACAAGTGCATGCAAAAAAAAAAACCACATTTTCCGTAACCTGTTTTCGCGCTTTATTATAACACAGTTCTATTTAATTGACGGGAACACAACACATATGTACATGTAGCTGAACTCAATATCTTCAAAATGCAATTTATTTGAAGTCAATCGGACGAGTGGTTGGCTCACAATCTTCAATCTTGTAAATGGCAATTCAGTGATGGAGCCAGCGTCAGCTATATCGTTTGTACGATTTACTAAATCGTACAAACGATTTACTAAATCGTACAAACGATTTAATAAATCGTACAAACGATTTACTAAATCGTACAAACGATTTACTACATTGTACAAACAGTTTACTACATTGTACAAACAGTTTACTACATTGTACAAACGGTTTACTGTACATTGAACAAACGGTTTACTACATTGTACAAACGGTTTACTACATTGTACAAACGGTTTACTATATTGTACAAACGATTTGCTACATTGTACAAACAATTTGCTACATTGTACAAACGATAATTCTTTGTAACCTTCCAAGCCTGCTAATTAACTGTTTGGCCAAAGATTTTGAAAGTTTGAAGATAATCTGTTGGTTTTTTTCAAATAGCCGAAGAGCCAGACACAATTTTTTATGGTTGTTCGAAATTTGGGATAAGCAAAGTTGAATGAGGCTGAAATGCGGAGAATACCCATCACATCCACATGTTAATGATTTCAAATTGTTAACAAAGAAGGCCACCAAGATTGCCTTGTCAAAAATTCTCACATTGGGGTAAATTATCCAAGCTTATGACACATCATTTTTGAAGAGGCTGCGACAACAAAATGTGAAAAATACCAATTTGGGCTCAAATTAAGCCCACAACCACAACATGCTTTAAAATGCTTGAAGGGGTCAAGGGAACCGCTTTCATTATCCATGAACTCAAAAACTTGGACTCTGATGGACTTAAAAATGTTTTCTGCCTCGATTTGCATTGGTTGTGATTTTGGTTTTTGAAGCAGTCTCACAAAATGTGGCCTGATGCCGCTGATTCTCAATTTTTTTCATTGGAACTTTCCAGACCCTTGGCATGGATATTCAGCAACATCAATGCAAAATTTTATGGTCATACCTTAATTAGAAGTTTGTTTTAAGCAGAAAACTATAAAACATTATTGAGTGTCATGCTGTATGTGTGTCACATCATTTTTTTCCCTGCATTTCCCCAATGTATCTGTGCAGGTGAACCCAAACAAACTCTATTTCTATATTTTGTCTTCTATAATGAGTAATTTTTAGTATAACATAATGAAATATTTAAGACATAGATAAATATCCAATCAATAACCTGCAAGATTGAACAAGACTGAACCAGGCGACAAGTGCAAAAACACATTTTCCGTGTCTCGTTTTTGTGTTTTAATTTAACCAACTTCTAGTCCATTCCTGGCATTAAAATACATATGTATATGTAGCTGAGTTCAATATCTTCCAGATACAATTTATTTGAAGTCAATCGGACCAGTGGTTGACTCACAATCTTAAATCTTGCAAATGACATTTTAGTGATGGAGCCAGCGTCAGCTATATTGTACAAACGATTTACTAAATCGTACAAACGATTTACTACATCGTTTAAACGATTTACTACATCGTTTAAACGATTTACTACATCGTTTAAACGATTTACTACATCGTTTAAACAATTTACTACATCGTTTAAACGATTTACTACATCGTTTAAACGATTTACTACATCATACAAACGGTTTAATACATTGTACAAACAGTTTACTGTAAATTGTACAAACGGTTTACTACATTGTACAAACGGTTTACTACATTGTACAAACGGTTTACTACATTGTACAAACGGTTTACTACATTGTACAAACGGTTTACTACATTGTACAAACGGTTTATTATATTGTACAAACGATATAACAAATGTAAATGAAGCAGAGCATTTTTTAACGATTTTTGACTGGGACACCGATAGAACAACCTTAAACCGTTATTCATAAACTGCTCAGACTTAAAACGCACACCTATTAAAAGAGGCAGAACTTGTAAACTACTCAAGATAATTCTTTGTTACCTTCCAAGCATGCTCATTAACTGTTTGGCCAGAGATTTGAAAAGTTTGAAGATAATCTGTTGGTTTTCTGAAGAACCTGGCACAATTTTGTATGGTTGTTTCAAATTTGAGATGTGCAAAGTTGAATGAGGCTGTAATGCGGAGAATACCCTCCCCATCCACATGTTAATGATTTCATATATTGTCAGCAAAGAAGTCTAACCAGATTGCATTGCAAAAAATTGTCACATTGGTGTAATTATCCAAACTTATGACACAACAGTTTTGAAGAAGATGTGACAAACAAAAATCTGAGAAACACCAAAGCCAACAACATGCAGTGAAAATGCATGAAAGGGTCAAGGGAACAACTCTCATTATCTGTAAACTTGAAAAACTGGACTCTGATGGATTTAATGAAAAAAGGTTTTCTGCCTCGATTTGCATTGGTTGTGAATTGGGCTTTTGAAGCAGTCTCACAAAATGTGGCCTGATGCAGCCAGTTCTCAACGTTTTTGAGTATATTCAGCTGCATCGGTGCCAAATTTCAAGTTCATACCTCAAATAGAAATTAGTTTTTAAGCTTTGTTAATAGTTGTGCGTTTTTAAGTGTGAGCAGCTTAGATGTGCGACATTTAAAGATCAACTGAATATCACTTAGATTTATAATTATGGCTCCCGATATGCATGCAAATGGGAGTTTGAACTTTGGATCTGATTTAGATATTGAACTTATCTGATTTAGAAATTGAACTGATCTGATTTAGAAATTGAACTGATTTAGAAATTGAACTGGTGTTCATCAAAGGAATTTCACAAATTTTAATTAATGAAAATGAAAAATCAGAAATGGACACTCGAGAATTTTTTTTGATACAGAAAGGGTGCCAACAACATAAAATTAAGACAACCAAATGCGCAATAATGAGAGCTTCTGGAAAAAGTTGGTCTCCCAGTGACACTTATTTAGCAATCACTGACCCCCCTCACATACTTTCATTGGAATTGATGTCAATTCATATAAATAGATAGATGGATAGGCTAGATTCAATAGATGGATAGACATCTAGGCCTATAAATAGATGCATGTAGATGGATAGCTGGATAAATATATATAAATATAATGATTGATGAATTGGTAATATGTGTTCAAAGCTCATCTTGCAAGAGTTGATCTATCTATCTATCTGTCTATCTGTCTATCTGTCTATCTATCTATCTATCTATCTATCTATCTATCTATCTATCTATCTATTATCTGTGGAATTTTATATATGTATATAGAATAGATAATGAAATAAGACATTGATAAATACCCATCAGATTGAACAAGGCTGAACACTGCTGAACTAGGAGACAAGTGCAAAAAAAAAAACAGAATTCTCCGTACCTCATCTTCGCGTTTTATTTTGACCAACTTTTTGTTAATTCTTGGCAAAACAGAACATATCAACATATAGCTGAAGTCAATAGCTTCAAAATGCAATTTATTTGAAGTCAATCGGACCACTGGTTGGCTCACAAACCTCAATCTTGCAAATGACAATTCAGTCACTTATATCACTTATATTGTACAAACGATTTGCTACATCGTACAAACGATTTGCTACATCGTACAAACGATTTGCTACATCGTACAAACGATTTACTATATCGTACAAACGGTTTACTACATTGTACAAACAATTTATCCATCCATCCATCCATCCATCCATCCATCCATCCATCCATCCATCCATCCATCCATCCATCCATCCATCTATCTATCTATCTAGCTATCAATCGCTGGTTCCAGGGTTCGCATCCAGCTCTTGCCATGTCACCTGGGCCTATGTTGGACAGCTGTTTCAGTCATCCTTCATCTCATTGCCAAGTCCTCCTCCTGTCCTAATTAGTCTACCAAGTGCATAAATACAGGACGTAAAGCCCCAATCATCCATCTATCTATCTCTCTATCTATCTTTGGATGAGGAAACGCTGATAAACCGATTGAGACAGATAGATAGATTGTCTGTACAGGGTAGTAAATCATTTGTAAAATATAGCAATTTAAACTGTTTGTACAATGTAGCAAATTGTTTGTACAATGTAGTAAATCGTTTGTACAATGTAGTAAATCGTTTGTACAATGTAGTAAATCGTTTGTACAATGTAGTAAACTGTTTGTACAATTTACTAGATTGTTTGTACAATGTAGTAAATCGTTTGTACAATGTAGTAAATTGTTTGTACAATTTACTAGATTGTTTGTACAATGTAGTAAATCGTTTGTACAATGTAGTAAATTGTTTGTACAATTTACTAGATTGTTTGTACAATGTAGTAAACCGTTTGTACAATTTGCTATATTGTTTGTACAATATACTATATTGTTTGTACAATGTAGTAAATCGTTTGTACAATGTAGTAAATCGTTTGTACAATGTAGTAAATCGTTTGTACAATGTAGTATATCGTTTGTACAATATAGCAATTTAAATCGTTTGTACAATATAGTACATTGTTTGTACAATGTACTATATTGTTTGTACAATATACTATATTGTTTGTACAATGTAGTAAATCGTTTGTACAATGTAGTAAATTGTTTGTACAATGTAGTAAATCGTTTGTACAATGTAGTAAACCGTTTGTACAATTTGCTATATTGTTTGTACAATATACTATATTGTTTGTACAATGTAGTAAATCGTTTGTACAATGTAGTAAATCGTTTGTACAATGTAGTAAATCGTTTGTACAATGTAGTATATCGTTTGTACAATATAGCAATTTAAATCGTTTGTACAATATAGTACATTGTTTGTACAATGTATTATATTGTTTGTACAATTTACTAGATTGTTTGTACAATATAGTATATTGTTTGTACAAAGTAGTAAATTGTTTGTACAGTTTAGTAAACTGTTTGTACAATGTAGTAAATCATTTGTACAATATAGTAAATCGTTTGTACAATATAGTAAATCGTTTGTACAATATAGTAAATCGTTTGTACAATTTAACTTTTTTTTTTTTTTCATGTCCTAAAATGGCTTCCGTAATTTTGAGCTTAAAAACAGAAAAAAAAATTTCAAAAGGCTGAGGAATGAATTCTAATGGCAGAAGGAATAAGGTGGCAAATAAAAGCAGAGAAAAAGCACTAGATGATGGTGATAGCACTTTTTCGATTTTTTTATCTTAATGACTCTTTAATGGGATTTTAATGGAAACTGAGTCATTCTTAGCATCTTTAACCAACCAGAGTGGTGAAGGAATTCTACTCTAAAATATTCTGGGCTCAGTGGGCTGGCAACTACCAAACCTCCTCCAGCTGGGACCTCAACCACCCGGACTTCAGTGCTTAGGGCATTATTGACAAATGAGCCAACTGGACCTCCCATCATAAAATGCAGTCCCTCTAGACAGTCATCAAGAAATAGTTGAACTAGATCAGTTGACTTTATTATCAGATTTTCAATGAAAGAAAATAAGTATCTACGGTGACATGTTTTGTTCCTTACCCTGTAGTATCACAGAAAAATATTCCTTACCCAGAGCACAAAACTAAAAAAAGCAAAAAGCCTACAAAGCCTGAGGAAGGAGGATGTAAGTATTTTATGCCCAATCAATATTGTATCCAGAAACCTCCTGCCAAACTTTCATGAGAGGTGCAGGGAAAGTCAACAGGTGGAAATGTAATAAACTGCTGACCCAATATCAAAAAATAAATATATAGATCATGGAGTACACTATATGACTACAAAATATGTAAACCTCATCTTTGATTAATTGTAAGAATAAAAATAAAATTACCTTTGGATCTGTTGAAAGAGCGAATATTGGAATGTCAATGTAGCCCTTTTTATTGTCAAGTTTCAACTTCTCATCAACTTTCATTCTTTCGTTGTTCAGATCTGTATCACTGCAAAACCAAGTTTTTTTTAAACACCTTTCGTGATTGGTG
This sequence comes from Platynereis dumerilii, assembly GCA_026936325.1. Taxonomy (NCBI): domain Eukaryota; kingdom Metazoa; phylum Annelida; class Polychaeta; order Phyllodocida; family Nereididae; genus Platynereis; species Platynereis dumerilii. The sequence continues at coordinate 67,697,218 of JAPTHN010000004.1, read as the reverse complement.
AGAAATAATTATATTGTCTACAGACCTATGTGGGTTGGAAATATTGAGCACTTGCAGATCCTTGGGGGGGAGTCCAGTCAACACTTAAGTCAGCATTCACTTTGAGATCACAAGAAACTCATATGATGATGTCTCACTTGAGGATGTCACGTAGGCATCAGAGTGACCTCATAACTTGTGATTTCATGCATTGCTGCCACAAGCAGTGCTCTCAGAAATCTCACACACTGAGGTAAAAATGTGAGCTCACTATAACCTTACAAAGATCTCACAATGATGGTGTCATCATAAGATCTCACAGAGATTGTAACAAGGAAGAGAGCTCACACTGTGACATCATGCATTGCTACCTCATGCAGAGCTATCAGAAATCTCACACACTGAGGTCAAACTGGGCTCACTGTAAGCTTGTGGTGATCTCACAAATGATGATGTCTCCATGAGATCTCACAAAGAGGTCACAAGGAGCTCACACAGTAGCGTCACTATAGGTCAATTAGAGATCTCATAGAGAGCTCACTCTCCTGGACAGGAATGTAATCTGGTGGTATCCTTACGTAATTTTTTGGGTTACAATCAAACATTTGGCCAAACAACGCAAACAATGTATGACAAAGGTAGGGTAAAGGTAATTTCCGAATTATGCACTCCAATGTAAAACCAAACGTTGGTTGCAACCTTGGTAAGAGGTTGGCAGATAGTTTGTTATAAATGTTGGCCTAACGCTTGAGTCATTCGTTAGTCATACTTTGGTTGAGAGGTTTGAAAAACGTTTGACTATTACGTATCACCATACCTTTGATTCATAGGGGTGTCTAACATTTATGTGAGAGTTTTTCACAACCTTAGACTATTACGTATGACCATACCTTAGATTCATAGGTTTAACAAAGGTATGGTCGCACGTTTGGCAATACATAACTCCAAGGTTTCTCCAACATGTCTTTGATATGTACGGACCACATTTTAATGTAATGTTCAGGGCAAATGTCTGATCATATGTATCTGCCAAAGGTTTGCTGAAGGTTTGTACAAAGTTGCAGAACATAGGATTCTGAGTCCCTTTCAATTTGGGAGCCACATTGACAAGAAAGGTTGGAGAAATATGCATTACTTACGATATATATATATACGCATTAACCATGTGTCATCATTTAACATTATCTAGTAACGTTGGGTCCAATGTGGATTGGAGGTTTAATGCTTTGTTAGACCAACATTGAATCAACCTCAATGTCCATGAGGGCACACTGTGAGCTCTTTGTGACAGGAAGTGACGTCACGAAGCCATCACAACATTCCATTACCATTCATCATTTTGAAATGAACATGCAAGAGGGAAATTTTGGAGATGAAATACTGTCTGTATGTACGATTTTATATGTTTATTGTTTTTAAAATTAAGTTAGCATGGATTAAAAACACTTAGCAATTCTACAGGCATTGCAATAAAAGCCTCCCAAAAATTGACAACTATGTGTGTTTTGGGGGTTACATTGTACTGCAGTTTTGACTTTTGACAAAATCTTTTAACTGCCATTTATTGTCAGGAACCATTTCAATAAAGAAAGAAACATGCAGTTTGATATGTACAAACTGTCTATGTTTTTTATTTTAAACTGTTTCCGCGGTCAAACTGATTCAGTCTATTTATGGGACAGTATGTGAAGCACAAAATCAGTTTTTATTTCATGTTTCATGTTGATGGTTGATATGTATCGGTTGGACTACAGCAATGAACAAGATTAAATGAAACACTTTGCAGTAAATTAAGCAGAGTGAATCTCACAGGCCAGGGGAAAGTTGGCAACCTACTCAACAGCTGAAATTCTAACTTTGCTCACTGCCATTGGTTTATTTTGCAAAGTTTCTGTAATTGACTAGTTACACCATTCCATACATTGGAACCTCTGGACTAGTCTTCAATGTTCTCAAATTACAAGGATAACAATGCTTTTCATCTTATTCAACAAGATGTTACTCATTTCATGGGTCTTGGCAAAGTTGCTCTTTGTGGCGACTTCAATGCAAGGACAGGTAAACTCAGAGATTTTGACAACACATATGGCAAAGATGTTACTTCTGGCATTACACCATTACATAATAACTTTCCATTAGTAGATAGACACACGGAACACACCAAAATCAATACGTATTGTAGGGAATTAATTGCGCTCTGTTAATCAAGTCAGATGAGAATTATGAATGGCTACTTCGAAAATGATCACTCAACAGGCATGTTTACCTGCTGTACGCCACGTGGAACCAGTCTTATAGATTATTTAATTTGTGATTGTGAATTCATGAAGGAGCTTAGACTGTTCAGATTATCTCCTGTAACTGTCGAGTCTGATCATAAACAACTTCCATTTAGTTTAGGGCTTGGTAACAGACTAGCTACACGTAAGTCAAATAATGCCAGGAAACAACAAAAGCCCTTCTGTAAATATATTTATCATACTGACCAAATTGATCAATACATGTCCTCACTGGAGGATAGACATAGTCTCCAACTCTTGGATGAAGTGACAGATTGTATTATTTCTGACAAAAGTGTAAATTCAGCAGTCTCAAGCATGTACAGTTACTTAGAGAATGCATTTGATTATGTGTGATGTGGTGCAAATCTGGCGCTAACTATGAAGGTAGCTGCCTACTTGTGGGTGCTTACTGAGCTATACATATTACAATACATGTTTTATATGATGTGTTATAAGGAATGTTTTCAAATCAGTTAAAAGGTGCTTTTAGAATGTGAGAGCTCCGTTGCACAGGCATTACAGCGGTTGCCGCTGGTCTGTGTTTCGGTGCTCTCACCCAAGCTGAAACTTTCATAAGATATACTGTTATGTTCTTGTGATATTCTTGTAAATCCATATAATGATGTACAGTAGTTGATAGTGGTTAGCTCGTAGAATAGACATAGTTATGTTTGGCTTTTGCATTTAAATTTATGACACATGTATCTGTAACTGATATTTAGCTATCAATAAAAGTCTATATATCCTATATTATATTCTTGAAACCGTTAGTTTTGTAAAATGGAATCTGAACATTCATTGTATCATTACATAGGTTTATCAGGTCCTTTACCATAATATATACAGTTGTACATTTGTGTGGCAAAAGACTAATTTATTCTTTGAGAAACACATTGCCACTTGAGTTGTTTGACAAGATCTTCTTACATTTATTATATCAAAATTGGAACACAATATGATCCTAGCAGCTATATTTTGTAACCTTTAGATTGTATTGATATTTACATTACGACAGCCCCACACTGTACAAACATAATCAAATATGGGCTGCACATAGGACTTATAAATTAAGAATAGAACAGGTTTAGGTACATTCAACTCTTGAAGAGATCACAGGATGCTCACACTGCAGAGGTCACAGAAAGTTCGCAATTATTATCGTTTTCATAGCTATGTATTTTTTTGAAAACTTCGTTTTGCAGTTAAACCGTTACATCATCGGGTATCTGTCAATGTGATTGGTTTAATCTTCAATCTGTGTGACATATCAGTTCAGAGTTTGACATCACAGTTTATGACAAAGGAATTTAAAACTGCCAGGCAATGTTACTATATGTGTACAACCTCAACAAACAACACATGTCTAAGTTGAGTGTTGCACCTCACCAAAAGAGTTTCATTGTTTTCAAACAAAATGTGTCAGTCATCACGATTTCAAACAACTATTGTTTTCAGTAATTGCAACTCTCCTTTAAGGCTAAGTAGTATGTTTGGTTCAGTTACAGTTCATTGAAATATCTTTCAGCCAGGGCAAGCTGAACAGGTGAAACATAGATCATCCATGTGTCAATGCACTTCGTCAGTTTTCTGAAATCTGTGCTTGTGATAAACAATATTATTCAACTAATCTCTGACGTCACAGTTTTGGAATGAAGCAAATTGCAAACTTGAAAAACATGTAGCTATGAAAACGATAATAAGAGGTGATCTCCTTAAAGGCTCAAAGAAAGCACATGCTGACCTCTGACAGAATAGCTCTAAGAGAGCTCACAAAAAGCCTGGATAGGCTCACACGATGCTCACTATCATGACTAGGCAACCTCACATTAGGCTCACAGGGAGCTCATTGACTGGCTTCAAAATCAGATTGATGTGAGGCCTTTTCTGTGAGCTTTCAAGGTAAAGTAGAAGAGCTCACGGAGAAATCCCAATGATGTCAAATTGCTGACTGGGTTTGGTTCAGAAGTGTTTAAAATGTCCCTTGGGCCCTAATATTTTATTGAAAAACAATTTTGTGAATAGATTTTTTACATACCATTTGCATGAATAAGGTATCATGATGAATACTTTGATTGGCATTCGACTTTGCTGATAATACTTGTTTGACATAATTCTGTCTGCCATTTCTGTAATAAAAGAAAGAATAGTCATCATGCTTATCAGTGTGCGTCTTGATCGGCAATTTTAGTATGAAGATGTGATCTATGAAAATGCCATATATCAATAAAGCAATCAACTTACTTGGACCAATTTTTGTTATGCGTCTGTAGTAATAGGAGTGAGCAAGGCCTTCAGCAACCATTGTGACTGGCAAAATGAAAGCATCATAATTAATGGCAAATGGATGATAAAGAATTCAATTCCTCAATCCTCACCGAAATGCAACCTGGCCGGACATATTCAAAAAGAGACTTAATTGAAATATTGGCTGGCATATATCCTTTTAAATATCCAAACTAGTACTCAGCAGAAAAAACAACTAAACATTTTGACAGGAAATTTCAAACTTTTCTTTATTTTTTTTCCAATTCATTCATAACACTGTCCATCTTCTACAATGTTATATAGCTAAGACACATGTGTCTTGTTGATATTCTGTTTTTCTGTATTGCTACCCTGATAAATGGCATCAAATAACAAAAAAACATACCTGTACTGTTAGGAAATGCATCAATAGGTTGAGTAACTGGTTCTTGGCTTTGTTGAATCATATCAAAAATACCATTTGCCAGCTCAGACACATCTTTGCAGGTATAAACCAGAACACCATTTCCACAACAATCATGCTGCAAAATTGACTTTGTTGTGTTCATGTACAGAGTAAACTGTTTTTGCACTTCAGGATGTGGCAGCTCTCCTGTTTTTAGGGCTTTTTCAAATGAAGAGGAAGTAGTTACTTGACACAGACAACAATAACACGAGTCCCCCTGTAAACGATAACATCAGAAAAATACTATATAATAGAAAATAACATCAGAAAAATACTACATTATATGATAAATATGATAATGCCACAGCATAGTAGCGGGGCTCTTTCAATAAAGAATGCCCATGCATAGAAATCGCCTCTGGTTGCTCAACCAGGTCCATTCAGCCATATAGATGCCAGTTTGGAATTTCATTATAGCTTTGAACCGTTACCATCAGGAAGCCATAAGGATATATATACGAGATTTTAAATGCGAATATTCAGAAAATTAAAAATTCATTAAAAGATTGTGGGAGTGTCATGCCAATTTACAAATCATAACCTCGAATCTACCACTTCAGCTTTGGTGAGAGTCACATGCCAGTTCAGACATTTTTTTAAACAACTCAGCCTTGCTTTACCCGAGAAGGAAGTAGCAGACACAAGGTCAATTGCCACCAACTGGTTTCTTCAATGTGTTGCATTGACAAGTGGGTAACTTACGGATCTATCATTGCCCAGCAAGCCTTGACAAAGAACTCAAAGAAAATCAAGTTGTATTTGAATTTGGCATTTTGTTTTGACAATAATAGACCGATAACAACTTAAGATTATGAAAAGAAACCAAATTTGAAACTGAATCATCTCTCAAGACTGCCAATACACCCAGAAACAACTGCAAGCCGAGAGAAAATATATTAGAAGACTTCCTCACGTGGGGATCTTTGTTTTGCCATAAGTACTCAAAAACTTCAATCAAGAGATTTAGATGTTACACTATTCTGCGCCACTTCAATGAAATTCACATGCCAAATGTCAGAGGTTGGCATTTTCATTTAATTAGGATATGCAAAATTATAAACACAGCTTGTCAAAAGATGGGACTCAGACCACAGATGCAAGACACAGGGCTCCAAAGAATGGCCTAATCAAACACAATGAATCAAAATCTCTCAATGAAATTCACATATTTCAGACCTTTTCCAATTTATGTAACAAATTTACATTAGCCACCTTGTACCTCTTCTATTTTGATACTCAAAATTGGATGAAATTCACATGCTACTGTTGCTAAACATTTTCATATCCTCAATTAAACACAGAATTCAATAAATCAGATTCAGTTTACTATATTATAATGGATTCGCACTAGCGCTCTCACAGCTAACTGACTAATCGCTGCTGGTTAGATTTGAATTGAAAATCAATTCCAGCTTGCAAAAGGAATTTATTATTAGTTTATTATTTGCATATTTATACCTGGAAGCATGATTATATTAAATTTCAGGCTGTAAAGAGTAAGTCCTAATTGCAATTTGCATTTTTAAATGGAACTTCTACATCACTAAGGTCTTCTTCATGACAATGACCATAATAGCCTACAAATGGTCTATACTCAGTGGACATCGAGGCGAGTTTTTACAAGCTGGGCATTAGCCTAAGTGATTTTTCTAGATTACGGGCTCAATCATATGATTTGAGTTGTTGTTTGAAATATTTTTACTTACTCTAACATTAAAACAGATCAATAACATGCAGATTTATGTCTAAATGAAATTGAGATCCTTGTCGTAATTTCCCGCAAATCGCGGTACAGAGTCTTCTTTTCAGCTCAGGACAATGGCTTCATCTGAATGATCTCAAGGGCTGGAAAAGAAAAAAAAGAAATATTATTTGTGCAACATTTTCAAGATTTACCTAAATTTAGGTAATATTACAATGTGACTCAGACCCCAAAAGTTAGAACTTGGTTTTATAGGTCCCTTCGTGCAAACTTCAATATATGTATGTGCCTCAGGTACCCAATGCACAAAGTGGGATGCCCATCTTTCAGAGGCCAATACACGAAAGTTACTACATTGCTGGATGTTATAATCAAGGAATGACTCACAAAACATTAGAAATTAGCGTAATTACTGCATCATGTACTCTGACATCATTTGTATGTATGAATGTTATTCTTGTATGACTGTGGTATTTTAATTGAAATAACTTAATGAATGACTGCAGGAATTCGCTTAATCACAATCCTCTCTGTCTGAAATTAAGAAAAAATTGTAGGGCTATTTCTTATCTCATCAACTCCTACAATATACTGAACAGCTAAAGAAAATTTTCAAAAACAGTGTTCATTTGCCATTTGATAACTCAGTGTTGCTGTTCAGCTGACTGAGCACAATCGGTTGTATTTAAGCAGGCGAGCTAGCGAGGCTGCAGATTGACAAAATTCAGATTGAATTGGGTATCGAACTGGCTTCGAGGTCAATGGGACTGCTGCCCCTAAAGTCCGCGCTGCTGCCTGTCAGGTCCGCGCCCAGCAGAACACAGCAGAACTGAGCTTGCTTGCCTCAAAAATGCACATGTGCGAGGACGTGAAATAGGACACCAATTCTGAAATGTTGTAGCCTGCTCGCTCACGCTCGCAACTGAAGCAGGATGCTGTAGCCTGGCTGTTCTCAGAGTTCTGTAATTTGACAAAAAACCCTCTTCAGAATGAACAAGCTGAATCTGACAGATGATGACAAACGCAATGCCTCAGAAATGAGGATCATTCCTGAAGGCAATAGCTACCAAACATTAATTAGCGTCATAATTTCTGTACATACCCATAGAAGGATCCATTCAATGTCTCTGAGTGTGATGAAGATTCATAGGAGTTTCAATGACTTCTGATGAGCATGAGTGTTCAACTTCAAACTGTAGACTTCCATTTCGACTTAACTCTATCCTCTGCAAAACAAAAAGAATAAAATAAATTATAACTGTGGCAAAAGTAATCCTCATTCAGTATTCTTTAGTATTATTTGCAGTGCTCCGACAGTACAAAATGTATAGTATAAACTGGTTTTCAATGTCAGTACAAGCTCTGGTTGGTCTACACGTATATCATTGGACATCATACTGGTTCATTTTTCAAACAAATAAATTGTATTTGGCACAAACAATTTTCTGAAATCCCCGAGAAGATCCATGAACTCCTTTCTGGCCGCAAGTATACAAAGTCCTCTTAAATGACACCAGCAGCTGACACTTTTGTATATTTATTTATTATTTACGCATGTTCTGATTTATTATGCCAGTACATGTATGCCAAAAAATTTCCTAACTGGAACAATAAAATTGTATCTATCTTTTTTCTATCCAATCCATGATATTCAGTTCCAAATTCTTATCCGTGAAAATTAATATTAAAGGTCAAACATACTTAATTTTTAGCTTCTCAGATCAACAGACCAAAAAGACTTACAAATCAGGGAAGAATGGTGCAAAACAATTTACCAGATTTTTCTTGTCCTGCCACTGACCTTAAAAATCTTTCAGATGATCCAAGAAGCTAACAAGCGATTGTCAGGCCTCACAGGAGTACCTTATTAGCACTACAATTAGTTATGGGAAATACATGATATACACCAAAATAACAAGAATATCTGAAAATCCAATGAATTAAGTTTTTAACACAAACCTCTCAACTTACCTGGAGAGATCTGTCAACTCTTTCCGTTTGGGAGTACCCTAAGAAGTATCCAATGGTCCAAAACATTCCATCTTGAAGTAATTACTACAGCTGTGTACAAAATGTCATTTTTCTGTGAAAGGCATACATTTGGTTTTATAATCCTTTAGCTCCAAACAAATTCTGCTCACTGCAAGAAAAAGAAATGTAAATTAAATAAAATTATCTAAGTAAAAAAAAAAAAGTACTGCGTTAAAAGCTTTTAATCTTTTAACAATATTTCTGATAATATAACAATAAATCTGCAACAAAAATCAAATGTTATCACAATATATTCCCACGTTAATTATCGTTTAGTTTGAAATTTGCTTAAAACCGGGTCAAGAATTAGGGCTTTCCTATTTAAAACTAGGGGGGGGGGTTGCGAGACCCTACATGCACTTAATGTGAATTTTTTACAACTCCACTAGCAATTGTGCAACGTACGAATTACGTACGTAAAACGTACGTAAAACGTACGTAAATTTTACGTACGAAACTCACAAGAAAGAGCCGATCCGTAGTTCGTACGTACATTTTCGTATGAATTTCGTACGAATTTCGTACGTATTTCGCATAGGCACTTTTCGTACGAATTTCATACGTTAAATCTATTATTTTAGTCATTGGAATTTAGCTTATTAATCAGGTCTATTTCATTTAGAAATTTTGTAATTCCTGATGGGTAGAACAACACAGTGATATGAAATTAACATATTTATTGGTACAATTAGGCTTATACTGTATACAGGTATAAATTCAATGAAATTTAATTTGGTTTCAATTGCAATTGTCCTTTTTTTCCCCGCTTTTTTTTCTTTATGCTTCGTTTTCAACCATGATTATTGCGATAGATACTGTTTATCTTGTATTTGAGAAAATAGTCCATATTTTCAATAATTTTTCTTCTGCCTCTCCACTTTTTATTCCAACGTGTCACCCAGCTTCAGACATACGTTGTAAAACCAACCCAAAATGTCTTGCTGAGCATGGCTTGTCCCACAACATGAGAAGCTGTCTCTGAAAAATAGATAATTGAAATAATATTAGATTAAGTCTAAATACAATTTCATAGTCATTGGGCTTAACGGACGAAAAAATTTTCAAGAAGGTAATGTTTGGTAACAATGTTGAGGAAATAGTGATGATGGAGAATGCAAAGTTCAGTGTCGAGTCGGCCAGAAATAAAGACACCACTGAATGCTCTTTTGAAAAGATACTCATGAATTTCCCCTCATTCAATATCAGTAAAACGCAAAACTGCAATTTATGATATTTGAATTTTCATCACAGTATGTTGGACATGTACAGTTGCTCTCCGAAGTAAGTAAACCACTCGGTGATTTGCCATTGAACTCCCCAATGGCATTTTAAACTTGTCTTGCGGTAATGGCTAGGCCATAGCAGCACTAATAACTGCATCATCAATATGATGGTTGATTAATAACACCATTGAAGATTCTTACTATATCTACTAGCATGGTCATTGAATATGTACCAGGGGTCTTTATGCCAGAGAGGTTATAATCTCGCAAAAGTAAGTACATCCTCTCCTATCTTTTGGCATTGCACTAGGGGTGTACTTACTTTTGCGAGATTATAACCCCTATCTAGCACAAAGGCCCCATGTGCAAATTAAATGGCCAGGGATATTCATGTAATAGGAAAACTCAATGGTGTGATACAAGAATCGCTGCAAAAATTATTTGTGTAATATTAGTCAAAACCGGAAGCCAACTTAAACATAGTCTTCAAAGGCAAATCATTGAAGGGTGTATCTACTTCCAAGAGTAACTGTATGACATTTAGGCTATGTACCTTTTATGTATATTGGTTAATAATTATAGGTCCACCTGAACATGTAATAATTGCAATTTATGTTAAACTATGATCTGTGTAAGTAAGTTGAAGTGAACATAGTTAATGCTTACCAAAATAACAGGGAAGACTTCTCGAATGGCAACCAGAGAGGTGTCTCTCTAAATTAGGGGGTGGCTGACGTTGTCTTGTGAAAAAGAGCTGAAATCAAAAAGAACAAAAATTATGGGTGGTGTATCGCTGGACCTAAATATGCTGGCGGGATCAAGTCTTCGTTTTGAGTCAGCCTTTGTAGGACTAGTGTATTGCAGTAGACAGAGTACTCCAGGCTTACCAAATGAGCCTGCTGTTCACGAGACAAATTTTATAAAGGAATATTATGAGATTTGGAGTAACAATTTCGAAGGACCCCTATTGAAAAAGGACGTGTCCATAAAGAAAAACATTATAGCCCATGAATGAATTAGCTGTGATTGCAAAATAAACTGGACAGAAAGTATTAAAACTTTACAGTGATGCAAAAATTGTTCATTGGCAGCTTTAAAAAAAGAATTACTCTCACCAAATAAATTTGGTAATCCAATATGGTGATTATTCAAAATTGATTGGTTGCAAAATCAGGTCCCAAATGTATGCACATTATGCAGTCCCAACAATTCATCGTCACTCTGCTCTAGGCACTGCCCGCACTGCAAACAGAAAAACACAGACATCAGGGAGAGTATGGTAGGATGTTATTATGTCTACTCAAGTTTGCAAAGCACTGGCAAAATTTTCAACTTCATCTCTCGAACTTTAAGTCGACATAATAACTGAATGTTTAAAGCCTTTCTTAAAACAGCCCTTGGAAAACTATTTTTTTGTGATATGTGCTACCTCAAGACTTCAGAGCCGATATTCCACAATGGCCAGTGAACTTCAGGCAAAAAACCATGTGATTCACAGCATGTGGTTCATCGTTGTGAACTACATACATATTGTCATGGAAACAAGGGGGGGGGGGGGTTGTGAAGTGACGACGTCACAATGTTTTGAGGCTCTGGTTAGTCAGAGTGGTAGCTATGGATATTCTTGGGGCCATTCAAATAAAATAGTGGCTCTTGAAAAGTTGAAATTATTAATAGTTTTGAGAGGGGGTCTACTACTTTTTGACTGAGAGATATTAATAAAATATAAATATAAATTCATGTCATGTCTGCTGCAGAATAAACAATCGTCCTACAGACTTGTGCTGTAGGCTATTCCCCTGTGACATGACATTCATTAGGTTCATTGCTCATTTTTGTGAACCACACTCTCATTAAGTTCTATCATAGTGCCACTGCGAGTCTGAGACAAAACAATATTAAACTGAATTTTACAACATTAATGCTTACCGAAAGTGTATGGAAGACCTGAGGCTTCTGGAATGGCGAGCATAGAAATATATCTCTCTAATTCAGGGAAGGGCATTCCTTTTCCTTGTGAAGAAGACCTGAAATCGAAAATAAAATTATTTCCAGCTGTATTACTGTTAACTATAAGAGCTTCATAACAAAAATACTGTGTTGGTGGCAATAGCCTATATCTGTATTTTTTTTTAAACCCAGTTAATTTGTTTTTAATATCAGTTAAAAATCCAATTAAAAATCCAATTAAAAATCCAATTAAAAAAAGAAATGTCTTGTAATTGCCAATATGCATAAATAACATCCAATTCAACAGAAAACAACACAAGAAAAGTAACGGGAATACCAGTGCTTTTCCTATCCATTAGCCACATTAGCATCCTCCTTGTGGCTAATGAATATCACATATTTTGCGTGCAAATTAGCCACACATGCATGCATTTCACTCAAAATTGGCCTTTGTGGCTAATTGGATTTTCGTCCTAGGAAAAGCACTGGAATACCATGGTTTTGAAAGATATTATAAATCTCATTTTTGAAAATCATGAGATTTCAGGGCTCGCCATTGGGGATTTACATAATAAATAAGGGCTATGTGACACCTCCCAATATTAGGGCTGGACATCGTTCAATGTTTAACATTATGATATGTCATGATAAATTTGTCGGTGTTCCAGCTAGGCCATTTGAGCATGGCGCCGCGCCATGCCCGACCCTCGTCTGCCATGCCCAAAAAAAAAAGACAAACAATTTATGGGCCACCATAACATCGAAGTGCAGATAAAATTCTGAAATTACTTTAGTACCTTTCTGTGCATGTTTGCAGCAGCAGATTTAGCATTTAATTTCCCTTTTCAGCCTCGAAATTTGTGTTCCTTACAATGAAGTAAGACATGGCTTCCTTCAGTTCCCTGAAAATACAAAATACGAATCAGTTAGCCTATATTAAAATTGGAATAACATCTATAGGCTGTTAAAATTTTATTGAGCTTTTGCGTCTGATACCTCTTCAAAAATGGTCTCAATCCACACATAAAGTCATGACTTAATTTAATGATATAAATTAATCCTAGCTAAATTGAGGAATTGAGGTTGTTGTCAGACTATAAGCGGGTTACAATTTAATATCCGGGGGAAGGAGGGGGAGCTTGCAGTTTCCATCGGTGGAAATTATCTATTTCATGGAATCACGCAAATGGCAGTCCCAGTGGGCACACGACGTAAACTCCGACGTTGCTAATTGTTGGAGGGCTGGTCTGTTGGTCACGTAGATATATATGTCGCCCCAATGTGAACACGACGTTGTGGTTTTTTTACAACGTTGCAACAACGTCGCAAGCGAAGGTCGAACTCCTAACATTGCCTCACAATGTTGTAAAACATCGCCACAACGTTGCATGCTAACGTCATATCTTTGACGTTGCTTCACAACGTTGTGACAACATAATTTCAACCATGCAATTCTACATCATTTGACGAAAAGTGTGACGTCGTTGCAACGTTGCTGCAACGTCGATGTGCCCATGGGGGTAGGCCTACTAATCATTTATTTCAAGTGCACAAAGTCCCCGAATTTTCTTTCCAAAATCAAGCAACTCCTTGTTAAAAATACCTTTTGCAGAAATTATTTATAGCAAGCATCTACACAAAAAAAAATTAGGGTATGATTCACTTTAGCGGGCCGTGAAATTGACCATATTTGGTGAACAATAATTTCGTGACGTCATGTCATTGTTGCCAGGTAAGAAATGTTTACATGATGCCATCAACACGTGACGACGATCTTGCTTGGCTGACGCAAAAAGTAGCGAAATACACTAAAAAGTTAAGTTTTAGTCATTTCTTTGTTACAGTTTGATGAAATGATGCCATGGAAACCAATTGGCGGGAGTGTGGGGGCAGCAGCCCCCACGTTTAGCACTAAAAAACGATTGTTTCCACTTGCCAAATATGGTCATTTTCACGGCCCGCTATAGTGAATTTTTTCCAAAAATTATTTATTAACAAAAACCGAGTAAAAAAAATTATCAATTAAAAAAAAAAAACCCCCTGGACATGGATTATTAAATGGTCAGCCCCCGGGGTCACCCCCTCAGTCATAAAGGTGGGAGCGCCTTTTTTAAAATGTTCATTAATTAACCCTTACTTGACTTAGCTCCAGTGTTTATAAACTCCGCACAAGTGATAAAATTAATAGACCTGAGTAATGCCATTTAATAAGCCACAACAACAAGTTGACAAATGACAACACAATGATTATCTCAGGAAAAAATTACCAGCAGTAGGGCCTACCATGATGTGGTAGCTTTAAACGGAATTTAATCATAAATTTGAGCACCAGTAGAGCTATTGATCAGTTGAGTATATTCTGAAGCACTAACCTTTTGAGTATTGTGGTTTTGTCGATGATTGTTTTGTAGACACAACAATAAATTCTCTAAACATTTTTGATGAGCTTTCCTGCCTGTCAGTCCACCCAAGATCAACATTCCAATGACGTCACAAGCACCTTGCCTATTGTGATGTCATCAACAATCACCTTGGCAACCTGTCACTGGTGACGTCATGCCATCTGGTGGATTTGTCTTCACAGCAGAAAAAACAACAACAAAAATGAAGAAGCAGAAGACAGCCAATAATGCAATATTTCTGGGCTCCGTGTTCATTCATCAGTGTCATCACAGGCTGGACTTAGTTGGGAAGACTAGATGCAAACAAAATCAGAGATCTCTCCTTGGAAGGTAGGCCTAGCTGGTAAGTTTTTTGTGTGTGATGAGTGATGACTGATGATGGGACTACTAAATTTTCAAGTCATGAAAATCTCCAAGCTTGCGAGAATTTGTGTGTATTTTAATCAGATTCAGAAACATTACTGTTCAGTAAGGCCTACTGACTGTCCCTGGTTTTATTGTTTAGGCTTGGACTGTGCTAGCCCCAGTAAAGTGGCCATAGGCGTATCGGAGGGGGGGGCAGGGGGGGGGCAAAAAGTTTGGGAAACAGTAAGATTCGGGAAAAAAGGCTAAAAAATTCGGGCAGATAATTAAATAGGCCTAAAAACTACCTAAAATTATTGATTTCCAGGAAATTTCCAAAAATCGTGCGTGCCGTACACCTATGAAAGTGGCTGCTCCTAGTCTTGGGGGGGGGGGGGGGGGCTATGGACTTTTGGTGTAAAAAAAAGTTTGTTTCCCACTTGATACTGAAAAAAAAGTTTGCTCAGCACATGGAAATTTAAAAAAAAGTTTGTTTCCACCTCTAGAGCTAGAGTACCGTAATGTTAAAATTCCGATAAAAAGTTTTGTTGAGAGTCCGCATGTGGAAAAAAATTTTCGTTGACGCACTGCGAAGGAAAAAAAAGTTCTTTGTGGGAGTAAAGTCTATAGCCACTCCAACAATCGTCTGGACCGCCCCTTGCTGTACGGACAGGAGCTATAGTTTGTCTCATCAAGCATGTGAACTTGAATTTGGCACTTTTTCTGTAGGCCGTGAAAATTCAATGCATGATTTGGAAGATGTGTAGATATTTGCCTTCTCTAGAACTAAGTCTGAAGTGGCGCTGCAGTGCATTTTTTTGTGACGTCACGGCAATTTAGGCCATTGTTATGGTTGCGTCAGTAATGTCAACAAGTGAGAATGTGCTGCCGTTGTCAGAAATTGCTGAAAATCGGCAAAAAAACGGCAATAAAACATCACGGAAACGTGATTTTCAAATTACAAATTGGCTGATCTTCATGCAGGTATGTGTACTTCTGCTGTGGGACTTCTGGAAGCTGAGAAATGAAGGCAAATGTTAGTTCGCATGTGAGATGAGACAAACTGTAGGATTGATGCCCCAACACTTTTTGCCAAAAAAATGGTAAAAAAATTCAGAGCTTCCGTAACTGCTGTGCCCACGCAAAAAAATTAAAAAAGTTGTCAGTGCCACACCACTTTATTTTGAAAATGACGCCACTGATTAATACAGTTAGAATTAGATCTAAATAATTAATACTCCGGTAGGCCTATCTTTAGACATTTGCCCGGAGGGTCAGAGCATAGTGGGTTTTAACCAACATAAAAAAAAATTCTAGTAATGGCATGGCACCTGCTGGATATGGTCTGCAAGGACATGCAGAATTATTGCAGATTACATAACTGAAAATGGGAAAAAAATCTGTTGGAAAATTTGTGAGAAAAAATGAATTTTTATAATTTTTATGTTGCAGCCATTGGCAATGTGACAAACTGCCACACAGTAAAAATTTTATTCAAAATTTCCCCACAGATTTTTTTCCCGTTTTCATTTATGTAATTTGCATGTCATTGTGTACCATATCCAGCAGGTGCCATGCCATTAGAATCTTTCTAACTTGACGGTGGTTGAAATCCACTGCGAGAGGGGAGCCCCTCCTCCCCCCCCCCCGCCCCTGACAAAGGGGAGAAATTTCAGGGCAAATTAGTGACAGCCTCCCCCCTGCGAAACGGCCACCCGTACGCCTATGTTTATATTATATATTAGAATTATAAATGCTTGGCCGAGGCCAAGGCAAACGAGGGCGGCAGCCAGACAAGGTAGATCAACATGGTTTCCAGACCAAGGAGTAGCAGCCTGAAGCGATAACAAGAAGTAAGGCTATAAGAAATGATGAAGCAACTATTTTCCATTTTAAAAAAAGCTACTGTAGGGCTAGACTAACTTATAAAACAAATCTGTGGATCCATGAATAATTTGTCTCGCTTGAGATAATAACATGTCAATGAACAGAAAATTGAATCAAGATATAAAAAAATATTTTGCTCCTTTGCGTTATTTGAGAAAAGTTATTTTTCACATAGTGGTCACACCTTCATGGAAGATGTCAGGAAAAATTATAATTTTTTGAGTGGTGGTGCAAATGCCCCACCAGCCCCATCTACAGTGACGCCACTGAGCAAACCTTGAGTGCAGCATACAGGTACATAAACTCTTAAGCAGGTTCTCTCAACCGATAGGCCGTGTTAGTGGAATTCTCCTTTTTCCAGCACTCTGACGTTTCGGAGCACAAATAAACTTTTTCCAGGAACACCCGCCATTTTGTAGGCCTGTACAATGCAATGGGGCCGGGTTTTACGAGGTCCATAACATCGTTAAAATTTAACCAGCTTGACAACACTGGGTTAGCCCAACCGCGTGTACTTCTGGGTCTAATCCTTGGATCCCGCCACTTTTACAAGACATACCTGTGATTAATCCAGATATTTTGCTCGATCAAGATTTAGTCCGTCAGGCCGACTCCCCCCACATTTTTCCATCTTGGTCGGGCCGTAACAGAAGATACAAGTTGTCATTCGACTGAATAATGGCGGAATCAATGGTAAACATTCCATTTAAGACTGCGATACAATCCGTAGTGTTTTAGTGGTTTTACAACTTTCCTGGAGCCTGGAATCCAAGCGTCCATCGACTTCGCAATGGTAAAAAATGGCGGCGTGTTCCAGGAAAAAGTTTATTTCTGCGCCGATACGCCAGAGAGCAGATAAAAGGAGAGTTCCACTAACGCGGCCTATTAGTCACTCATTCATGCATGTGTCAATCTAAAGACAAATTTATCTTTTGACTTTGTAAGAAATTGGGATTGACAGTTAAAAAAGGGTTCCGTTACTGAGATAAATTTCCCATGAATATCACTTTTATTAATCATGCAATGATAGTTATGGATTTTCAATTTTCAAATGTCACATTTTTTTTTATTCCAGGTTGAGTGACCACATCGAACAAGGATCTAACTTCAGAAGAGGTGGATGGATGGATGATTATGTCCAGGACGTATTTATGCACTTGGTAGCCTAATAACAACAGGAAGAAGACACAGCAATGATTCAAAGGATGACTGAGGCAGCCTTCCTACTTAGGCCCTGGTGACCTGGCAAGAGCTGGATTCGAACCCTCGATCCAGCGATTGGCTGCCTAGCACGCTACCATTAGACCAACCCTCCCCCCACTTAAGGAGATCAGAACTTAATATGAACAAACTTGTGTAATATCATGAACAGTGGTATGTACCAGTTAGGCCTTAGATCGGATTTTCAAGTATTTCCCAAATCTTTTATTTATTGATATATTTATGATGTGTTTAATTGTATTATTTACATGTACAATGTACATGCTTGCTGTTCTTTGATTATCAGTACCTCCCAACAATTGACTGCACAAATTCAAAGAATGAAATGTCAGTTTAATTATAAAATTAATGAATAATGATTATATTTTTGAAAGCCTTCTTAAAGCAACAAGGTTTTTTGTGTCAACCATGTACGAGGGGCGTTCAGAAAGTTCTAGGCTTTTTTTCACATGGATACTTATTTTCAATCTAGAATTATGAATTTTTCCAAGGATAAAATTCAAAATATTTCGAATGGATTTCCAAAATTTTGGACAATTTCGACATTTTTAAGTCATTCTGTGGTTGCCATGGAAACTGAAAGTTCAGCTTCTTGGGGTAGGTAACACTGAAACCAAGAATGCCAAGAAATTATGACTGTGAGAGACTTCTCCCTGTCACTTGTATTAGTGAGATTGACAATATTTGACACAAGAAATATGGGATTAGCTTCTAAATACGATTTCAAGCACACCAAATGTGTGTATTCTTACACTGAACCCATGTAGGAAAGCACTGCTGCATGCAAGATTTTGAGAGGGAAATTCAGGAGGCAAAGGTGTGTTTCCCTGACTTCATAAGGCCTTGTGAAAGCATGGATTCATTAGTATGAATAAGAGACAAAACTGGACAGCATTATACATCCTAGCTATTCCTGTGACATGCTGCTTTGCATAAGTCCTGGTTTTCCCTTACTTTAGTCCATGGGGGCTATAGTTTCAGGCACTGGAGCAGAAAAGGCTTTGGATGACCGAAATTATTTCACAGAACTCTGTTTGGAGGACTTCAAGGAACATTTACTTCAATGGGTCAGGTGTATGAATCAATGCTATTGGTGAGCTTGGAAGTATTTTTTAAGGCTAACATCATATTTCTTGTGTCATATATTGTCAATATCACCAATGCAAGTGATAGAGAGCAGTGGTCGAAATAAGGGGGGGTCAGGGGGGGTTTGACCCCCCCAAATGCTCATGGGACCCCCTCAAATACATTTTTCAAAAGGACCCAGGGGGGTCCTCAAAAAACCCCCCCAAATACTGAAAGGGTGGTGAGAAGTGAGCATGAAGCAGCAAGTAAAGCCTAATCAGTAAACAAAAACCTCTTGTAATTTATATACATTACCAATAGGGTTTCACAACTCATTTTCTGAGATAAAACATACCTTTAAAAAGCCCAGAGTTCATTTTTAGAGCATCTGAAAAAATTCGACTTCAGGGCACCTCTGGCGTCCCGCTTGCGGCCCACGGACTGCCAGCTACAAGGACTTCAACCCTTTGGGTCTTCCAACTGAGAGACCCCCCCAAATAACATGGCCTATTTCGACCACTGATAGAGAGAGGTCTCTCACAACCAAAATTCATTGGCTTTAGTGGTTTCAGCATTATCTGCCCCAAGAAGCTGATCTTTCAGTTTCCGTGGCAACCACAGAATGACTTAAACATGTCTAAATTGTCCAACATTTTGGAAATCCATTCCAAATATGCTGAATTTTATCCTGTGAAAAATTCATAGTTCTAAATTGAAGATAAGTGTCCATATAAAAAAAAGCCTCGAACTTTCTGAACGCCCCTCGTAAGTAACATCATGGGTATGTAAATTAGTTGTTTCAGTAGGTCAGAGAAGGTAAGAATCAGTAAATTACTGTTATGTCTGGCCTAACGGTCAGTAACCCTCTGATCATTGGTCATGTCAGCCACACCATGCTTGTTATTGGGTTATAATGATAAAATACATTGTATCTAAGCTTACAAAATAAAGAAATGAAAAAAACAAAGCTCTGTCTTCGAATAATTTTTTCTAGATTTCAGTATATTTTGAGGTCATTTACTTTGGCCCTTTCAGTGCAGTAGTTACCGGTATGGGCTTAAGTTTAGACGTACCTAGAATAACTAAAAACAATCAGCGAACAAAGCAAATCATAGTCCAAAGACCAGTAATTAATGTGTAGAATCTAATGTTTATTTGTTTGTCAAAAAAATGTCATGGTTATCACCTCAATTTGATAGAAACAGAGTCACTTCCAAACTTTGAGGTAGGCCCATAGGCCCACTGGCCTATTTGGAATGAGAATGTCGTAAAATATCAGAATTTTTCTAAGTCTAGAAAACGTATGGTTTTCGTACGTAATTCATACGATTTTCATGCGTAAAATTAATGTATGAATTACGTACGTCAACACGTACGAAATTCGTACGAAAATCTACGTACGTTTCACGTACGTAAATTTTCGTACGAATTTTGTACGTGAAAACAGGCTATTTACGTACGAAATACGCATAAAAGAGCTTTCGTACGTTTTACGTACGCTGCACAATTGGCCATGTCCACTGGCATCAAATAAAAATTGTATTATTACTATGCGTAAGCCTTGATGGAGTGATAGTGTGCCCTACATACATCTAAAGCGAATTTGCGGGTGATTGTATCACTACGTCAGGGAACTGGAACCGGTTATCCTGTTACCATCGGGAACCGGTATATCACGGATTCGATGAAGCACTGAAAAAAATGTACTGTATACATCAAGGACTTTTTTTCAGATATTTTTAGTAAAATTAATATAGCATAAGAACTACTAAACACATCAAAATAAAAGAAATATTGGAGAAATTAAGGCATTCTTTGTACATGTATAATTAATAATTCTTCCAATTAGGACAGGAGGAAGACACAGCAATGACATGAAGGATAACTGTAATTGCCATCCACATCATGTGACCAGGTAAGAGCTGGATTCTAACCCGCGACCCAGCGATTGCCCAACACGCTGCTACTGAACTAATCTTACCCCCAGAAAAAGCTTGAAATGTTGAGATATAAGGAAATATAGGGACGAGTTTGCCACAAAATTGTGGAATGTCGTAAGCAACCGCTTTACGACATTATGTCTTAAAATGTGATGTGATGGCCCAAAACTGCCGAAAAAAAAGTTGCAATTATTGTTGATTTCCCAATAGATGCCAATATACCTATAACACGATAACATTGTGTATCGTAAAGAATGTATCACAATACGTAGGTGAGAGTACCCTGGATCGGACCAGTGTCTCGATCGGAAACTGGTCCGATCGGAACGTTTTGATTATGACTTAATCAGGGGTACCGGAACAGGGGGGGGCAGGGGTGGCAATTGCCCCTCCTGCCCTTGTCCAAGGGGGGCAGGGAGGCAAGGGTGCCCTTTTGATCCTTAAGAAAAAAACATTATTAAACCTTATTTGCGCTGCCCTGGGGGTGCCCCCCCTTGGGCAAGCACTTCGTTTCGTAGGGAAGCTTTTTTGCACACAATGAAATGTTAACATTCTTGCCCCAATTTTATGTAAAAGCTAATGGGCACCTGCCACTACTTTCAGAGCCCTTCTTCACTGTATGTTACGTTACTGTCATAAAATTTGTCCCCGAATCTTTAAACTAACATTTAGTGGCTTTATTGTGACATATTTAAAGTATTTCTTGCCCAGTTCTACACACACGCTCTCCCAGCGTGGCTGTGGCTGCATTAGCCTGGTCTCCTGGCCTGTATGCATTCACATAGCAGGGCACAGGCCTATGGCTGCATCACAGTCATCATTGAGGGGGGCACTCTCTTTCAATTCAGTGAGATTTGTTTTACAGCCTTTTGGGTTCCTCTGACATAGTGGGGCTCTACTGGACTAATAAAATGAACTGAACTCACTTAATTCTGAAAAACATGCAATTGTGTTGATTGGTATTGTTTCATATCACCCCAATGTTGTTAATTTACCAGTTTGTGTTATTTTAATGCAAGTTGAATTCTATGCAGAATTGGCAGATCTAATCTTTAATTTCAAAAGTACAATGGTTCATTTTTACTTGATTTTTGCAGTTGGTCTATGTCAGTGCTTGCTTGTATTCAATTAATCTCAACAAGAAGTTAATTGAAAATGGTGCAATCATATTAAAAATCTAATGGACAATATTTCATGTGACATGTTATTTACTAATAGCTGACAATGATAAGAAAGCCTAAAGAAAAACATACCTTAATTCCTGTTCACATATCAAGTATTCCCTTAGAAGTGAAAACAGCAGGTCAGCATATACTTTATACTTCAAGAATGTCCATTTATCACATGGAACTAGGTTACATAAACATGACATTGTGTGAGAAGCATGACACACCTTGTAGCAGTCCTGTTTGATGTTAACTGTAAATGTTAGCTGTTATCAACAACTTGTTTATACTACATTTGTCCTAAAAGCATCCTAGTGCCAGCTAGATCCAGAGTTTACAAATTCTGTAGAAAGAATGCAGGAAGGAATGAAGAAAAGAAGGAATGAACAAAGGAATGAACAAAGGCATGAATGAAGGAATGTAGGGCATAATCACAAAAATAAGCCCCGCACCTGTGACGGAATGAGTGGCAGCCTATGCTTTTCAATGGTCTCGCTCATTCCGTTATCAGAGGGTGGGGGCTATTTCGTGATTATGCCGAATGTAGTGGGGGAAGGAAGGGAAGGCCTCGAGATAGATAGACAGATAGACAGACAGCTAAACACAAAGATATATAGATAGATAGATAGACAGATAGATAGAAAGAAAGAAAGAAAGAAAGATATATAGATAGACAGATAGACAGATAGATAGATAGATAGATAGATAGATAGATAGATAGATGCAAGCAACTCTTAAAAGTGCTTGCAAGTTTTTTTTAAGGAATATAGCAGTGTTGCCAAACGTAAATAAGAGAGCAATAACAAGCTGGTAAATTACTCCTGGGCAGAAGGACAGGAGAGTAAAATCAAAGACAGGTGGATAGTGTGGGTCAGTGGGATGGCCAGGAATGTGTATTTAGCCAAGACAGCAGTTATCCTGTGAGCCAAGATTTGACTGAAATATTACACAGAGGCATATACACTAACTACGGATACATGTGTGATTCATCTTTAGGACTCAGTCCGGGCAGCGCATCACTCACCGGTTTCCGGTTAAGACATTTCTAGTTTTACTTATTTTAGGCACAAGTACATATTCTAATTATTATTGACTCTCTATTTGAATTTTGTCACGTGAAATTGGTGCGAATGTGATCTGCCCTTTTTCTTCTGACCGCCCCTGCCATCGGCGATTCCTTCCGGCACCCCTGGACTTAATCATGACACCTATTGACAATTTGACACTTGTACTATCTTGAGTGATTCCTTTTGAATAATCTGGAAATGGACAATTTATTTGATAATTGGTTAATATATGGAGTTTGGCCAATAAGTTGCAATTGACACTGCTTGATCTAACATGGTCATGCAGTGTTCAGATCGCCAGACATGATATATACCGATCGAAAATCTTCCAAAATATATCCCAAGTGACCCCAATGAATTGTCTATCAAAATAGATAAGAAATGTTCTCCAACTATAGCCATATAGGCACATGTCTAAATTTAGTAAATGTCACATATTTCGTCGATTGAACCAGGTGTCCTTGATCGGACCACCTCAAGGATCCATGTGCATTGATAACACAGTTTGTAAATATGAAAATTGTAGTTTTTTCACTCGGCATTTATCCGTAAAATCAAACAATTATGTTCAAGGGAAAAGTAAAATCAATTATAAAAATTTCACTATCACACCAAGATGCCCTCTATTGGCGTTTTCTTGAATTACATTAAAAGGTATAAAGCCAAAATTAACTTCAATGTTATCAAATTTGGTAAGAATAAATAGGGACTGTTATTTCTGAAATGTTTAATGATGCAAATAGCTTGGATTACTTGAAACTAGGTTTTTTGTTGTGATCCAATCGAGGAAACTTGGTGGTCCAGTCGAGGATACTCAGTCAGTAACCTCAAAATTTGAAGACTTTTTTTTGTCAGTGGTGTAGCGTTCACAATTATCAAGCTTTGCCCACATCATTGCAGCACAATATATTTAAACTCAGTCTTTTGTCCTTTTGACAGGTTTTTAACATCATACCATTAATGAACTTTCCACACTGAGCTGCTGAAGTTAGGTGGTCCGATACTGGGGGCAATCCCCTATCAATATTGATATTAAGCTCACGATACTCAGCACTAATTTTTACCTTGTATTGGTCTTCAAGATGCAAAGAGGAATCGATGCTTGAAGGCAGCATATCCAATGATCTATTGAATGTTATTTATACTGTCTACCTGAAACATTGAAAGATTCTTAATCAAATGTACGATGTGGTATCTAAAAACTTGCTTTCATCCAATTTTATGAACTACATTATACGGCAGCACAATTGCAATTAATAGAAAATGTATTGTTCATCAAGATGTCAAGTAATGCAATAAAATTATCACAGAAAGTGCAATAAATTATTTTTAGATAATTTTCACTAGTTTTGACAAAAAGTTCTGTCATCCTGACTACCTGAAAAAAAACTTCGGACTCGTGATATTTTACTGAAAAATGAATAATCAACATGTTAATTTGTGTGCCATCCAAGTTCGGGCAAGGGCGTTCTGAAAGTCATTCCTCACACTGCATATCTCTCTGCTAGTGCTGCTTTCAACCACTTGGGCTGCTGGACATCACCTTGGGCCAATGGCCCATTCAAACAGCATAGCACCCTCAGAAGTAGTGTTACTGTTACATTGACCGATTCCCAAGCAGCATAACCTGAGTAAAGTGTATAATACACAAATAATTTTCATTTGTCTTAGACTGATTGGTACAGTACTTTAAATATAATTTGTTTCTCACTTAAAAGATAAGAACCTTGAAATAATTTTGTTTTGACATACCATGAAAATTTCATGTGCAATAGCTGTCACACATCTTGTAGTTAGCGTTTTACATTGGTTTCAAAACTGGTTGTTTCTCGCATGCAAGTCACGCAGCTTTACCATCGAGTTCTGCTGCTGTCTTGCTGAAAAGAAAGTAAAAACGATAGGCAGATTTAAATCAAGGCAATTTAAATCACAGTTTAAGTGATGATTTTAAGCAGGGTCCCAGATTCGTTTGGGCGTCCTTCACCACATGCAGGGCACCCAGCTTGTCCTTTTACTGTAAAATACTGGCAAATCTTGGTCGTTCTTCTCAAAATCTGGGCGTCTCAGGCGATAGGATGACCAGGAATCTGGGACCGTTATTTTAAGGCACTGGAATCATTGAAGCATAAATTTGATTTAAAGAGATTTATTTGATTTAAAGACATTTATTTAATTAAGATCATGAAGAATACCCTTGAATTGAAAAAATAATCCACCAACGTAGAAAAAAAAGCAAAATAACATAGCCGTCATCTGTTGATAGCATCATTTAAACAATTTGTCTTACTGTCACAGTGACATTTTATCACTAAATGACATGGTCAATTTATTGGTCATGCAGATTCAGTATAGCAGGCTGCCATATCTGCCAAGTGTAAATAATCATTATTCCATAGATAAGTTTGGGGTTGCCGCCCCAAATCCCCTGCCAAATTATGTTTTGAAAAGATTAAATGAAAACATCACAATAACTTACTCGTTTTTCATGATTTTGTGACTCCGTTTTTACCGAGCCGCACGCCTAGTAAAAGGTCAGAGTGAGTTTTAAAGGCCGTACTATACTAAATTTTAACGCATTTGTCAAACAGCTTTATTTAGCGAAAATTACCTACATTCCCTCTCAGCGGGAGGCAAGCTGGTGAGTTGGGGGACTGGTGCGAAGTGGGTCTAGTCCACTGACGAGTAGTCCACTGGCGAGCAGGACTCCCCTGGCTAGTAGTCCACAGGCCTAAAGGGAACAAATAGTAAGTGTGACAGTTCTAACCGAGTAGCATTTTAAATTAATCACAATATAAACAATAGTTATGAAATGTGTCCAGCCTCCAAAACAACACATTTTGACAAATTTTAATTTTGACCCACGATATTCGATATTCGCACCTTCCGGAGGCGAGAATAGGCGACTGAGTCGATTCACAGAACCAGCAGCACTATGAATAAAGTAAGGTAATAGGGCTACGACGAATATCACAATTATGACTGGTACCTACATTTGTAAATTCTTTTGTGCAAAATTTTAGTATAACTAAAAATTGTAACAGTTGTCGCCAACACAGTAAAACGGCTAACTTCCAGTGATATGACCAATCACAGAACCGAATTTTTGATACATTAAACTGCTTGAAGTGTTGCAACGAAAACTGCAGATATTCAGTGGGCAGGAGGGGCAAATTGATTGGACCAGTCTATTTGCACCAATTTGACAGTTTAAGAGAAGCCAAAACTAAAAACTTATTTCTAAACTTCAAACTCCGAAAATATATCAACTTCAAAGCTCCGAAAATATATCAAATATTGACAAATTTGACGTAGAACAATACAATTTACATCAAAATGATCAGCAGAACACTAACTATTTTTCAACTGAATTGTGATTCAAAAATCCAATACTGTATGACGAGCGAATTTCGGTGATGTAAATGACACATTTTGGAAAAAATTCACTATAGCGGGCCGTGAAAATGGTAGGACGTTTCACCGCAGGGATGTTTCACCGCCAGCAGTGGTAGGACGTTTCACCGTCGGTTCACCATCACAAAACATAGGCCTAATACAAATGTATCTGATCAGATTGCTGCCATCAAGGCTTGTCATTTGTGGTTGATTGCACTTGTCTTAGTTTGACAAGCTTCCTCTAGTCACTTGATTGACGTACAGTAATTGAAGTATAGCAGATGATTACAAATCGAGACAATTGATTTTTACTGTGTTAGGCCTTCAGTAAGTTAGGATGCAAAGAATGCCAGAGTTTATTACAATTTACAGAAACATCCCTCAAGTGCTATCTGTGACTGACACTTAATATCTGCACGTTTCTGGCTTCACAAAGCTTGCCCAAGGCAATGATGAGTTCATTTTAAAACATTGTTTTAGATAGGCGGTGAAACGTCCAACTACTGCCGGTCCAAGCGGTGAAACGTCCTATAATCGTGAATAATTCCATATTTGGCAAGTGCTATAACAATCGTGTTTCCATGGTTATTTTGGGGGCTGCCGCCCCCAAACCCCTGCCAAATTACATTTTTAAACATCTTACTTAAACCGTTACTAAAACTTACTACTTTTTGATATCGTGTGACCTAGTATTATATGCCGATGATACAATTTTACTTGTTAGCCACAAAAATGTTAATGAAGTGTCGGACAGATTGTCGGTAGCAGCCAACAAATGTTTTCAATGGTTAACTAACAATTCTCTTTCTATGCACATGGGCAAAACTGAAGTCATCGTTTCCAGCTCCAAGCGTAAACAAAGTCAAGTGAGAAATTTTGTAGTGAAGCTAGAAAACCATGTAATAGAACCAAAGCAGGAAGTTAAATATCTTGGTTTAAAACTTAACAGCACTCTTTCTGGAGAACCTATCGTCAAAGACATTCAGTCAAAATGTACAAATCGTTTAAAATTCTTGTATCGGCATAAAGACTCCTTAAACTCAAAATTAAGGAAGACGCTTGCTTTTGGCTCTGATACAAAGTTACTTTGATTATGCGGCATCCGCTTGGTACATGGGTTTGTCAAGTGTCAACAAAAAGACGGTACAGGTCTCTCAAAACAAGATTGTTCGCTTTGTACTAAACTTAAAACCAAGGTCATCAATAGGTCAGACAGAACTAGACCAGGTTGGCATTTTAAACACTCAAGATCGAGCAAAACAGATGATTCTTGCCCACATGTTTGATGTTAAAAATAATACGGCTCCAAATTATTTAACTCAAAATTTTGTTTTGATTGACCATCGTTACTCTACTCGAGGAGCCCTGTGTAATTTTATAGTACCAAAACCAATTGGTATCACAATTGCAAATTTTAGTTACAATGGCACAAAACTGTGGAATGAATTGCCCTCTTGGGTTAAATGTACAGATGATAAAAATTGTTTTAAACGAAAGTTAAAAAATTCTTTAAAATACAAGCTCGAAACCACTAAATTTATGTAATATTAATAATCATACTTGATAATTTCGTTAAATTCTACTGCACATCATGTACTTTGCACTTCGTCGCCCTCTTGTGTTTTCCAAATGGACCACACTGGGAATAAGTTCATGTAACTTTTGTGTGCCATCCATGATCTTTTATTTATTAGTTACTTTATATGTTGTCTCTTCATTACTGTAACTTTAAAATAATAGACCAAAATAAAATCAATCAATCAATCAATCAATAGTTTTCCGACCTTTTGCGTCACGAAAATAATTGGTTGTAAAGCGCTGATAGCGTATAATAAAAAAATGTTCTGATGACGTCACCATGAACCGACAGAACCGCCGTACTGAATGATACGGTACCCCACATTTTACCGCACATTTTGACAAATTTTAATTTTTGACAGTTCCAAGAGAAGCAAAGGCAAGGCATTCCTAAAACTTAACAGCTCCGAAAAAAAATGAAATATTGACGTAGAACAATGAATTTTACATCAAAATGACCAGCAAAACACCAATTTAACTATTCTTACAATGAATGTGTGCTCTGACCCACCACTTCTTCACGACGAGCGAAATTCCACGACGTAAATTGGGCGATAATGTAACATGTTGAGATCCGCAATTTTCATCCAGTTTGATGCAAAATATCACAGCAAATACCACATCCCAGTGTCTGCAAACTTTCCAAATGATAATCCACGATCTAATTGTGAAATCCCATTAAGTGTAATGTTTTTGCACCTCTGTAAACCACCGAAATCAAGCAGTGACCATCAATCTGCACAACACATTCTTCATGCTGTCGCCACGTTTTGTCAGACGCGCTGTGTCGCCGTGGCAACAGAGCAACGAAAATTGACAAAATAAACTTTTAAAACCTCCAAAAAAAAAATGTTTGAGCATAAATAATCGGTTTTGATGAACTTTTATCGTATTTCGATTTACTACCAAGGTAAAAAGCTATCGATTTATTAAATGAAACAATTTTCCGGTGGTGTCTCGCTGGTTCGTGACGCGAAAAAAGTGCCAGGATGTTGAATCAAAAATTTTTTTATTATCATCTGGCAGATCTGATCACGTGATTGACGTAAGGGCGTCTCTCAGACGCCAGGCTTCGCCTGGCGTTCCGCCTGCGGCGGAGAGCCCCGCTATTATACTATATTATAAATAATAACATCAGAAAAATACTATATTATATGAATATTCTTATATAGTCTATACATGAGTATGAACCCATGAGTCTTTAAATAGAGGCAGGTTGTGTCAGGTGTTCTATGCTAGAGGGCAACTGAAAATTCATGGACATCCCTGATTAAACAAGGTTTGTGAAAGACACCCAGTCTTCTCGTCACTCATTGTCTCACAGAGATATGCCCTTCATGGAGGCTGCTAGGCGGCTGCCCTGAGCTGTAGTGTGTGCAAGGCTTATAACATTTTTATTCCTTAAAGATGAATGTGGGGCAAGATGGGGCAGTGGTGCAAATTTATTTTTTGGATTTTCTCTGAAGGTGATACACACTCCCTGTGAGTTTTGTGATACATGGATCAATCAAATGGAGTTATCTTATACACAAGTGGTTCACAAATATGGCAACCAAGGTCACAGAAATAGGTCAAGGTCACTCATGTCAGACCTACTTCAAGGCCTTACAACGATACACGAACCCTGTTTGTTTGGTGATCCTAGGATTAATACAAATTGAGTTATGCACATATTTGGCCAATGGTAAATAAAAAAGGAATGCTCTAAATCAGTGAAATTGACTTTTATCGTACCTAAGTTATGCCCTACCCAACTTGGTGGCCTATCCTGACTCACAGATGTCCCAGGAGCCAACCCAGAAAAAGTGGCTTAGTTTTTGTGTCCTTCGGGGGGGAACCCCCCGAAGAGGACACCTTGTTTTCAAAGTCACTTCCTGTCAACTACACAACTTGGTGTTTTCAGAAAAACGTTTCACAGGCCAAATGACAATCACAATGCATGTATCCTAGTGATCATAATGATACTTGAGCTTCCCTACCTAAAGTTTCCTGCCTCTCCATCCTTTATTTACTTCATGCAAGGTATTTTCTTCGATGGCTCAATCACCGTAAAAACCCCTTCTGCAAAAACCGGCTCTGTGTTGTGCTGTTTATCCGTAAGGGGCAGTACTGATATTACCAGACTGATGCGCCACCTGGCTGGTAACTGTAAGCAAAGACAAACTCTCTCCCAGCACTCCTATACTTTGCCTATGTAAGTGAGTCAGGGTGGCCCAGTTCAGCCTTTACCCCTTTTTGGGAGTGATCACCCCTCCCCCTGGCCTGCCTGTGTCACTCCAACTCCATTGCAGCACATACACCAGCAGCAACCCTGTTCACATTAAACTTACAAGGACAAAGATAAAGCTACTTCATGACAAGTTGATGTACATATTGCTCACTGATTTGGAAATTTGTTTTATTTTTATCCCAATCAGATATTCTGACTTATGTGCCATTGCTTATACCTTTTTATTAAAATAATGAATGATTGTGTCCTTGACTCCTTTTCTAAGCCATCACTTTTCTGTAAAAATAATCACTTTTTCTGCAGTTTCAACTTGGAACATGTGGAACAATGCTTGTGCAGTCTGCAGAAAGGAGTGAGATCAGGATATTGAGACTGTGTTGTGGAATCTAGGCTGTAGAGAAATACAGGTCATTCAACACATTATCAATAGGTCTGCTACACAATACATGTAGGCATTGTAGGCTACACATGAACATGTTCTCCCATGCTGCTGCTGGTGCAGGGACCAGAGTGATCAGTCCCAAAAGGGTACAACTGCTTTTATAATTTCCCTACAGACTTGTCAGATGATAAAACATTCTAACAGATTCAGATCAGACTCAGATATTTTTATTCAACCAAAATTTAACAAACAACACAGAATTCAATTTATGTGAAGTTACATCAGTTGTTACAAGTTGAATTTACAATGCTGTCCTCACTGCCTAACACTTGTAATTCCCATTGTTTCGCCTATTCTATCCTTCATGACATCATCTGCCATCTCCTGTTGCAACACTTCTGGTGATGTCATAACCAATACCTCAAAAAATTGGTGGCCCGAGGACACGGTGCATGCATTGCATGCTATTTTTGAGTTAGTTCGCATCATGAGCGCACCACTTGAATTTGGTACTGTTGGAAAGAAGACATTTTGGACTTCATTAGTTCTAGCGTGTTCAAGGAATATGCAAATGAGGGGTGAAGTCAGGCGAATATTTGCATAAATAGCCATTTTTAATATGTGATAGAGAGTCAATTAATCTTCTTATCTCAATGAATTTGGCTCAGATAGAAGAAATAATGTGCATAGCAATCCTCAGTTGGGAGCACTATTTCATAGAAATGAAACTTTTATTCCATCCCATAGATGGTCATAGAGGGCAGGGCCAAAATTACCATAGTTGATAAAATGTCAGAAAAACCAAATACATGGACTTCAAATAGTTTCATTAGCTTCTCATGTAATAGAGATATTAAAATGATTATGCATTCATATAATTCCTGGGGAGCATCACTATCATTGAAGATAACAAACTTTGGTTGCTATGACAACATAACTAAGCTGCAACTGTTCAAATTCCAGAATGATCAATATTTTTTTCATAACAAAGTGTCCATTTACGCATTTAATACTGCAATCCAGATCATTTGCTTACAATGTATGTAATTTGATGCATGTTTTGCAAATAATGATCAAATATGAAATATCAAGCATTATTAATTGATCTATTAATTTGTTAATTTGTATGTCTTTTGCTTATGTCTTATATATATAATTAATCATAATTTTCTTAATAAGCTGAAATGGCTATTTGTATGTGATCAGTATAAGTGGTGTGTGTATTTTATTGACTGTTATCTATATTAATTGGTGTTTGATATCAACTTTATTCTATAACTATTTGGGTGGTTGGAACCTAGTTTGTATTTCTTTTAATCTTTTGCTGAGTGCTCGTTTTAACCCAAAAGTACTATTACTTGTATACGTTTGTAACAATATGCTGACTTGATTTTAGCTAATTATAACATGTGTACAATCAATTTCATGTATATAGTTAATCTTGTATATAATTAATACTATTTTTATATATTTTATTTAACTTTTTACCATTACAAATGACATATGTATCAATTGTGATATTTATAGATGTCAATAAAAGTATATATATTTATTCCAAAAAAACATGCAATGAACTGCAACAGCCAACAATTTAGTTTCTATAGCAACCAAAACAGCATTTTTTTTAAAAATTGATTTATTTGTGACATCCGGTGGTACTCACTCCAAGTATTCAAATTAAATATAAATTTACATGATATGTTGTATTACTGTTCACTGAGATATACATTTTTTGGTTGATATGATGTTTCAACCTCTCAGCTAGAGGTCTTGTTCACATATGAGTGACACAGGATGGCTGATGTTCTTTGTTGCTGTTCACACTCAGGAGTTGGTTGTACAAGGGGGTTGGTAGCCTTGGTCTCGGTTCATGTCTGGGCGCTGCTGTCGAATATATATAGCGCTTCTTTTAAAACTTTCCATTTAATCCAATCAGCTTCTCTGCATAATATCTTGGAGTTTCGGAGGGAGATGGAATGTCCAGTCGCAATGCACAGTGTTCGCCTACAGCAGTCGGATGGTCCTGTTTTTGGTGTTCCTTAACTCTTGTACCAAGTGAACATTTGGTTTCTCCAATGTACATGTGTTGCTTGTTTTGGTCACAGTTAATTTCGTATATTATGCCACATTTGTTCTCATCAGTTGTCTTGTCTTTCGGATGAAAAAGGAGGGAGCGGATTTTGTTTTGTGGCTGGTGGAAGGTGTTGATGCCGTGAGACCGGAATACTCGGACAAGCTGTTCGGATAGACCCTTTACATATGGTATTGCTCCCGTTGGGGTTGGCGCTGTCATCCTGTTAGATTCAGTCTGGTCTTCGGATTTCTCTTTCGGTTTCGGGAGATGCATTGCCCACTTGGTGTAACCGCTGGCTGCCAGTGCTGCTTTGACGTGGTGGATTTCTGCCTCCTGGTCCTCTTGGGTATTGACACAATTCTTTGTTCGATGAATGAGTGTACGGACAACAGATCTCTTATGCTCTAGTGGGTGATAAGCTGAAAAGTGGAGATATTGGTCCGTGTGAGTTGGCTTCCTGTACACGGTTAACTTGGTTTCACCGTCAAACAGCAGCCATCCTGTGTCACTCATATGTGAACAAGACCTCTAGCAGAGAGGTTGAAACGTCATATCAACCAAAAAATGTAAGTCTCAGTGAACAATAATACAACATATCATGAATATACCTGGGACCAAGAACAACTTATTCTCCATATTAATTTACATGTTTTGTCTGTGTTACACACTACATAATTTATTTTTAGACACATATTGCCAACGTGCCACCCCCCATTTGCATTGATTTCCAAATAAGGACACAAGTGTCATTGTAAACATATCAATTTGTATATAGAACCACTCCTCCCACTTGGAGGCAATTGAATATATTCATAAAATACCAAAATTATCTTAATACCATTAATATATGAATATCCATTGAAATGCCATTTGTTCTAAACAATTTGACTTTATGGTTGCCATGGAAACCACAATAAACAGCAAACAATCAATGAAAAATGAAATATTTTTGATACTACATGTAATGCCCCTCCCCAAAATTGTGTTCTAGACAGTTTTAATCTAATTGTACAGATAATGAATTTGGTAAATAAGTTAACAAGAGTCGCATGAACTACTATATTTGCATAAGGTATCTGTCTGTCAACTCTGTCATGTGACTCTTGTCCATTTATGGAATATAACCTGTCAAAAACATTAAAGATGTACAACATACACTCTTGATCAAAATGCTGGAATAATTTGGATTTTCAAGGTGTCAGGATTTCAAAGTTCTAAAATTGGTGATTGAATGGGTTGAATTGCAAAGATTTTTTCCTCAGGCAATAGATTTATGTATAGATGATATCATAAACCATTTTTAGTTGCTAAAAATTATTTGAAAACTGTTTATGGGTGACCCGGAAAAATTGATAATTTTTAGTGAAAAATCGCCAAAAATCGCGCAGTGGTTCAACAACACAGGAATAAAATTTCAACATACGCAAAAAATGCCAACTTAATATTTAACATTTTAACATTTAACATTTATTTAAGTTTATAGTCCCCCAATTGAACCAACTCAGCGAGACTTAACAATACAATTGAAAGTATATCAACTTAATAATTGACAGTAGATTTAAATATACTTAAAAGAGTCTGTGTCTCAAATTTTTATAAAATTGAGAAATCGATTGGATTTAAATGTAACTTTATAGAGTCTTTGTCTCAAATTATTAAATAAAATATATAAAAAGTGTTGAAATCTATTCATCTTAAGAGTCTATAAAATCGAGAAATCGATAACATTTAATTCCAGTCACTTAAAAGCAAGTTTAAAATAGTGAGTCTTCAATTTTGTTTTAAATGCAGCATAATTGCTGCAGTGTCTAATATCCTCTGGGAGCTCATTTCAAGTTGACGGAGCCGCCTGCGAGAAAGCCCTCGGACCCAACGTCTTAGTCTTGCTTTGCGGCTGCTTCAAGTAAAGCTTTCCACTAGATCTCAGTGAACGAGCTGGACGGTAAATTTCCACAAGATCTGATAAGTAGTCTGGTGCAAGATTGTGTATGCACTTAAAGGCAAGGATGGCTATTTTATAGTTAATTCTATAGGTTACAGGTAACCAGTGTAACTCCGTAAGTGTCATGCTAACATGGTCATACTTATATAATCCACATACCACTCTAGCAGCAGCATTCTTTAGGCGCTGTAATGTTTGAATGACGTATTTAGGAGCACCAAAGAGCAGGGCATTACAGTAGTCTATGTTACTAGTTACAAAAGCATGAACGATATTCTCAGTTGTGCGTTGATCCAAATAGCTCATATGGATGTGTACTACCAAAAAAACATAAGGATATCATGTTGAATGCCACATTCATTGACCTCTGCCTCCACTTGACTTGACATGGATAGCGCCAATCTGTTTTTTGCTTCTTTTTGACCAATATGGCCATTCTTTAGTGAAAGTCTTCTGCACCTGGTCCAGAGTAGTTGGCTGGACCTCCATCTTGTGTGCAGAATGGTCAAAGAAGTCCCTATAATGTTATTTAGGTTCATATCAGGTGAAGTTGCCAATAACGGCAAATTCTCAATTTTCTCAATTTTCAAGGTTTAGAAGGATTTGTGGTGCCCTACGAGGCAGTTAACTTAGATAGGAGACTGCCGAGACGTTTCTATACCACACTACCAGACACAAATTTCCATCATAATGGATGACACACCAAACAAGCATTAAACTGCCATCCTCAGCCCTTGTGGCCATTAGGCAGTATTCGGACAGTATCTGGCCGCCTTCCCATCACACAAAAATTTCTCCATAAGCTCCTTGAAAGTTGATACATGTGCTAGGATATATTGACTGAGATGGAATTTACTTGAAAAAATTAACAAAATATTCCAGCATTTTTGTTAAGAGTGTACACTTGTTGGAAGAGGAAATGATACCTCAGTGTAGAGAACACTTCAGTTGAAACATTTTATTCATTTATGGCAATATTCAAGCTTATAGGGCAACACAAATCCTTCTAAACCTAGAAAATTGAGAAAATTGAGAATTTGCCGTTATTGGCAACTTCACCTGATATGAGGTCCAGGCAACTACTTTGGACCAGGCGCAAGTGACTTTCACTGAAGAATGGCCATTTCGGTCAAGAAGAAGCAAAAAACAGGTTGGCGGACTCAATGTCAAGTCAAGTGAAGGCTGAGGTCACGAATGTGACATTCAACGTGATATTGTTATGTTTTTTTATTGCAATTACATTTATTTTATATATATGACACATGTATCTTTATGATATTTTGTTGTCTAATAAAAGTTTATATATATATATATTTATTATTATTAGTTGTACACATCAAGATTAAGTTGGCATGTTTTGGGTATGTTGAAATTTTATGTCTGTGTTGTTGAGCCACTATGCGATTTTTGATGATTTTTTACTAAAATGATCAATTTTTCCGGGTCACCAAAAGAAAGTTTTCAAATAATTCTCAGCAGCTAAAAATGGTTTATGATATCATTTATACATAAATCTAACGTCTGAGGAAAAAATCTTTGCAATTCCACACATTCAAATACCAATTTTAGAACTTTGAAATCCTGACACCTTGAAAATTCAAATTATTCCAGCATTTTGATCAAGAGTGTACGTAAATTTTCGTATGGATTTTATACGTATAAAGTTGATTTTTGGGGCATTAACTTGATTTTTTTGCTGATTTTTTTTCACATACGCCAATACAAGGTCTTATCTTAAACCATTTATGATAACCATATTGCACTAAAATGGCCAAAGTAACTGAAAAGTGCATGTGTGAAATTTTTATGAATTCGTACGAAATTCGTACGAAAACATACGTACGTTCTACGGATGGGCTCTTTTTTGTGAGTTTCGTACATAGAATTTACGTACATAATTCATACGCTGCACAATTGCTAGTGTAGTGAGATCTGAGTAATTTCTTAATGAGCGAGATAAATGTACAAACACCAAAATTCATAATCGAATAACACTGCATTCCCAATTATTTTGCAACCATACTTTTTCCTGATATCTCAAAATGAAATAACACTATTTGTATATCCTTTACACATAATAACAAATATACCACGGAGCCAATATCCTGTCAATTTTATGAGGCTGAGGAACTCACGAGTGGGGCAGTGATTTCATATGGCACTATTTTGTTTGAATGGCATCAAAAATATGCCTAGCAACCATACGGACCAATCACAGCCTCAAAACATTGTGACATCATCACTTTACTGTCCATTGTGTACATAGCTCAACAGGACTTCTTTCATGTGGTTCACAACGATAATCACATGGTTTGAATCACATGGTTTTTTGCCAGAACTGCACTGCCTATTGTGGTATACATGCATGATTTTTACAGACACAGCCTCTTAAATATGGATAATTAAAAATAATTATGACCCAATCACTTTGGTGGATGTATCTAATGTTTTGATGGTGGCCAAACCAGTCAGATCAAACTGAAACATAAGCAAATTACAAAGTGGGTGGAGTCAGACTGGTTGCTATAAACAAAGCCAACAGAGTCACTTGACTGCTGGTGATGTCACCAATCCTGATGATGTCATAGTGGTTCAACTGCTATTGTGACATCATGTGCTGCTGTTGTGATGTCACGTGTCGTGATTGTGACCTCATGTGTGATCTGAAGTAGTGCAACAAATAAATAAAACTGCCAAGTGTGGGACATTGTCCAATTCCATTGACTCAGTTGGGAGTGTTCCCAATTACTATGCAAATTCTTGGAAAAGCATCCATGGCCACTCAAAATCACCCAAACTAATGTGAAGATGCCATCAAAATATATAGTCAACACAGAAATTATTTGCACACTTTGATTTTCATCATATTTCACAGAACAATGCACAATATGATGCAAAAAGCTGTTCTGTGTTTCAGAGTAGCGTTAGTAGGTTAGGGTCACATGCATTTCATTTTTTACAAAAATGTATTTTTTTGAAAAACTTGAAAAAAGTTATTTGCACACCTGAGCCAACTAACAGAAACAGCATTTAAAATACAATATTCTAGTTATTTTTCAAAGAAACAATGTTGTTTATGATATCTTTAACATGTTTACACCAATCAAGCATTATTTGGGGTTTGCAGGTGGAATTAAAGGGGTTTCCCGAGTAATACACTCAATCCCTTTTTTTTTTTCTATGTATGACTATAAAAACTAATGATGAAAAAGGCAAGTCTGATGAAACTGAGTAATAAACTTTAGTATCATGTCTATTTGCCAGAAAGAAATGAATTCGCAAGTTTTGTTTGATTATTTTGTTCAATATGCAAATACAAAATGTCACATAAGAGTGAAATTGGTAGAACCAAACAGAAAAAATCTTAATTATAAGACGTACTTTGCCCATTTGGACTATTTGACAGTGAGTGGTGAAGAATAGGTTGTAATAGCACAGGAGAAAGCCAGTTGAGATTATCAAGAAAGTAGTTTTTAAATTTTGCATTAAGTCATTGCTGTCAGCGAGCCTGCATCTAGCATGTATGTACAGGGTGACTCAATGGAGGCCATTAATGTGTGAAAACTTCACATCAACGTTTTTCCTTTGCACAAAGGAGCAGTAAAATTAAAGATAATTCACTATTATTATAATTTAAGTCATAATTATTCAATAGGCAAGCCTCAATGAGTCTTGATAATCAATGCATGATGGTTTGTTGAATATGCCATGCTTACAATATGGTAAATTCAAATAATAATTTAGTTTTGTATGCAAATATTAAGGTTAAAAACTTTGAACTACTTAGCCACAGTGACCGGAAAAAAAATTTTGGAAAAGAAGAAAGAACTAAAAGGAAGTGACAAGTATCTACGAGAAGATTTCTGCAGAGAGACGACAGAGAGACGAAAGACTTTAATTCCAATAATGCGTGCTGCATGGAAACAAGATTTGATTGCTTATCTTGTCTATGACAAACTTCACGTAATAGACAAAAAGAGTAACACTCGAAATGTCTATGACCACAAAACATTGCATAGACTACCTCAAACTTTGAAACCGGAATTTGTCACAACAGAGCAATCTGATGATGTCTTCGCCCTTTTGGATCCCTCTGCCCACTCTCCAATTTTCATCCTTCGCCATTTCAAATAGGACAAGAGAAGTTCAGGTGGGTGGAGGAATACCTGTTCGCTAAGAAGGCGGAATTTGCCAAGGATGATGTAGCAAGAGAGAAAATTAGGGAAGCCACATCTCCAGCGGAATGTAAATGGATCGGACGAAATGTGAAAGTTGATACGAAGAAATGGAATCCAGAGGAAATAAGAGTAATGACCAAGGCTCTCCAGGAGAAGTTTCAACAGAACCAGAAACTGAAGGATTACCTGATGGCTACTGGCAATAAGACTCTACTTGAGGCTAGTCCTTCTGATAAGTTCTGGGGGACTGGGGCTGGATTGGGAAAGGCAAACACCCTGGTTGGATGGACTGGGAAAAACAAGCTTGGTGAACTGCTGATGGCATTAAGGGACCAGTTTCGTTAAATCTAATTATTATATCTATTCATTCTATATTATAGTGTGCAATATTATACAGTTATCGCACAGCACTGAGTGCAATATCAGTTTTTATGGCACCGAGGTGACTAATATTGCACGAGGGCGTAGCCCGAGAGCAATATTAGTCACCGAGGTGCCATAAAAACTGATATTGCACTCAGTGCTGTGCGATAACTGTTATATCATATATGGTTTTTTGTGGCAAATACAAAGAAATAGACTGGAATTCCTTGTCCAAAGTTGTTTTGTCTTTCTTTTGACCCGCTTGTTTAAAATGTATCTTGTCAAAAATCAAGAACCATTTCACTCACAAAAATTTTTTTCACACTATCGGAATCCACACATGATATACTTTATGCTGGATTTTTTTCAGATTTTTTTCTTGAACTTTATAGCAGACTTTAGACCTCTAAACACAAGAAAATCACTGAAAAATCGGCAAAAACGCAGTTTTTCGGCAACTTATTGCTTTATTATGATAACACAAGTAATATAATAGGCACATTTCCCTTTACAGAATTAGATAACTTGGTATTCAACCCATTTGAATTGAATAATGATCAATCTCACTTGCCTCTCTTTGATACTGATCCTGACCTCCAATATTTTAATGATACCACTTATGTAACAACTACCTCACACTGTGAATACTATTTAGAACAATCCTTTAACAAGAAATGTAAGACTCTTGGAATTGACAATAACTGCTTCTCAGTAATGTATCTCAACATAAGGAGTGTACCAAAAAACCTTACTTCTCTTGTTGCTTACCTGGAGAACATAGACATTCAATTTACTGTAATTGGCCTAACAGAAACTTGGTTGAATTCAGATAAAGCTCATTGCTATTCGATAAACATTTATGAACATTTTTATCGCTACAGAGAGAAAAAAAGGGGTGGAGGCGTATCACTTTTCATAAATCAAAACATATCCGTTAAAACACGAGATGAGCTATGTGTGATATCAGATGATATGGAAACTCTTTTTGTTGAAATTGTGAAAGAAGACATTGGAATGGATAAAAATGTAGTTATTGGATTGGTTTACAGACCACCTAACTGAAGTATTGAGATCTTTAATGAGGAGATTGTAAAATTCGTACATAAATTGAATAAGGAAAACAAATATATCTACTTAATGGGTGACTTTAATATTAACTTATTGGATTGCAATCATGAAGCTACTTCACAATTTATAGAGAACCTTTATGCTTCATCAATGTTTCCATTAATAACAAAGCCAACAAGAATTACTGCAAGTTCATCCACTCTGATTGACAATTTATATTACAATGAAATATGCAGTACAAATATTTTATCGGGTATATTATTCACACATATATCTGATCACCTTCCAATATTTTCTTTAAACTGCACAAAGAAGCCTAAGACGGCTAATGATATCATAAAAAAAAATAATATTCTCTGATCAGAACATGGAAAAGTTCTGCACTTTGCTCAAAGGTATTGATTGGAGTGAGATTACAGAGGAGAATGATGGTTTGAAAGCATTTAACAATTTTTATGCTATTTTCATGAGTGCATTCAATAAATCATTCCCAATTATAACATTCAAAGCAGGGTATAACACAAGAAAGACTTGGTTGTCTGATGGTATCAAGAAATATGTCAAGGTCAAAAACAGAATGTATATCGATTGCCTAAAAAATCCCTCTGATGAAAAGTTAGAAGAATACAAATTGTACAAGAGAAGGTTAAATAATCTTATGAAACAGACTGAAAGAAAATACATCCATGACCTTCTGAAGTCTAATCAAGGTAATTCAAGGAAAATGTGGTCTATAATCAAAGACGTGATTAGTAAAAACAAAAATGTCAAAAAGCCTCATCATATATCCAACAACGTAACTCCGAATCTATGTTTGTATCTCCTGTTGACTCTGTTG
This sequence comes from Platynereis dumerilii, assembly GCA_026936325.1. Taxonomy (NCBI): domain Eukaryota; kingdom Metazoa; phylum Annelida; class Polychaeta; order Phyllodocida; family Nereididae; genus Platynereis; species Platynereis dumerilii. The sequence continues at coordinate 67,656,205 of JAPTHN010000004.1, read as the reverse complement.
AAGTTCAAAAAGTGATTACACTCTTAAGAAATGCTAGCGCTGGTTTTGATGGCATCCACTCTGATGTTATAAAAAAAACCTCCTCCATTTATCTTCATGTTCTCACACATCTAATAAATTGCTCACTCTCTCAAGGATTTTTTCCTGATAAAATGAAAATTGCCAAGGTGATTCCCTTATATAAATCAGGTGATGCTATGAACATAAGCAACTATAGGCCTGTATATATACTTCCTGTCTTCTCTAAGATATAAGAGAGAATCATGTATGACCGGATTTTTCTTTTATCAGGAGACATGATATTCTGTAAAAATATCAGTTTGGTTTCCGTGAAGGTCATAATACTAGCATGGCATTAATGACTTGAGTTGACAAAATATCTTCTGCAATTGATAAGGGTGATGTTGTTGTTTGCGTATTTCTAGACTTTAAAAAGGCTTTCGATACAGTTGATCACAATATTCTTCTGTACAAGCTTGAGAAGTATGGCATAAGAGGGAGTGCATTATCATGGCTAAAGGATTACTTATGTGCTAGAAAACAGTGTGTTTCTTTTGAAAACGTGATTTCTGATGAAAAAATAATTAAACGTGGCGTCCCTCAGGGATCAATCCTTGGGCCTTTGCTCTTTTTGCTATATATAAATGATATTGTGAATGTTTCCCATGTACAACTGCCATTGTTCTTTGCAGATGATACAAACATTTTCGTGAGTGACAAATCAATTGAAGGTGCTGTCAGAACTATGGACAATGAAATATCCAAAATTGTTGACTGGCTGAACACCAACAAATTGTCACTAAATTTGTCAATGACCCAGTACATGATATTTAAATCGAACAATCGGCGCATAGCCCTAGCTCCTGATCTATTGATAAGTGGCCATAGTATTGAAAAGGTAAATCATTCCAAATTCATCGGAGTTGTCCTTGATTCTAAATTGGATTGGAGTAAACATATTCAACATGTCAAAAACAAAGTTTCTAAAGGAATTGGGATCCTTTGCAAAGCCAGTAAAGTTCTCCCAAAGAGTACTTTAAAAGTTCTTTATTTTTCTATGATATACCCACGTCTTCTGTATTGCATAGAGGTCTGGGGAAGTGCTTCTATATGTCATTTATCATATCTGATCAAATTGCGAAAGAAAGCTGTACGTATAATATCATCTGCTGAATATTATGCCCACACTGAACCAATATTTAAAGATCTGAAAATTCTAAAACTTTCACTTATTTACATCCAGCGCCTTATGATGTTCCTATACAAGTTTCTAAAAGGTTCACTACCTGATATTTTTAAAGAGATGTTTGCATTTAATTCTGACATTGTCCCAAGACAAAAACATCAGTCAAATAGTTTCCATGTACCACAGTGTAAAACACACTTATATGCAAAATCAATCAAATTTCAAGGAGTTAAATATTGGAATAAAATTAACCCCTTAGTAAATACTAATTGTAGCATTCACACTTACAAAAAATGATTGAAAGATTATCTTATGAATAATTTCGATTTAAGATAGTGAAACATACACAAGTAGAAATATCTCAATGCGTCAGTCTGTCTCTAATTATGAACGAACAGATGCTACACAGCTGTCTCTGGTTGCCTTTGCGGGGCTGTCTTGTCAGATCTCCCCATCCACCCTGAGGGTTGGAAAACGTGATTTGACAGCCTCAATTGCGGGGCAACCAGAGGCAGCACCTAACAATAATGTTGGCTTTCAATTTGTAAATTAGATGTATTTCTAGTTACTGTATAAATTGATTTATTCTGTAAATATTGTGATAAAAATATTGGATAATGCTTCACTGGTTATATTTTGTGCTTGATTAATATGATATTCACTTTACATATATTTACTGATAAAGGCAAATACGCCTGCATTGGCGTCAGCCTGCCAAATATATTGCATTTTGGTGATGGAAAATGCAAATAGCATTGTACATATATGTAAATATGGTCAATAAATACTTTACTTTACTTTACTTTAATATTCTGTCTTAATCATTATTGATTAGCCAGTGGCTAATTAAGTTGGTTAGAGGCTGATTATCAGCTGTTTCTCTGCTCAAATTCACCATGAGCGCTGTTTTCTGGCATTTTGTGGCAAATTAATAATAGAGCAAAGTTCTTCACTAAAACCTGCTTGATTTACATTCTTATATAATAATATAATAATAATATGGATTTATATAGCGCTAATTTCAGTAAACTGCTCATCAGCGCTTTTTCAGATCAAATCACTTGTAGGAATTCTGGAACAAATGGGTTTTTAGATTCTTCTTGAACTTTCTAATGTTTGTGCAGTTCTCACTTTTTCAGGCAAACTATTCCAGAGTTTTGGTGCTGCATAGGAAAATGCTCTATCTTCAAACTTGTTTTTGTTGCATGGGGCGGGTTCTGCTAACAGCAGCTTCTGGTTGCTCCTCAGGTTATGTTCCTGTTGAGATTTTACTTGAACCAGTCCTTGAAAATATTGTGGTGCTTGATTATTCACTGCCTTTCATGTAGTTGTCATCAATTTGAATTGAATTCTTGCTAAGATTGGTAGCCAGTGCAGTCTTTTCCTACTCTGGCTAACACTGTCATGTTTCTTCAGTCCCTCAATTAGTCGAACTGCTGAATTTTGAGCAACCTGAAGTTTATTTAACAATCGGCTGGTTGTCCCATACAACAGTCCATTCCCGTAGTCCAAATGGGGGGTGACAAGAGCATTGACAGCAGTTTTAACTATTTCCTTGTCAAGATTCTTTCGAAGTTTTGATAAATTTCTCAAGTTGAAATGTGCGCTACGGCACATTTTGTTTACTTGCTTCTCCATGGTCATATTTTTGTCAAACAGCACTCCTAAGTTGCGGACATGGTCTGCAGTTTTGATTTCAACATTGTCTACATTGATAGATGTCACTTGAAGTTTCTTCAGTTGGTTTGGTGCTCCAATCAGAAGAAGTTCAGTTTTATCCCCATTATTACACAGCTTGTTGTCATGCAGGAAATTTCGGATTTCAGCAATACAATTTTCCATTTTCTGTTTTGCATGTTCTTGACCCAAAAAGGTTGGTTTGAAAGATAGAATAAGTTGCTCATCATCAGCATACTTCTGATCCTGTACTTGATTTCTTTGTGCAACTTCACTGACTGGAGAGGTTGCACAAAGAAATCAAGAACAGGATCAGAAGTATGCTGACGATGAGCAACTCTTATCACAATTCAACTATGTTTAAGGACTTTACAAGTCAATTTCATGAGTATTGCTGCTTTTAAGTCCATTTTGATACCCATATGTGGGAGAAAGAACATACAAAATAGTGTACTCGTCGGACAACACCTGTATTGCCACCTATAAACCCAAAATAATGTCAGATTGATGTTAATGTGATAGAGATACCATAAAAATCATTGTTTGTTTGGAAAAATTGGAGTATCATCTTTAAAAATGCTGTTTCTGGTAGTTGGCTCAAGCGTGCAAATAATTATTTGTCATCGGGATTCACTTCTTTCAAGTTTTCCATAACATTTCCTTAGTTTCACTTGCTCAATCTTCACCAAATTTTCAGGAGTTATAGTTTGTGCACAGTAGCAGGTGTTCTGATAAAATTGTTGAATAGTCACCAAAGTATCTGGATGTGTTTGGCACACACCAACAGTGGCGTCACTAAGGGGAGTTTAGGGGGGCTGAGCCCCCCCCATGGAGTATTCAGCCCCCCAAAATATACTTGGCCCAAAAAAAAGATATTTTCCTTGTATGATACTAGTACTGAATGAATAGCCAGAGCCCATGAAATTACACTGTACATTATACAGTGGCGTAACTGAGGAGTCTCGAGTGAGGGGGCACCTGGGGGGGCACGTGATTCTCTGGGGGGGCACCCACTATACTAATTGTATATGTTGCCAGAGTTGGTAAGTTCATATGGGGGGCACCTGGGGGGCATAGGACCAATATGGGGGGGCCTGTGCCCCCCCCGTGCCCCACCATAGGGACGCCACTGTGTACATAGAATGTTCTGCACCGTGTGTTGTTATTTTGCAGTTTATCTATTTGTTTTAAAAAGTCACGGAAATGTAAAATCTTTGGATTGTGGGACGGCTCGCGCGTCGCCCCTTTGGACCTCTGACAACGCTTATAAACTGTGGAGCTTCAGCCCACCCAAACTCACATTTCTAGTGCCGCCACTGCACACCAAATTAAGCATTCATGACATAATTGCAATTAAATATGCAGCTTTAACATTGGATCATGGGGTTTGCTTGAGGTGTTTATAATTTAAAAAAATTTTAATTTCTCAAGTAAGAACAAAGTATTAAAAAATTTTCTTCTGACAAGAATTGTCTTTGGTTTATTAAATTCCACGAGTATTAAATTTTGATGCAATTTTCTGTTCAGATAAGGTAGTGTTCTCTCTTCCTACACCTACTTTCAATTATGTAAAATCCGACAAACCAACAGTAAAACCATGTATTTGTTTGTAATTTTGTCATGAATGCTTAATTTGATGTGAGCCTAACACATTCAGACACTTTGGTGACTATTGCTATAATGCAAATGACATACAGCATCAGAACTGATTATATGCTTAAATTTCAACTAATTTAGCATTTTGCCATACAGTCATTGTGTAACTTTTTTTCATGAAACAATTTTTGTAAGAACACCTGCTGCGGTGTACAGACTATAATTCTTGACAATTTGGTAAAGATTGAGTAAGTATTTGCTTTGCTATGATTGGTCATAATGATAGCGCAATGGTGAAGCATGGCAACTGAGTGAAAACTAACGGCCATGGCTGTACTTGTTGGCAGGGTCAATGAAAATTAGCCCTGCAATGGGAAGATGGTCCTTTCAGTCCAGCTCCAACCTTCTGTCCTTGGCCACAACCAAGGTATTACTGCAAGATAGATAACAAAAAGAAGGATACCTTACGGTTTTTCAACTCAAGAACCTCTTCCCGGGAGACAATAGGTCGATGCCAAGCTGGTAAAATTTTAATTCCGTCATCCAAATATTGTCCAGTTGGGAATAGGCCAGCACAGCCTTCATTACTTAGTTGATGTTCTATTTCAATGGCTTCTGGGATGACAATGATGTAATACCTGCTCATCTGTCCACAACATTTTCTAACAAATTCAGAATCTGCAATTCTCGATCGTATATATCTACAAAGAAACACAAGATAAAATTGAGGAGAAAAGAAATCCAAATGCATCGCTAAGCAATCTCTGTGGACTATCATGGGTCCTCAGACGCTCCATAAAACATACATGGTGGGTAACGAGAGCGTTTCCTTGAGCATTTTGAGAAAATGGACGAATTCAAAATGTATACAAAAGCCTTTCAGCTTGTGGATCAATTTATAATTGGTAGCACTATGTAAAATTAATACAAAAAAATTATTATTTCAATTCAATCTTGCTATTGGGGATGCTGATGCCTAAGGAAGGCTCGAAATAATTTTGTTTCACAGGTGTAATACTAATTATTTTCTTGTTGATGAATATCCATATTCACAATTATAGTTCTATTTTTCATTACACATTATGATAGAACTTGCCAAGCAATTGCATAATCGTTAGCATGTACAGTGCCGCCTGTAAGTAAGTGAAACGCATGACATTGTGCCATTGCATCAATGCTAAACATCGTCAGCCAAACTGCTTGTGGAGACATGAATTCTCATCGGATGAAAGGGAAACAAAGTGGGTCATAAAGGCCTATGTGTTAAGCAAGTGGGATAAAAATAGCTGTAGTCGGAGTTAGGTATGGGTCAAAGTCTTTGATAAGTAAGTGAACCACCCTTCCATATGTTTTAACCATGGGCCTGCGTTTTACTTACTTATCAAAGACTTTTGACCCATACCTAACTCCAACTACAGCAAAGAAAATTGGCTGCTATTTTTATCCCACATGCCTCACATATCGGCCTTTATGACCCAAAATGTTTCCCTTTCATCGGATAAGAATTTGTCCTTCCGGAAGCATTTTGGTTAAGGATGTTTAACATTGATGCAATGGCACAATATCATGCGTTTCACTTACTTACAGGCGGCACTGTATACCCCTAATGGCTGCTCACTGCAGTGACAGAGTTGGGAAAGATGCACTCGATATTTGATTCAAGGCACATATATATGATTATGTGTGAATTATAAGAAAACATGCCTTTTCCCTTTAGGGGAGAGCGGGGCACAGTGAGACACTTTTTCTATTTTCAAGTGTTCCAAAATGTTGGCAGTAACAAGTTAAGTGAGATCAGGTCCACATTATAGATAATGACATTGGGTATATTGTCCTGTAGTTCCAGGTTACTGCCTTTTACAGGTTTGGAGAAATTTTTTAGTTAAGTTAATGCTCGTAAAGTGTCTCACTGTGCCCCGTGGGTGGGGCACAGTGAGACAGCAGGCGGGGCACAGTGAGACAGGGCATCTATTGCACTTACCGCCGATCCACAGGATCTGCGGAATTGTTCTATCAATTGTTGCTACAGAAACTACTGTACTCTTATAAAAGCAGCTTGCTAGATGATTTTTTAAAGTCCTTTTTTGAGCATGTTTCGAAACTTCATCGCACAGGACACCTGCACGACTTATTTAACCTGCTGCACCTGTTACATACTAATCAAAATTCTTTCTGATGCTTCTCTTTGGATATGACTCACTAAAATCATTAGTTTAAGGTGGCTCGATACTCGTGAACTTTCTAAGAAAGGATTTCTTTAAAAAAATTTAAAATGATTCAAAATATAGTTTATAGCAAGGATATGTAAACAAAAGTGGTCGCTACCAGCCTTTCTTTCAAAATATTTGAGGTTATGTAAACGAAAGTCAGTCCACGCAAACCTGAAAAACTCAATTTTTTTCTTAATTTTTTTACTGTGAAGTTTTCCCTGCCATTCAGTGGCCATTCATCCTATGTTATTAAATGAAGCATGGAATTAAAGAGGAAAGGTTGATGGAAAAGCTGACCCAAATTCCATAGAAATATATTTAGTTTAAAGAACTTTTCTAGGGGTTCGGAACAAAAGTTTCAATTTTGAAAATTAAATATTTTTTATGAACCATAGCGCAAAAAAAAAAATGCCGGGATAGAATTCTCTATTTCTTTGTCATTTGCTTCCTTCCTTCCTTCCTTCCTTAAAGTACGTCCGGCCGTTCTGTCCGACCCACCCAGTTGGTCAACTGGTTAAGTTTGCTGGTTCTATTAGTAGAAAGTTTATGGCAAATATTATTGCATAACTGGTTTGCTGGCAGTATGTTTTCAGTGAGTCTATGAATTTCTGTGGCATAGGATTTAGTGGCAAGTGAGGAGATATGTGGCATAGTACTAGTACTTTCTAGCACCTGTGGCATGACATTTAAGAGGCCAGTAAGTGGCACGCTTGCTAATGATAACTGTCTGTTTTGTGATGTCTCTGCTTTCCGACTTCGGTAGGCCCAACCATTCAGAACCGCTGAAGCTATCTCGTCCGGACTTTGTGGCGGTGGCAGGCTGTCAACACGGTACATTCTCTGTAGAACTTCTATCTGTTGACTGGTCTCCGGTGGACGTTCAGCGCAAGTGGCAATGAAGTGGCAGACATCTTCGTCTCCGTTACCGCAGAGGCTGCAGGTAGCACTGGTTTCTTGCTTGGTGAAAAGTACTCTTTCCGACAGCAGGCCTGAACGTCCTACGAGGAACCGAGCACTGGTAGTGGCTGCCTTCATCTGGTACGTTTTTCCTTTGCAAGATGCCCACATGGGATGCGGTTTTCCTATCCACGAGTCGTGGATGATGAGCCAAGATAGTGTTGATCTGTTGCTGATATCCTGGACAAGAGGATCAAGCCAGTGCTGGGTAACCAATTTCTTGTAGAATTGTTTCCAAGTTGCCTTAGGTCAGGTGTAGAGAAGGCACTCCTGGAGATTTATCTCATACTTCTTACCCAGTTGTAGAGCCATATTAAACCAGCTTCTTGAGTTCTTAGTCATGATGGCGATCTGACGTACTGCCACTTCACGAAGTGGGTTGTCAGGGTCCAGTCTTGAGATGGCACCGAAGAGGGAGAAGTAGGACATGTCAAGTTTTGCTTCCAGTGGTACTGCTCCTATCAGAAGGTGTACTGCTGCATTGGAAGTGTTCTCGGGGAGGCCTTGGATCTGCCGTAACAAGGTTCTGTGGAATTTTGTGAGTTGGTCACGCTTCCAAATAAAGTGAGGAACAATATAATGATACAGACATACGGCCGAACGGGCCTGGATATTGCTACAAAAATGTATTTATGTCACAGAGTCATTTTTGAGAAATTAGACATGCTTGCCGAAAATCGCCTTCAGAAATTTTCTACTACCAGTAGAGAGGTGAAACTCCGGCTGATTATAGTAGTTTTCATAGCGCATCTAATGCTCCAAACAGTCTCTAACCCTACTAGAAGTGGCGCAATTGACAAACGAAGCGGCCGTCGCACGAAATTTTCAGAATTAAAAAAAAGATGAAAAAAGGTGTCAGCAGAGTCCTGCTGCTGTGGTGACGTTACGATAGATAGGTTCTGCCTGGCTGCGCGGAAATGTGTGCATTTTGTTTTAAATAGTGAATTGTAAGCTATGTCTCACATTCAGGTCATTTCGAGCGCATTTTATGATGTCTCACTGTGCCCCGCCTCCAACTGTCTCACTGTGCCCCACGTAGCTCTCTTTATAAAATTTTTTAATCCTGCGGACCGGATGCCTGTATTGTGGTTCATCAACTTACTAAACTAAGACAGATATTCGAAGTTTGAATCCCTGGCAATTGATTTGCTTTATACCATTTTTCTTGGGAATTATAACAAAAAGTTCTTTAGCAAAATTATTTACTTTTACTGGCTAAAAACCAAAATATTGAAATTCCACTCTCGATATGCTGTGTAGGCATTCCGGATATAGGTCAGACTCAATGCCTTCGGGAGAGTCAAATAAATCAATCAATCAATCAATCAATCAATTTCACTTACTTAATTTTTGTGCTATACTAAAGAAAGCTGATCTATAAACAGTACCAGCTGGACGCTACGGGCTTCATCTCACTGTGCATGCCGTCTCATTGCGCACCGCTCTCCCCTATGATATATGTCAAAAAGTATTGGTTATATAAGCCAATAGCACACAACTTCAATATCTCAAAACTGAGTCATGAAAATATTTTAAAGAGTCAGGAAACACAATGGATCTTTTTGTCACCCAGTCCCATTTCCTGTGATACGAATTTGCTCAGTAACCGTAGACAGAGATGAGACACTTTACAATAATCTGACCTGGAAGAACGTACCCTGTCAGCATGCCTCGGCGGTCCAACATCGGCCCAGTGTCAGTCCGATGTCAGTAGCATCGGACCAGCTTCGGGCCGACGTTGGACCGCCAAGGCACGCTGATAGGGTAGGCATGACTATTGTAGAAACTGCTCCAAGCCAGTCCAATGCCAATGCTGCCAATTGACGGGTAAGTTTCCTGACTCAGTGGAGGCCCTGCATAAAACAAAGTAAAACAAATTTAAGCATTCTTTCTATGTCACAATTAAGTGCCTGGGGTCCAATATTGAATATACAGTGTAGAATAACACAGGACATCAGGACTGTTTCAAATGTCTAAAATCGCATCGTAATTCTGCCATATAACAAAAAATGTTGGTTCTTAAATTTGGAAGATATGATTGAAAATTCCTTGCTCGGAATATCATCTAGGGGAGAGTGGGGCATAACCATCCCCCTAAGACAAAATGTCTTGTGAAATTATAATGACCAACACAATCAAGAACTTCTACTGGCAATATGACACACTCTTAGAGTACAATCATATGCCCTACCCTCAGCATCAAATGACTCTCCCTTTTAGCACAGGGATATGATATAGTTTTTGGTACCAGGTGGGTGGTTATGCCCCATGCTCGGGGCATAACCACCCACCTCATGGGGCATATCCAACATCCCCAAGTTACTAAGGACACAAAAAGGAGAGGATTTCCATTTGTGGTGGAAGGATACTCAGTTCCTTTCTGATGAAAATGCAGGTGCTCTTGACTTGGAAAATATCAACAGTATCTGTATCCTCACTTTTGCTGTCGTAATGATTCCTGATATATTTCTCTGCCTCCAATACCAATCTTCACATTTTTCAGATAGCCCAAATAACATAATCTATGTCACCCCCGCCAAGTTTTTCACACATTTACAGTACATTTTCTTATATAGCCATTCAGTTCCAATCAATCCCTTAGGGTATTTTTTCTGGGGGTGGGTGGTTATGCCCCATGTTGGGGTAAAACCACTACAACCCCTATTATCACTCATGACATAATTTAATGAGTTAAATCCCATTTGAAAATTAGTAGGTATATGAACCAACACAATGCCTATCACCAGTCCCTTGCATCTCCTTTAAGTTAAATGTCATCAAACATACCATCACATACTATATCATCAGAAATATATTCACAACTTTTAGAAACCATGACACTGATTTCTATGTTACTATGTAAAAGAGATATGTTCGTCCCATTCTGGAACACACAAGTCAAATTTGGTCACCAGTATTAAAAGTTAATATTGACAAAGTTGAAAGAGTGCAAAAACATTTTACAAGAAGGTTACTCTTCTCTCAAAGTTTACATTACTCAAATAGGCTGGAAATCAGTAATATGATCACTTTAGAAGAAAGAAGGCTAAGAACTGACCGTATTTTATTTTACAAATTGATTAATGATGTTACCATAATAGATGTAAATGATTCTTACAAACTTAATAATAGGCATAGAGGTCATAATAGAAATTTGTATACTTATTGTCGCACAGAAAAAAGAAAGATGTTTTGGGTAAATAGGATTGTTAATAATTGGAACAGTCTTGACAGTGAAGTTGTAAATTGCAATTCAGTAAATTGTTTTAAGTAAAAAATACGCTTGTATCATTTCCCAGGTAGGGGGAGCTACTATTGTTAATTTTAACACTTGCCCCCTTATGTTTTTATTTGTGTACATGTCTTTATGAATAAACAATTATCAATTAAACAATTATCACTAAAACAATTAAACAATACAAAAATAAGATGAAATCGCTCAAATCTAAACAAACCGAGCTGGTATGTTTGGTCCTGCCATTTTTCTGAACGCCATCCATTAAGGTGGCTCGCTACTCATGGCCTAGCAATGGTGGCGTCACCATGGCAACAGCACTCTGCTGAGCTCCATGAGCTGCTTTTTTGGAATTTTATAATTCCGTGCGACGGCCGCTTCATTTGCCATTTGCGCCACTTCTATTAGGGTTAGAGACTTCTGGTTTAAAGCATTAGATGCACTATGAAGAGGACTGCAATCAGAGAGAGTTTCAGCTTTATAGTTTTAATAGAATATTTTAACAGGCAATTTTTGGCAAGCAGGTCTAAATTCTCAAAAATGACTTTGAGATACAAATAAATTTTTATATCAAAATCCAACGCGGTAGCAAACCTTCCCTTATGCATTTTATTGTTCCTCACAATATTTGGAAATTAATGACAAAGGAATGAGAAATCCTATCTAGCCAATTTTTTTTAGTGCCATGGTTTATGAAAAAAGTTAAAATTGTCAAAATCAATATTTTTATTCCGAGCCCCTTGGAAAGCCATTTAAACTAAATATATCTCTTTGAAATTGCAATCGGCTTTTCCATGAAAGTATCTTCTTTAATTCCATGCTCCATTGCATAATATGGGATGCATGACCACTGAATGGCAGGGCAAATTTCACAGTAAGAAAGTTAAGAAAAAAATTGAGTTTTTCAGGTGTGCTAGGACTGACTTTCTTGTACATAACCTCAAATATTTTGAAAAAAAGGCTGGTTGCGACCACTTTTTTTTACGTATCCTTGCTATAAACTATATTTTGGATCATTCTAAACTATTTTTGAGAAATCCTATCTTAGAAAGTTCACGAGTATCGAGCCACCTTAAAAAGGTGTCTGACAGAAGTTAAATCCCCTCCACTAACAATATTTTCACTAAGTGGCACCAACTCCCTGGAACCACTGGTGGGTGGTTATGCCCCGGGGGGTGGTTATGCCCCACTCTCCCCTAATCACAATAATAGCCACAGTCGGTGCATTATCTGTGAAATAGTAGGGGAAGCTTGGGAGAGTTGGGCCACAGGGAGGGTTGGGCCACCCTGATTTTTGAGGAAACTAAAACATTTTTGAGAAAGCTGCAGCCACCAAAATTTTATACAAATTAATATCTTTCAATGGATGTAACATACTTGGCTAATTTGCTTGTCATGATATTTAGAGAGTAGAAAATTCGACTTTTGATGAAAAATGGAAAAATGAGTCATGTTATGAGTTTTTAATTGTCTGTCAGACAACAAGGACTGAGAAAATTTTCCCTGGCATGCTTGATAGGTTTGACTATTCAGCTGTTATTGACATATTTTGGAAAATTATCAGACAACCAGTTTTGTCATAATTCTGATTAAGAAAAAAATGGCCGAATGGGCGAGAGATGGGACAGTGCCACAACTGTCCCCACATGTGTTGCATTTACGCAGATTCATTTTTATTAAGACAGAAGAACTTGCCTAGGACAATTTTCAACAGAGACTGAATATTTTTAGGCCTTATTACATTTCATGGTCTAATAAAATTTAAAATCAAGAAATCTAGATGGGGAGAGTTGGGCCGTCAGGCCGAGGCTTAAGTCTGACAGCAAACTAGTGTTGCAAGAGGCCTCAATTCGGGATTAATGGCCTCTATGACCATTATACTACAGGTTAAAAATATTATTGCCTCAAGTACAGCTTTACCGAAACAGACGTATTGCAATGGCCCAAGTCTCCCCTCTGAATGGCCCAAGTCTCCCACTTAATGGGGAGAGTTGGGCCAAAATTTTGACAATTTTCATAGGGCTGTGGATCATATGTTCTTGCACATACATCAGTGCAATCCTACAGATATATTCTCAAATATTTCTAGATTCAATACATGCATTAAGCATCTTTATATAATCATAACTGTCAGCAGGAGGCACAAGAATGTAAAATGTGGCCCAACTCTCCCAAGCTTCCCCTATTCGGTACAGACTCCCAGACATTTCAAATAACTGTCCTCCAGAAATCAAGGAGAAGATATACGTACACACAGTTATTTTGGCTTTTCTAAATATGTGAAAACCCACATGCTGGGAAGGTATGAAGTTTTATGTACCATTCAAAACTGCTATATTTGTACCAATTAATAAAAAATGTTATATTATATTAGTTGAGGGTTTCATTGAATGGTGCTTCTGGAATTTTTGCATGTGCTCAAGCTTCCTGTGATAGATATAGCTCTATGGTGCATTTCGATTTTAAAGGCGCTTTTGATAGATATTGGTCTTACAATGCCTCCGACATTACCAAGTGAGTTTCTCATAATTATACGTTGAAATGTGCATGTGAGTAGCTATCATTAAATGGCGCTTTTGAAATATGCATGTGATTTTCATCCAAACTTTCTTTTGATATGTGCAAACTGATTCTAAGGATTATTATGATATTATTTCGGTCTTATAGAGCCGTTGAACTGACCAAGTGAGCTTCATACAACTATACTTTTGAAATATGCATGTGAGTTTCATTGAAAGATGTTTTTGAAATATGCATTTGAGTTTCATCTCAAGTTACTTGTGATATGTGCAAATTGATTCTAAGGATGCTTATTATATATATTGGTCTTATTACGCCTCAAAAATACCAGATGATATACTTGGTTTTTTTGTTTTTTTGTTTTTTTAATTACATTTTGAAGTACTTCGATGTTTATGCTAAAAAAAGAGAGTGAGAAAAAAAGTGTTCTTTGATATTGTTGATGCTCGAACATCCTAAGATGTTTATGAAATTTTGCTATAACTAATTATAGTCATCATTAATTATATATTATTCTCAATTTGCTCCTCAATCAATTTCAATAATAACAATAACATCTCATACAGCCTAGAATTTTATAAAAATTGTATAATGGTATGCATGGTTCTCTCAGCAGTCAATTCCACTCAGGGTGGTCACTCGTCAGCGACAATATTTTTGTCTTAGAGTGATCTCCCGCCTATTAATAAAAAGTGTTTACTTTTTTAAAAAAACGGACATGTATTTCATAGGCGAATAAATGTGTCTTGAGTCTTGAGTCTCACTCATAAGGCTTTACCTCTCAACCCATAACACTTGAATTCTATTCCTAAGCCGTTCTTCTCACCTGAGGTTTCCCATCAAAATTCACTGTTTCCACACTTACAGAAATGTATCTTGGCATTTTGCCAAAAAACAACACTTTTCCATATTCTAATATGGGTTTTATACATTTGTTAAAATAGGGCGAGAAATACATTTCATATTGACGGCCATTGAATTCCTCATCTTTTGATAGGCTGCTTGACTCTCTATTTTTTTTTACAAATGTGTTTCAAAATTATTTTTTTTACAAATGTGTTTCAAATGTTTTTTTTTTCCAAAATTGGTTTTGGCCAAAATGTTTTTCAAAACCAATGCACCGCAGCAGTGCAGGAAAACAATAAAAATGAGGGCATTTCGTAAAAACAATAAATAATTCATCAAAACTTGTAATGTGCGATGTTTGTGTCTCCTTATCTATTTGGTACAATAAAACAAATATAGACTGACTATCTCGGGCATTAGCCAAATCTACACTGCGTTCCCAATTATTATGCAGCCATAATTTTGTCCCATTGAAATAGCATTGTTAATGGGAATGAATTGAATTCATTGCAAGATATCGGTCAAGTGCACTGGAGAAATTTGATTCTCTTTGGATTGGAGGGGAGTTCTAAACCTTAGGAAAGCAGAGTATGAGGTTGATAGTGATTCCATAACTTGTCCTGCTGACACAGAGCTTTTATTGGAAAATTCCTCCGGTAGGGATTTAGCTAAATAATAGCATATTAGAACCCTCCAAATCGGTGTCTATTGTCTACTTATACTTAGTAAATCAGTGTGTACTTTTAACATTAGTAATGTTGGCAACACCTTAAACCAAACACACACTGTTTAATAATATATAAACAACCTTTAAGTTTCAACCCCTAAGCATCCATTTAAACTGCCAGCTGAGAATGCTCTCTAATCCATTGGGGTAGTTTCATTTTCATTCCAATGCTCTGTGCATCTGAATTCTGGCAGTCTTGTTCCTTACAGCACTCAGAAGTAGGTCAAGAAATTGGGGAGCATGCAAACAGAGGATGATAGTGACCACAGATACGGACAGATTAAGTAAATTATATGTACGAGGGGCGTTCAGAAAGTTCACGGCTTTTTTTTATATGGACACTTATTTTCAATCTAGAACAATGAATTTTTTACAGGATAAAATTCAGCAGTTTTGGAATGGATTTCCAAAATTTTGGACAATTTGGACACTTTTAAGTCATTCTGTGGTTGCCATGGAAACAGAAAGTTTGGCTAGGTGGAGCAGGTAGTACGGAGATCAAGAAAATCAATGAATTGCGGCTGAGAGAGACGTCATTCTGCCACCTGTATTAGTAAGATTGACAATAATTAACACAAGAAATATAATATTACCTTTTAAAAATACTCGCAAGTACTACAAGAGCATTAATTCATACATCTGATGCGTTGAAATAAATGTTCCTTGAAGCATTCCAGGAAAAGTTTATGTGAAAGCATTTCAGTCATCCAAAGCCTTTTCTCCTCCAGTGCCTGAAACTATTGCCCCCAGTGATTAAGGTAATGAAAAACCAGGTCTTATGTAAAGCTATATGTCAAAGGAAAAGCTGGGATGGATAATGCTGTCCCTTTAGGTCTCTTGCTCCTACCATTGAATCCATGCTTTGTCATTAGTCGTGATGTAGTTAAGGACTCAAATTCTGGCGCCTGAAACGCTCTTGCCAAATCAGGCATGCAGGAGTGCTTTCCCACATTGGTTTGCTGTAAGAATACAAACATTTGGTATGCTTGAAAGTATATTTAGAAGCTAATATCATATTTCCTGTGGCAGATATTGTCAATCTTACTAATACAAGTGACAGATAGAAGTCTTTCTCAGCCGCAATTCATTGATTTTCTTGATCTCCGTACTACCTGCTCCATCTAGCCAAACTTTCTGTTTCCATGGCAACCACAGAATGACTTAAAAATGTCCAAATGTTCCAAAATTTTGGAAACCCATTCCAAAACTGCTGAATTTTATCCTGTAAAAAATTCATTGTTCTAGATTGAAAATAAGTGTCCATATAAAAAAAAGCCGTGAACTTTCTGAACGCCCCTCGTAGGCCTATACCTGCATGGATTAGATTCATATTGTGAAGCTACAGACTTGAAATACATTGTAGATTATTGACTCTGTATGACTTTGTAAACCATTTTTCTGAAAGTTACCACCTTGCAATACCGTGTGTTTTGCCATCAAAGCAGAGATAACCAGCACAAGATTTTGGTTATTTTACGATCATTGTAAATACCGCATCTATTAGAATTCATGTTACCTTGCAGCTTTGACATAATTTCATGTAGGCATCCATCATCAAGATTTTGAAATGCCTTCACTCTGGGAATGACCTGAAGATCGATGGGCGAGTATGTATTGTGTTCATGATATGGCCAAATTTTCCTCTGAAGATCATCCAAAAGGGACATGCAATCTTCACCCGCCACCACAAATACAAATGTTGTTTGATGGTGAACTCTGCACAATATCACACGTCTGAGAATTGCTGTTAGACACACAATAAAGTTTGTGTTTTCCAAGGACTGAGCTGAAATCACTGCAAAATATCCATCGTAATTTGGACCTTCCTGAAAGAGAATCCAAACTTTTCTAATATAACTTATCATAATTATATATGCACAATCTATCTGTTGATAAACTACTTTGGTGTGAAAAATACAAAGTACATTACTGTCCTTGTCATACTTACATGGAATCTCAAGTTCTTTTCTATGCTGTTGAACTGTGATGTCAGAGATGACTCTATTCTAGCATTGCAATATGTAAATTAACTGCAAACTGTGATGTCATTTCAAACTGGGTCAGATTCCCCAGCTTCTAGTCAATGTTGATCCTCCTGAACTGAGCATCACAGTTTCAACACAGTGTCAGAGTAAGAATTTTATCAGGGATAGCCCCTTCAATCATGTCATCACAGCTTATAGCAAATGGGTTGACTGTAAACTACACATCACAGTTCGAAAATTGATATTGAAGGAAGCATTACATTTGTGATCCCAATGATTTATCACAGCAATCACCAGTCTAATCCTAATAAATGGCAGCTTTGTGAGCATTCACAGTAGACAACTGATATAATAACCACAGAGTTGTTTGATTGATCTGCAAACTTGCTAACTTACAACTTTAAACTTTGATGGAAGTTTGTATAAACAGAAAGCTTTGACAATTTGTTGTAAACATATGGCTTATGTTATGTATATTTGTTCTGGCAGCCCATTGGCTGAGAAGCTGTGATGTCAAACTTGCATGGGTTTTCCCAGACCCAATTTTCACTCTGACACTGTGATGCTCAGTTCGGTGGATTCACATTGGCTAGAAGCTGGGGAATCTGACCCAGATTAAAATGACATCACATCTTGACGTTTATTTAAATATATGGCAATGCTAAAATAGTGTCATCTCTGACATCACAGTTCAACAGCACAGAAAAGAACTAGAGATTCCACATAAGTATGACAAGGACTGTAACGAGTCTGATCCTATCGCAGTACAAACAAACCCAATCTAAGAAGCGACAACAAAGGGTTTCTATGAGCAATAACTTGAATGCAACAGTTATTAGGCCATCATCTTGCTAAAATTATAAAGTGGAACTAACGCCAACATCATGAAATCCAAGCATGACTGAATGATGTCCTGATATGGCATGCTTTATATGTCTAAATTTAATAATCTCAGTAAATTTTAATTTCTATATTTTTTGACAGGGAAGTCAAACAGTAAAATTTGCCCATTGCTGAATTTTCAAACTCAAGGTGCCACCGTGCCACAGTATTCAGAGGTTACTACAAAGCGTGACGGAATGATGCACCATCACTAGTGGAGATCTTGAGATTTATTCAGGCTTAAATAATGCTTAATTATTTCTTCATCCATATTCTGCTCATAGAATGGCCTTTTAATTGATGCTGTGTCGGATTGGATTGATACATTTATTCACACAACATAATAAATTATTCAGTTACACTTTTATTAAAAGCTGGTAAAAATATCTTTCACATTATTTTTTTCTTTATATTTGGTGCAGAAAATTACAGACTGCACATCTATTCCAGATCTCAAAGACACTGAAATGCATCACTATAATTTAAAGTTTCTACTGAAGTTTTTCAGGATAAGGGAACTTAGCTGGCTACTAAGAACTTATGTCCATTAAGGCTTAGTGGAGGTCATTAAGAGGGGGTAAGCAAACCGTTTTATGCAATTTTTTTTTATAATCTTATTGAATATGTGTGCAAACATATGTTTCGCTTGAACAAACCTGCAGTATGATTATTATATAATACATTACAAAGATCATAACATAAGCATTTAAGGGGACGTTCTTAGTAGCCAGCTAAGTTCCCTTATCCTGAAAAGCTTCATTGAAGTTTTTCAGGATAAGGGAACTAAGGTGGTTACTAAGACATGAAACACCCACTTATGAGCTACTTAGGTACTAACACTAGTAGCCATGGCCCCTTAAATGGGTCCTTACAGCACATTTGGCTACTTATGACAACTGTAAGGCACCTAAGAATCCACTAACAGCCAAACATAGGTACTTATGGGTACTTATGTTGGTTCCATCCACTTGCAGAGCATGAAATCTACTAAGAAAGTCCCCTTAGAAGGATTACAGAAGTGAGAATGCCTAAGGTGAAAATCCTTTGTTTGACAAACTTTGCAGAATTAATTTCACAGTGGTTCATCATGCCCATACTGAGGAAAACACACCAGTTAAGTGACTTGCATTGTTTTACCAACACATACATAATCCTCACAAAACTGACAAATCAAGAAGCGCAGCAGCAAACCCACAACTGCACAGTTCTGTTGCTGGAACAGTGTGATGGAGCATGTGCCATCAATTTTTCTGTAAGAAAATACCTTGATATAGGCCTACATGCCAAAGTTTCAGATATGTACAATCAAACATTTTATTGGAACGATGTTGGATGAGGGGATGGGGACTAGACTAAAACCGATTTTCAGTACCTCTAAATCAATAATTTTGGTTTGAATTGCATAAAATTATCAATGAGATAAATAATCCTCAAAAAAATTAAATTGTACTGTAAATGCTGCATGCATTCCAGATTTTACTCAAATTCTCACTAGGGGAGAGTGGGGCAAGTTGTAACTTTTATAAACCATCGTTAATTTGAAACTAAATCAGGCAGATGATTCCCTAATTTGATGCATGAAGCTAGTGTTGGAGGTTCGAGACCTGTCTCCTTTGATGGTCATATTCTGATGGTGTGGGCCTTGGCTCAGTCTCAGTTGCACCAGACAAAAATGTCATTTTTAATTATGAAAATTATGTACTAAAAATTCATAGATAAAACTTGAAATACAATTGGCCAGTGCTGAATTAGCAACATTAATGTCTCCTGCCCCATGTAACTTATAATTTAACATGTTTAACTGATATGTTGTCAGAATTGTGAGTAACACTTAAGCTGTAATTTGAGTGACATTGTCCCCTAATCAATTTTGGAGTGACTGGTGGCATGATATGATGCATTTAGACAACCAATAAATTGTGTCAATATAAGATACTATAACAAACCAGTTATATCCAGCAAGTATTATAGGAATGATTAAAATATGGGAAAAAAAGGTAAAATACAATGTAAGTTTAAAAAAAAAGGGATCAACCAACCTGACTAATCCAGTGATAAACCTTACAGCAACACAGGGTTCAGATGTGCAACCTAGTTCTAACTCTTTGTGAAGGTCCACAATTATCTCCCAAATTGTTGTGTCCCATTGTTTTAATTGCTTCACAAAGTAAGTTTTTTAATAGAAAATCAACCAAAGGCAAAAACGACACAACTTACCTAATTCTCCCCTACTTTTTTTTTAGTAATAATTTGAATAATACACAACTGCACATGTGCCAGGGCCCACTGACAAATGTTAGAAATATTCATTCCACAATATTGATGTTAATGTACATGTTTGAAGAAGGAGGATGCGTACCTACACCAAATTCATGGTGTTAACAGAAGGCCTCGGTTTAACAATGCATATTTTATGGTCTTATATGGATCAACTAACTTTGATTTTATACGTAATTTAAAAGCTTTGCCGAAGGTTCAAATGCTCATATTTGCTGTAATGCATGTAAACCTTGTCATATTGCATTGTGGGTTTACTCAAGCACAGTCTATGCTTGCACACAATCTGGTCTTTGTTTATTTCACACATTAGGATATTGATATTTAATCTCAATATTATGACAAACACAGAAAATTTGCGATGAAATTATATAAAACTGAGAAAAACAGTTCTGTAATCCCTCTAAGGAACCTCCACCAAGCATAAGGGGCCTTAGTGTCTTAGTAGCCAGCTAAGTTCCCTTATCCTGAAAAACTTCAATAAATACATTAGTTCACAGCACAGTGTCCTTGTACGAAGTTTAGGGTTACAAAAATAAGTACAAACTAAAAAGAATCCGTAAACACAGAATTGTATTATATGGTCCCAGCTTCAATGAAAATATCTGTTGGGAAAATGTTGAGAAAATTGAAATTTTTGGTTTTCCACACCCTTTTTGCATGCATTACGTCCATTATAGGATTTTTAAAATGATCTATTGGAATGACCTTAACATAGAATGGCATTCTTCTCTGGCGGTTGTATGTACAGTTTAACTAATTCAGAATTACGATTTGTGAATTTTGAAGTAATATGACATTATGAAGGTGTTACAAACTTGCTAGACTACATCCTGTGTTCTCAGAACATCTAGTTAACTGAACCTGCATAGTATCGCTATTTCATGGACTGCTTAAGTTAGTAGCAGGACACTGTATCAATATAGCCAATAATAAGACATATTTGGGGCTTTTACAGCATTTTTTATACCAATATTCTGATGTATGTTGCAACACTTTTAAAGTTAATATATTGATTTCAAAACCTCTAATTATAATCAATAAGAAGAATGGTTGACTCATTTGTGCATTCCTTAAATTTGGCATTTTTGTTTTGGCCTTTATCTCGGAAGGTATGGTATTGATTTTCTTCAATTGTGCATAAATGTCAAACTGCAGACTGCACATTACCAATGCAATGAATTGGCCAGAAAATATTATGAGATGCATTTTTACATGTGGTCATTCGTATCACGAAAGAAAAATAAATACTTTTAATGATTGATTTCAATCTGAAAGTTCACAGATAACTGATATTTTACCATATGACTATGAAAGAAAATCTGCTATACTAATAGTTGAACACCACGTTGATTGCGTAAAGACATGCTACAACTGAACAACTGAATTTCGGAAGACGAAAGCCATTAAAATGCATGAAATAATCCTAATGATTTCCAATAATGGGTGAAAAAAAGCACATTAAATTCTCTAGATGACGATAAGTCGACACATATCCCGGGACACATATGTTGACCTGGTAATAAAACTTGGATTTTTTCATCTTAGCCCTTTCGCCACTAAGTCTTGCACAGATCTTTTTTTTTTGTTGATTTAAGAAAATGTTTTTATCAAAATATATAATCTACATGTATCTACAGGCTATTTATTGTCAGATGTGTTTATCCACTTGTAAAAAATTAACAGTTGAAATGCTAAAAATCTTATTTTACATCACTAATGAAGTTAAAGAGGCATTTTTGGAAGGCTAGCTGTTCATTTGGCACTTCTCTTTAGTCAAAAAAAAGAAGAAGCTAAAATGGTCATGTTTATACTTGATTTGACACATCATAAGATTCAGTGAGTTTGCAAGACCCCAAAAATTTGAAAAATTGAAAATAAAAAGCTTTTTCACCTATACTTTTTTTGGTCTGATATTCGTCCTAACATATTACTATATAAATCATGAAGTTTCAATAGCATAGCAATGCCTTTTGATATGTCTAAAACAGATATTTTGCATTCAACAATTGTATGAAAGACCCAAAATTTGAAAATTCAGTTTTCTCAAAATTTTCCCAACAGAATTTTTTTGATCTATACATCAAATCGAAGCTGAGACCACAAACTGCAATGTCGTGTTACGGATTCATTGTACATTTTTTTCTACTCAAAACTTCTTTCAAGGACACTGTGACAACATAAACTATATCAGTACTGCTTATAATAATGCACGATAAACCTTCACAAAAATTATAAATAAAAAAAACCGTTTGTTTACCTGTAAAAATGATATGTCTTCTATTTCCGCTTTGTGAACTTTTTCACGATATCGCTGAGATTCAATGAAATTTGATATTTTTTCCCCATTTAAATTGTCTTCCTTCGACCAAATACCACACACATGCCGCTCAAATGAAACTGATAAATCTCTAAAACATGAGGAAAAAGAAATATGATGCTATTATCAATTTCAACATTAATTTGAATGGCTTAATTTTACTTTGTTGTCAAGAATTGATGTAGGTTATTCGCCTCAAGCGGGGAAAAGGAATTTGTGATTTACCCAACGAGAGCTAAAGTTGAGTTGTGATAAACGACTATTCCTGATCCCATGGTGAATGACCGGCTCTACTCCATTACTCCAAGAGACAAACACTCAATATATATAAAAAAAAGCATTATAAATTGACATCAAAGAATATGGGATTTATTGCAGTGAAATACAGGCTTTTGACTGCCCTAAGAAAGAGAACTTATCATAAAACTCAGCATTGATTATCATTGGGGATTAAGAGAAAAAATACAATAGATTTTGCGGATCATGAATCCAGTTTCATTTCTTAATTGTTTTATCTTTCATGAATATGATTTATTTACAGTCTTCGTCATGTAAGAAGTGCCTGTAACGCAGAATCAAAACAAGTTTGAAGCGGGGAAGCAGGGAATCTGACCCAGTTTAAAATGACATCACAGCTTGAAATTATTTCACATATATTGCAAAGCTAGAGAATGGAGTCACTTCTGACATCACACTTCAACAGCACAGAAAGAACTTGAGATTCCGCATTAAATTAATATGACGAGGACTGTAAGGCTGTGGTCACAACATGATAGCCCAGAAGTTTAGCTAAAGACATTTCTCATTTATAAAATCTATTTATGAGTTTGTAAGCTGGCCAATATTTAAGAAAAAATAAACACTGTGCACCTTCTGCTGAAAATCACGTAACAGAAAATTCAAATGGCACTTTATATGGATACGGCCTTCACCAAATACCCAAATAGGCACACATATCCAAACTGATTGGGCTTAATAATTTGTTTCTGTGTTTATACTATACTTATGTTTAAACATTTCTGTAATGACGCAAAGTTCTTAATAATAAAAAATGCAAAAATACAAAGTTGAAAAGCTAAAGAAATACACCTTGTATTAAGAAGAAGATCCTCCCCCTCTACAACATTGGCTCGATCAGACCTGAAGCAAAAATTAAGAAGAAGATAACTACACATTTTGAAATGTCCATGATCATTATAAAATGACAATGAAGTATCAAGAAGAATGACAGACCGAATAAAACATTTTCAATTATAAACCTGTGCATGTTTTTCTGTGAATAATTAAAATATCTGTATAAATATTAATTTTCAACATCTAGGATTCATACTCGCAGTTGAGACTGATACTTACTAACGAGTACGCATCCGATGTGTCAATTTTTAATTTTTACGCAAATTCAAGGAGCACTATCGGCTAAAATGTGCGTTTTGACCTGGGGAATCCAAAGCTGTTCTTGAAATGGCGATACGACAATTCTTGCCTACTTCAATGTTGTTTCAAAGTTTCAATGTTTTTTTTATTTGTTTTCGACCATTTTTGCCGATCCGCAGTACTCTATAATTTTGTCAATATTTGTCATAGAGTAGGTCGGGGCATGTGGCCCCCCTTAATTTCGAGGTGCAATTTGACCTACTTTTTAAGGGCGATTATTTGAATGCTTATGCTATCAGGAAGGGATCACTTGAATCTACTAACAACTAGTGAAACAAATGTCTACCAATTTTAATAAAGGAGCAATTTTTTTTTGCGAGCGCATTCAGCCTAAAAGTTATTTCTTAGGGTTCTTCTATCATTTTTGAGTCATTCTATTCACTTTTTCTGAATTTCAAAATTTTTCTGTTCATACTTTTGTTTTTTAATATTTTCTGCCCATTTTCAATTTCGGGCCAAATTTTTTCTATCTTTAATTGGTTATTCTATCAACATTTTTAAAAAGTAAAGTACACGTTATTAAATGGTTCTTGAAGTAGCTTCCAAATCATATTTATTTGATGGTCAAAAAGTGAAGCAATACAGATATCCATTATACTTTTAAATATTTCCAAAGTTATTTCTGACAAACCCTTTCAAAGAATTAGTCAAAGTTACAAAAACCATGCACATTTTTTTTTTCTTTAATTTCTACTATGGTTTGGTGCTGTTTGCCCTGAAAATTTGTGACGTCACCTAAAATGCCTCTAGCTTCAATCCTATCAATAGATAAACGCACCAAAAATGTAAGTTTGGATATAACCCTGGGGGGGGGGCCTCTCACCTAACCCGGGCTTCATGCCCCGACCTACTCTACAGCATTCTAATTGCCATGGTTGGAAAGCTCTCAAAACTACCTACATTTTGCATACATTATTGATGGTCTAGGATGATATCTTGACTCCCATTGGCTCTTATGCCTGCACTTTTTAGAAATGAAAGTGTTGCAGACTGTCTAATCCTGTAAAAAAAGGCGTTTTAATTCTTTTCACTGATAATTACTGTGATTTCCATTCTCGTAGTTCCAGAATAAGCAAATAAAATATTTTTTAAAATGTTTGACTATTGAAAATCCTGCTTTTTGGCCTTGGAAGTTTTAATGCTACATTTTATCGGAAGTATTGAAAGAAATCAGAGAGGGGCTGTTATATTTCATATTTTAACTTCATCAAAATTAAATATAGGACAACATCTCTGGCACCATTGGAATGCTAAGAGTATTTTCTTTCATGTGGTACTATTCATGTTGCCCTGCAATAAATAAATTGTGATGACGACATGATATGAAATGCAACAGACCCAATCTCACATTAATTTGTATGAGTTAGCAACTAGCTTTAACACTAAAATTTCATCACTCACAAGCAAGGCACTCCCATGGCAAAAATCAAAAAGTTTTCATATTTGGTTATTCTGGAACTAATAGAATGTGAATCATTACAATTATCAGTGAAGAAAATTCAAAAGGGTTTTTTTGACAGGGTTACACAGTTTGCGACATTTTCTTTCCAGGCTGAAGAGCCAATGGGATTCAAGATATCGCCCTACACCATTGATGTTGGTATGCAAAATGAAAGCCTTTTTCGGAGCTTTCCAAAAATTTCAATTAGAATGTTGTATGACAAAAACTGAAAAAAGTTATTGATAACCCCGAATCGCTGAAAATAGTGGAAAACGAAAAAGACATTGAAACTTTCAACCAAAATTGAAGTAGGTAAGAATTGTCGCATCGCCATTTCGAAAACAGATTTGGATTCTCCAGGTCAAAACGCACATTTTAGGCACTAGTGCTTTTTAAATTTGCAAAAAATTAAAAATTGACACACCCTAGTACGCATTAAAATATAGCAGAGTATACTAATAATGATAATAAATAAAATTATTTTGTCTACCGTAAAGTCCATATATACATGCTTTAAAATTGTTGAAATAATCACAGACAAATATATAGACAAATAAAATAATAAAATAATGTATTTATGGTAAAGCAGTATTAACAAAAAGTGATTGGATTAAAATCAAGAGTCATCAGAATCAAAATGTTCTTTAAAAGGTGAAGTTTTGAGTGAAGATTTAAAAAAGCCTATAGAAACACTCTTGCGGATGTTGACTGGTAATCACCAGTAATTTAGACACAAATCTTTTATTCCCTATGAAGATCGCTTCCGTTTTGCTGTCGTTCATCTTCAGATGGTGACCAAGCATCCAGGCACCAAGACACCCACACAACTCTCCATGGTCTGTGAGGCATCTCCCTTGTCCGCTGCCTCCACCCAGAGAATCTACGCTAGACGAATCCCTCTGCGAAACCATTTTATCATAAATTTGCGGCACGAGCGTCTTGGCCAATCAGCGAGCAATATTTCTGCTCACTTCAAAAGTTTACTGGCAATTTACACAGCGAGTTTTGACATGCAGTGTCGTCAGCATAAAAGTGGTACTGGACACCCAAGTCAGACAAAAATCTACCAAGTACATGATCAAGTCAAAGTCAAAGTCAAATCACTTTTATTCAGGCAGGGTAGCTTATTCAGTATAAATACTGGTTTACAGATAATTTGATCTTCCACCAAGATGGGGCATCTGCCACCAGGGGCGTAGATCCTGGGGTGATGGGGGGATGCATCCCCCCGTAGGATGAGCCTGGGGGGATGATCATATGATTATCCCCCCCTAGAATCTAAAATATACGTAACAACTTAGTATTGACAATTATTAGTTGCATTCAGTTGTTTTCTCCATCATATCAGTGAATGACATATAGCATATACAAGCAACCAGAGCATTTTTTAAGGATTTTCGACTGGGAGACCGACGCGATTTCTTAGCGTCATGACGCGCCACCTTTATAGATCAGCAGCTGTAGATGTACGTCCAATATGATACATTTATATGATGATTTGCTCGCCAAAAGATTTTGAACTGTTGAGCTAGCTGCAAATTTAGGGGTTTTTATAATTGCCATAAGAAAAGTCTTGACAATCTTTTTTTTAATCGGGAATCGGAAGGATGGCAGAAGCAGAAGCATGTTGTAGAGATATTGAAGAATATTTTTCATATGAAAGCAGAAGCCTTGGTTTCAAAAGTGCCCAACAACTACAAACTAAGACAACCAAATGAGATATTGATGAGAGTCCCTGGGAAAAAATTGGTCTTCCAGTGATGCCAATTTGGCAATGACTGGGAGACAAATCTGCCCACTGGGAGACCATTTGGTCTCCCAGTTACTATGTTAAAAAATGCACTGCAAGCAACAGATGTTACAGATTTGTGTCTCAGAACTTATTTTAGATAATGTCAAATATATTGGTTTCGTGCACCCCAAAGTCTCCCGACGCGCGACGTTCGGCCCATTGGACCTCGCGCGAAGTTGCGTTCGCTGAAATCATCCCCCCCTAGCAAAATGAAAAATCTATGCCCCTGTCTGCCACACTGCATGGAAAACCCAGAACTGGATAACGGTTCACTCTGTCAAATTTCTCGGCAGTGTTGTAGGCCACAGTGCAGTTGGCTGACCAACACTGCCCTCTGTTGGTCAGTTCTGTCCCCTGTTGGTCAGCCACTGCAACCTCAGTCTATTGCTTGCTGCTGAAGTGTTCACATGTGTGTCATGTCAGGTGAGTGCTAGGCTCAGTGGCCAACAGGCTTCGAAATTGGTGCCAGAATGGGATTCGAGCCCACACCATTGCATTGATTAACTGACTCTGCTCAGGCCGGTCCTGCAGTTGTGATTGAATTTTAACTGTTGTTTAACTCTGCTGTCAGTCTCCCGGCATGGCATTCCAGCTGTATGGCTGACAGTAGCACGTGTTCATGTGTAACCTTTATGTTGAACGTAATAAGCAAGCAAAATGTAAAAAATGGTATGCGTCAAATATTTTGTCTTCGAGAGACCATTTGTTACTTTATATGCTGTGATGAATAAGCATTTAAGGATGCATCTAATGTTTGTGTCAATTTTGAAGCTTTAGACATATCTAAAGGTAAAGCTATAACATTTATTAGGATAACTATACTTTTCGGAATGTGAGGCTTAATTGAATATGATGTCAAAAAAACAATCATGTCCTCTCAAGCCCAAGGAAAAAAAACACTCAGGGTTTTGAAGGAAAAACAAACAATTTGTGTTTTTGTTGCTCAGTTGTGTACCTCCACCTTGAATGTGACAAATACAAGTTAAAAAAATATCCAGGCAATATACATAGATTTTCTTAGAAATTAAAATCCTCAATGTGAAAAAATGTCCTCTCCAGCCCATCAGAATTTGTGGTATGATTAAAGTCTTTTAACAATGGATTAGTCAAGGAAAAGGCCATGGCTGTATAAAATAATTTATATGGATGTCTAAAAAGTGTATTTATAAATATTACAAATTTCGATGTATGTTTTTACATCATCAAATTGCACTATTATGAGAAAACCAAACTCGAGAGTATAAGTTAGTTATTTTATGTAATATATCAATATAACTGCAGTTTTTTGTGAATAACTGAATGACTTTACATGATAATGCACAAATATCTTGTTTATGGAGCAATTAAAGTAGATTTTTTTCTGATCCTCTGATTTTGGGTGATTTTCAGGGATTTTTTTTATCTAGAAAGTTATCTTTGACACAAGGCAAACCCAATGAGTTTCAATCGTACAGCAACAAAACTTGACACAGGGTTTGACGGAAACCTAGGGATTATATACCTTGACAATAATGGGTCGATTGACACTAAAACCTTACTTAACAGTCTAAAACACAAACTCTGAGGGTATGACAAGTGAAATTTCTTTCTTTTCGTCATAAGAATTGTAAAAAAAAATATTTTTGGCACATTTAATAAACATTTAAGTTGTTTTATTGGTTTTAATAGTTCAATACAATCGGATGGCTCTACTTCCATTAAAAAAATGGTTAAAATTGAATTCACGGGGATACTTTTTCTCATACTTTTTTTTTTCAAAAATTCCAACCTTGCATACTTTAAAGAGTGCTGATTCGATGATAAACAAACAAATCACTTCTGTTTTCATTGATTTACGAATCAGTAATATGTTCATTTCATGATAGTACAAAGGAAAACCTCATCTACAAAACTTTATTTTAACCCCCCCCATGAGACACTTTGAGTGCAAATACTATAAAACTGCCCATATAATGCAGACCAACGCCTTGTAAATTTCAATTATACTCTCCAGAATTGTCGTTCCTGCCTTGTGTATTATATTAGTGAAAATGGGATCAATAAAATTCAGATTATTACATTCCTGGTGACAGAGCAGGTATAACAGCATTATCTTGGTCAATTTCAGTCAAGTCTAGATAAACCATGTCCATGTTAGCTTTGACAAAACATTTGCATTATCGGTGGTACTTTGGTGCAGTTATAATGTTGTTTTGGATTTTAAAAAACATGAAAAATGAATTTCTAGGCACCTTGGCCTGTGCCACCAAAAGATACAACCCATGTGAGCAAAGCGCAATAACCTGATTTATCCCTAATAAAATACATAGAAATGTACGCAATAATTTCAAGCACCACCAAATGCAGGCCCAAAATAATGATCCTTGGAATACTTTAGTGCAACATGGACTGCGACATTTGTGCACCATATTTGTACGTAGTTTCATAATAAAGATATTCTGATGCTGATTCTGAACTTGGTTGCTATGTTGATTATTTCACCAATTGTGAGCTTGCTCCCTTTGTATCTGCTCTGTCAGCTACAACTGTGTACCCCCAACAGATGCCCAGCAAAATTAAACAAGGTGAAGGCATGATCATTCGAAAGGGTATTGCTGTACCTCTGATGACATTTTTCTGCATTATCTGTCATATTTGATGATTTTTATTGATATCTAAATTGATATTTTACACAAGTCTCCTTGTGGGACCCCATGGATATTGTCTTTAAGATCGGGAATTCATGGAAGGTTGCATTTTTCCATCAAGTTACACCATGATTAGGTTCTTAATTGTTTTTGTATTATTTTTGCAGTTAACTAAAATAAAACACATTTTCAGAATAACATCTTGCATGCAACATGACTTTTGTCTGGCCACATTTGTGATAGATTCTTATTATTAATTTGTAGAATATTTAGACTGAGATTAAGCTTCGTTTTCGCAATATTAATAAAGTTCATTTAAGCCATTTCCTGTCGAAATCAGTCAATTGCAAGTCAAGTTATTAACAGTTGTGTCAATAACATTTGCTAGCGACAACTCTTCTGTCCAGGACTATGATAACCAGTCCAACTTTCATAAAATTAATTTTTTTGGGTGGAGCTATGGAATATGTTGAAATGTGCCGGCTTAAAAATGCATATCAACAACAGGTTTTGCTTTGTTTTCAGTCCCACCAAATAATTAAGAAGCCCCCCTCAGCCCCCAACAAATAAATCCTGGAGCCCCCACTGTATCCTAGCCAAGGGAAAAACACAAAAGACTTTCGTCTTTAGTTGTGCTCCCTTAACGAGTGAAATAAGTTGTATACATGAAAATGAAGGTGACGGGTTAATGGGCTAATGGCATGAGTCAGGTGGAGGGGGAGTGTGGAAGTTTTTTTGGGGGGGGGAGAGGGTTAGGGAGTATGATATTGAGTGGAGAAGGGGGTTCTTTATTTTTAAGAGTTTAGGCTAACATACCGATTGTAGATATTACAGTTAGAGGAATATTTGGAGATAAGGAGTGATTTTATTCTGTGGTCCATGCATGGCTCTAGAAATATTTGGGTGCTTCAGTAATTCTGGCAGTTCATTACAACAGATGGGGATTTTTATATTAATCAATCGGTGTTTTAATTTGAAATTGATCTATTAAAAATATGGCGGATGTGGCTATTCCTGGTGGAGTGTGTATGGATATTGCTATTTTGGGGGAGGAGTTGTTGGAAATACAATGCGGTTTTATTTGTTTTTACTTTATGATAGAATTTAATACATGAATGGTAGAATATGTCTCTAATTTTTAGGAGGTCTAACTCCTTATATAGTTTATTTGTATGGCTTTTCTATTTGGCTTTGCTGATGTTGAGAATGGCAGGTTTATGAATCAATTCTAACCTATTCATCTCTCTATTGATGATGTCACACCATGATGTTATTGCATATCGATGGTGAAAGTGCAAAACCTTGTAAGTCAAAAAAAGCTGTTTTTCAGAAATTGAAAAAAACTGTCAAGTGTCTTTTTTTATGGTAATGTTTATTAATAAGTGAGTTATGGCCAACTAGATACATAGAAAGTGACACCCTGTTGTAGCAAATGTTTTGTCAGAGGTCGTTTACCCCTTGCATTGATGTTACCATCAGATGTGATTGAAAATGTCGACTTACGAGGTTTTGCACTTTCACTTTCTACCCGTGCAAAACCTTGTAACTCGACCATTTAACACACTTTAAAGCAACTTGCAGCATTGAATATACTTTCAATCTATGTATATACAGTGAAAATTATAATTTGCCTATGACAGATTGCAATAACAAATTTTATTGAGTGGCTACAATGGCAAGAATGAGGAAAATGACAATTTTTTCAAATTTTCGTGCACTATCTTTTTCAATGGCCTACATCACCAAAACAAATATAGGGAGGTAAATTTTTTTTAATCAGGAAACTTGCTGGGAGTCATAAAAAAGTAACACAGAAATTGTTTTTCAAAAAAAGTTGAAATATCCCACAATATGCGCTTCAAAGTTCCGATTTGAGTTACAAGGTTTTGCACTTTCACTTTTTGAAACATATCGACATACAAGGTTTGGCGAAATAATTTTGTTACCAGTGTGTTACAGCTTCCAAAAATTGCAAACTGGCACGGTAATCAACTGACAACGTGTATTGGATATTAAAATAGTCATTCCACCAAAAATCTAAAAATAGCAAAATTTTGACATACGAGGTTTTGCACTTTCACCATCGATATGTTCAGTGTTGATATATTAGACTGGAGCAGATTGTCTTTAATGTTTGCTTTGGTAATATTATGTTTTGTAAGCTTGAGAGGATTGCATTGACCTTAAGAATCTGATTTGTCTTTTTTGTTACGTGTGTTTTCCATGATCATGTATTGTCTATGTGGGCTCCTAGGAATTGTATTTCGTTAACTAGTTCTATGTTAATGTCATCGATTTTAATTTCTATTTACGAATTTATTGTGTAAGAAACTATGGTCAAGAGTGTCGAAGGCATTAGAAAAATTGAGGAATAAAAGTTTATCGTTGATAAGTTGATAGACTATTCTATCCTGTAATTCTAATATTGCCATTTCTGTTGAGAGGTTTTCCCTGGAAGTCCTATTGAGCTGGAGTAATAAGTTAATCAACTTTGAGATATTTATTGAGTCTGTTGTGCACTAACTGTCCGAGAATTTTAGAGAATGCGGGTAATAGAGATATCGGCCTATAGTATCTAACTGTGTGAGGGTCATCAGATTTAAAGAGTGAAAGGTACATTATTTGACAAAGAGGGTGAACAATTGGGAAGACAGTTTGCTTTAAGTGCTTGGGGCTTATTTCATCAAATCCACAGCTAGTTTTTAGTTTTAGTTTTGACTTTAACTCTGTGCAAATATGAGTATGTCTAAGACAGACTTACCGCCTCGGTCTCCTAGACTTTCTATACCACATGTACCCACCACTGAAAAGAAAGTGGGATAGATTAATAAAAATGACCCAGCTATAAAATATCTAAAACATTCATTTCATCGTTAAAGTTCTCTCTTGCAATTTATTTGAAGAAATCACTTTTTTTTCCTAATATGGCTTTCTCCCATGGCCTAATGGTTTTTAAAAGGTGCTCGTTTATGTTACCAGTCTGGCTGTGAGTGCGTCAGCCAATCTCTAAATTGCCAATCTCCAAATATCTCAAATAGTCAAAATGACTTGATTTAGATATTGGCAAAGAAAAAACGATGCCTATCTCTGCAATTATCGCTCATTTAATGTCTTTTCGGGCCACTTAGAACATTCACAAATAGTGAATTGACTGTGCCCGATCCTGCAATTATCGCCCATCACTTCTTTTTTGATATGCGGGACCCGTTTGCGGGTCGCGGGACACAGGATTTCATTTTTTTCAAAGAAATAAGTGAGTTAGGCTAGGTTTTTTATTTGAAAAACTTCTAATAATGATAGAAGAGTAATTTTTGCACCAGTAGATGCGTCTTGGAGAAACTTATTCATTCAGCGACATTACTAGCTCATCAATTTAAAAATATTCAAAAATTCGTTAAAAGTTAAATTGAAAATTAATAATCTAGCCTTCAATTTCGGATCTATCATTATTAGAAGTCTTTAATTTGAATTAAGGACTTCTAATAATGATAGATGCGAAATTTTTACACCAAGAGATGCGTCCTGCAGAGACTTGCTCATTCAGTTAGATTAGAAGTTCGTAGCTTGGAAATTGTTCAAATATTCGTTAAAATTGAAAATTAATAATTTTGTGAGATTTGATTAAATCCACTAATATAACTTGAAAAATTCTCGAAAATGTTCTAATCTAGCTACGGCGATGAATCTGACCTCTAAAAATAGCTATTTTCAAGCCGAATTTAATGGTAAAAAAATCAAGTTTGTATCTTTACTAGAAGCCACGCAAATCGCAAAAAACCGAATCCCGCATTTTCGGGATTTCCGCTGCTGTGCCCCGCTTTTTAATATCGAAACTAGGCGATAATTGCAGGAATGGGCACGGTTTAGCTATTTGTTAATGTTCTAAGTGGCCCGAAAAGATATTTAGAGATTAGAAAATTTTGCCAATAGTTAGAATAGCAATGTTTTGAGCCCGATAAGAAAATTGTGGAGATTGGCAAAATTTGCCAATAGTTAGAATAGTTGGCCAAAAGGAGAAATAGGAAATTGTGCCTTTGGGAAAGACGGCAAGATGTTAAGTTGGCTGCCCTTTGTATCAGTGTCTGTGCTGGGCAAATAAATATCATTCTTATGGGGTAAGGGGCCGTTCAGAATTTATGACTGGGGGTGGGGGTGGGAGTTTTAGCCAAGGGGGTATTAACTTTTCACCCGTGTTTCAAGGGGGGTGTTAATTTTTGACAACACTTCGAAAGGGGGCTGTAAGAAATTTTAACAATGAAAAAATGTAAAAAAACACGCATTTAAACTCATTTTATTTGGACTTTTTTACGCACAAAAGTCCGCTAAATGACGCGAATCTGTACGTGTGGCCGTGTTTAACAGTATGTGTGTACTGCTTTGTATGCAGTGGCGTAGCCAGGGGGGGGCAAGGTGGGGCAATTGCCCAACCTGTGGCTACTCTTGCCCCCCCTCTGGCTTTGGAGTAAAATAAAATAAAATTAGCCTGAAATGTCCAGTGCATGACCTGGTTTTACTATTATGCTAGGGATGGCCTTTACCAAATAGTGTTTCAAATGCTGACCTAATCATTTAGCGGGCCAATCGACTGGTGGAGCCGAAAAATGTAGGGCCTCGAAACACCATCTGGACTCTCTCGAATTTGTCAAATTTATTCAACCATACAGTGACGCTCTGTAAAATTGCAATGACAATCCCACCGTCCAGTGCTTCTTGTGAGCGAGGCTTCTCTGCCATAAAGAGGACAAAAGCCTTTGTGAGATATCCGTATTGAATGCCAAGTTCAAATTCATTTGATGAGTTTATAGTGATGTTTGCAAACAGTCACAACAGCTGTTACAGATGGATCATGCTTCTTAACTCATATCAGAGACTGATGTTGCTACATTCCATTCAGCAATAATTCTACGTGAAATTTAGTGTCTCAATTGCAGGTATCTTAGAACTCCTACTTTTCCTACCGTTTTTAGAAATCATCCTACTTTTCCTACTATTTTTGGCAAGTCCTACCTATTTAAAATTCAGAAATGGTAGATTTAGTGAAGTGGCAAATCTTGTCTCTTTATAGGACAAAGTTCAGAAATGTCGGATATTTGACTGATAAAAATTCTGAAGGCTCATTACACATTCTTTGGACAAGGTTTGGGACATATCTTGAAGGAAAAAAATGTGTACTTTCAACGAAGGCATAATCATAAATAATAATCAAATATATTTATTCAGGAAAAACAGTTTCAGATACATCTGTTTTACAAACTGGTCCTCAAAAATGATCACAATATCTTGTCCCTTAGTTATGTTTTACTGCAAAATGTGACTAAAACAGGCTCCTATCTGACCAAAATTAATGATCCTATTTTTTTTTGGCCGAACCCCTATTTTTTTCTGGAGGACTGCTAGGAGGAATGCTATTTTTATTACACTGCTTGTTCTAATAAAGGATCGAGCCAGTTTTTCATTATTCTATATGACACTCATTACATTCCTATAATATATTCATGAATAGTTTATAGGCCTAGTGAGTCCTATAGTCTGATGAAAAATCTCGCAATTTTTCTGTTCTAGTCTGATTACATTGCTAAGATGGTGATTGCCATGTGATTAGAATTATAAATTTTCTGTTTCTTGTTCAAGACTGAATGTATATTTTCATTGATACCAGAATTCCTGTTTTGATAAAAATGTCACTTTTCTGATGTTTTTCTATGGTATTGTCTTCATCTAAGGATCCAATCATCTAGATTCAATATTTATGGCATTCAAATTTATGCAAGATATAATAATACCTTGACATTTAGCGGCAATATATCTAATGCCAACATATAATTAAATTTCTTGCACTTCATGTTTAATTTAACATGTTAAGTGATGATGAAAATTACCATTGTGGGAGTCATGTGTATTTTATCCGATAAATGTCGATAAAATTCTTGCCCCCCCTCAAAAAGTACTGCCCAACCCATTGCCCCACCTGTGGCAGATGTCTGGCTACACCACTGTTTGTATGTGGGGGGGGGGGTACTTAAAATACGCGTGAAACCTAAGGGTGGGGTACTAAAAATCCGCATGAAACTCAAGGGGGGTATCAATTTTTGACGGTAAGTTCCAGCAAAACTCCCACCCCCCCCCAGTCATAAATTCTGAACGGTCCCTAAATGTGTAACAAGTTGAGGACTCCCATTATCCTGAAAAGTTTGCAAATGCAGGGCTCATGATCTGTCATATCTCAAGACAAATCAGACTTGCTCACCAGTGAGAACTGCTGTTGAGACCAGCTCTGAGCAGGTCTCTATTTAGGCCACTTTAGACTGTGACTCCCAGCTTATTCTTCTAAAAATGTTGTTGGTGAAACAGTTTTTGTGATTTAGACTTGTGACTCAGGTGTGAATAACAATTAAAACATTGAGTGGGATTTGAGACCAGTCTGTTTGTTCAGTCTCAAAAGTTTAGTCTTGTCCCTAGTTGGTGAAATCGGGCCAGAAAGCCAATGAATTGTAGCTCGGAAAGACCTCTCTCTATCACTTGTATTGGTGAAAATGACAATATTTCACACTTGTAGACTTGTAGACTTGCAGACTTGTAGACAGGTTTAGGCCGTAACCCGAAGTTGTTGGCTCATGAATTTTCGGGAGGATGGAGTCTCCTTATCTTCCTTCAGGGTTGGTGGAGTTGATGATATTTAGGACTGCTTCTTTCTCCAGCGGTTAGGGAGAGCCTTCCTCCTCTTAGTGTCGGAGTTGCGCAACGTCGAAAGGTGGTTAAGCTATTGTGCAGTGCAAATGAACTCAACTGTATCAAAACTTTTGAAAAGTGATATTTACAATAAACTGTTGTTAATTTCTCCCCGCTCCACGGGCCATACAAAAATCCATAAACAACAATCGGAATAACGGATAAATCCTGTGCTAACTACTAACGAAAAATATGAGAAACCCATGTACCGATGAGAAACCCCCACCACTAAGAAATAATGATATCCCACACTTGGCAGTGATCCCCATGGAAAACCAATGAGAAACAGCCCATGGGATATAATTTTGTGATCCACCATCCCTAACTTAAATATGATCCACCATCCCTAATCTAAATATGATCCACTATCCTTGATTTACATATTTTATTAATTTGTGGCACTACTTCAGATCACACTTGAGGTCACAATCGCAACACATGTCATCACAACAGCAGCACATGACGTCACAATAGCAGTTGAACCACTATGACATCATCAACATTGGTGACGTCACCGCAGTCATGTGACTCTGTTGGCTTTTTTTATAGCAACCAGTCAGACTCCACCCACTTTGTCATTTGTTTATGGTACAGTTTGATCTGATTGCGTTGGCCACCATCAAAACATTAGATCCATCCACCAAAGTGATTAGGTCATTATAATTTTTAATTATCCAAATTTAAGCATTGAAATACCCTCATAGGTTGCCAAAATAGCAGAAAATGTGGGATATAGATAAAACCCACTCATGAGTTCCTCTGCCAACTAAACCACTCATGGGTTTCAGTGGACTGATCCACCACCCTGATTGGGTTTTATATCATAATTGCTATAGTTGCTTCCAAATATACTTTCAAACGCACCAAATATTTGTATTCAAACATTGAACCGATGTAGGATTGCACTTCTGCATGCCAGAGTTGGCAAGGAAGATTAAAGGGGCAAGATTGTGAGCATGGTTGGTGACAAGGCATGGATGCACTCACATAAATAAGAGACAAGAAGGGACATTGATTTCCATCCCAGTTATACCTGTGACATGTTGCTTTACATAAGTTCTGCTTTACCCTTACTTTAGTCACTGGGGGCAATAGTTTCAGGCACCAGAGGAGAAAAGGCTTTGGATGACCAAAATGCTTTCACAAAACTTTGTCTGGAGGACCTCAAGGAACATTTAGTATTATTAAAAGCTGATATTATATTTCTTGTGTCCAATATTGTCAATCTTACTAATATAAGCGATAGACAGAGGTCTCCCTCAGCCACAGCGCATGGGCCTTCTTGGTCTCACTATACCTGCGGCACCTAGCTGAACATCCGAAAATTCTGTTTTCATGACATCCACAGAATAAAAAAATCTCCGAATTGTCCAAAATTTTGGAAATCCATCCAAAAACTGCTGAAATTTGGCCCGTGAAAAATTCATAGTTCTACATTGAAAATCAATATGCATATAAAAAAAGCGGTGAACTTTCTGAACGCCCCTTGTTTATGTGTCAGCATAATATGAATTCATTTGTATCGGTTTTTAGTATATTTATTATCAGTTAAAAATCATATAAAATGTGCAATATTGTAAATATAGAATAAAGTAAAATGTATAAAGTGCATATAATGTTAATTACTCTGAATCGATACTGTTTAAATATGACATTATTTTCAAACTGTCCAAGTGTGCTTGATAGCAAAATATTTGCTTTGACAAACTCGTGGTAGTTATTGATCAGGAAACAATTTTTTTGGACAAAATGTCTCTCTTCTTGGTCTTTTAAACGAAGACTTACCATAGCATGGATATGAATATTGTTGCTACCACAGCTACTGCAATCCAGTGAACTCCGATTTTTGGTTGTTTTGAGTCATCTAGAAAAATGAAAAAGGCATACATTGCAAAAGGGACGAAGTTCCGACCCAAAAAACGATCTATCCGCCCATCGCCCGAACGAACCCTCCAGCATGGCGGACGGACAACATTTCAATACCCTCCGCCAACTTTGTTTGCTGAAGGCAAAAACGTAGAACCCTGCAGTTGCTGCCGCGTTTTTGCAGCTGTTGCTGCGTTTCCAGTGGCTTCTTAGTGCGTGTCTTTAGGGGCTTTCACCGCACTCTAACAACACCGCTGATGTGACCCACAGGCTTCTCCTGGGCTCCGGCTAGATCGCCAAAGCATGCTACTTTTGATTATTCACAAAAAAGCATGGAGGACTAGCGCTTTGGAGTGGTTCGAGGCTCAGCTCTGTGAAACCGCATGCAGTGAGTTCCAAGGGCGTTGGTAGACTCAATAATCTCTCAAAGATCGCCAATGTGATTGCAAAGCAGTGACAGGGTTTTATAAGCAGTTTTAAGTAAAAATAGTTTTAAATATTTAAAGAAGATGGCAAGATGCCTTTTCCAAAAATTTAGTTTCAAAAGCTGAAAAAACTTGAATGTGACTGTTTGACACATATTCTGATTATTTCTGAGATATATTTATTACTTAATTTGAGCTTTTTTTTGGTAATGCATATCATATATATGTTTTAAAAATCTAAAACGCAAATGAAATAATCATGTCGGATGCTGGAATTTATGTGAAACAAATTAAATCCTACAGTACGGAGAAAAAACACCTGGTCTGTCCCCTTATATATAAATCAATTCATATCATATGGAGCATTTTTATTTCATTCCATGTATGACTGCAGTGAAATATCAGTGAAACTGTAAGTGCTATGTTGTATACATTTGACTTACCATCCTCATGTTGGGTATCATCTTCTTCATGAACTTCAAAAGTCCGAGAGTTTGAGAATGAGGCTTCTTTTCCTGCTTCTTTGCAAGTGATTGTGTAGTTCCCAGCTGCATTTAATATCGCGGTCGTATTTGCAATAGATGTGTATCTAGTACCTTGATTGATGTGGGATATGTCAAGTGATGTCATATGCACCCCAGAGATTTCAATCTGCAAGGATCAAGTAAAGTCAATCAGCTTTAACGCGATACAAGACTTCTAGATCAGCTGGAGTCTTGTCTAGGTCATTTGCTAATATAAGCCCAGCTCATGGCTGCTGTAGGCAGCCATGAGCAAAGCTCACTTAGCACAAGAACAGCTCATTCTGTGTGGTGCTCCAGTCTACAGTCACTGCTTGAACAAGAAGTGCCTGTAGTTGCAATAAAAAAATGGAGATAGTAATTTAGTCACGGTTTGGTTTAGTTAATAATTATATTACCATAAATATCTTCCAAAAGGGCTTTAAATTTCAGTCTTGTTTTAAAACAATATCTTTATGACATATTTCATATATCTAAATCTACATGTGTATCAAATATTGGAAATAATTATTTGCACACCCCCTGATTGTAAAACGTGAATGAAAATTCAAGGTCAATATAAAAGTTAGTGAATTGAATGGATCACCAAGTAAGAAATCACTAGAACACTTCAGGTTACATAATTTTCATAACTATCAACAAATTATGTAACAGTCTAATAGTAAAGAGTCACCTCAGCATTGCTATGGTTTAATTGATCTCAGTTACATGACATCAACAATTTAGGATTATTGATCCAAATTTTACAATTTTTTTAATTTGACAACTGTCAGTGCAATATATCTATTTATCTATCGAAAGATCAACCAGATGACAGTTTCTTTAAATTATGATTTTTTGTATCACTGATGTTTGAGGTGCCATATCTTTGGATAGAATTGAGATATCAAAGTACATGAGCCATTATATCAATATAGCGTTTAAATGCAAATTCAATCATGACACTCGTGAGTGGTTTATTTAGCTTTATAAATTACATGTCAGACAAAATGTGCAAAACACTATAAAAGCGAAACAAGTAAATATTTTGGCATGAAACTCAAACTTACCCTGGTTTTATTACACCTGTTATCTACAGTGCATGCAATTGGCACCGGATCCTTGCCAACTTTTACCACTTCCTCATTATTAATAGAAATTTCAGGGAGATCACCTAAAAGTAAAATATGAGTAAATGTCACATTTCAAATGCTGTCCTCACATCAAATTAAAATTGTCCAACTATTATTGAGCAGCAATGTTTGAAAATCATCTTCAATCGAATGCATAGGAGTGAAAACGTGCACGACCTTTTTATTACTTTTGAGGCACAATCAATTGGTGTAATAGATTAAAGAAATTTACAGAAATGGAAGATGCGAAACTTTTGCTTGATTTCACTAAGTGACCTCTGAGCAATATCATAATCACTTTGGCATATCAAATTACATAAAATTGATTATCATAAACAATTTCCTTTGTGTTTTCTTACACAAATATTTTGGACAGACATCATCCGTCAATTTTTTTTTTTTTACTCTTTTAAGTAAACCTATATCAGAGTGAAATATGTTAATGATACAACTTACTTTGGGCTAACACGACAAGGAAAGCATCCAACTCCAACTCTTGCCCTTCTGTCAAACTTCTGACGGAACAT
The DNA here is from genome assembly GCA_026936325.1 of Platynereis dumerilii. NCBI lineage: Eukaryota > Metazoa > Annelida > Polychaeta > Phyllodocida > Nereididae > Platynereis > Platynereis dumerilii. The sequence goes on along the minus strand of JAPTHN010000004.1, from coordinate 67,615,313 downwards.
CTGATGTTAATGCGCTCTTTGCAGTTGCCAGTCAGATTCACAAAAAATGAAACTACATTTTCGCTGTCAGATTCTTCACAGTGAAAGTGACAGTTATTGTCAGGGTAGTACTGGCAGGTTGATTTATAGAAAATGCACGTTTTCGATTCTCTATACACATTGAAAAATAAATTTTCCTGAAATAATAATGAAAATAATAGTTTATTTGCCTTCAAAAATGAAGAGATACACACAAACAATGTAGAATACAATAATAAATACAGTAAAATCAAATAATAAAATCACGAATAAATCATTAAGTCAAGTCAGAGTTTAAAAGCAAATCAGAAAGCAGGTAAAAGCAGTTTAGTCATATACTGGTCATTATCATTAAAATCAACAAATAGTGTTTTTAAACTGTCTACGAGGCCATCGCCAACAATCACAGGTTTAAAAAGTTTATGGCACTGTTGACTGTGCGAATCGTTCAACAGGTATCTGACTAGAGCTGGGTTATATTTATCACAGATTCTTCAATTTCTAGCTAGATGTGTGGTACGATTACCATTCTGTGTACGCCAAAGATAGAAATAAAAATCTTTACAAGATGAAGAACTGCACAAAATTGATTTCGATAATTTTAGAGAATTGTGGTCATTCATTCTCAGTACACTATTAATATTTATAGCATTCATCAGGGGTGTACTGCGTGAAAATTTGCTCAGTCCGAGTGATGATTTTAACAATTTAGATTGCAATTTTTGCATCTCGAGTACTTCATGTATCTTGAAGAGTGACATTCATTGGCATAGAGAAAAAAATAGGCTGGAGAACAAAAAAATATAAAATGCAAACATTTTAGGATCAAAACTCTATGTTGGAAAGAGAAAAGACTATAGCAACAAAATAAATTTGTTTTTTACAATCCTTGTCATATTTACATGGAACCTCAACTCTCTTCTGTGCTGTTGAACTGTGATGTCAGAGATGACTCTATTCTCTAGCATTGCAATATATATGCAAATTAGCTACAAGCTATGACCTCATTTTAAACTGGGTCAGTTTCCCCGGCTTCTGGCCAATGTGAATCAAACAAAACTGAGTCTCACAGTTTCAAGAGAATGTCAGTGTAAGTATTTTATCAGGAATAGCCCTGCAACCACATCATCACAGTTTGATAGCCAATAGGCTGATAGTAAAGCTATGCATCACAGTTTCAACATTGTTATATGGAAGGAAGACTGTTGATGTGATCCCAATGATCTATCACTTGCAATCACCAGTCTAATCTGAAGAAATGGCAAATTCATGAGCATTCATAGTAGACAATTGTATAATCCCCACAGAGTTGTTTGATTAATCTGCAAACTTACAACTTCACAACTTTAAACTTCAATGGACCCTGCTACAAACAAACGGCTTTGACAATTTTTGTAATCACATGGATTATGTGAGGTATAGTTCTCCTGATAGCCAATAGGCTTACATTCTGTGATGTCAAAGTTGCATGGGGTTTTCCCGACCTAATTTTAACTGTTTTTTTTTCTTTTTTTTGATCATTAAATGCGTTACATAATTTGGTAGGCGTAAAACCTCTAGAGGCTTGTTAACCTAATAAAATAGTTACACGCTAATAAGCACACATTTACCAATGAAATACAAACTCATTTTAACAATTATTTTAGAAAAAACAAGTTATTAACAATAACAAAGGGTGCAAACGTTGTTTCAAATGAATACAGATAAAATAAATAAACAAAAGATGATTAGATGTTCCTATTACTAAAAAAATGATTCTCAATTTTCTTCTTAAAATGCAGAAGGCTATCACAACTTTTAATGTCATCAGCAAGTAAATTCCAGGCTGATGGTCCACTAAACTTCATTTAAAATTAAAACTTTTCTATTCTTAGAAATGGTAAATCAAATTTTTCAGAATTTCGAGTTTGTAATGAACGAATGTTTCTATTTTGGATGAACATATTGACAAAGCTTAAGGGAAGTAAACTATTTACATACGTATACATAAAAATAGACACTTGGATGGAGTTAATTTCATAAACAGAATGAGCTTTTGCAGTATTAAAGACTACTACACTAGGTATGAAATGGTGCATATGTAAAGCAATTTTTAGGGCTCTTTTTTGTCTAACAATTAATGGTTTAATCGAGGTTTTATAAGTTGAAGCCCAAACAATATTACAATAGTTCAAGTAAGGTAGTATAAATGTTTTGTAGAGATTTAATTTCCACAGTCGGTTGAGAGTGTATCTTACTTATACAGAATACAAATAGATTTACTGATTTTGTTACTGATATAGTTAATGTGGTATTTCCATGTCAGCTTATCATCTATATAAACACCTAAGAATTTAATAACTTCTACTTGAGTCTTGAGCAATTTCTTTATCATCTAATTTAATTCTAAGGTTACAATTAGTCCTATCATTACTGAATTTAATACAATTAGTTTTATTTACATTTAAAAAAGTTGGTTCGCTGCAAACCAGTCTGAGAGTTTATTTAATTCAATATTGAAGTTGTCAGTTAACTCAGATAAGTTTTTGCGTTTCAAAAATATGTTGGTATCATCAGCAAATAAAACAAAAGTTAACATATCACTCACTAGGGGCAAGTCATTAATATTTAATAAGAAAAGCAGTGGCCCCAGGGTAGATCCCTGAGGCACACCACATTTCATAATTTAAACTTGACAAAATGATACTGTTATATTTTACCTTTTGGGGTCTATTATATAGGTATAGGTAGTTAGTAAACCACAACAGTGATGTATTTTTAAGACCATAGTGTGATAATTTACGTAATAAGATTGAATGGTTAATGTTATCAAAAGCCTTTTTGAGATCAATTGATACGGCAACAGCTAGTTCTTTCTCATTCATTGCCTTATAAATATAATCAGTTACTGTAACTAGACCATGGTCAGTTGAGTGCCCTTCTTGGAACCCATATTGATGCTTGTAGATTAGATTATTCACAGTTAAGTAGCTATATAGTTGATTATACATTAATTTTTCGAAGATTTTGGAGAAAACACTCAAAACTGATATTGGGCGATAATTGTCAGCAAGTTGCTTATTGCCTTGTTTATGGATAGGAGTAATTACAGCTACTTTTAGCCTATCAGGAAATATTCCTGTAAGAAAGGAGATATTCGTCAATGAATTAATGGAAATTTAATTTGATCGTACGCAGACTTTAATACTGATGAACGAATTCCATCTCTGGGGCAGAGTTTCTTAAAGTTGAAAATACCTTTTTTGAATCATCCTCGCTTATATTACGACGTGTAAAGCACTCTGATACCATGTTGAAACTGTGACGCTCAGTTTTTGTGGATTCACATTGGCTAGAAGCCAGTTAACCTGACCCAGTCTAAAATGACATCACAGCTTGCAGAAGTTATACGGCTGGCTTTAAATAAAATGGTTTATTAATTTCTATAGGAAGTTATTGTTAGTAGCATTAAAATATCCACATTCACTCATCTGTTACAACCCAAGTGATGAAATGAAGATTGAAATAACCTGTGTAACTAAAAATTCGTTTTTTCTTCATTGCAACAAGTTTTTCGAATACTTTTCACAGTTGTAGGGGAGGCCAGAGCTGGTTATCACAGGGGCAGGTTGTCACACTGTATAAAATTTAAGCAGGCTATATATCTATTTAAAGCAAGTAGGAGCACATTCATTGTATATGAATGTCTAAAGAGGAGTGACTTAAACCTTTCTTGTATCTAATCTACAATTTTCATTATGTTAAGTGTGTTTCGTACCGAGCTTCCTATTTTCAACAGATTTAAAATCGACTTATAAGCCTGTAAGGCTGGGTGACAATAATACAGTTTATATTTGTATGAGAACCATGTCATGTCACAAGTCAATAAAGAATATCTAATCTAATCTATATACCTATGGCCTAGTTAAAAAATACTGAAGCCAAAGTGTGACATGACCATCAAAATTTTAAAATGTTTATATGTATCAAATGACCACATGATATTGTAACAAACATGTCTAAGTTCTAGAAATTGTATTTACCATTTTGCTTTGGTTTGTGGAAATAACTAATAAAAGCCAAATATTACCAAATTCTATTTATTTTCATTTCCATGGCAGTAAAAGAAAAGTAGACTAAACGGTAACTTATCTTCAAATTAAATCAATTTTTTTTGTTGGATGACAAAACTCATATACTTTTAAGTCTTAAAGGCTGTTTTCATCCAATTTCAACAAATATTTTATGAGGAAAACAGTATTTTTCGAAATGTTGTTGCAATATTAAAGAAAAAACTTACATATTTTCTCCCCAGATGTATATATTTCCTCTAAAATGATTTCACTTATCCTGTGTTATGCGTCTGTATGTGGGCTTCGAATTGGTACCAAATAAGTGCTGCCAAAGTTATTACAAACAGAGCAAACAATGATAGAAGCGTGTTTTTAGGCCTATTTTTCAAGACAAAAAGCCAATTTTGGGTAAAGGCATGACACAAAAGTAAAAAAAAGTGTTCTGGTTTTGACCCAAATAGATCTTATATGCATTATCAGTACTAACTGGATGAAGCATAAGAGTAATTACAAAATTAAAGTGAAATTTGTATTGGTTATTGCATTTTTCAACAAATTGGCCCCAAATTATGAGGAAAGCTTCACAAAGAGCAAAATTTTGATAATTAAACATTGAAATATACTCCAACTACTGAAAAATTGTGTTGAGTATCAGTAAAAATAATACTAGAATGATTGCTTTACTCCTTACAAGAAAACCATGAAAATAAGATCAATATTTTCCATAGCATAAAACACTTGCGACAAAGCCCCATTTAGGAAATCTTTGTATTTTACCACCAGAAACCAGCTGCGGACCTGGATTACTTGATTGTTTCACAAAACTACACAGATTTTCAATATTAAAAGCCAAACCAGATTTAAAACGGAGCTTTTATTGCTCTGTGGCACTTATTCTTGGCGTTACGCTTGTGACGGATTCGCCTACCCTGCTATTCATCTGAATTTTTTGGTGAAATGAATTTTCCACAACCATTAGAAGCTCCAAAATTGGTAAGCAGATATAAGACTAGGTCTCAGAGGCCAAAAGATTCAACTGACACATGTCAAAGGGACACTAAAGCATCCCAGATCAGTAATTGTCAAATTTTACTTAATTTTTGGAAGTCAACCTATGAGTAAAACAGCTCAATAGTGTCAACACTGGCAAATACTTGATTTGATGGATTGATTAAGACTGAGGATGTAGAGATTCCAAAAGGTGTTGAGAAATTGTCTTAGAATACGTAGACATTTGTAAAACTGTAAAAATCCAAGTGGTCAAAAATGTTATGTCACGTTTTTTTTAGTGAAAAATGCTTGTTTTTCAATGTAAGTGTACTCTATCTCAATAACTATGAGCCAGACTGTTGTGAAATTTTCAGCAGTGGTGTAGCCAGGCCTCTGCCAAAGGTGGGGCAATGGTTGGGGCAGTACTTTTTGAGGGGGGGGGGCAAGATACATGACCAATTTTATCGACATTTATTGACATTTTTGGATAAAATTCACATGACTCGAACAGTGGTCATTTTCGTCATCACTAGACATGTTAAATTGAACATGAAGTGCATGAAAATTAATTATATGTTGTATTTGCATATAATTTCAAGGGATTAGATATTTTGCTGCTAAGCGTCAAGGTATTTATCATATCTCACTTCAATTTGCTTTACTGAATGTCGCTAAATATTGAATGTAGATGATTGGAACCTGAAATGACAAAAAACTCAAAGAAAACATCAGAAAAGTAACATTTTTATCAAACAGGAAATCAGTTATCACAATGAAAATCATCTTTCAGTCTTGAATAAGAAACAGAAAAGTCAAATTCTCATGATATAACAATCATCATCTCAGCAATGTGGTCACACTAGAACAGAAAAATTGCATTTATCATCAGACTAGGCCGAAAAGCTATTTGCAAATAAAATTATATATATATCGGAATGTTATTATTGTCATATAGAGCAACAAAAAACTGTCTTGATCCTTCATTAGAACAGAGCTGTGTAAAAACAATAGAAACACTAAATTGATCCCTGGTTGTTAGATTATCAAGAGTGTCAATATTGAAGAATAGTTAATTTTTTAAAAATATTATTTTAATTTTTTTATTTTTTTTTATTTTATTTTTTTTTTATTTTAAACTTTACTTCGTGTAAATACTTTTTTTTGTTATACCATTTGTGCTTTTACTTTTTTTCCGTTCTGTTTTTACATTGTACCATGAATTGTACGTTCAGTACGAAAATAAAGATTTATTACTTCTGATGTTGTGACTGTTTGCAAATATGTCTCCAAACTCATCCAAATAAAATAAATTTGACATTTGTCATTCAATATGAGTTTGAGAGCCTCTTTATCTGCCATTGATTTTCTCACAAAGGTTTTTATTCTCTTCATGGCAGAAGAAGCACTGGACACTGGGATCGTCACTGCGATTTTACAGAGCTTGTAGGCCCATGGCTCATGGAAGTCCTCTCTGTATGCTTGAATAATTTGACAAATTCGGGAGGGTTCAGATGTTGTTTCGAGGCCCTGCATTTTTTTTGGCTCCGCCAGTTGCTTGGTCCACTAAATAATTAGGTTAGCGTTTGAAACACTATTTGGAGGAGGTTAATCTTCGCAGAATAGTAAAACTCGGTCATGCACTGGAAATTTCATGCTTATTTTATTTTTTTTACTCCAGAGCCAGAGGGGGGGCAAGAGGGGGGCAAGAGGGGGGCAAGAGGGGGGCAAGAGGGGGCAAGAGGGGGCACGAGGGGGGCAAGAGGGGGCAAGAGGGGGGCAAGAGCGGGCAAGAGCGGGGCAAGAGTAGCCACAAGTGGGGCAATTGCCCCACCTTGCCCCCCCCCCTTGGCTACGCCACTGATTTTCAGGAAATTTGCACAAGAATGCACTTTAAGCAATGGTGTACCATTAAGTTGTCACATACAGCCATTCTCACATTTTGAGAGCCCTACAGAAAATATGCTGTGTGGCTTCATTATATTTGAACTAGGCCCTAGGTCATTCGAGATCTGGATGTCATATTGGACATTTTAAAAAAATTCAGCGCTTGGGGTAGGTTATCTAAATTTCAAGGCAGGTTGTCACACACTCGGGGCCTGACTAAGACAAGTTATTTGGGACATATGGCCTGGTGCAAATGGGTCAAATTTGAAAACAGTGAAATTTCAGTCAGGCAAAAGTTGATTTGAAAGCAGGTTTAAAGGAGCTCCTTTCGATTTATTTAGCTAGGTAAAACAATCACCTTTCATTGTACTTTGATGTCCAAGGGTCATGAAGTTTTTAGGTGCAGTGGAGGTAAATACCAGGGTACTACTTTTAGGCGTCATTAACATCACGCTGTAAAAACTCCCAATATTTCTCAAAATTAACACAATCATACCACCTGCACTCATGCAGAGGTAGTATGAGGTACAGACAGAACAGTCATATCGAAAAAAGAGTCCTGGTATCTGCCTGACAGCAACCACAATCAAAATAAATGGCAAGTAATTACATTTTTCATTTTTTCTACACTTCCATTAAGTTTTTCTTTCACACTACTTGATTTCAGCTCAACAAACTTTATTTAGTTACTAAACTGTACTCATGCCAAATGATTCCTGCGAAAAAAGATCCTGTGTAACACTTTTTAAACTTCAAATCAAGCAATAAACTATTTTTTGACCTGTGAATCGTGACGTTAATGACAAAATATGACGCTTGTGACACTAATGGCTGGTAAATTACTCCTGAGCCTCTTATTTGTGCATATAAGTTAGTAAAATATCATAAGTGCAAAAATTATTGGAAAAATGTAAGAAATTTTATTGTTTTTACATGTATGCTGCACCCAGGAAGCTTACTGAACTGGTACACTGCTGCAACCGTGCAAATAAATCAGGTCTTCCAAAATGCCTGTGACGTCACATTTGCCAATGACTAGAGTCACTTCCATTGGGATGTTAGAGTGATACCGCCAAAACTGCCTTTAGAATCACACATATTTTATTAAAACCATGTTCATTAATGACATGTGACGTTAATGACAATTTTAAACTAATATTTCCTTGAACCAGTGAATACATTATGTGATGCCAATCTTGGCTTGCATTAAGACTTGTGTACACAAAAGCAAGTTCCACAGTGTTTTTTGTCCAGATATACATGGCCAAAATTAGCCAGGAGGGCGTTTGTTAATGACAAATCAAGGTAGGACAACTGACATTTTGGTATAAATAGTGTAATTATCTATATTCTGTGCAGTTTATGGACTTGCAGCTGGTTCAGTCAGCTGCTAGGGTTCCTAAAGATCATCAAAATTGAAGTGGTATAAAAAAATGTTTGTCGGTTGATTTTTTATGAGAAAAATCACTGGGTGTGACGTTAATGACATGAGATTGGAGACAAAGACACAAGAGCCCCCTGTTGTTGGGTAACAATATCCATCAAGCCCCTGGATTTAGAATTTGAAAGGGTGTTGGTCAAGGTTCAATTTGAGGTGCAAATGAGGTGGATTAAGGTGACAAGTTAAATTATTTGAGGTGGTTTGTGAAGGAAAATGCTAGTGGAGACAAGCCATTTTCAGGGGGGTAGGGCACTTTCGTTCAATTTTTGGAAGGGGTAAAAGTTGTCTGCCACACATTTTCTGCGCCAAATTTTATGCTGATATGTTGCTCTAAAAACAAATGACCACCACGAACCTTGCATGTACATTCATGTCCCTGTGAATTGCTCTAAGACACTGGAGACAAGAATTTCAGCTTTACCAAATTTTGACCCAAATAAGAGCGTGACAAGGGAGTGAAAAATAAAGGTGCTGATTTTACATGGAATCTTGATGCAATTTAGAGTATATATGTGTGGCAACAAGTAACCAAAAAATCAGGGTTAAGTAACCGTTTCCGACAAAGTTATTGTGATTTTTTTCAGTGAAAGAATCAATAACATAATATTGAAATCTGATATAATTAAGGTCTGTCATAAGCATTGTACAGTGTATAAGTCAAATCTAATCAATTTCTTTTTCTGTTTGGCTATGTATGACAAGCATACATATTTTGGTGAAACACAGAACTGTCTTAGGTGTTCCAAATTTTCAAGACAGCAATTTTTCACAAAGATTTGTCCAGTTTTAAAACAAGACATAATTAAACATTTTCTAAATGAAGATTTACACATTTCTAAAATGATAAAGAAGGTCATATATTGCTCAGTATATACAGCTTTGTTCAAACCCCTTAAAATCAGCAAAAGCATGATGTCTGATGATGTAACCAAAAATGTCATGATACCGAAGCCTTGCCCATATATAATAAATACCTAAATATTCACACTAATATGCACTATACAAGTCTCTCCTACCGGTTCCTGTTTCTTTGTCAAGTACTAATAGATATACTTCGAAGTTTCAAATAAAGTGTCCGCAAGAATTTCAACAGGATTTCCCCAAAAACGTCTTTTGCCATTTTCTATTCTTTTTCTCTCTCACTTTTTCCCCCTTTCTGCCCTATTTTCCCATCTATTTGCCCCACATTTCAAATTTTTTTCTCAATTTCCCCATTTTGTCAATTTCCCTTTTTTTTGGTCAATTTACCCAATTTGTCCATTTCCTTATTTTTGCCCAAAAAGTTGTCTGGGGGGCAACTTGCCCCCCGCCCCTGTCCCCCCCCCACTAGCTACGCCACCGCAACTGTCACTGATTGAAAATACATAATTCACAAATCACTTCTTTTTGATAATGCAATACAGCGGACGTCATACCTGATCTCCTTCATATTGGCATGCAAGTTTCACTGTGGAAGAATTAAATGATTTAATTTCCAGAGAGAGGTTATCGTCAGCCAGTGTCACTTGTGTCAAGAAAAGGAATAGAAGCAATCCAAATGAGTATTCTGTAAAGAAAGAGAGAATCAGATGTTATATGTATACATGCATTCAGTTTTAGGTACACCATTTTAATGTGTCAGGGAAGACAGAGACGAGATGGATGTGTGATTTGATCTGTTGATAATTAGGAGTCAGATGGGCTTTTGTATACGCTCATGAATTCTTTATTTCTAGTTCTTGATAACTCTAAACATTATTGTTAGAACACCGATTATACCATGTTTATTAATTGATTATTATACCATTCGGTATGAGACACCATTTTGTCCAACCTGGACGCTTATATGATCCGCATTACTTGTTTACAGTTAAAAACAGTCAAAAACAAATGTAAATTTTTTTTCAAATGAGGTAAGGGCACAATTCATAGCATGAGTAGGTTTAACTATGATTTTTACAAATAAAACAATTTGGTACATCACATTTTTCAAGATATTTGGATAAAAGGTAGTTTTTGATGTAGACAGAGAGTCCAAGTTCGCTATGTGTAGTTATTTTGTCTACAATATTTTCTATCTTTTTATTTAATTCTATAATGAGCTGATAACGAATATTAAATTCAGTTGATTTATGCTTTATTTTTGGTTTTTGATATTCACTCTTTTGTGTGTTATAAGAATGTGTTTCTTTTTGTCATTTTATTTGAAAGTTATCTAAGAAGTAACTGGGAAGAGATTTATTGTACAATCTATTATAAAACTAATTTATTTTTCTTGTGAGTATGTCAGGAATTTTAAGAATCTGTAATATTTTAAACAACTAGAACTTCCCATTAGACACATATATTTTAGAGGAAATGGCCAATGAGGGCAAATGTACTGGCATGGTGACATATATTTGTATCATCTAAAAATGTGAGAAAAAATAGCAACAGCCTCCCCCATGGAATGGGCATCCCATGTGTGTATGGCATGAGAAAGGAGGAAAAAGTACCCCCCCCCCCGTGACTATCCAAGGCATGACATTAAGGCAAAAATTGCAGGGAAGCATTCTCTGGAAAAGGTGTAAGGTTTTAAAAGGGAACTGTGCCGTTGTGAAGAAACATGTGAATATTATATATGAAAGTGTGTGGAAATGGAATTGCAAACTTCTGTATTTAAAGCAAAAGAAATTAAAAGAAGCAGTGTAAATGATATTTCATGCACTGAAGTAAGTGCATTTGAACAATCAGCTGGTATGGCGGAGAGCAATGTGCAAAAGTTTGAAACTGTGGTGCATTTTTTTTATGGCTCCCAGAACAATGCAGTACTACTACTGTACTACAGCCACGTGAATAGAGATGTGTGGAAAGCATACAGGTGTGGATAGGTTGTTAGAGGTAACAGACAGTTGTGTAAAGATAACAATTTGTAGAGCTTTTGAAAACACGAAGATTGATGTATAGCATGGCGAAATCCATGGAGAATTGGCGATGTGCATAAAGAAATGAGGTGTGGGCAAAACTTTCAAATTTAATATAGGATGGCTCAGTGTGTGCGTTATATTTGCTATGACATATAATTCGTACTGCTCTATTTTGAAGTTTCTGGATGTCCATGCTATTGAATCCCCTACACAGTATCCCACAGTTCAAGTGAGGATTTATCAGTGCATTATATATTGTTTTCAGAGTATCCTGGGGTAGATAGTGTCTCAGCTTGCTCAATATGTAAATTGTTTTCATTATTTTTTTGCCAATGTGCCTTTTCTGAAGTGACCAGTTCATATTTCTATCGATCTTTATGCCAAGGAGTAAGAAATCATCTACATATTCAATGTTTGTGCCATCAATTTTTAGAGTCGGATGAATTATCTTTCTTTTATTTGCTGTACTGAATATCATACACGTAGTTTTTGATACATTTAGCTTAAGTTTGTTACTTTTCAGCCACCTGTTTATGTTTTGCAATTCATTATTTAGCAGTAGTTCTGATGGAGATTGGGTGTTTTTTTCGTATTGTAATATAGTAAGTAGAGTTGTATCATCAGCGTATGTAATGAAGCTTCAAATTGATGGCTATAATATAATTAATGACAGTGAGTCTTTTTTCACACCATATGAATGTAACTTCTCTATCAAGATATCATGTCTGATGGAATCAAAAGCTTTGCTGAGATTGATAAATATACTTAGTGGTGTATTGCCTTTATCTTTTTCATAAGTAATTCTGTCAATAACTTCCGTAACGGCTAGTTCTGTAGAATGTTGTTCTCGGAAGCCATATTGACTAGAAAAGTATAGTTTATTAGTTTGAAGATATTCATGCAACTGCATATACAGTGCTGCCTGTAAGTAAGTGAAACGCATGACATTGTGCCATTGCATTAATGTTAAACATCCTTAATCAAAATGCCTCTGGAAGGACGAATTCTCATCCGATGAGAGGAAAACATTTTGGGTCATAAAGGCCGATATGTGAGGCATGCGGGATAAAAATAGCAGCCAATTTTCTTTGCTGTAGTTGGAGTTAGGTATGGGTCAAAGTCTGTGATAAGTAAGTGAAACGCAGGCCCAATGTTAAAAGATAGGGAAGGGTGGTTCACTTACTTATCAAAGACTTTGACCCATACCTAACTCCGACTACAGCAAAGAAAATAGGCTGCTATTTTTATCCCACTTGCCTCACACATCGGCCTATATGACCCACTTTGTTTCCCTTTCACCTGATGAAAATTCATGCCTCCACAATCAGTTAGGCTGAGGATGTTTAGCATTGATACAATGGCACAATGTCATGCGTTTCACATACTTACAGGCGGCACTGTATATCACTTTTTCTAATATTTTTGAGATTGCTGGTAGGATGGATATTGGTCTATAATTTTCGATCAATTTTTCATCTCCTTTCTTGAATATTGGCAGAACTTTTGCAATTTTTAGGATGTCTGGAAAAATCCCAGTTTCAATCATTTGGTTCACTATCAGTGTTATTGCTTCATATATCTCTAGCTTTATTTGTTTAAGTAGACTGCATGAGATTTGACCTTCTCCTTTACTTTTCTTTGGTTTTAGTTTATCTATGATGGTTAATATTTATGTTGCTGTAACCTTTCTAAAAGAGAAATGTGAATTGCATGACACTTGCTTCAGATAAGAATCAAAATGTCTTTCAGCATTACCAAAGTCTACATCTGTTTAAGTTTTGCATGCAGCGTTTATATATATATATATAATGACTATTGAATTTTTCTGCCATGATTTGCTTATCTGTGATTGTGTCATTATCAATATAGATCAGTGATGGCAGTTTATTTTTATTGGAGGTCTTATTCAGTACATCATTAATTGTAAGCCATGTGTTCTTAATGTCATTTCTGAATGTATTGAATATGAATTGATAATATGACATCTTTGCTTGCCGTATGGCACATTTCAGAATTTTGTTGTAAGTATGCAGGTTGACCTTATGTTTTTCATATGAAGGAGTATTTATTTTGGCTTTTTTGAGTTTGCAGTATAATTTATCTCGATACTTGAGTGATTTAATCATTCCTGCCGTTATCCATCCACTATTTTTGTGCCTGTATTTGTTGAATTTGACGGTTCTTGTTGGAATGTATTGACCAATCCCTTTTTGTAAAATGTTATAAAGTATGCCATATGTGTCATTTGGGTCTTTGCTCTCACTTCTTTTAATTTTTCTGATATATTTGAACTTTTTTAGTCATATTTGAGATCATTTATACTATTTTCACTATAATCAGTTATTCTAATTGTTTTCACCTTACTTTGGGGAAGCTTTGGAGTTTCCAGGCAAATGAAATAAGGTTGATGATCTGAAATTTTGCACATGCATATACCACATGTCGTTTTGGTAAATCTCTCCGATAGTTTGCATAGGAAATTATCTATTAATGTGGTAGTTTTTCTAGTTGTTCTGGTTGGCAAAGTAATTTTTGGTATGTATCCGTTTCCTTATATCAAGTTCAGAAATTCATTAATGGCAGGCCTTTTGTCTAATTCTAATAGGTTCATGGTAAAATCTCCGCCTAAAATTATTTCTCCTTTGAGATTGTACAGGATTTCCTCCATTTCTTTAAGAAATGAATTTACATTTTCTGCAGTTGACCTGTGTGGTCTATATATATTACCGATAGAAATATTTTTGCCATGTGATATATTGACATTTATGTCCTTCCCATATCTTGCTTGGACTTGTTTTGATTTCTAGTAATTCATATTTCATATTGCCAATCCTCCGTGAGCGCTGCTTTGACAAGTTTGTAAAACCAAATTATAGCCATCAATTTTAAGCAAATTGGATGTACATTCAGGCTTTCTTTTACCCATGTTTCCTGAATACATATAATGTCAAATTCTGAGTTATTATTTTTAAGATTCTCTACATAAATCCTCAATTGTTCAATTTTTGCATTGAGACTTTGGATGTTTATACTGAGGCACTTGAACTTATGTGATCTGTTTTGGAGAGTTTCAATTAGCAGTCCATCTACCATGTATGGGGAATGATTAATTAAGAGGGGCTCCTCGTCACTAATGGTATCACTGTTTTCAATCATATGATCTAAAGAATTTCCTTCACTTTTCAGCTGTTTTATGCCAAGATTAATTGTGTTACTAGCCATTGTGATTTGAATCTAGTTTTATTTTATGTAAATGTGATAATGTAATGTCCGAACATGAACTCTTTGTTTATTCATTGTTATTATTTATTTTATCGATTTGTCGCGTTTTTCGCGTTTTTGCCTTACTCACACTAGACTTAGTGTCCTAACGTGTCTTGTCATTTTCTTGTGCACTTGTGGATTCATCATGTCGAGGGTATTCTCCTGGTCCCTTTTGTGTATTTTCTTGCGTTTTTGCTCGTATTTCTTCTTGATTATTTTCTACATCATTTTCATCGTGATTCTCATTTTCAAATTCTATTTCCTCTGTTTCTGGCTTCAAATCTTCAGTTTTTATTTGCTTTTCTGGAGCTATATATGATGTGAAGTTTTCAAATATCTTGTCTTTTCTGTCACTTTTCTTGGTACATTTCTTTAATTTTCTACAATGTATGTCTCGCCATCTTCTGTCCAGGTAGAGCAGATAACTTGCTTACTTCTAAGCTGTCTCGCCATACAGAAAATGTAATTCTCTTCTTTGGTCAGGTCCTCTGAGAGATATATGTTTGTACTTTTCAGGGCGGCCAGCCTATCTCTGTAAATAGATTTTGTATCCCTTGCCGAACTGAACGTGACTAGATACCTTGATTTCTTTTCGTCGGATGGCTCCAAGTTGTTTTTCAAAATTTTTCTGATTCCATTTATTGACCGTTTTATGCAAAATTTTCAGATTATAATATCTTCGATTATTTTTTGGCACTAATCGTCGTTATTTTTGGCATTGTAAACATTATGTTGTGATCCCGAATTCAACGCTGCAATTTCATTGTAATTTGTGTCACTTGGGAATTTGGTGTGTTTGTAATGATGCTGGCATATGTTGGTTTGTTATATTCAAATTTTCCTTTTTCCTGGAGATTTTCTTTTAATGATGTATTTTCATTGTTCAATCTTGTAATTTCTTCTTCCATTTTTTGAAGAACAAGGTCCAGTTTGGCATTGTGTGCATCTTTTAATTCACAGATCAGTGTGTTTATTATGCTGATAAGATCCGCATTTTGGTGGGATACTTCACAGTTGCACTTGGTTGCGTTTGTCTTTGCTGTTCCTGCCTCAACCTGAGTTGGACCAGTTTTCATTTTTGCTTCAGAAATTGACGTGCGTAAAAACTCCAATTTTGAGACTGTGCTTCCTTTTTTCGTTTGCTGCTCCCTCATAATGAACCTTGTGTGTTTGGGTATTATTTGACATGTTGTGTTAAATAGTTGTTAAGGTTCGTGCTGTTGTAGGTGATTGAATGGCTCTATCTTAGTTTTCCTTAGGTGTGTTCAACCTCACTTTGAGCACTGTACATTTTTTCTTGTTGTAGGTTGAATTTTTTAGTGGCTGATTCTGAGAAATATTTGCTCTTTAGAATTTATCCAGTATTTCTTTCTTGTTCTCTGGGTTATGTTCAAGTACTGTGACAATTTTCGTATGTTTCCGTGAGGTGTAGTTGTGTATTTCAAGCCCATTTTCTGCTGTGTTGTTTCGGTACTGTTGCTCTCTGAGAGCCTCATTTTCACGACAGAGAAAATCAATTGGAAAGGGTTTGACTTTCCAAGGAAAATCTATGACATTATATATATAAATACATATTTGATATTTAAACATTTAAATTGTCTATAGTTATTTGATAGGATTGAGCTGACGAAGCAGAATGATGTGGGAGTCCGATTTCTGGTGTTTCAATACTTATAACTCTTCATGGTCAAAGAACCTCATAGAAGTCACAACGCCATTTTTAGCAATTTATGTTTTTTTTACGAATTTAGGTTACATATTATGAATAAACTCAATAAAACTACTTCATAGTTCCGTTAGATAAAACTACTTCATAGTTCCTTTAGATGCAATCACTCCAAACTTGGTAAGACGTTAGAAGAAGGTTTCATTTTTATGTGTTTTCCACTGTTTAGTCTTAAGTATGGTTTAGGCCTATGTTATTTTTTCTCTTACACAAGCAATTAGTCCAGAACACGATTATACCACCATAACATTGGTGTAAGAGTGTCTACAAGATATTGTACGCAGCATCCAAGCCTCATATAAAATATTACAGGCCATTTAATCAATATTTGAAGTATGAATGACCAGCCCTGTAAAAAATAATGAACTGTTTTCACATTGCCGAGTTGAAAAAGGTGATTGTGAAGCTTACACAACCACCACAGTCCACCCGAAAGTGTCCATCAACTCAAACATATCCTGGAATCACTTTGGAATACATCATGTTCTCCATTTTTTGAGGACACGAGTCAACAGATTAATTTTTGACTCCGACTCCCAACTCCACCTGAAAGTCAATTTCCGACTCCGACTTTAACTACACCCAAAAACCTGCGATTCCACTACTCCGACTCATGACTCCAGTTCCAAAGCCCTAGTCATTAGTGCTGTCATCGCTTTTCTCAGCGTTTTTATGTCATTACTACAGAAGAAATACTTATAATGTGTGCCCTCATGGCTGCCTATTCACACAAGGCTGTTTGCCACTTAATTCATCACACTGAGCTGATTTTAACCATGTGTTCACATAGGTCAATAATTATTGCAGCGAATAATTCACAATTAGAATATTCTGCAAAATCTAGGCTGCTATACTGTACACAAAATCATATTTCACTTGATAGTGCCTAAATAATATCATATGTGCTGGCCGAGTGCTTCTCAATAACATCAAACAAATGAAACAAGGTGAAAACATTTTATATATGTATGTTCTGGCAGATGTCATACTAGATACAGTTGAGTGCTTCTCAACAACATCAAGCAAATGTAACAAGGTGAAAACATTGCTATTCGGCATATAGACCTAAAAAAGTCAATTGATTCTGATTCACCACGTAATGCTCCCAAAGACAAATCTGCATGTTAACCAATGCTTCAAGTGTTAGATAATGACATGTTGTACATATAGAAAGACATGCAGAAAGATTTTAAAAAATATGTTAAAATTTCTGTTCCAAAAAGACTTTTCATACATGAAACATAAAATATATATAAAAATCATACGATATGTGAAGTAATATCAAAAACATACCTCTTGTTGGAGCCATATGTTATAGTCATCCTAACACGTAGAAAATGAAAGCGTTAGTAGCCAGACAAGTTTCTAAAGAATTAATCTTCTGTTGTAGGCCTATACTTGACAAATCTTATCTAAAAGAAAAAATTATCTTTGTGGGTCATTATTTTCAACAAACTAACACTTCGTTATTGAGTTGTTATTTCCTCCACATATATTATCTTATCAGATAATATAACACAGATGAAATTTTAAAAAAAGCAACATTCCAAAATGATTTCCACTCATTAGATTGGTATTAGTCCATTACATACAAAATTACATGAGAAGAGACACAATATAACAAATTGTCTGGTGCATTAAAGTGGCTTAACATGGAGCAGAGACTATACTACAATTTATGCTGCAAAATGTGGAAGATTGTGAACAAAGAACCCCCAGACTATCTCACCAACTTAGCTGAAGAGGTAAATTATGTACATACATACAACACGCGGGCGGCGACCCGAAGAAATATTTATGTGACAAACAGCCGCAAAAGCTCCTTAAAGTTGAACGGTACTAAGGCTTGGAATTCATTGCCAACCAAAATCAGAGACTGTGATAACTATAAATGTTTTAAAAGGATGGTTGTGAGGCACTTATATTATATGGACTCCTAGGGCCGATTTCACCAACATGGTACTAAGAGAAAAGCCAGGTCTTAGCTACAGTTGTGCTTGAAAATTAGTGAACCCATAGAGATTTACCATTGAAGACAATAATAAAGTTGTCTCACCATACTGGCCGTAACATAAATGATATTGCACGAATCATTGAACCAATGACTGTATTATACCATTGATTTTTCCCACTACATGTACCAGCCTGGCCATTTAATTTGTATGAGGGGCCAATGCGCTAGATAGGGGTTATAATTGTGCAAAAGTAAGTGCACCCTAAGCGTAATGTTGAAAGATAGGAGCAGAGGGTGTACTTACTTTTGCACAATTATAACCCCTATCTAGCGCAAAGACCCCTGATACAAATCCAATGGCCAGGCTGGTACATGTAGTGGGAAACCTCAATGGTATAATACAGTCATTGGGTCCATGATTCGTGTAATATCATTTATGTTATGGCCAGTATGGTGAGACCACTTTATCATTGTCTTCAATGGTAAATCTCTATGGGTTCACTAATTTTCAAGCACAACTGGAAGTCCTGGTCTGGCTAAGCCAAATCAGTCAAGCAGAGCAGGATCAAGGAATTTTAGCTCAATGAAAGTAACACATAATATGTGAAAGCTCAACTGCTACAAACAAAATGTCTCAATTTCTCAAACGCAGCCAAAGGATATGCCAATATAGAGGGGGAGGGGTGGTTGACTGGGATATTTTTAAATATATATATATATATGATAGATTATAATAACTGCTTGCCCAGTTTTGGTGAAAAAAAGAAACATTTCGGACACATCTCCCTTTCCATCAACCAACCAACATGTACCAACCAACAAACCTATCTACATGTATATACTTAGATATAATTTGAGACAAATTGACAATTTTCACTTCAATAGGCCTATTGTGAATATTGTAGAATGTTACTATGAAATTTTTCATACTTTTCAAAATATCTTGTGTAGCCCAATAAAGTATTGCTGCCAAGCAGAACTTTTGAGTTATCATTTCCCATAGGTGGCAGAGTGCTCAACTGGAACTAGGTCCAGTAGAGGGCTTTGACACTCAGATTGCATGCTTGACCGATCGACCAGATCAGAGCAGACACAGCATTTGAAGTGAAAAGCAGCCAGCTACATTCACTGCTGTAATTCATTATTTTGGACAATATTCACATAATTCTGGTAGGTGATATTTTATGCTTGCATATTCACACATCACACATTATTATTTAGTCATTACTCATAAAAAACCACTTTACTTATAGTTTTAATATATTCTTCTTTAAAGGGATTCGTATGTGTTGGAGATTGGTTTCACATATTCTCATAGGCATAGGACCCCAACTAGGGTATTCTGTTTTTCTATATTCTCAATGCTATTAATTCATATTCATATGTTAAGTCTATTTCTTATTAGCATATTACTATGTGTGTAACTAATACATGTATACCAATTCACAGTAATTGATTGTTTATCATTGTTTGTAAAACTTATGACTTACTTGGATGTTCTATGGTAAACCATCATAGATTGATTCTTTATGAGAATATTATGTCATTAATTAGTATGTTATGTTAGAAACTATTTGGTTCAGTAATTTATCATGTTTTATGAAGCTGATTATGTATATTTACTCATTTATATTGTTTGACTCATTGTATATATTTCATATTGTTGAGTTCAGTTTCAACTCAACTTATAACTGTAAATTTGTAACTGTAATTTTTGTCAAGTTTACCATAGTTTGCTGTTGTCCGGAAAAATTTATCCAAGTTCTATAGGATAGAGGATGTATCCAACACCTTGTGTTCACAGCTTTGTTAGTAGGTTGGATAGCAGGTCAGAATTACATTAGACACAGAAGGAGAAAGATGTACAATTTTTATTTCATATTTTAATCAGTCACTTCAAATGGATTTTAAACTTAAAGGATACTGTCAACTTTAAATGTCAACTTAATGGTTTTAAAAGGTATGTGAAATTTATGTTTTACATATATATTGTCTACTGAATTTTTGTATACAAAAATACCCAAAAAAAGATTATTTGATGCTTATTTTGTGAACTTAGGAATTTTTACTTTTATTGAAAATAATTGATACAATTTGTGAAAATTATAGCTCTGAAATGGCTGCCATTAAGCATTTCTACTTTACATTTATAGGCCTATGTTATGTCAATGATAGTTCAGCCTCACATTGTGCCATGTCTACTTTATTTATTTAGTGACACATTTGGCTAATTTATTATGTTTATCTGAACATTCGGTGATTGGAATTATTTATATTTTATTCAGAATTATGTCAAATTGAAGTCAACCTACAACACTTGTGATATATATTGGTCTTGGTGTCTAGGAGATGCATATTGTGTAAGTGGTTTTAATAAGAAGTATATATGTAAATTTATTTATATTATGACAAATTATGATTGACTAGTTCGGTGTCTTATTTTAATATTTCTTTGATTATGACAAACTTATAACTTATTATACATTAGGACATGATTTTATACTTAGTTTATTTGGTATATTTGATATCTTTATTTATCCCATGATTTGAATTTTTGGTTTATAAATTAAAGCTATTGACTATAAAATAACTATTTATGAGACATGGTCTAATGACATCTTTTTCTACTTAATATTTTTGTGTGTGAATGTGGTTTGTGTGATTGTATTTTATTTGTACTCTTATTTATAATTTTGTATTTTTTCTGTTTTATGCAGATGTACCTGTACCTAGTACTGCGTTAATAAAGCGTACAAAAAGTCTACTCCTAGTTGCATCAATACATATTACAGGGTCATTTATGTGGAAAAAATTTGGGACGTAAAACCCGTCGTTTCTCCTCATTACCTCACCTTCTAACACTTGTAGTGACTGATTCTCACAGTATCATATTCGCTAGCACAAGCATCAAAGTTCGTAATATGTTTAATTTTTTTGTCTTACTTAAGCCCAATATCATTGTATTGCACATACTCAACAACATTTGTATACCTTGCGCAATTTAACATTATGGTAGGCCCCTCCCCAAGCTAAAGGTGGAAACAAGTTCTTTTTTCTATTTTGATGTGCTGAACAAACTTTTGTTTTAATGTCATGTGTTGAACAAACTTTCGTTTCATTGAAAGTCCAGAGCTTCCCTCCCCTCTCCTTTCCAAGTATTATCTGGTCAACCCTTCTAATTTACACTATGACAGTTTGAGATCACTGATCTGTAAGTTTGTAAAAAAATGTTCAAGAGTTAGTCATCCTTGACTAGTCTAAAGACTAAAGCACAGTTGGTGAAAGGGACTTAGTTAAACCAGGTTTAAAGCAGTTAATACCAGGACTGTTCAAACTATGTTGGTGAAATCGGCCCTTAGTTTCTATCTCAAATGTTTTAAACTGTTTATATATATTTGACTATCTGTCAACTGGAAATAGCATGGTCATGTGATATCTAATGTCAAAGGTCAAGGTCATATTATTAATAAAGATTATTAAACTTTTTCCAAATATTTTGGGCCCTCCCTTATCATGTCGACCAACCTCTATTTGTTTACAGCCCAAAGACTACTAAGTCTTGTTCATATATTCTTGAAGATGTGTTCATGCTAGTTTCTTGTCAAGATTTTAATTATTATGAATGCCAGAAAACTGCATAGGGGCATTCCATGATCTGTTATGCAATAAGTATTTATCTGTTATGAAGCCGGTGTCCAGCTGCATGGCTGGCAAACTGTCAGCCACGATCCTTCAATCTGGCATGGTCATCAGCTGGCAGTCCATTTTTACCAACTGGCAAAGTGTGCCAAGTTGACAGGTTCAACCAATGAAGCTTATCTTTGTAAACTAGGTATTTTTATGTCATTGAGTAGATTTGTGTTGAGCAATTATTACTACTGATCAAGCAGCTGGCTTGGAAAATAATGAATCCATACCAGCTGGCTGGGAGGTGCTGAATGATGGTTTGGCTGCATGGCAACCCAGCTCGCAACTTAAAAGATATTTTTCACCCAGAAACATACATGTAACATTTTGGATGTACAATATGTAAGTGTCACAAACAAAAGCAGACACTGATTTTGGCATTATAAAGGTATGCTCATCCTTATTCTTATAATAAAAGGCTGTCACGTCCAGGATGTCTTGAAGCCATTGCCATATGGGAAGCCCATTTTGTAGGGGGGGCTGTCACTATTTTGCCCTGGAATTTTGACATGTTACTGATGTCAACAGGGCAGCAGATCTGCCCTGTTATTGGTCAGAATTTGCCCTAATATCCCATTTGCCCTGATGCCATATCCCTACTGTGATCCAGAGGCATTTCTAGACAACCCTATCCAGTCCATCACAAAGCGAAAAAAATGTCAAATTTGTGAAAAAAGCGTCCCAAGCTGCTATCTCAGTAATAAATGATTATTTTTTCATGATTTTTTGCACAATGTCTCAGAACATCATTAAATTTAGATAAAACCAAATAAATTGGCCCCTGCAAGTAATGCAGGACAACATCAGGAAACACAAGGTTTGGCAGAAATTCTCTGTAAAGTTTGTACTGATTCTCACAATAGTAGGCTGTTTGTGCTCTAAATTTACTTATTATTGACAGATTTTCAAAATTTAAAGTTAAAATTGTATGTAAATCAAATTTATAGTTTAGAAATGTAATCAGTTGGAATATACTTGACTTTATAAGACCGCTACATAAAGTGTAAATCAGGTCAATCTCTTGGGGGAAAATACTTAGTGAAGGGAATGTCCAATTGTTAATTTATTTCTTCAATAGACTTGACTCTCTTTGTGGCTTAATTAATGGAATTCGTAAACAATATTTACAAATCCCTACAGATTATCTCTACTTCTGTCAAGGTTTTGATCCTGGAGTAGTTTAAGTGACCCCATCCAGTTTGACAGCTTAAAGAAAAAATTAGGAAATGTTAGTGTAAAATGTGCCAACCTCGAAATATCAGCAAGGAATTTTTTCCACTCTAATTTTACTGAAAACCGTTGAAGATGCTAAATTGTATTTCTTCCGGTGCTTTGAATATTTTGACTTTCTTTTTCATAAATATAATTTTGGAGTCAATCTGAAAAGGGGTCTGTCAAATACTAAGAATAATTATTTGGTATTTTGGGTGTTGAACTTCTCAACATTTTAAAAAATTTCATTCTTTCTCTACCAAAATTCCTGCTTCTTTTTCTTTTATAATCTGCACCTGTTTCGGTATAATCAGCTTATATTGAGTCTTTCACCCGATGGTATGTCTTGGAAAAATTTTGACGGTGCCATTGAGCTTGTATTTTGGAATTTCTCTCTATTTAAAATCATGAAAGTTTTCATAAAAACTTCAATTCAGTTACAAAGATATATAGGATTTATGGATTTTGATAGGAGTTTTGTATGTGTGTGTGCTACTACACCCTCATAAAATGCGTAGTGCTTTTTATTCAAAGAGTATGCTAAATTGGTTAATAATTGTCCCATTTCAAAAATTCAGAAACTTTCAAGCATCAAAATTTATTGAAGAATTCAGTCAAATTGACAGATTTGCTTTTTCAGCCATAGTAACGTTGCAAATAGGCCCGTCGGCGAATGATGCTGTTCAGACACTTTCACAAAAAAAATTATTCCAGCAAATTTCGGCTCAAGTTAAGTTTCCAACAGTTAGTAACCTCCCTGGACTGAATAAGCCTCAGGATTGGCTTATTCACATTTGTTCACACCTTTTCAACCAATCCTGCCACTTATTCAGTCAGGGAGGTCACTAAAAGTTGGATACTTGACCGGAGCCAAAATATTAAATAAATTTTGTTTTCAGTCATTGTTAGGGGCGACCATGGGGGCTTGGAGTTTTTTTTTTCTTTTCACGATAACGGCAGCAGTAATTATTTATTTCACTGAAACTGAGCAAGAAATGAGCCATTTCACTGAAACTGAACAATTTTTTTTTATTTCCCTAAAACTGACCAAAAAATTATTTATTAAAAAAGACTCCAGTCCTCCACCTCCCCCTCCCCCTCGATATTAAATGGTCACCTCCTAACTTTCCTTTCAGGATAAGTAGTCTGTTTTATTCAGTTGCTGTTCATTGAAGCATTTGTCAACCAGTGCATTTATCGAAGATACACATACTTAATCCATGTGTCAATGCATTTAGTCAGTTTCTCGAAATCTGTGCTTGTGATATGCAACTAAATCTGTGACATCGCAGTTTTGGGATAAAGTACAAAGTTGAAAAACACACAGCTATGAAAACGATAATAAACAGGCCAACTTGAAAAATATCAAAGTGATACTTCAAATCTCAGAAGTTATATTGCTTTGTTAATTTTAAAATGTTTCTAACTGATAGATACCGACTATACAGGTAATCTCAAACAGCTACTTGCAAAGTTTTGTTGACGTTGATTACACAATATTGATAACGAACATGACATTTCAGAGTCACTTGAAGACACCATTGAATACTGCAAAGAAAACTACATTGATAATAAGGAAATGTCACAGATGGAAGGTGAACCTGGCACACCTGGTAATATTTAAAAATATAATTTCTGAAAATCACATAGGTACAGCTGGCTGTAAATATAACTGTCTTGAGTCCAGTTATCCTTTTTAAATGAGTAACTTTGTATCAGCATGATGCCTCTATAGAAATTTCACAATTTTATTATGCACAGTGACAGGCCTAATCTTTCTTGACAGTGCACGTGATAATATATTATTAATCTATTAATATTTATATATTCGCATTATCAGAATTGCAAATGACAAGTAGCATGATAGAAAATATTTAACAGAAATGTGTTTTGACATCAACTGTCTATTATATACAGAAGGTCAAATAATGTCGCAGTAACTGTAATAGGCATGCAATAAACTTGTGTTCCCATCTTCAAACTTGTAATAAAAAACTCTGGAAGAGCTGGAAGAGAAATTATTTCAGAAATAAGTCATGAAACTTACAATCCTATAATTCATGGCTTTTAAAAATGGATGCTCTGACACCACTTTCGTTTCTTCATACATGCCTACCAGTGTTGTATTCTCAATATCACTATTCCTTTTCAGGAGACTACATGGACATGGGGGGAGTTGCCAAAGTGATGGATGATGAATCATCAGAAAATTGAATTAATCGGAAAGAGCAAGTCATCCACAAAAGCTATAATGATCAATCAATGTATGACGTATATTCTGTATATTATTTCTGTGAATAAAGAATATCCGACGAAGGGATATAAAAGATATGTTTTATTTACTGAAAAATAAATTGAAACATTGCAATTTTTTTATTGATATAAAACATAAAACTAAGTTCAAGAACAGTCAAACTGCATTAAATTGAGAAAATAAATAGTATTAACAATAATGTATTTTATCATTTTACAAATAATAATATTTTATAACAAAATTGATATTTATATAAAATTCTCATTTTGGACTCATTAATTGGTGAAGTACCATCAAATTTGTCCAAGGTTAACATATAAATTGCCATTTTGTCATATTTGCAAGAATAATGAGAAATTGAAAATGACAATGTATTTTCAAATCTTACCCACGCCTTCTTTTATGGCATCATCAAATTAAGAAATTCCCTATGAGCCTTGTCAGTACTGTTGTGGCAGTATCATTAAACACAAACAAAAAGATGTGCCTTTTAAAGTTATACATTGGCTTATAAGGTTTTTGCCAAAACACAAGATCTTGTTTATAAATTACATAATGATAGCATCAAAATGTATAGTAAAATGGCAAGTGGCAAGGAGCAACTGTATTGGGCACTGTTATATTCATCCCAATCAAAATTGAAAAAATTTGAGTGACAAATTATTGCTTTCATATTTATAATCCAGTGGCGGATACAGGGGGAGGCCTAAGGATCCCGGGCCCCCCCTAGACTACCCAGCTTTATAGTAGCATTTGGAAGAAATATTGCGATAATGCGGGCCCGTGAATGCCGAAACACGTTTGGGCCCCCCCCTAGGCTAACGTGTCTGGATCCGCCATTGTAATCGAAAAGTCAAACGTCACTATATATATCCAAATGTCATTAAGTAACTGGATCATTCATGATCTGTGTGATCTGTTCATGTAAAGAACACTGTTTCTTTTAAGCGTTCCTGGCATTTGTCACAAGTATCTATGGCTTCATACAATTGCCATGGCTCAAGAACGTAGAGCTCCTGACTTTGAGAGAGCAAGAAACTGTCAAGCAATACTCCGCAATACTTGGCAATGTAGTGAATTGTCTCAAATATCCGCACAGCCCACTCTCTTCCTTCCTCGCCATAATTGTTCAAATCCTCCTCAGTCGTCCAATTTGAAAAGTTTCCTTCATACTCTAACCGTAACTTTGCAGGGGTGGCCCATTTCTCTATGATGACATCGGCATGCTTTTTGTCAATTTTTGCTGGCTGTGAATTAAGAGGAAAAAAAAATTGCATAAATTGTGGTAACATAACGTTCTGCAAAACAGTTTTGTTTACATCCTCCTGGAGGATTTTTAAAGCATTTTCCATATTAACCTTTACCATGCAGAAGCATATGATAGTATTGCATTGCATTGTATGTATGAAGCATGCAAATTGAATAGCACATGTTCCATCTGGTGAATATAATTAATGAAAACTACATCTACGTGGCTCTCTTTCCCTTGAATCAAGATATTTTATTCCTTTCTGAATCATTGTGTTAAAGTAAATAGGGAGGACATTCTAAGACAAGTATTCAATCGCCTTGACAACCAATCAAACTTTAATTTTTTTTTTTTCGTGACACTTGTAAACTGGTGTTACGCTTATCCCCAATCTTGACCGTGTTTTTTCTCTGATTAGTTATAGAACGGATTCCTTATGAGGATGAGGCTATGCTTTCTCAAGTTTATGGCTTTGCAACAGACCAGATGGTGCTTAAAAATCCAACATATATGCATTATGGATACAATGAATGCGAGGCTATCATCTGTCTATATTTAAAAAATGTGTATTTAGGCTAAAATGTGTTTAAAATAAGTGGAATAAAATCAACAGCTTCAGTATTCATCAATGTCAATTACTTATTTTGGATATTTATCTGTTCAGACATATGTGACTCGCACTCTCTTAACAGTTATACTCCACCAAGACAGTTTTCTATTGTCTTTTGCCATGGTATAACCAACGGATTTGTTAGTTATACCACTGTTGGGGATTAAGTTAGCCTGTTGTACTGTTTTTTTCTGCAAACAACGCACCTTAAAATGACAACAAAGCCACAAAATTCAGTTAAAAATCTTTCAGGAGTCATATGGAGTATAAGTCGCTTATACAACTCATTTTCGGTGTATAACTATCATTTCAGGAGTTATTTACCTCGGGCTAAAGCCCTCGGTAAATAACCACCTGAAATGTTAGTTATACACCTCAAATTCGTTGTATAACCTATACTTCTATAACCTCCACATATTATATTACTTTATACATAAAAAAGTAATGAATCTTTAGAATAAAATGAAGAAAAAAAAATCATTTCTATACCATTTGTCCAGCAATGAGCCAGAATGCAGTGGTCTTTATTACTTGAGCAGTGATCACTCTTTCAGGTAAGTTTGAAGTTATTTCCAGTGCCTGCAACCAAAAACATTACATATTTTCAAGAGATGTAGACTGACATTGACAGTGCTTTGGTCTGGTTATGGTACAGCTGAAAGTTCCACATGTCCAATTGGTTAATCTCATTAATAATTACTAGAGGTCTCTCCACGACCTGAAGCAGCCAGACAGTTATTTTCTTATTTTGACAGAGAGTCCTCTTGTGGATATATGTAATCAAAGCAGTGTGGGAGCAGGGAGTACAGATATGAGAAACTGTAACTAGCTTCTCGCCCAAAAGCATCCAAATGAATAGTATCCAACCAAACAGTATCCAAACAGCTTGTTCAGATATTTTACCTTTTGAAAAAGGACTTTATCATCCAAATGGTATCTAGAGGAAATAGTCATTTGACCTTTATAAAAAAAATTTTAACTGATAGATGGTATTGCATCAGAGACTCTGGGACAAGCAATTGTCACATCATTAATATTTATTTCGCTGTACACTGTCTACTGTTTTCTTTACAGACAGTCGCTTTACAATCTCTTAGAGTCCCCAATTTTTATCTTAAACCCAATAACCACTTAGTGATATGATAACACACAAAATGCTTATTCTATCAAAAAGGAAAATAGTTACGAAAAGCCTCTGAAACTCATTAGATAATATATGGTCTTGGTTGTGAAAAGGGAAACTAGGTCATAATAACTATGTATGTAGGCAATTTGGTTTTCGTTGACCAGTTCACAGCAATGAAACAGTTTGCTATAATTTCTGTTTAAAAATACTAACCTCCAACAGAACCTTGGCAATGAGGATTCCCATGCGACAGCCAGGAGGAAGACTGTCAAGGATATCCCATTCATAATGGCACATTGTGTTATTCAATGACGATGGTTTGCCGAACTCATTCAATTTCAGGTAAACGCGACCACGTCGAGCTGGAGCATCTTCTAACAACTCTTTCAGTCGCTCTGGAACTGTGGGTGACAGATACTCCTCTGAGAAAAGCTGAACATCCACAGCAATCTCACAGCTACTAGTATCTCCTTGAGGACTTCGCTTTTCCCAAATAAACTTCCATGGATTTCCGACAGCAGTAAGACGTAACTGGTTCCCATCCTGCGAAAACTTGGAGATCTTCTTG
Organism: Platynereis dumerilii; assembly: GCA_026936325.1. Classification (NCBI taxonomy): domain Eukaryota; kingdom Metazoa; phylum Annelida; class Polychaeta; order Phyllodocida; family Nereididae; genus Platynereis; species Platynereis dumerilii. The sequence continues at coordinate 67,586,393 of JAPTHN010000004.1, read as the reverse complement.
ACAAGATAATCGTGAATTTCTTGACGCGCAAAGGTTTTCATAAACAAACGTCTGCTTGAAGTGAATATCTGAAGATCAAGCTCGTCAATTCTTCCAACTTTTAATTTCTCCCTCATACTTCCCCCGATCTGGACTTGTGCAAATGGAATTTCTCTGTCTTTTTCAACAACCTTGTTGAAAAGTTGAATGAATTCTTTTTCAAGGCTTTGGCTATCTTTAGCAGACAAGACAAGCATGCCCTTCATATTCTCAAAAACAGAGGATTTCATAGTCAGAATATCTTGACAACTTTCTTTGTACTTCTCGTTCTCCCTGACAATATTTGCATCAGATATTCCTAAGGACTTTGGATTTCTTCCAAATTTATCTGGAACAACTTCTGCCTGGAAAGAATTTAAAAGGTCTATCGCAGCCTCATTTTCATGCAGGTATGCAATATGCAGAGGCGTGCAACCATGAATGTCCTTTTGATTGGCCCATTCTTTTACCAGTTCATATGGAATGCAACTTAGAACTTGTTTGTCATGACAGAAGATGGCAGCTAAGTGCAGGATACTCCTTTGAAATAAGTTATTGTTTCTTTTCACAAATTCTGAAATTGGGTTTTTTTCTTTCTCTCCTTTATTCTGATGCTCTTCTTCAACTGAATCATTTACAATTTGACTTTCCTGCAAAATTGTGTTTGCTTCCAAAAAGCATGTCCTCATTGTGTTGACGTGATCATCTGTTCTTAAAAAGAGGAGAAGGTTTATCACACTTTTGGATTTCCTGCATTTCGACAGCTTTACATAAGCATCTCTGATAACTTCTCCAGCCACATTTCTTAACTCTGCACTGACTTGATATTGGTTTTGCATGAGATTAAGATATATTTCAATGGGCTCAGAATTACTTTGCATCCTATATGCTTTGACAAGTTGTTCAATAGTCTGGATGGTGGCCAACAGTGATTCCTCTACTTTGAAGATTTTTGTGGTTATCAGATTTTCAATGTCATTCTTCTTTGGGACAGCGCCTTTTTTAATACATTTTTCGATCATTGTCAACCATGTTGGATAGTAAATATGATACGTACGCTCATGTTTCATAAAGGCATCTAAAATCGATTGGACATTACATTTGTCAATCAAGACTTCCAATACACTCGAAGAAATAACAAGCATCTTCCTATTCATGATTTCAGCATGTTTTCTGGTGAAGGTCTTGAATTCTACTGTATCTGGAAGATATTTGAGATATTTTACACATCCCTTCGATATCAAGTCCTTGATGGTTTTACTAAGTGCCTCCACCTCTCGATTCAACGCATTAAAAAACTTCCCAGTCGTTCCCTCTTTTAACAGAAACTCGACAGCCTTGTCTGAAACCATGATTCTTTTCAGAAGACATTCCATTTTTATCTCTCTGCAAACAGGAAGAGACAATATCATCAATCTTAAATGTATAGGCTACTTATTAAGGTTGGAGTATTTAGGGGGAGACTGTTGGGCTATGCAACCCCCCCCCCCCCTGTTAGTCCCAAAATTAACATTGGGAAGAGAGGAAAAGCATCAAACGACAACATATTCCCTTATTGTCATGGGTCACTAAGGCCATATTTATAAATAATTACACCAATATCGCCATAGAAGAACACAATTTTGTTCACGGTCGCAAAAAATATATAAATTAAGACTCACACATTTTGAAAGTAGTCAAGTAGAATTGATCAGACACAATTAATTATTTCAACATGAATTTTTATTTCTTTTAGTATGTTTCAAAATAAGCCCATTTAGTTGACAGTGTAAAGACAACAGTCTGACCTCCAACTTAGCAACTGCATGCCTGATTTGTGGACAAGAAAAACTACTACTTTTAAACATGTGAATTTTGAAACTTACCGGACAATTCTCATTCCAAGATCAGCTCCATTCCTACTTGCATGCTTCCTTTTAAAATCGTCACATATATCATTTAAAAATCCTATCAAATCTGTCACTTCAGATTCTTTTTTCAGGTCCTTTAACAATTCAATCTCAGAGCAAATCCAAAAATATGGGGTTACTTTGTTCATATCCTTGAAGTCAAAATTTTTCTTGGTTATCAGTGTCTTAATGAATTTCCAAAGTTTGTCATTTGAAATTGTTTCCTCAGCACCATCTGTAAATACTTTGTGCATCAGATTGTGAAGTGGTGTTCTCTTTTTGGTGTCCTGATGATTTAAGAGATTGTGCTTTAATTCATGATCCTCGTAATATTTCTCCTCCAACAGAGCCTGAATGCCAGAAAAATTGCTTGAATTTTCTCCGAACCAGTCACTGGGGATAGACTTGATGACATCATTCAAAAGAGATTCTGACTTTGAATGAAAGACTTGTTGAAAAAAGCTTGAGACTGAGGATTTCAGTGTGTCTTGCACTTGCAGATGTTTCAAGCTAAGCTTTTTCAGGACCAAAGTGAATGCATTGATCCCATCATTTAGTGCAAAAGGATCTGCACCTTCCTTGACGAGAAATGTCAATACATCCACAAAATACAAATTGCACTTCATACCACCATGCATTGCGTACCTCCACAACAACCTTGGACAAGAAAAAGAAAGAAACGTGCAGGCCCTTTAAGCGGCACTTAATTGTGTATAATTTATTACAATTGTTTAAATAACTGTTATTTTGTCTAGGGGGAACGGGGGCACATAGGGACGCTTTTAACGTCTACTAATTTTGCTCAATGCTGAAAGCACTGAAGAACTCAGAAGTTTGCATGAATATCACCAATACTATTGAGCTTAAATGCAAGGCATAATAAACTAGACTGCAACTACCCTTTTGCAGCCAGAGAGTCGTAAAAATGACTGTCCCAATGTGCCCCGGCTAAAACAGCCGTGGCACATTGGGACATCAATTAAAAAATCATTTTAACACTTCACGTGCAATAGATATCACATATAAGTAGTGCGTAAGATACTATACAGTGCATTAACACATTGCAGTGCCAATAGTTCGTAACTTTAAACAGTTTTAAACATTTAACATAAACTGTCCTGGGTGCGGACATCTATGTAAGTAACACACAGTGCTTTGCGACAAATTTGTTCACAGAGCATGGTAATCCACTATGCCTCTATTCCCTGTGGCCTGAATACCTGTTGTGTGCTGTCCCAGGTCATTCAGTTGCCATGGACACTTAAATTCTGCCATATTAAGGGTGTCCCAATGTGCCCCAAATTCACTGTCCCAATGAGCCCCGACATGACTTTTACACCAAAATGCTAATTTCTCGGACACCAGTGAGTGTGTTTATCACGATAGCAATTCATAACTGTTCATTACGATATATAAAATTCATACACGCACTGTGAAAGCCTCATTGTTCATGGTTTGTCCATAGAATGGTTCGAATTGAACCCTTCCATATTTACTTTTTTGGTAGGAAAACAAACTTTTGCTCGCCATACTTCAGCATGTGGCTGTAATTTGTCTATAAAACCATGGAAACATCAGGATGTGAAATTACAAGATATGACGGCACCTCCATATCCTATACCTTGTCAGGATCCAAGAAAACCCCACCGTCCCACAGTGCCCCGCGTCCCAATGTGCCCCCGTTCCCCCTACTCATCAAGGCATATTCAAAATATTATTAAATTCAAGTGCACTTAAGTTAATAATTGGCTCAGAGCCATTTCTGTAAGACGGCCTTCGACCCATGTAAGTCAGCCCATTTACTTTGTCAATTTCCAGTTTGTCGTTGTTGCCTTCGAAAATCGTTTCAGCACAAGTTGAAATATTGATCAGGCTGTACGTATATGAAGTTTGAATTAGATTGGTCTGGAGGGACACCCAAGGAGCTAATCATTAATTTTGGCATATTTTTTTCAGTAAGAGCTTGCACTTCGTGCCACTAAAATGGTACAAAACCTTAGCAACATGCTACAGTCATTTCAAAAATTTGTTGGACTGAAAATATTTTTCTTTTTGGCAAATTTTTGGAGTTGGGTTAGGGCAGGGGATAAAAACTGAGCCTACCAAACTATGACAATAACTATAATCATTTTACCTATCAGCATCATGGCCTTGGCTAGGCAAAAAGAAAAACTACCAAAATTGTGGCAACTACTATGAATATCATCAAGTCATCAAGACTTTCACTGAGCAGTTTATAGTGAAAGGGTCCACACTTTTTACAGGCATAATGGAATTGAAGGGCTTATTGTAACTTCTGTAAATTCACATCAGCTTACCTGGAGCACAAATCGACGTCTAAGTGCGTGAAATTCTGCAAAGAAACGAGATTTAAGGGTCTTTTTTTCTATCTAGGAAACCATTTGATTTTGATAGCATAATTATGGGCATAAATATTCTATGTTCTCTGCTTCTTCAATAATAACCTCAACCAATCCATGGGTTCATATAATTTTCTTACAAGCTGTACTCCTGTTTGATAATATTAACCAGGTGTAATAATTCAAGGGTGCCGGAACAGGGGGGGGGGCAAGGGGGGCAATTGCCCCTCCTGCCCTTGGCCAGGAGGGGCAGGGGGGGCAATGTTGCCCTTTTGATCGCAAAGAAAAATACATTATTCGGCCTTAATTTACAGTGAATTTAGGCAAACATTTTCAAGTATATTCAAAATCGTTATTGTCGCTACACGAAATTTTTGTAGGCGAATTAGATTTGCCGTTTCTCGACCGACCGCCCCTGCCGCCCCAGTTTGCTTCCAGCACCCCTGTGTAATATGCAAACTCAAAGTCTTGCTGGGTTACTTTTATAGCGGTTACCGTTTTAAAAAAAACAGTACACACTGTAAAAACAACATCAGTTTCTGTCATAATATAACACTGTTTTGTAATCACTGCGGTAGCTGATGTTAGAGTAACGCATCAGGTTTTACACTGCAGTAAATATTGCTTTCATTCAACAAAATTATGAAGATCATTAAATTTTGATTTCAGTAATGAAAAATCTCTCCTACATGTACCTACTGATTGCAGTTATCATTGAATGCAAATAATCTTCATGTACCTCCAACTTTTGGATATATTCTTCTTTTTGTTCCTCACTCTCGATAGAATATGATTTCAGCTGTTTCCAGATGATCTCTGTCAGGTAATCCTTTCCAGCAACTGCACTTTTATGACAGTTCCTATACAAAACCTAAAAAAGCAGACAAAACTTATACATTGCAAACATGAGAAAATGTACATTGGATAATTGTTAGTTTTTGTCTGAAAGTTTTTGCCACAGATGTGTATGCATGATTATGTTGCGGTAAGATCAAAACAATTCCTGTCTTAACTTAAGATATCAATCAAAGCTAAAAAAAAAATTTCACAAGAAAGTAGTAAAAACTTCTGTCAATGCTCTAGTCACCCCTCACTTATACTACGTAAATGGATTGTTGTATGGCACAACCGGCGAATGTTAAATAAACTTCAGGTTGCCCAAAACTCTGCATTTTGACAAATTGAGAAAACACGATAGCGTCAGGCATAGCAGGGAACAACGGCACTGGTTACCAATCTCACCAAGAATTCAATTCTCATTGATGATAACCACATGGAAGGCAGTAAACAATCAGACCCAAAAAATTTAATACATTCAAGAACTTGTTCAAGTCAAATCACCACAGGATCATAACCTGAGAAGCAACAACAAGCAGCTTCTAGCAGAACCTGTTCCATGGAACAAAGAGAGAAAAAAGAGTGAAGATATGTGAAACAGTCTCAGACTGGATATGTAGCATCAAAGGAGTTCCCCAGGGCTCAATCCTAGGCTCACATCTATTTAACATATTTATAAATGATTTTCTAAATGTAAAATTAAATGGCAAAGTGTACAACTATGCAGATGACAACACCCTATGTTGTGTTTACTCAGATATTGAAGCGCTCAAATGCAAATTGCAATTAGACTGTCTGCAATCTATGGATTGGTTTGAAAAGAATAGCATGAAGGCAAATGCCAATAAATTTCAATTAATGTTTCCCTCAAGAAGTCATGATTTTATGGGTGAGTCAATTGCAATAAATGAAAACATTATTGACTCAACTAGGTCAATAGATATTTTAGGAGTTGAACTTTATAACAAGCTTAAATTAAATCCCCATGTAGATCAAGTCTGCAGTCAGGCAGGCAAGCAAGTAAATGCATTAAAAAGAATAAAGCAATATCTGGACAAAGCAGGCAAGATGACTATCTACAATAGCTATATCAACAGTGTCTTCAGCTATTGTTCCTTGATATGGATGCTTACAAGTAAGGCAAACTTAGAAAAGTTAGAGAGAACAAACAAAAGGGCTATACGATTTGTTACTGGCAAAGGCCACTTAGATTATGAGACAATTTGCAAACAGGAGAATCAGTTGAACATCTACAGAAGATGTGTAAAAACTGCAGCAGTGACAATGATTAAAGTTAGTAACAAGTTAGCCCCTAGATATGTAAATGACTTATTCACGAAAAATGAGATTCATTATGAAATGCGAGATAGTGAAAGATTTTCTTTACCAAAATACAAAACAGTGCAATATGGCAAACAAAGCATTCAATACTTTGGCCCGAAATTATGGAACAATATACCTGTTACCATAAAAAACAGTGCCTCGCTCAGCACCTTCAAATCTGGTATAGACAAGTGGCTGCTCAATTGTAACATCTCTGAGATCAGTTAACATCAAACCACTGTAAATTGCCACCGATGCTGCACCTTCTCTTTTGTTTCAGGCACAAACAGAATGCAGCTGACTCTGGGACAAACAGATTGGATTATATTTTTTATTACTTTCAGTCTGTGAGATACTGACCATGAATTTGGACTGTTAGATTTTTGTAGATTTTATGGAATGGACTTTATAGTGGAAAACCCAAGTGAACATTGAACATTTTTGTAGAATATGGACACCAGTTGATTTTTCAATTTATTTTCCTATTTATTCATTTGTCGTACAGAAGTACACATACTTTGTGATGAGAAACGACGTTAAATAAATAATAACATACATACATACAACAAAAATTAGTTTGGACAAAACGCATTTTCCTATGTAGCACCAAAACTGTGGAACAGTTTGCCTGAGAAATTGAGAACTGCAATAACAATGGAACGCTTTATAGGTGTTTTCATTAGTACGTCATTATCAGGTTCTAGGCCCACCAAATACATGCCATTTTTAGTTAATATGATTGGTTTAGAAACAACAGAACGTCACACATTTGATATAACTGACGTAGTAAGTGCTGGTTCAGCATTGATTCCTCACAGCTAAGTGTGAATGACAAGGATCGCATGGTAATGAAATCACCTGTAAGAAGAATCTAAAATCCCATTTGTCCTGCAAATGATTAATCTGAACAAGTGCAGATTAGAAGTTTACTGAAATTAGGGCTATATAAATGTATATTACTTTCATTACTATTATTACCGTGAACAGCACTCCAAAATGTGGCCTCTTGAATAGGTCTTCTGTTCTTTCTGCCAATTGATGTATAAGAGGAAGACATTCTTCATCATACTTAATATCTCCTTCCTCTAAAATGCTCAAGATCTCTGGGGCCTTGTGAGAAATATTTTCAACTGTCAACTGTTCAATCTCTCTCTCTACTGTTTTGTACCTATAAAGAAATTAAATCAACATTCATGTGAGGAACATTAGCCTTTTAAATTTATTTGGCACGCAACAGTTTAGTTATTGGGAGAAATAAAAAGTAAGGCAAATGCCTATGAAATGCAGAATTTCCAGACATTTTACAGGAAGATTAGTCCCTGAATGCATGGATCTTGCCAAACTGGTACAAGACTACAATGTTTATGACTATGTGTGATTTCAGAAATTAAAAATTAGCTGAAAATAGAAAGTTTGAAAACTCAATAATAAAGTGAAGTGAATCAGGAGAAAATGTTTTTCACAATCAACCATCAGATTTAATAGAATCTATGACAAATAATAATTAGTCTGTGCCAAGAACCCACCTATCATATTCTTGAAGCATTGGCAAATCCTCGCTGGTTCTGGAATAAAAATGACCTTTTTACAAAAGTTATATTTCTGCATGTTGTGATGTCATCTGCAGTACCTCAGCTCGTTTTTCTTCTAAAATATATATTTCCACTTTCAATACTTTCAGTAAAAACCTTTTTTAAGTAGACCTACATTTTGAAAATTATATACGGAAATTTGATTTGTTTATTATCCTTCCAGAAATTATGTAGAATTTGAAAAATTGAGCAAAATTTGTATGTGACCTCACACTGCTGGGACATCGTGATTGGCTGAGGTGTGGAGTGTGATGTAGTGTTGGCACATGATGTAGTGTACGGAATAGCCATATATGGCATATGACATAATATGAAAGTGCTATGAAGCATAACTGAGTGAAAGAAGAAGATTACAAGGTGTGTGAATCAAAAACCAACTGTGGCTCATAACATGCCTGATCTGAATGTTGTATACTGTTTGCAGCCAGTGGCACGGCTAGGGTTTCTCAAGAAGGGGATACACATTTGTACATTTTTGATGGATGAATTAACTCTTCTGGGAAAGGGAGGGAGGGAGAATCGACTCTGTGATCACTATATCAAAATCATGAGCAATCTTTTTTGTGTGCCCTTGGTTCAACGTTGAGGGCATGCCTGCAACCTCAGGCCAAAGATTAACATGCCCGACCCCCCCCCCCACATGTAATTTATAGATGTGCCACTGCTGCATTGAGACAACCAACTTTAAGTGTTTCGTTTTTCGCACATGGCATGTAGTCATACGCTGGTATACTACCTCACAGATTTGATATGGCATGCTATGCAGAGTGAGCCATGATTGGCTGAACAACCTGTGACCTCACATGGAACACTTGATTTCCAATGCTAACCTATGGGAACTGCTATATCATGTCACACTTCCACATTACAAAAGAAGTCACTTTCTACGTATTTTCTGGAAGGATAATCGGTAGTTTCCAGGAGGAACGCAAAAAAAAGGAGTTTATAAAAATATTATATATCACACCCAACTGTAAAGGATGCACAGAAACATGTGATAGATTATAATTCCACTTGTTCATAATACAACAGACCCCAAAAAGCATAATGCAAAATGTTTAATTAGTTATGCTCACTATTACAATAACAAAATCATTCAACAAAAATGTCTGACCTTATTAGTAAACGTCTTTTCATAATCCTATTTCTTGCTATAAATATAATGGATACTACTCCTCCCAAGGTACTGAAAATTAAAAAGGTATCTTAAAAAAACAACAACAAAAACAAAACAACATGCGAGCACTTTAGTGGCACTTAATTTAGTAAAAGTGTTTAAATCATTATGTCCTTGTTCAATGGCCCAGATAGAACTTTGCTAATTACTTTTCATCAGCTGAAGAGCTGTGTAAGTTTCTTTCTTAGTATTTAAACTGCATCCATCTCATTAGTAGTATTCAATTTTAAAATACTGTGTCTTGCAAATGAATTAATTTTCTGAGATGATACGTGTTAATACACTCATCTCAAGGCAAACATGAAACTTATGTCATTTTGGGTAATTTGACATGTTACATTCGTAGGTGAGATTATACGTAAATTGCATATAAGATTACCAGAGTAACGTTACGACGATTGACAAAATTGTAATAGTTGATGACCCATTAGTGTGTTGTTGTGAGGCCACATGGCAAGATCTTTCATCTCCTTCGGTCTGGTTTGTTGCTTTTGGAAATAAGACAGAGACATTGTATTATCAATGTATTTTCTATGAAGGTTGTGTTACATATTTAAACAAATTTTCAGTTTCCACATTTAAACAAATGTACAGTTTCCTTTTGTATACAAATGGACTATCTTACACCACGGAGGTTTGGTAAAGCATCAATACCTGGTCCTATAAAGGGTTGATCAGTTACAAGGAATTTAAATTACAAGAATGTGTGGCTCTTAGGCGATCACATACGTTTCACTTTTTTTGCATTCTGTTCCAATCAATATGAAAGAGGCCTGGTTCTACATGATTCAACTCCAAATATCTCAGCTACAAGTTTCAACCATAATATTCTCTGTGGCGTGAGATGTATACAGAGTTACAATGCCAGGACCAACAGATTAGAATAAAGAAATTTCAACGAAAAAAATATTGATTTTTGCAGCATGGATTTCATATGTGTGAATATTATGTGTGTAACAGGTGTTATAGTTGACGAAAAGGAGCGCTTACAAGCAATGTTCTGGCAGGCTGTCAATGATGTTATTCCCTACACTTTGCATGTCAAATGCCAATGCTTTTTATAACTCATAAACATGTGACTGACTCATAGCCTATACACACCATGTTACCACTATTTACAGCATACGCTTCACCGTGAGTAATGAGCCTGCAAGTGCATGGTGGCCAACAAAGTCCCAAACATTTCACAATTTCACAGTACTGTAGTAATCAGTAAACCACGTAGGATTAGAAGTATCAGTTCTGATTTTTAAAAAAATTCGAAACATCAGCAACATGAATGGGACAGCTTACAAAACTACTAACAGAAAACTAAATCAGATTGAAATTGACATGCTGCTAAAATGGGATCTCACATGTAGCAAGGGAAATGATTGGCCTGATGTATAAATTTGAGATCTCTTCAACAAAAATGCCCACTTTAATCATAATATCTCCACTGATATTTTTAAGGTTCAACTCATGGTCTCTCATAAAAACACACACAAACACTTTCAAATAGCCCCCACCCACCAGAAAAAATAAACACTTTCAACCTTCCCTGAAAAAGTTGGGCACCCCCCCCCCCAAATAAACAATATATAATAATTATATATCCCCCTCCCCCAAAACACACTTTCAACCCAACCACTCCCCGAAAAAACCTGCCCCCCCCCCCCCCCCCACCAAACAACAAAAATACACTTTCACCCCTTCCATGGAAAACAAATCACCCCTACCAATATAAAATAACTAAACCCACCCCACAAGATTTTTTTTGCAGGCATGATTGGTATCAATCCCCAATTCTTGTGTACAAGTCTATATCGGATCATGACTCATCCACAGCACTATACTACTGACTCATGTGCTACCTCTTCTATTTTGTAGCATAGGCTGCATAGCAATGATACACATCACTGAGTGTCCTATGAGTCAGTGAAAACACATCCCTTTTCAATTTTGGAGATAGCAGCTACTCCAATGAAATCATTGACACTCTGAAAACTGCTGAATGTAAGCACTTTTTTTTTGTCTACTGTAACAAGCATGCTCGCAAAAATTAGTCAGGAACACTTTACCCTTAACCCCATTGTAATTCGGTATAAAAAATATGGGACTTTGTACGAAAACTCCACGAGGTCTTCACTTTTGAAATGGAGCGCCTGTATCTCGAAAATTAAAAAAAAAAATGCAGTTACAACGTTTTTTTTAATGTTTTTTTAATGATATACCAAAATATTGATATTTTTAACCTATAATGCGAGAAGGACCAGTTCATATGACTCATAACCACCTATCACATGAGTATAGATACTCACACCCAGTGACTTCCAAAGTGACATATCTTGCAAATACGTCTGACTTGCCCGATTCTTTGCAAGTAATTGTGTAGTTTCCAGCCTGACTGAAAATCGCCTCTGATATGGCTCTTGTGGTAAACCTTCGTCCTTCAGTCGTGTGAGTTACACTGGGGGGTTCCATAGGTATGGCACCTGCTATATCCAACTGCATAGATTTATCACAATTACATCAGAAACATTGTATCAAACTTTGGGCAAAAAATCAGCAATTACTATCGTCTTCATAGCTACATGTTTTTCGAAAACTTCGCTTTGTAGTTAAACCGTGACATCATCAGAGTATATGTGAATGTGATGGGTCCAATCTTCAATCAGTGACATATCAGTTCAGAGTTTGACATCACGGTTTATGACAATGGAAATTAAAACTGCCAGACAATGTAATCGTTGTGTACAACAACAACAAACAACATCTGCATAAGCTTTCAATGTTTCCCAAACAAAGCCTGTTTTATAGTTTTTCACAAGTCACTCACCGTCACATTTTCAAATCCCTTTTTAACATTTTGTTGTTCTAACTTGAAAGTGATTGTACACTGCAGGTCAAAAGTTTGGAAGCAGAAATTTTCTTGTGGGTGCATAGATTCTTATCTGATCTGAAGAAAATGTCATAATAGGAAGAGAGATTGTAGTTTCCACAGTGCATCTGAATGGCATTCAGTTTCCTTTATTGCTTTCAAAAATACAGATGGACCCAAACAAGTGGCCAGGCATATCAATGAAATGGCAATGGCCAATGCTTACTCACTTTGAATCATCCCCATTTTTGTGAGCAACCTTTGACATTTAATGTTATTTTCACAAATTTACCTTTGATCATACACTTCAAATTTATTTAGGTGTGTTTCGATTTGACCAAGTAAGAATCCGAACAAGCAGACACCATTTTATGCCACACTAAGTTCAAGTTCAAGGCTGTGGTGAGCAGCTTGTCATTTCCAAAGTTTTGGCCAGCAGTGTAATTCTCTTTTAAGGATAATAAGTGGTTTGTTTGATTCAGTTCCTTTCAGTTGAAGCATCTAATGCGGGTATTAATGCTAAACAATCTAAACATGCATAATCCATGTGTCAATGAATTTAGTCAGCTTCTTCAAATGTCTGCTTGTAATATACAAAGTAATGCAACTGAATATGTGATATCACAGTTTTGAGATGAAGTGAAGTACAAACAGGAAAAACACATATCTATGAAAACGATAATAAAACCTTCAAGATGATGAAAGGTATTTTTTTCTGGCCTTCATGAAGGCACCGCACATCGGCAAATCATCTTTCGAACATATTCGTCTTATGTTGCATTCTAGAGGCCGTTAATAAACAAAGAAGCTGAAGCAAAAGTATGGCAGAAAATTGGGATCACCTCAAAATGTAATTGAATTGACTCTACCCTTGTAAAATAAAAGATCTTTGACTTGATGACTTGAATTAATTAATAGAATTGGGCAAAATTGACTGGACATTAGCTGTAAGGCATATATATTATCATTATTGTGTCAAAGACATCCAAACGGTTTTTTTTTTCTCTTTTGAAGATATAATGATAAAGCAGGGTTGCATAGAATTTGGAACGTGGGGTAATGAGTGTAGAAAAATGAGTATTTCTTACAAATCAAACTTTATTAAATTTTAAAAGAATGTATTATTATACGCTATAATTTCATGAAATGTGCAATGTGGTCCAAGAATTAAAATTTTAAAAAACTTCATTTTCTGTCGAATAGCATTAAAAACAGACAACATCAGCACAAAAATTATTTACACAGCTGGTACAGGTTAAAATTGGTGTCTCTTGATACAATTTTTTAAAACATCGATTGTCTCAACTGATTTCAATTCATTGGGCAGCCTTTGCTAAACATTGCACCTCACATCTTGATGTGTTTTAAAATACCACATGTTTTAGGTTTGACACTAGATCTTTCGTTCAAGTGTTTTGACATTTCTGAGAGAGAAGAGCAAGATCACCTTAGTTTTTTGGCAGGCATTCTTGACTGTGCAGGCTATCTGTATTCTTTTGCAACTTGCTTCTACCGGTAGACCTCCATGGATAAAAATCTCTGGTGGATCACCTAAAATTTTATAGAATACAAAAAGTAATAAATGGTTAAAAAAATACCTAGATATATAAATGTTACAAAAGGCGCTCTTCTTTACTTTTCAAAATACTTCAGAATTGTATCGACTTTCATTTTTCTATCATAAAATTATATACTACTTACCAGTGGATATAATTTTCTCACAAACAGGAAAACAAAACTTACTTTGAGATGTTAATTGAAGTGACTCTTTCAGATCTATGACATGTTCTGTATTGGTATTGCTGACTTTGCATTTGATGTTGATAACTTCCTCACAGGTACCACCTAGGTTCACCAGAAATGGCAATGTTTTTGCATCTTCAGTTGTCAGGCAATCGATGTTACAATGGTTTTGACGTTCTGTCCTGCACATCTCTATATTTCGGAAAATACATGTTTTTTTCCCCTTGTAAACATTGAAGAATGCGTCTGTCTAAAATAAATAGAATGAGAATTACTATTATTGATAGCAATCAGAAACAATAGCATATAATTTTGGAATACCAGAACAACAATTGAGCATGAGGATTATCAATTGACAATAATATGATATAATATTTTGAGATCAAGATTGATTAAGTACTGCAACTGTGCAAGCAGCCTATCCATGAAATATGTTGTTACTCCAAAAGTATTCAAACAAATAGTTCTATAGATGGTATTTGCCCATGTCTCTGTAGACTTGAGAATTCAAAACATACATTTTTCAAACAAATGTAATGGATCTAGATATCGTGGGGCAATTGCATATTTTGACACTGGTTTGTTTTCTTCATTATGGTACAGTTCATCTCATGGTTTTTGATTATTATCATAACAGATTAATTTTATAATAAAATTGCAGTTTGAGTAGAATGAGAACCATCCACAATGTATTTACTTTCTGTCAAGAATATGGGTATCCCTGACAAATAGAGTGACAATCTGAAATCATTCACTCAACTTTTTCAAATAGTTCACTTTAGCTATTTGAGGAGCCTGAACTTTTTCGAGAATCAAGATCTTTGTCATCAAGACTATTGGCAAATGTGTGTGCTGTTTTTATGTTGGAGCTATTACCCAGTCAACATTTGAGTCTGCACAGCACTCACTGTAAGATCACAAGAAACTCACATAGTGATGTCATGCTTGTGGGTGTCATCAAGACATCACAGTAACCTCATACCTTGTGACCTCATGCTTTGCTACCTCATGCAGAGCTCTCAGAAATCTCACATACTGAGGTCAAAAATTGAGTTCACAATGAGCTCACAGTGTGCTCACAAATGATGGTGTCACTATGAGATCTCTCAGAGAGGTCACAAAGAAAATCACACAGAGAAGTCACAGAGAGCTCACGCTATGACCTCATGCAGTGCTACCTCATGCAGAGCTCTCAGAAATCTAACATTCGGAGGTAAACATGTGAGCTCTCTATGAGCTCACAGTGAGCTCACAAATGATGGGTGTCACTATATGATCTCACAGAGAGGTCAAAAGGAGCTCACACAGTGGCATCACTAAATGTCAAATAAAGATCTCACAGAGAGCTCACACTGTGAGCTCTTTGTGACAGGAAGTGACGTCACAAGGCCATCAACATTCCATCCACCATTTTGAATTAACATGCAACAGGGAAATTTGGGAGATGAAACAATGCCTGTAAGTACCATTTTACACAGTTTGCAGTTTTGAATATTATTTTAGCATAGATTTAAACACTTAGTGATTATATATTAATCGAAATTAAGCCTCCGAATATTGACAAATATGTGTGTTTTGACAGTTAAATTATACAGCAGTTTTAGCACATTCCCTTAAATGCCATTTAGAATCAGGAACCATTGCACTGTATGAACTAGTATAATTATATTTTAAACTGTTACTGTGGTCAATTGTTTGTGTGCTTTTGAATAATCAGATAATATACAGCACACACACTATATAAGATGAATCAGCCCATTTATAGGACAATATTTAAATTTCTGATATATTATATGTATCACATACAGAAAAGGCTCACAGAAAGCTCACAGGAGGCTCACAAATAATCTCACTATGAGACCTCACATCAAGCTCACAGGGAACTCACGGTGTGACCTCAACTTTAGAGCTCAAATCAACCTCATTGACTGGCTTCAAAATGAGGTTGATGTGAGGTATTTTCTGTGAGCTTTCAAGGTATCTTTGAAGAGCTCACAGAGATATCACAGTGAGGTCAAATTGTTGACTGGGTATGCTTAAGGTCAATTTGCAGTGCGTGGGCAAAAACACAATGCACATGCAGTACTTCCATTTTTGTTTCTCTCGAGCTCATATGGAGCATATTTTATAATTTCATATTGCACACTTCTTTGATATAATTCTCACCTCATTAGTGTCTGATTCATATTTGCAAGAGAGTTTGACATATGAAGAGGTGAAGTCCGTGATCTGCAAGGTTATGTTGTCCTTGGTCAGCACAGAAGGCATCAGTAAAAGAAGGAGGCATATCCATTCTGAAACATAAAACTTACCAGACTTAAATCGACTAAAGCGCCAAACAGAAACAAGAATGGGCCAGTTTAGAGAAAAGTCTGATTTAGAGAAACTTTGACGGGTCTGTATAAGTGAGAATATAACAAATTTTACTTTACTTTCATGAAAATAATTATCATAAAATGGCCATTACATTAGCACCATGGACAAATATCTATGTAATGACTCTTAACTGACTCTTTGACGTACAAAATTATAACCTAAGGTCAAGCGCCACATTATTGACTGTAACATGTGATTATTTTTTTTCACCAGGAGGGAAGGTAGAAACCAAAAAGGCATTACCTCGAGTTTTCCAATACATTTCTGTCTTTACTAGCAGTTTCTAGCCAGGTATCTGTCAACACAAAACATGAACCAGTGACTATTAAAGGCTCAAAATCACACGATAATGCCAAATAAACCCATGGGACACAAAACATTAACACAACATTACTAATTGGTTTCTCTAACCCAGTGGCGTAGCCGGCGGGGGGGAGGGGCAAGGTGGGGCAATCGCCCCACCTGTGGCTACTCCTGCCCCCCTCTTGCCCCCCCCCTCTTGCCCCCCCCTCTTGCCCCCCCCCCCCCTCTGGCTCTGGAGTAAAAAAAAAAATTAGCATGAAATTGCCAGTGCATGACCGAGTTTAACTATTCTGCTAAGATTGCTCTCTTCCAAATAGTGTTTCAAACGCCAACCTAATTATTTAGTGGGCCAAGCAACTGGCGTAGCCGAAAAAAATGCAGGGCCTCGAAACAACATCTGGACTCTCCCGAATTTCACAAATTATTCAAGCATACAGAGAGGGCTTCCATGAGCCATGGGCCTACAAGCTCTGTAAAATTGCAGTGACGATCCCAGTGTCCAGTGCTTCTTCTGCCATGAAAAGAATAAAAACCTTTGTGAGAAAATCAATGGCAGATAAAGAGCTCTCAAACTCATATTGAACGACTAACGTCAAATTTATTTTATTTGGATGAGTTTGGAGACATATTTGCAAACAGTCACAACAACAGAAGGATAATGCTTCTTGATTTGATTTGATTGATATTTGATTTGATTCGATTTGATTTCTTCTTCAACACATTTTAGAGACTGATCTTGCTACATGCCATTTAGCAATAATTCTATGTGAAATTTAGTGTTTCTATTGTTTTTACACAGCTCTGTTCTAATGAAGGATCAAGACAGTTGTTTGTTGTTATATATGACACTAATAACATTTCGATATATATAATTATATTTACAAATAGCTTTTTGGCCTAGTTTGATGAAAAATGCAAGTTTTCTGTTCTGGTGTGATCACATTGCTGAGAGGATGATTGTTATTTCACGAGAATTTGACTTTTCTGTTTCTTATTCAAGACTGGAAGAAGATTTTCATCATGATAACCGAATTCCAGTTTGATAAAAATGTAATTTTTCTGATGTTTTCTTTTGAGTTTTTCGCCATTTAAGGATCCAATCATCTAGATTCAATATTTAGTGATATTCAGTAAAGCAAATTTAAGTGAGATATGATAAATACCTTGACGTTTAGCAGCAAAATATCTAATGCCTTGAAATTATATGCAAATACAACATATAATCAAATTTTCTGCACTTCATGTTCAATTTTACATGTTTAGTGATGACAAAAATGACCATTTTGGGAGTCATGTGAATTTTATCCAAAAATGTTGATAAATATCGATAAGATTGGTCATGTATCTTGCCCCCCCCCCTCAAAAATGACTGCCCAACCCATTGCCCCACCTGTGGCAGAGGCCTGGCTACACCACTGCTATAACTTAACAGCTTTGATTTATTTACTTTCAAACAATTATGTCATTGAACACAATAGGAATAGAATATTGGAATATTATTGGTTATTATCATTTGCATTGCTGTGTGTTTTTCCAATTTGTACTTTTGTTTAATCCCAAATAACAGAGAGTTACAATGACTGATGATCAAATTTATTAATTTTGAAATTGTGATGACTAGTTTCTTGTGAAAAACAATAAAACAGATTTTGTTAGGGAAACATTGAAACAGAGACTATTCTTGCAAGGTGTAACACTCAGCATATAGACAGAAGTTGTTTGTTGTGATTGCAATTGTAAATAAAAAACGACATTGCCTGGCAGTTTCAGATTCCTTTGCAATTAAGCATGTTGGCAAACTCTAAACTGAGTGTCACAGGTCGAAAATTAGACCTATCACGTTCACAGATATCCTGATGACGTCACGGTTGAACTTCAAAACAACGTTTCAAAAAACGCCTAGCTATGGAAACGATAATAACAACATGATACTCCAGATGTTCTCTTTTGCATGTACCAAGACACTTCCTTGTGCAATTTCATTTTTATTATTCAAACATTAAAATATTATCTCTTGTTATCTCCTCATTGAAAAGAGAATGAAGATTAGCCCAATGGTTTCACTATGCACAACACACTTTTAGATCATTATGTTTCTAACAAATTACAGAGATATTATTCCTGAAAGCATTTATATATATAGGCGGAGAGTTGACCTCGTGATTGTGTGCTAGGTTTTGCCAATTGCTGGGTCCAGGACTCCTGGCTTCGAATCCAGGCCTTCTCGGGCTACCAGACCATATGTTGAACGGCTGTTTCAATCATCCTTTGTCTCATGCCGTGTCTTCCTCCCGTCCTAATTAGCCTAGTAGGGGCATAAATGCAGGGCCTAAAGCCCCAATCATCCATCCATCCGTCATGCTAAAATATATATCTGTGCTCGTGGCCTTGATTGTGCTGATTCTCAGCAGCAACTATTTTATAAATTCATAAACCCATAATTTGTTGCATAAAAATGCTTGCCAGCTGTTGGAATGCTTCCTAATTCTAGATGAATGTAAGTTTCACTTGTTGCTGCACCTACCTTTTACGGAGAAAATAGAGGATCCGGTGAATTTCATAATGTTAGCCGGACATCTTCAAAAACAATTATGCATAATGGTGCAATGAATCAGATTGACATGCAAGGGATCGAAATGAAAAGATGAGCAAGAGATAAAATTTATCTCTTGATCTTTTGTTGCACAAACAAACCACTTGTTGGTACATGGTTGAGCTGCATTTTTCTGTTGAACACTTTTCAGAAAAGCTGAAGTACCTCAATCAGATTTAGATGTTAATTATACCACTCCTTTTAATAGCATTTATGGAGTCAATATATCAAAAGATCAGATAAACTATATTCATATCTCGCAGCTGATTTTCATTTTGATTAATGTTTCTCTATCACTTTTTACCTTCAATGAACAAAGTTCGTTTCCTACATGTACAGTACAAATTTCTAAACGTGGCTCGTCATTTAAAATCTAGCCTTAGCTATCTATCCATAGCCATTCCAAGCTAAACTAAGCTACACTTATCCATAGCTAGCCATAGCCATCCAATTACTATTGTTTAAACAAGGGATAAAGAGATCCCATGCAGCATATACAAAAGAATAGAAATGGATAGTTATGGATAGATATGGATAAGACTAGTAATGAATTGCTAGAGACAGCTAAGTTGAGCCACATTTAGAAATTTTTACCGTATCACCTATGCAATGTAGCAGTGCTTTATGATGTGCATTTAACAATTTTTGACTGATTGGAAAAACACTCGTATGTGATATGACAGCGTTATATTTTTTGTTTTCTACCAACAGGTCATAACCAGTACTTTGTACATGCCAGCAACTGCACCATAATATGGGCAAATCAGCCTAATAAGGCCTTTCATTGGTTATACAAACCCTGGCAATCAGATGGGCAGATGGCAGGGCAGAGGGCAAATACAGATAATTGAAGGCCACAACATGACAACTATTGCATACCTACAGTACAAACCAAAATAAAGTAAGATTACTCCAGCAGGAAGGAAGAATCAGCCACTACTTTACCCTTTCACCCCTTTTGACTACCTCTGAATCACTTCCTTCTTTTCCCTACTTGAAACTACCTTTTAAAATTACATTAAAATGACACTTAAACAACACCAATTTGAACTCAATCACCCCCATTGTGTTTGATTTACTTGATATTTTGCACCTCTGCTAATTGCAGTTACATTGGTAGCTGTCTAAATAGAGTTCTTAAAAGTAGGCTAAGGTTGTTGTAAGGAGTCAAAAGGAGTTGTAAGGAGATTTGGGGGGAGAGGAGAAAAGAGGGAAAAATAGGTAAACAGAGTTCTGAAAGAAAATTTTCTTACTTTATTTTGAGTTGTACTGTATATACAATTTTGTAAACACAACAAGTTTATGATGAAATTGTCTTCTGAAGGTGTTATTCGCAGAAGGTTTGCTGCTGTGCAGCCTATGTTTTTACGTAGTGATCATAAACCTGGTCTTACAGTCGAGGGATGATGAGCACTTGCATTCAGCTGCTAGTGGCCATAAGTGACTTCACACACTGTAAAATTTGAAATTTTGAGTTGGCTCAAATGAATAGAATAGAATAGAATAGAATACAACTTTAATTAAAGTCGCCACATGAAATATCAAACAAATGATTGAGTGAGATGGCTGCACAATTTGTTTGAGCCATGATAGCTTGCCGTTTTGAGTTATGATAATCTTTATGTTGTTATAACTTGCAAACAACAAGCTATCTTGGCTCAAAGGAATTGTGCAACCATCTCACTCAATCAATTAAGCTAACTCAAAATTAAAAAATTTACAGTGCTGTCATATTGTGGAAATCACTGTAAATTGTTGATTCTAAAATAGTAAAGTAATTGATAGAAAATATATGAAATGCATTGTAAGTCAGGATTGCTTGTTTGAGAGCTAGTGCAAAGTAATCATCATTTGTCACTACCAGGAACCGCCATGGAAATCTTGGTGAGTCTTGGATGACGAGTCAGTGACTCAGTCTCCATATAAAAGGCAACACTCCGACAAGACCCGTCATTCAGTTCAGTCATTCAGTTCCAACATTCAATTCAGTTACTTTCCGTTACATTCGCTAGAAACATTCCGTTGGATTCAGTTCTAAGATTCAGATTCTGTTATACTCAATTCCTTGATGGAGCCATTTGGTTGGATGTTATAATTGTGTTATACATATTGTGATCTGGACTATGTATTGCGGACATTCAAATTATACAATAAAACAATTTATGTTTAACCTCTCACCAAGCGAGTTTGTCAGCTGATTCTCCCCAACCCTACAATACCATAATTGGTGGAGAATCCAAACACGAACATTACTCCCTGTTTAGAAGAGATGGATTATTTTCTTAAAGGGATTATTGTACAGAAAACATCAAAGAAGAAGCAAAGAAAGCAGATACATGTGTCTGAAGATTGTGTGAAATCTTGAACTGTGAAGATAAAAGAAAAATCCAAAAGAAGAGGAAGATGTGAGTGTTCGAACAGCAACAGGATACAGCAATCAGCTGCCTGCTGCCTGCAGTGGCAATGCAGTGAGTCAGCTGATCAATACTCACTGCCCAGTTCGAATCCATGACTTTGTGTGAAGAGGATCTTAATAAGTGGAACATTCTGATCTACTCGGAGGTTTTACATGGATTACCAATGTTTGTGGAGTTTATGAAGTGTTCATTTTGAGACTGAAGACCGTGACAGAGATCGTAATAGATGCTGTCAACATGGTGTTGGTTTACCTTACACTTCATGCAACCCTTTCTGCAGGAGCCACAGAAAAAATCAATACTCAGCTGGCCACCCCATACCCACAAGTGCTGAGTAACGTAACCCATGTAAGGATATCCCGTACACGCAGATGGAAGTTTCCAACTAATTGTGCCAACCTAAATGACTTTGAATGAACTGATAGAAAGATACTGTACAACTAATCATTGATTCCAAAGATGTTTCGATGCAATTGCTGAAGAAAACTTCAAACATTTGAAGACCATGTGAAGATGAATGAATATGAAAAAGACTTTATGTCACTTTTTCTGAATATAAAGACTCAATATAATTGACTTTGCATCATTCATTTGAGTACTTTTACTGTGTGTTGAACTATTCATTTATAATTACATGCCTTTTATATTTATGTGGTTGATGTCAGTCCTGGAAATGCTTCTGAAAATGATCTTGATGGCAAATGGGAAATATTATCTGATTGTTTGATCTCATGCTGAAATTTAAATTGGACAAACAAGTATATTGAATTCCAAGAATTGGCAATTTTTACAGATGCATGTATTCTCATCCGAGCAATGTATATGAAACCCATGACTGCATATGTATTACTATTATGAGCCCAGCCAATGGAAGGCATAAAAGGGCGTTGCTAAAGCTGAACAAATAGAGGTTCAGTCACTGAACATATGAAAGTTCAGTGTGTGGTAGGCTAGGTATAGCTGCCACTGGCCAATAAAGGCCAAGGAAGAAAGTAAGAATCTTCCTACCCCGTATGGTGTTAGTCATACTTAGGTTCAACTGTGGTGACTAGGTACTTGAATCTAATCATATACAAGGATAAAAGAGATGCACCATGATCTGTAAAATCTGCCAAAGCTGATATTCCTTAATATGCCATCTGATAATTGAGATAGTGTTGAAAGAGCTCATTACACTAAATATGTGAATTGCTAATATTGTATGTTTATGATTATTTACTGAGATATTCTTGAATGATGTATGTTATCATGATGTGAAGAGATATTTCACGACTAAAGAATTGCCAGTGGAGAACAGATAAAGGCCACTGAGGAGACATTAGTTGTTAAGTGACAATCCTAGAGAATATGCAAATTGCTGATAGGATGAGATCTTTGTTCTAGTTGTATTTTAATTGATTCATGCTCGGATAAATTGTCTCTAAATTGCATGCACATTTTCAATTCTGAACCTGAAGCAGAATCATCCATATTGCAATACCATTGGACGCAATGGTCATACGAAGTCAATAACTTCCTATCATTAGAGCAAAAAGTTGGAATCAGTCTCTTAGGTAAAGAAATGTCACATACAAGGCACTGATACATAAATGACAAACAGTACGGAAGCAGAGAAATGACAGAAAAGAGATTTCTGCATACACTTGAGGTAACACAGTGGAGAAAGGCCACTTTCTGAGTGACAATCCTAAAGAATGTGCTATTTGCCAAAAGGAAGCCTTTGTTTTAGTGCACATGTCTGATTGATTTCTGCTCCAAAATTCTCTCTGAAATGGTCGACCACTATTCACTATTACTATTTTGAAATACAACAGAATCATGAACTGGTATACCACATTTTCGATTCCGGATGGAATCATGTGCATTGAACCATTTGATAAATGGTAGTGCAAAGGGACTTCTTCCTTTTATGAGGCGTTAAGTTAAGAAGCTGTTCTTTGGCAATGTAAGGTCACCTACATACTTGTTATGCACAAAAACGATGCATGCACTACAGAATAAAGTCGAGGGAAAGAGAGAGTCCCTGACCTTGCGCACGGTAGAAATGGTGCATACGGCTGTTTACTGATGATGAAAATGAATGATTTGCTGACATATCAAAGATTATATTGATCCAAAGATTGTAGTTATTGTAAATATTGCGATGATATGTGATCCAGCTTCCTTCCATGTTTGTCAGAATACCTTGTACTGTAATACTCCAATGCCAAAAGGAAGTAACCTTCGTTTTAGTGCACATGTCTGATTGATTTCTGCTCCAAAATTCTATCTGAAATGGTCGACCACTATTACTATTTTGAACTACGCAGCAGAATCATGAATTGGTATACCAAATTTTCGATTCCGGATGGAATCATGTGCATTGAACCATTTGATAAATGGTAACACAAAGGTACTTCTTCCTTTTAAGAGGCATTAAGTTGAGCAGCTATTCTTTGGCAATTTAAGGTCGCCTACAAAGCTGTTATGCACCAAAGCGATGCATGCACTACAGAATAAAGTCGAGGGAAAGAGAGAGTCCCTGAACTTGCGCACAGCAGAAATGGTAGAAATGGTGCATACTGCTTTACTGATGCACATGATGAAGAAAATGAATGATTTGCTGATATATCAAAGATTATATGGATCCAAATATTGTAGTTATTGTAAATATTGTGATGATATGTGATCAAGCTTCATTCCATGTTTGTCAGAATACCTTGTACTCTAATACTCTAATGACTTTTGACATGTGTATATAATTGTGATCATCTTGATGTGATTTGCTTGTAATGATTTATGTTGCATTGTATATTGATAATTATAGATGTACTTAGTATTGCAATGATGTTAGAACTATGTATTGTCTAAACTTGTTATATGTATGTGATTTATACAAAACTGTAAAAAACAAAAAAAACAAAAGAAGAGGTATTCAAAATTTATTTAGACAGTTTCGAGGTCGAAACTTTTTCAACCAGGTGGGATATTGTCATATTGTGGAAATCACTGTAAATTGTTGATTCTAAAATAGTAAAGTAATTGATAGAAAATATATGAAATGCATTGTAAGTCAGGATTGCTTGTTTGAGAGCTAGTGCAAAGTAATCATCATTTGTCACTACCAGGAACCGCCATGGAAATCTTGGTGAGTCTTGGATGACGAGTCAGTGACTCAGTCTCCATATAAAAGGCAACACTCCGACAAGACCCGTCATTCAGTTCAGTCATTCAGTTCCAACATTCAATTCAGTTACTTTCCGTTACATTCGCTAGAAACATTCCGTTGGATTCAGTTCTAAGATTCAGATTCTGTTATACTCAATTCCTTGATGGAGCCATTTGGTTGGATGTTATAATTGTGTTATACATATTGTGATCTGGACTATGTATTGCGGACATTCAAATTATACAATAAAACAATTTATGTTTAACCTCTCACCAAGCGAGTTTGTCAGCTGATTCTCCCCAACCCTACAATACCATAGTGCAACAACCCCTATCAAATACATTGATATGAAGTGTAAATTTGTCATTAGGTAACTTGAGACCTCATTGTTGAGTTGTGTGACATGTAAAGGGAAAGGAAAAGAGTAAAACCCTGAAATTCGGGAAAAAGCAGGAAACAGAAGGGACCTGCAAACTGGGAGAAATGGAACTTGACTGGGACGATAACTACAAATACCTCGACATGATAATAAACAACAAATGAAACAGGATGTAAGAAGAAAAGCTGAGGCTACCTACAAAACAATTCTATCAATTGCAGGGCCCAAAGACCTAAAAGCAATTGAAATCGGAACAATATGGAAACTTGTCAACACATGCGTCATACCCATAATCACCTACAGTGCAGTGAGCACCATATGGAACAAGACAGAAATGACCGATCTGAACAAAATCCTAGACAGCATCCTGAAAGAATCCTACTAACACCTACCTCCACCCCGAGAGAAGCAATATACATCAAAACCGGGCTACTGGACATTGAGCACACCATATTGAAGGACAAAACAAACTACATGGCATCGATAGAAAAGAAAAACAATAGCACCTTAAAATCGACCATAATGAACGAGGAAAAGAAATCCTGGACAGAAAACCTAAAGGAAAAATTCAAAGAAAATGTAATCAACAATGAACTATCAAAACACACAAGCAACAAGTTAACACAAAAAGTGTGGATAGAAACCCTAGTACAAGAAGGACAGAAAAAGTCGAAGGTAAAATTCCTTATAGACAACAAAAACAACCAAGCCAAAAGAGAAAAATATGTAAACCACCTGAACTGAATGCAAGTAAGTGCTACAGGGTTGTCAAAAAAAAACTTTACACTTATGAATATTTTTTTGGATGTCGCTCATTGTAACAAATGCTTATTTTTCAATGCAAAAACAACTTGTATAGCAAAGAATACCTCTTCTAGAGACAATTTATTCATTCGGAGGTCCTTTTGGACTGATGACTTTTCTGCAGTGGGCCTAAATGATGCAGAGGTGTCAAAAATGTAACTTATATTAGTGTCCGTTTTTCCTATACAAACGTAACGGATGCCTTTATTGGCCAACTGAGGTCTGTGGTGTCTTGCAGGGATCTGCCTCTAAGTTTGCCCGTCCAGAATAATCACATTGATTGAGATTTTGTGATAACAGGGGCCATATTGTCCCGCTGAGAAACTTGTCAGAGCGAACCTTGATCCAGTTCTGGGCTTTCCAGAGGAGTGTGGCTGATGCCCTGTCTTGTTTGAAGATCAAATTATCTGTGGCACTGTATGTCTTATCTATCCAGGGCTTTAGATGCTCTTTCAAGATGTTAATTTGTACTTTTCATGTGATTTCAAAACCCTGATCATCCACCTTCAGACGGCTTTGTTTTAAAATCTTATAATGGCCATAGTGATGTTTGAATTTGCTCTAGCACCTTCTGGTTTGTGCTGAATTGTGCCTCTGTCTTCTCAATTTCATTTTATGTTGTATTT
The DNA here is from genome assembly GCA_026936325.1 of Platynereis dumerilii. Lineage (NCBI taxonomy): Eukaryota > Metazoa > Annelida > Polychaeta > Phyllodocida > Nereididae > Platynereis > Platynereis dumerilii. The sequence goes on along the minus strand of JAPTHN010000004.1, from coordinate 67,559,948 downwards.
ATTTTGTCCTGTGAAGCTCAGTATCTTCAAAATTGCTGATGGGCCATGAACAACCCAGAGTAGTAAAAACGCAGGAGCACTCCCGGCTTCCATTTTGTCTGCTATCAAAAAAGTAATGAACCGTTTTGATTATTAACCAATTTTCCAAAGATCTAACATACTTAGCTTGTAATAGTTGTATACACAATAAGTACCCAGGCACTGACTCAATCATGGCAGCCTGGAAAATGAAATATCAACTGTAAAGTTTTTTTTTGACCACCCTGTACCTTCAAAGCAAGGACAAGAATGTTCCCTTCTAAAAATAACTACAAAAACAAATACACCAACAACAACTGCCACTTCTGCAAGAACAACACGGAAACGCAGCAACACATACTTGAGGAATGCGCTGACATTGACAGATCAAAAGCGCCAATAACAACAATGAGTGAAATATTCTCCACAAACAAGGAAATGCTCAAAGAAGTAAGCGAAAAACTAATCAAAACAATAAAATACCTCAATGAAAATAACCAATATCTGTACAACCATCTCTTATTCACAGGAGATGGTAACCCACCAGATGTAGACAAGTACACTAAAGAAGAAGAAGTAAAAATCTACTTTTCATCATATAGCATTGCAAGTATATGATATCACCTCACACACTGCTTATAGGTACGCATCATACAGAATAACATGGCAGAGATACGGATATCACCTCACAAGAAATATTCATAGATAGGTTTTGGATATTTTTACTTCCTGATAAAAATAGTTTCAGTTTTCGAAATTGCCGTGGAGCATCCCTTTGTAAAAGTCTGCGAAGTACCCCCCCCCTTCCCCAGGGTAGACACATAGAACACAACTTAGTATGCATGTACAGTGACTCTGGATTGTCCTGCCAAAAGGTGTTATTGTAAAGTCAGCATTTATATTAGGTCTATGACATAGATGCAGACTGTAAACCCAATAAATTACAGATGATATATAATATTTGTAGACATTTCTTTTTTCTTTTGAATATGGTCAATAAATACTTACTTACTTAACAAAAACTTTTGCAAAATTTTTTGTCTGACATCAGAAAATCTGGCACATAGCATGTCACTTTTTGTCAGTAGGCTTCAAGCCCTGTCCACAAGTTGACCGCTATTTGCTGCCACCTCGAATGCAAACTTTGCGAGCTCCTGTGAGCGGTCAACAGAACTTCATTGCCTGGAAGAAACCAGGACAGTTCCATCATTTAGCGATGGTCTAGTTTATCATCATGGAGGATGTATACATTGTAGCCCACATACAATGCCAGTATAGAGGGTGCCACTTCTGGCATAGACAAGACATTTTGTTGAGTGTTACACAGCTTCTATGAAATTGTAAATTATATTGTTGTCCTAAATCTCTATAAAGTAACAGAATAAATACAAATTAGTATTTTTGATATCATAAAGCTAAAACATTTGCTTTGTTTGGACCCATGAATAAGTGAGAGAGCATTCTTTTCACATGCATAAATGGCATAAGTAGATTGAATACCATCAAACTTCTGATGAGTAAAATCATCCCTTTCACAGGCAAACATTTATGCTAAAGTTTTAAAACTTCTTTTGTCTAATGATTTCCAAACATTTTCACTCAAAGCAGTGCACTGGATCTTTGCCAGAAACCATGCATTGTGGAAGTAGTTTGGCGTAGTAATATGGACGGCTGTTGTGCGACCTTATCTTGTGATCTGTCCAAAACAGATCAAATTGATGTTGACCCAACTTGATTTTTCAGGGACTTGTAAGACCCAAGCAGAGACAGATGGTCACACAATGACACTTTTCAGGAGAGAGTAGTTTCATACCTACTCTCAACCAATGAAAATTCCAGGAAAAATAAAGCATTTTCTCCCACTGATGTCTACAAACATGAAATCATCTGTAATATTTACACAAACATATGTTGGATTCTGTATTGATTAAATCATGCATTTTAGCGATTATGAGTAATAGTTTTCCAGTCACCCAGAAGGTTCTGGTTTGTCTAAGGGATATGTATTTGTTGGGTGGGGGTGTGTTTCGATGGCAGTGCCGCATGATTTTATGCAGATGCAGATAGTAATAAAATGCATCTTTTCCCCATTGTAGCATAAGGATGTTGAGGAAGCATTTTAACTGGACTGTGTATACCAAAAACTGGAATTTCTAGATAATTTACACTGTAATCATAGAATATATTGTGTTTGATGCTGTGATAAATGAATTCATTATCAATAAAAGTGCCTCTATGATGAGGAAGACAACCAGATTTTCAGTTAAGTACATGACACACACTAATTGTTTACCTTGTAATGTCGTTTGCAGACATTAATGAATTACCATTTCCATTTAAGGCTTTAATTAACACACTGAATGAATGTTAGAAAAACTGTTAAAATGTAAAACAAAATGTTTAGAATTAAGGTCATTTTGTGGATATCTTATACATTCTGTATACTTCTTTCATATCAATAACTGGATTATAGCAATTGTAATGATATTCCTTACAAAATAGTGTAACTCTATGTATGACATGCATTTTGTCTGGTTAGTTAACTTCCCTGTATCTGTATAGCTTTCTGGAAAATATTGGTGTTTTATCAATGACCAGTCCAGATGTCCCGGTGAAGGAGAATTTAATGGATGTTTAACCACTGCGTGTCATTTTGAAATGTTGAGAGCTCCAAATTACAAAAATGTAAAAGCCTCAAAACCTTTCGTTTGGATGATTGCAATATGCATTTTCTCACTGGAATAAGTTGTTATTTCTTTTTTGTACTTTCCACATCTGTACTAGCTTCAGACAGATGTAACAATGGTGAGTTCTCGTTCCTTTTTTAATGACAGCGAATCATTATTTTAAAAATACCTTCACACTTTGTCTTCGAACTGATGGATTTTAAATTAAAGACTGTTCAGTTTATTGGGGATATCAAGCTTTGGCATTACAAATACATACCATCTTCTATCAGAGTATTGTACCTTCCATCACCTTCTACTAATCGGGAGGAAATATTTTTCTTTTTCCATCTCCCATCACCTTATCTAGTTGGATTTATTCTGTTCCTCATTCCCACCTAAAAAACTCCACAAAAATAACTCCTCTCTTTCAAAAACTGAAAAAGATCTCTTCTCTTGACTTTGTGAAATTTGTGTGAGCCAAAATATAAGCTCAGGTATATCATAAAAAATTGATATTAAAAGGTGCTCAGCCCCATATCAAATGATGTCCAATGTCACCACAGACACTCAAATAGTACTAATTCTACAAAATAAGAGTAAATTTGTCCACTCAATGTGATTGAGAAACAAATTTTGTCCAGTCACTCCAAGAAGTTTGACTGGTTGGTTGCTCCACCACAAAACAAATTTGGCCAGAGCTGTAGAGAAAGCCAAAGATGTTTGAAAACAGGAATAATGCCACTGAGCAACAGATACACAAATTTAGGGTTGATATGTGTTCCATTAATTAATCCAACTAAAGTAGAAATCAGATAAGCCAACTTAGAGATAATGAAACTTATTCAAGGAAGGGGGGCTTCTTCGAGTTGAACTCATCACTGCTTCAATTCTCCCAGGCTGTCACGGAACGAATGCATGGCTTGCAATATAAAATTAAGAAGTAAATATATTTGAATGTATTCCACCCCTGAATCTGTCCCTGCTTATCATCTCCATCATGTACAGTTCATCCGTGGCTTAATTGGTAAGTGTGCTTGTCAACTGGCTTTGAGGGCATGGGTTCAAATCTCACCCCAGGAACACTTTAGTCTGAGCCCATGGGACATTAAATGGAGGCGGGTTGTATCCAATGTTCTATGCTGGGGCAACAGAAAGACCCTGGGCATCCCTAAAATTAATAGGGTATGTGCCAGACTCACAGTCTTCTCATCTCATCATCATACGGCGATCGCCTGCCTCGATATAGCCCACTAAGGTGCTGTAGAGGCAAAAAAAACGCAAACAAACAAACACATCTCCATCATGTCTCTCTAATGACTTGAATTTTCTGGCCTTGAAATGAACAATTATCTTTCCATGTTAGACCCTCAATGTGAAACGAAAAATTTTCTGATAGGTTTTTTATTTATGGTTTTATCCTCCAAACCCAGCTGATAGTCTCTGGAAGAGGAACTACACCAGTCCAAAAACTTTCAAAGATGAGAAAAAGCCTAATTTTTTTAAGTTCTCAAATTGTTTCCAGCCCTTGAATTTTAAAATTTTCCTTCAATTATTTAAGCTGGTACACCTTTTCAATCTGAAACAACCTGGAAGTACAAAGGAGAAAATGTCACATTAAGCTGTCCTGGATATAAAGTCAAACCATCACTAAGTTACAGTGTTGAATACATGTGGTATGAAGAAGAATATAACTGCAACCTGATGACTAGGACTTACGCATCCTATATTAATCACATTGGAGGTAACCTTCAGTTTTTTAACATATTCTTTAAAAAATTCAAATAAAACTTTTGTGCATTAGCAAATTTATAATATTGTTATCCAAGGGACCGTATAAATTGTGACTGGGGGGTGGAAGTTTGCGAAAAATTTTCTGCAAAAAATGATGCCCCCCTCAGGTTCATTCTGAACGGTCCTTTATTAAGTTGTGCAAAAGTCCATCCATGAACAATACCATATCATGATAAACCAAAATTTTTTGTCTGTCACACTTCATTGTGAATTCTAAGTAAATTGCAGCCAATTACTGCAAAAGTTAGATGAAGGCCGAACTAATTTGAAAATTTTTAATACCTCTCACCAATGCTATGTGCCATTCAAGCTTTTTCTTTTGTGCTGCAGGAAGATCACGAGTCATCACCAAACACCCAGAAAGAATGTCTATTGACAAAACATCTGGAGAACTGACCATCACAAATTTGACTTCTGCAGACGCAATGACCCTTACCTGCATATTTGTGCGATTAGAGGAGCACATCGCATCTGTGCACCTCAAAATGAAAGGTATGTCGATTGATTGATTGAAAATTCCAATGGTGCAGTTTAATTAAAACTTTCAAGAAATTTTGAGGATATCAACTAAATGAATATAAGCTAATTGTACGGCAAATATATACTAGGCGCTTACAAAGAAATCTTTCTCTAAAATAATTTTTCAGTAATAAATGTAGTTAGGGTGCTAAAACAGAAATGAAACTGATACTAATAATGTTTCATATATCAGAATAGCACACACAATGAGAATTTTGATATAATTTCAGATTTTCAAGGACCAGTACTCACTGGTTTGTCAACTAGTCTGGAAGAGGATGAAGTGAGAGTTGCAGAATGCGTCGTTCGAGAAATGCACCCCACTCAAGGTACATGGATTTTATTATGTTTATTTTCTCATAGATATCATATTTTCGTTCACAATATTATAATTTAAAGCAGACAGGGACATAGAGGAGCAATTGCCAAACGGTATCTAACACACTATGGTACACATTTCTGAAAATGTACAGCAACATGAAGAGAAAGTTAACCCAAGCTAGACTTAGACAAAACAATCCACTCTTAGCCGAAGAGAGCCCTTGCAAGCCAAAAGTGAGACATAGTAAGCCATACTACTCCAGCCAAGACTATTCTCATTATTGCTGTAAGTGGAATGCAATTATAATTTGCACAATTCACTGCAATGTTTGTTATGACATCTAGATTATGAAAAATATTAGTTTATGTTCAGCTCAGAATAATCATTCATAATTAAAAGAAAACTTCATTCATGTATTCATGTTGTAGTTTTAGTCTTTTAGTGTACTTTTATCGAAGGGGTAGGGAACATATGCTTTTCTCTCAGGTTGGCCTGCAAGCATAGATTGAGCTTTTATCCCTGATGGATTCTGACGATGACATTGTCATGTCAAACATATAAGGGCAATTCCGTAAAGTCTTATTTACATATTTGACACTTTAGAAGCTTGTGTAGCTCTACCACCATACCTTAGCTATTTCATTGTTATCCAGGTATGAGGCCACATAATAGGGGTATCAGACAAGCCATCAACCAAAGCTCCAAGTGCAACAGAAGCTAAGCTACAAGGCAAAATGTCGTCATTTCGGATCTACTCACACGCACCCAGAGAATCTACCCTAGACGAATCTGTCCATGGCCACATATTATCATAAGATTTGCGTCATAGCGTCCCAGCCAATCAGCGTGCAGAATTTCTATCCACTTCGAAAGTTTACCGGCAATTTGTGAAGCAACTATTAACTCCTCAGAGACGTATAACATACCATTGTTAAGGTCTCAGAGAGACCTATCTACTCATATAAGAATCACAAGTCTAACCCTTACGGTAAAGTGCGAAATAGTGAAATCGGCTTCATTTGCATAACATGCTTATAGGCCTGTTCATTGGTCAGTTTTGTGGGTGTGTCTCACTTAATCACTGAAGGCTTTGCTGAAGTGCTCACACGATGTACGTCCGAAACGCTGATATTTTGATGTAGCTCAGCTCCTGTTGCACTTAGAGCTTTGGTTGTTGGCTTATCTGCTACCCCAATCACCTGGCCTCGTCCCTATTTAACAATGAAATAGCTGAGGTATAATGGCAGGGCTAAACAAGCTGCTAGAGTGCTAAATCTGTAAATCTGACTTTACGGAATTGCCCATAACTGATTTTTAGCCTTTTCAGCTAATTATATGCTGATTTAATTAAATTGTGTGACTTTTTGACCAGCATTTTATAAAGGAGATTGTCTAATGGTTTGCTGCATGCTATCGCCTAATTAATACATGTTGACGTTTGCAATCTGACCTCTTACAGGTTTCATCCAAGTGAATTACCAAGGCAAGATAATAAAGGCAATCAATCTGGCAGAAGGGAGTATTCTGAGTCCTTTGATCTTTCCGATAACCGGGCAGGCAAAGGCAGAGGGTGATAAGGTGACATGCTTGGCTGTTCAGAATGTGTCTGGAAGCGTGAGACAACTCTCCGCATCAGCAGATGTTACCGTTCACTGTAAGTAAATCATAATTTTATTTGCCTGTGTATTTCTTGTGCTAATGCAGACAGTTCACTGTAGAAAAAGATTTGTTGACCAGATGAATAAAACTGCAACTAGTTATTATTTGCAGTGAGTGTATCTCAATTAAAATCTCTTGCTTATGAAAAAAAAATCATACAAAAAAAATTCAGTTGATACATTTTGAAACCAAAATTCAGCATTTCATTTCAACACACTGCACTACATATACATAATCCTGGAGATTATTCGCAGATGAAGATATGATTCCTTTGTAACTCCAGGGTCCTACCACACGAGAGTGGCTTCCTCCTTGCCTGATGTACCAATGGAATTTTCCAACGTGACATTGAGCTGCGAAATCACAAGGGAAGGAAACCCGAAAGAGATCTCTGAATACACATGGATAAAAAATGGGAATGAAATAGCACTTCCTGCCAAACCAAACATTACCCTGAGGTATGTTAGTGATATTACTAAGAATTTATGGGGCAGCGTTTGTTTGAATGTGTATAGAATATCATTATATAATTGAATATATATATATATACATTCACATATAAAATCCATGATTGTATTTTATGCAATCAATTGGTGATTTTTTTTTATTCAACCAAAAACCATCTCCTGTGTAAGTTACAGTCTAGCCATAAACAATAAGTCTTTAGTGACTCATTATATTTTTAAAAATAGCGATGTGACAGAAGCTGATACAGGATCCTACCAATGCCTGATAATCAACAAACCTGGCATCACAACTCTGCTGAAAGATGCACAGGAATTGCAACTGAACATTGTGCCACTCAAATGTAAGTTTTCCAATTGTTTTAATTTTCTGATTCATTTGAAGAGCACTTAAAGTATTAATAATTTGACAATCTACTGCGCTGAAAATTTCTGATAAGCCAAAAGTAAATGAGTTCTTCGAACTTATGCTTTCTCTTGGTTACATTCCAAAAATAACTTTTCCCACTAGGTTGTCCCAAACTAGTGCAACACTCATAGATAATATGTACTGTAAAATGTCTCATAATTTTTCAAATACCCTTGCCAGAATACTTACTTGTAAAATCTCTGATCACCAAGCCTATTTTGTTTGCCTCGACTATCTCCATATCAAAAATGTAACAAAACATAAATATGTAAAAATTCGGAAAAATGACAACCAAACCCTAGAAAATTTTAAGTCAGACCTACAAATACTGCTGAATCAAAATAAGTTGAACAATTTACCAAATGCAGATCCAAATGAAAATTATGATATCTTAGAAAAAGCTATTACAGATTTGAGAAAACAGCATTTCACTGAAAAAACTGTTCGATTTAATAAGTGTAGACATAAGAAGAATAGCTGGATCACCCGAGGTATCATGAATTCAATCAAATTTAGGAACAAACTGTACGTCAAACTTAAAAAAACTTCAGTAGATTTACCACTTCATCAAACTCTAAAGATCAACCTATCGACTTATAACAAAATCTTAAAGGATAGCATTAAACAAGCAAAATCAGAGTACTACGACAAATTATTTGATAAACATAAGCATGATATTAAGAAAACCTGGACAGCAATTAAGGAAATAATCAACAGGAACCAACATTCAAAGGAATTATCTAAAGATTTCAGAGTGGATGGACAAACAATCACAGATCCTCAACAGATAGCAGATACATTCAACAATTATTTTAACAAAATAGGCCCTTCACTTGCTTCAAGTATAATCCCCCCTCCCAACTTAAACTTCAATGATTTTCTCAGTACTGCAGTGAAAGCATCATCAAACTTTACCTTTAAGCGTGTGGATGAAAGTACAGTTTTAAAAATTATAAATAGTCTACCTTGCAAAACTAGCTGTGGTGCTGATGGTCTCTCAGTTAGATTTCTCAAAGAAATTAAGGAAGTAGTGTTAAAATCCTTAACTACAATTATTAATCAATCACTAAACCATGGCTCATTTCCAAATAAACTAAAAGTTGCAAGAATAGTTCCTGTTTACAAAAAAGACGATGAGAAATTAATAGAAAATTATCGGCCAATATCTGTTCTTCCCGCAATTTCCAAAGTTTTTGAAATGGTGATGTCCGCTCAAATTTATGATTATCTTCGGTCTGAGAACATGTTTTATAGTAGTCAATATGGATTCAGAGAAGGCCACAATACAGAACTTGCCGTATTGGAGAATATTGATAGAGTAATTGAAAACTTAGAAAAGGGAGAAATACCTGTAAACATATTCCTGGATCTATCAAAGGCATTTGATACCCTTGATCATGACTTGCTTCTGGACAAATTATCCCACTATGGAATTCAAGGAAATGCTCTAAAATTATGTGAGTCATACTTGACCAATCGTAAACAATATGTAGAATTCAATGGCTCCCAATCAACTCAACTCACGATACAAACTGGAATACCTCAAGGTTCAATATTAGGCCCCCTTTTCTTCTTAATATACTTGAATGACTTTGATAGATCCACGAATATGTTTAAATTTATAACATATGCAGACGACACAACTTTAATAGCTTCGCTCTCACTGAATATGTCACCTCGAGACTTTGAATTTTCATTAAATGAAGAACTAAAAAAAGTAAATGACTGGCTGAAAATAAATAAGCTCTCTCTAAATGTAAAAAAAACCAAATTTATGATGTTTCATACCTTGAATAAATGTATCCCCCAACTATCCATAGAAATTGAACAAGATCAGATAGAATGCGTTCACCATTTTGACTTTCTTGGAATTATTATCGACAAAAACTTAACTTGGAAAGCACATATTGAGAAAATTGAAAAGAAAATTGTTAAAATCTTGGCTATCTTAAATAGATTAAAGCACTATATTCCAGTGGAAACACTTAGAACGCTTTACAATTCCCTAATTTCGCCACATCTACTTTATGGCATTCTGCTTTGGGGACAAAAAAACAAAAGCATCACTAAACTTCAAAAAAAGGCCATGAGGCTGATTACTAAATCAAGATACAATGCCCACACAGAACCTTTATTTAAACAACTAAGAATACTAAAGGTATCAGATCTCTTAACCCTACAAGAATGGAAATTTTATTACAGATTGGTCCACAAAACACTTCCAATTCACTTTTTAAGCACTGCCCTTCAAAGACACAGCGACCTTCACCAATATCCAACTAGATATAATAATCGTATGGTGATACCTAAGTTAAAATATCAACTCTCCCTTTGTTCAGTAAAAAATCGACTACCTCGTTTGATAAATCAAGCTGCAAACTCAACACTAGAAAAAGTTTACACGCACAGTTTATTTGGAATAGGTTTCTATCTGAAAAGGGTATTCATCACTGCCTACTCTGATTCTTGCGAGATAATAAATTGCTATATTTGTAGAAGATAGATTTTTATTTTTTATTTTTTTCCTCCTTAACTTAAATAAAACAAAATAAAAAAATAAAAAGCGTCTACAACCTGCATTCATAATTATCGTTAATCTCCTCCCCCCCCCCCTTTTCGCTTGAGCACTGTTTTTCGCCTTTCCCCATCTTGTTGTCTCCTGTAAGGATCTTAGTCCCAATTGGTCTTCGGCCAAGAATCTTTTTGAACACTCCCATGCTTGCACACATAGTCAAATTTATATTCACTGGATAATCAAATTTTCATAGATATTTATGGTGGTTTGCAGACAGCGGCTTCTGCCTTATGCAAATCTCCGTTGCTTCAAGGTTCATTTTATTTTATATCAATTATTTATACTTTCATATATGTTCATTTTGTAACCATTGGATCAAAAATAAATACATTCTGTCTGTCTGTCTGTCTGTACAATGTAAATTATAAAATTTATGTAAAAAGTATGTTAATTACGCATAAGTGTCACTATATGTGCATATCTTCAGCAATTACCACTGGTGGTGTTCTGTCAATTAACATTAATTATGAGGAAATAGGGGCACTTCCAGCAATGCATGTGCTTGGAGATGTAAAGTGTGTGTTCGTGTAGGTTCAACACACAATGTCATATTTAGGCTTATTTAAATATCATGTAATATTATTCTACTGGATCTGGGAGAAAATGTATTCCCTCATTATATATAAATCGTTTATTTCATTCACATGGTTACATGGAATGTAATTTTTAAAAGTTACAAGAAATTATATAAATATGGATTAAAAGTAAATATAAATATCAGGATATAAAATCACATCGTACAAATAAAATCAAGTATAATGTCAATTTCATCTTGATTAAAACCATCAATAAAAATTTCACCATTTCTAAAAGTAAAAATCTATAAATAAATTGAACTGTATCACAGTCAGTCTTGAACTCGTTCAGTCTGTAACATTTCTCAAATATGGCATTTTCTGGAACATTTAAATGTCTTGCGATAACTTGTAAATTGCTGCCTATGATACTTCTTCGGTCACTTCAGCACAATCTTGTCAAAAATGATATTTTTACACTGTCACTATTCTCTATTTTCTTTGTCATTTTGAGGAATCGTGCATATACTTGGCTCATAGCCAGAGGTCTATCAATGAGCAGTGGCAACAGATGTCTGTGTGTCCTGCATTGTACATTTAAAACTCTACGAACACAACAATTCCATGTTGTCTGAAAACTTGGTACTGCTTTGTCTGCAAATCGTCATGCGTCTCCCATAACAATGTGCACACTGCGAATTGAAAACTTAATTCTGTTCTTGTATTACAGGTTTGCCTGAACTCGATTTCAATAGAGACCACATTAGGCTAGGCCAAAATACTTTAATGGTCTCTTGGGCGACTGTCTATTCGACCAATTGCAAGTATGATCTCCCTATTGAATTAGTGATTCAGCTGCAAGGAGAAAATGAGGCCACAAAACAATCCACTGCAATAGTGACTGAGGTAAATATTTCTTGATTAGAAAAGTCAGACCCATAACGCTGTTACAAAAGTTAGTAGTCCCTGATTCTTCAAAAGGTGTTTTCAATAAAAAACAACCGTGGAATAGGTCTATAGTTATTGCCAACAATATGCAATGCAACACGTTCTCTAAACATAGCCTTATAATTTCTTGTTCTTGCTTTTTCTTTCCAGAAGCATGTCACTATTAATGGCCACTATGATAGAGACAAAAATTACCAAATATGTCTCTCCTTCAAGAACTTCCCCAAGAAAAAGTATTGCGCAAATACTGAGGAGGAACAAGAATGGGAAAAGTCAGAAGTGGGAGAATCAAAATGTATGTTACCTTGTTTATTACATGTTTTTATTTAGAAAATATTTTATATGGGTGACACTTCAGTTAAAAACTGTTTTTCAAGTGGCCCATTTATAAAGTCAACACTAAAATCAACATAACATCAACATTATCACATTCCTTAATACTCTCTTGCAGTGTGGTCATGTTATTTTTGTATGATTCAATTTGAAATTGCTTTCATATTGTTCTGATTATATTGAGCATAATGTTACTTTCAAATCCATTTTATCATGTTTCAACTGACATGAACATGACTTTTTGTGATTATCATGACTGATAAAAATCACTGAATTGCTATTTTTCATGTTGCATAGATGCATTTCAATACATCACAGAATCTATTCTTTGCTTCCTTGATTTAATTACCTAAATTAATATTGATAGAATCTAACTTCATCCTGTAAAGATAATTGATGAATAATAATTTCAAACATGCCAACATTTTCTACCATTTTTTCAAACTTTAATCCTATGATGTGCCTTTTTTATGGTATTTTTTAGCAATTACATATATTTCTACAGATGTGGTTTTTTTAGTTATTATTTTTATATACCAGCAAACTCCATGGAGCGAACAGGTCTCATAGTCGGATACACCATTCAAGGTTGTGTTGCCTTAGCGGTGATTATCGGCATTGTCTTCACCATGATGCCTAGTAAGTACAATTCTCATAGCGTGTCATTCATCACACGTGTATTCCACTTAATATATTTTCCTAATTTTTTTGGACCTGTGATATAGCTCAGGGGTAGCACCAGGAGATCCTTGGATTGGTTCTCTGTATGGGCAACTCATGCCAGAACTTGGTCTGGCAAAATAGTACCTTGCCCAACTAGTATACTTTTTAAATATTTGTTCAATATAGCCAAGTGAAATAAGTTCTATTTCCTCACATTACCGATTTAAATTATGTTCTAGTTTTTGCTGCTATATATATTATAGCTAACTGCACTCAAATCAGTAATTGTCGTTTTATCTGACTTTTATCTTTTTAATTAATAGGTCACTTCCTATAGTCTTGTATATTGTAACTGTCACATTCCACTTGGTTTAGATGCTCATAGTAAAATTCACCTCGATGTAATTATTCCCCATTGAAAGCAACATTAAAATATTGAGATTCTCGCTTTTTTTTTTTTAGTGATTCTCACATTTTTTAGTATGAGCCCAATGATTCAAGTCTTTTATTAAAATTTAATTGTCAATAGTGTCACATTTTTGGCTGATTATTCCTTCACCTCATCACAATTGTGAAGATTTTGTTAAGTATTGTATAAAAATGTAGGTTATACTCTGACATACATACATCTGTACTGCATTACTTCTTGACTGCATTTGTTTTCCCTTTCTTAGTGTACAGAACTTGAGGTGACAATTCATAATAGTTTTAAGTTATTTTTTATTCTGCTATATTTAAATTTTTTCAGAGTTAAAACAAAGGTAGGCCTTTGGTATTCACAATTAAATAAGATCAAGTATATCTCACTGCCTATTAAAATATTATAATCATCTTGTCACCAAAAGGTGCATAACGGGACTATGCCCTTCTTTCATTATATCAAAACAATTCTTTACTTAATTAAGTCCCTCATTGCCTTAGTTCAATTTTCTAAGGGCAGCGATGAAAGAAATAAAAGAAAATTGAAAATTTCAGTGTGATCCCGTACGTTTGCTTGCAATATCTTGTTTAGTTATAAGTTTGCTTGGTACTAATAGTTATAGATGTTATTCCTAATATCATGAACTTCTAAAAAATGTGATCTTACTTAGTCCATCTTTGTGTTCAAGAACTCAGAACTCAGAGCTTGTTAATTTTCATATGATCAAACAAATGCTACAAAAAAATATCATATATTAATAAAAGGCCTAATGCAACAAAAAGATATAATAAATTTATAATAATGCATAATTAAAATAAGAGAAGTATTAGAGCACATCAAAACGAAAATCAAGTACAAAAAAAGTAATTATGTAATAGTAAACTAGAAATTGATGTGATGTCGATGACCATTTGAAGGAGCTTCCTGAAGACTCGAGTGTCGCTACCAGGAAGCAAAATAATTATTGCCCTTGATGACGGTATTTTTACAAATGATTTAATTTTCATGATTGTAGACACTGAGACTGAAGACATGGTATTATACAGGGAAATATTGATTTCATGTGTTTTTTATGTAACTTTTCCCTATAGAATACATGTACAAGAGAAAATAAAATAAAATGCAGTCTCAGTGTCTGTAATTATGAAATAATAGATCTCTAAACAATCACTCATCCTTCACTAGTCATAGCATATTCTTTAATTTTAATTGCATATTCCTTGACTGTTTTGCATAATCCTAAAATGTTTTATTGTAGACAAAATCGAGTGATTCCCATTGAAGAAGGTAAGTCAGTTTATAAATACTAAATATGTGTCTAGAATACACTGAATCAAATTGACATAATCTGATGACACTTTCTTGCACTGTGATATTGCACTGAATTGCTGTAGAAATACAATGAAAGGCTCTGATGGAGTTAGGGTCCTCATTTAGAAGATTACTTCAACCATTTTGTGTATCAGTGAGAAAAATTTAGAAACACTTTGTTGACAGTGGAGCATATGGCAGGTAGTAGAGAACTCAATATTAAATTTTGACAATGATGCGATGATGCGATCCATTTATTTCATTCTCATTAATTCTAATTTGTTCCCTCATTACCATCTGAAGACATATTGAAGCTGGCATTTTGGATTTGAGTTTGGAAAAACCCCATGGCTGAGCATAGATATCATCTTAGAAAGCTTCCCATATTTCTTTCGTTTTTGCTGTTTTTGCTCCCTCCGGGCTGATTCACTTGAATGCAGTAATAATTAACTAATGCAGTGCCGGAATTTTCAATAGTCAATAATCATCTTGAACTCCATTTCCTCCATTTCTGAGCTAATAAGTAAGTATTCAGTAAATGTATAACTTTCGCATATTTCAGACCCATATGAAGATTTGGATCCCAGCCAGGTAAGAGATACTTTTCTTCAATTTCTTTTTATGAAAAATTCTTGAAAATTTCATTTGAAAGAGGAGAGAGGATTGACTCAAATTCTTAGGCAACTTCCTGTTTCTCAAGCTCAGGGAGGTAGAAATAAAAAATAAACGGGCAACCTAGTTTAAATCATACATCCGTTTAATAAGGCCCTGAAAATTTAATGCTAAATTGTCGGTCAGAATCTGGCTTTAACCTACATATATCATGCAATAGCTTCAACGGGAGGCCCTTTTAATTTTGTTTGTTGTGGCATTGCTTAATTATTAAATTTGAATTATAAAAGCTGAAAGAAGCAAATAATCCAAGTCTGTGTGGAAGAAGTGATGGAACCGATGACCATCCCGGAGGGAGACGCCAGGCATTCGAGCAGTTGGATAGCATCTATGGTGCGTTTGTTGCGGTTTAGTATTTTCTTTTGCCAAATTTCATTTGTTTGAGTATGCATGATCATTAGGGTGGCCGAAAAAAAAAAATTTCTAAAATTCATATCGCATACCCCTTCATTTTCTGCGAAATGGTAAAATAAACACGCTGTTAAAATTTAAGAAAGATCCTTCAAGTCTAGGTGGTCCCCCAAAGCCACTTGGTTTCTGCCCAATATTTTCGAAAAATGTCCTTTTGCGTAATTGCGGTTTTGAAATGTCTTGCTTATTATTCGACATACCATGATAATATTTATACCATTGATCTCAGGAGAAAATTACCTTCAATTTGAGTGCCAGGAAGGTATACTTACAATGACATTTGAGCTTGCAGGATTTCAGAAAAGTCAAAATTACATGTTGTCAAGCTAAATCGCTGAAATAGTTTACCTAAATTTTCAAATTTTGCAAAAATTGAATCCTACTTTAAAATAAGGCATACTTCTATGATATTAAAAATTCAAAATATAATGCATAACCATGAATGACCAAAATAAGGTACATCTCAAAAACTTCAAAGCTGTATGTAAGCCAATCTTAGATTTTCGAATTTTTTGGAAAAATGTTACCGAGCTTCCAGTATGGCGCAAGGGAATTTCACAACGAAAGCATGTGATGTTTTGAAAAATGAGGGGCAGACAATAATCCTCAGGGTGCATTGTCTGTCAAGTGTTTGGTGATAGGGCTTTACATCCTGCATTACCGCACCTAGCTTACTTGGAGGGGCAGGGATCGACCCCACATGTTTTTTCCTCAAATTACCAGTGAGATCATAATGGCCCATATATACAAAGATGGTAAGTATAAATTTGAAGACGAGATGCAGCATCTGGACAATAATCCTCAGGGTGCATAGAATTATTTTAATAAAATATTTTGGCTGGACTTGTGAGAAAGAGAACTTTAAGTGAATGCCAACTTGATTATTTTGTGCAACAAACGACTGTGCACCGAATGTTTTTAATGGTGTTGTGAAATTTTAAGATGTGAAGATTAAATATCAGTATGGCTCTAAGACTTAAAAGTATGATCCTAAGTGTGGAATTGGCTTTCAGGGTCATAAAATACAACCTTCATTGAAATTTGGTGGCTTCTGAAAAAGGCAATGTGTAAAAAATGTATACTTAATTGCCATATACACAGTGTAAATGTGTGTGTCTCTGCAGCAAGGCTATCACACCATAAAAACCTGTCAATATTCTCACTTTCAACAGGAAATTGTTCCTTATGTACTTTATTCTTAGTACAAATTTTAATTCAGCTAAATTTGACAATATAGACTAATGATATCAGCGATTTAGCTTGACAACATGAAATTTTGAGATTTCTCAAAATCCTGCCAGCTTCAAAGTTATCATAGATATAGCTTAATGGTACTCAAATTGAAGCTAATTTTCTCCTGAGATCAATGGTATCAATATTATCATTGTATGTCCAATAAAAAGTGAGATATTTAAAACCGCGATTACGCAAAAAATAATTATTTTGTAAATTTTGGCCTGAAATCGAGTGGCTTTGGCGGACCACTTAGACTTGAAGGATCTTTCTAAAATTTTAACGGAATGCTTATTTTACCATTTCGCATAAAATGAAGGGGTATGCGATATGAATTTCAGAAATTGGTCTTTTTTCTGGCCACCCTAATGATCATAACCTGAAAGTTAATCCGTGCATGTAAAAGATTTATGTACCGCCAATTTTTTAAAATGTAATTTTAGTGCATGTTTTTCTTAAACAGTATTTTATTTGCAAACTATTTTTATTGGCCATTCAAATAAGGAAAATGCTATACAAACTCACAAAGAACAATTTCCTCCTTTGATTCACATATTTCAGGAATGATGCAAGGTATTGCTTCTCTTCCAAACCCACCACCCCTTCCAGATTTCGGAGACCTGAATGGCAGCGGACCCCTCGAACAAGAATGCCCTGAGGAAGAACAACACTACAACAACCAAGCAACAATCATGGCGACAATGCCACGAAGAAAGCCCATCAAGGTTCTTAAGACTCGTAAGTATATTAAATTTGGTGTCTCAATTAATAGAAACTAGCAATGCTGGCATTAAGGCATCTTGCCAATTTGGAAGAATCAATGCATTTGAACTGTCTGTAGCCTCAATGATTGACTTATGTTTTTTTAAGAGTCGCTTGACGACCTTATTGAATATTGCAAAGGAAGTTACCATGACGAAACAAGGACATCACTGACGGAGAAGGAACCGGATGCGCCTGGTAAATAGTATTATACAATAATATTGTGATTTCAGAATTACGCCTACAACAAATCATTTTTAAATTAAAGTACTATATGTTAATGAGATAATGATTCTCTGAACGGTTTTCAAACATTACCTGTCACAACAAAATAAGTTACTTAACATTTTAAAATGAGCATAATACTGGGCTGACCACATAATAGTTTTGAGGGGGCATTGATTTTACCCGCAAGATAAACTTTTTGGGTGGAACAGAATGACTATCTTTTTTTATCGCAATTTTAATATTATAACATGCCAGCGGCAGGTGGAAACAAAGTTGTTTTTTTCATATGGCAAACAAACTTTTTCTTTCACCAAAATGCTTAACCCTCACTCCCAACAAAGATCATCTTGTCGGCCCCTAGACAAGTTTGAAAAAAGAAACTCCAAAACGAACTAAGGTCAGCACACAGTTGTCCAAGAAAAAGACTTGTAATATTGGGTTGGGTTTACCCTGAATCTTTTTTTTTTTCAAAAAGTAAAACCTCTGAAAGGTCGACCTATCATATCAGCCAAAAATTAAATTACAAAATATTTTTGATTTGATGATTGTGTTTCTCTACCTTCATGCCAACTTTACCTTAATTTACTTAATCCCCCGTATTTGTATCCCAAACAGGTTCTAGGCAATGATAGTGTAATCTATAATTTTTTTTTTCAGAAGACTATATGGACATGAGGGGTGTTGCCAAGGATATGGATGATGAATCAGCCGAAAATTGAATTTCCATTCGAGAATAAATATGCCTATATGCTTCCTCAAAAAAACAACTATTACTGATGTCTGTATACATGCATTTATATCTGTGAATAAAGTTTTATTTGACTAAGAATATTGATTATTAATCTATTTCATAACTTTATCAGTTTATCTTATAGTTGTACCTAACTACATATAGGCAATATTCTGGATGCTTCAGTCCCGCTTGCGAGGCATCATTGTGACCCACGACTGGCAAATTTGCAAATTTGCACAGTGTATTTCTATTGTTTATCTGAAAAAAGTGGGAACATCTTTTTCCAATTTCAAAAAAAAATATTTCTACTATCTTTCCAGAAAGTACGTAGAATTTTGAAAAATCTTGCAAAATTGGTATGTGACCTCATACTGATGGGGCATTGTTATTGGCTGTGGTGTGAAGTGTGATGCAGTGGTGTGAAGTGTGATGCAGTGTTGGTATATGATGCTGTGTAGAGAATGGCCATATATGGTATGTGACCGAGTATGAAAGTCTTTTCAGTCATAAGAAAAGAAACACTAAGATGCAGCCAGCAGGGGCATATCTGGAAATGGTCACAGAGTCGATCCTCCCTGCCTTCCCAAGAAGAGTGAATCCATCCAACAAGTAATCTGAAATTACAACTGTGTATCCCCCACTTGAGACACCCTAGCTGTGCCACTGACAGCTAACAGAAAGCAACATTCAGATTAGGCAGTTTATGAGCAACAGTAGTTTATTGACTTACATGGCTTGTAATCATCTAACTTTACTTGTGCACACATAACATGAACTAATATGCCAGTGTACTACCTCTCAGATTTGATATGACATCCTATGCAGAGTGAGCCATGATTGGCTGAACAACCTGTGACCTCTCATGGAATACCTGGTTTCCAATGCTAACCTATGGGAACTGCTATATGATGTCACACTTGCGCATTACACAAGAAAAAATCACTTTCCACATACTTTCTGGCAGGATAGTAATGATATTTTGAAAAAAAAGGGTTTTCCTTTTTTTTTCCAGAATAAAGAAAAAAAATCCATAATTTTTTGTATAGTTTCTTTCCAAAGACCTTATTATATAAAGGTGCAGTGCTGCCTAGTTTTCTCACAATAAAAATGTGAAAAGAGGTTCAAGATCTACTCACAAAAAAATACAATCCAGCAATAAAACACATTTGTCAGTGTTTGAAAAATACAAGGAACACTCGCCACAAGCTTATATTACCCAATGACCGACTAACATATGATATATATATATGATATGTGATGGTAAATGAATATGTTGTTAACAGTGTATATATATATATATATATATATATATCAATAAGGCAAGTCTAAAAGGGGTGAGAAGAAGGGGGGGGGGAGAGATTCAGACTTTTTTCCAGTTGTGTTAATTCAGTGAATTTTTACATGGCGACTGGACGACCAAATTCATTAAAAACATTTTCTCCAAATGGAAAAGCACTAGACATGTATAAGTCACTATTTCAACCCCAGGAGGTCTTTAATCTTGAATAGCACACAATATTCAATAAGATCTCCACTCCATTTGTCTGCATTGCATTCATCTCGTACGTTGGCCTGATGATAGTGTCATTTTGGGCCCAAGGCCCAAGGCCAATATGGGCACGAAGCCCCTGTGGCCTTGAAATTGTAATTAAAGTTTTACCCAGGTGGCCTTGTTTTTCTTCTCCGAAGATTAGATTTATGGGCCACCTGGGTGAGTTCATAGTCTTTTTTGGGGGGGGGGGCAACTTGGGAAGGGATCCAATGGGTCGCCAGCTTTTTCGTTTTCTTGAGCGTCGTACGTTGGCCTACACACACACACATTTAAATCCTCACATTTCTGCCACTGTGACAGGTTCCATGAATACAGGAATCAAGAACTCATTTGGCGTTAATTTTTCCTCCGTAAAATCCTTCAAATTTAGGTCCATCAGGTGACTATCATCTTCATCATTGTGTCCATATCGACCTATATATAGCCTATTTTCACGTTTGTCTTTTTCGTCATTTTTCAACGAATCATTTTTTTCCTGGCCTGAAATCAAGTCTGAATTCTCCAAATCCTTCAGGTCACATTCATCCTCAAAATAACTTCCAAAGAGGTCTGTAAATGTCTCTTCTTTCCTTTGACCAGTTTCAGCCTTTATCGAAGAATCATTTTTCTCCATCGTTGAATGAGGACACTGTCTAAAATAAATGAAAGCGGATTGTGAATGTGTGATCAGATAGTTCTTTTAAAATGATGCAAACCATCCTAGATTTTGTAGTGGTGTCCTATGGAGGGAGCACGTCAACGGGTGAATTTTCTATTTCCTTGGCAGTGATTTTCCCAGGACAAAAATTCAGTAAGCAGTAAGCCACGAAGGCCAATTTTGAGTGAAATGCATGCATGTGTGGCTAATTTACATGCAAAATATGTGATTTGCATTAGCCAATGCTAATGTGCCAAATACCGCTGCTTGGCAAACTTGGGATGACTTTAAAATATGACTTTAAAATGTCCAAATTGTCCAATATTTCGGAAATCCATACCAAAACTGCTGCATTTTTTGCTTTGAGAAATGCATTGAACTTCCTAGATTGAAAAAGAGTGTCCATAGCCTCAAACTTTCTGAATGCCACTTGTATGTGTTAAGAATTTAAAATTAATCCAATGAAGTATAGTTATTTGAGTATAAATAAGTATGACAAAATCTAATTTCTATTATATTAATACATAGCTAGTACCTAATCAATTTTTAGGGCATTCTGCCCTATTGTCACTGGTCTTCTCTAGAATCTCGTGGACACATTTCGAGACAAAATACTGCACCAATTTCAGTCAAACTTTTTAATTTCCCTAAGATTGTGTTGATTAACTTTGCAGGAACATGCACATTGTTTAAATACTATTTTAGAGAGCCAGGAAAACCATAATGGAAAAACTGGAAAGACGGACTCCTGTAATGTCATTGAGGGGCTTCCTCACCCCAGGTCACTTAGAATGTTTCAAAGCAACAGGAGGTCAGCAATTAGGACGAAACACCACTACATACTTCATCGATGTGTTGCTACCTTTGTATGCTCTGTAATGTAGTAACAACAGTTAAACCTAAGAATATTCTTAGGTTAAACAAGATAACCAGGACTTCAGATCGGTGTTTACATGATGTGAAGAATGTCTTTTAAAGTGCCATGTGCACGTTATTTCTTATCTTAATGCATGTCAATAGTTCTAGTGTCTGTTCCAAGCTGTTTTATACTTTTTTTGTATTTTGTTTATTTTCACACAAACAAACTTACTCAATTTCAGCATTCTTCTTTGTATTCACCCTTTTCAAGTATTGAAATAAGCAGCATGAAATGAATACTGCACAACTGAAAGCAAGAAAATAGGATCATTATGACATAACAGATAATGATGATTCAAACGCATAGAGACCTAAATTAATAGATAGATAGATATGGTAAAGACAGCCCAGTTCTGGGTACTGACATGGGTTGATTGACAAGAGAGCAGAGCGAGACCAGTTGTGCCTAAAATATGCATTAGGATCTGGGGAATCCAATCAGGACTGTTCTAGAGATGGTGATACGACAATTCCCACCTACTTCCCTATTAGTTTAAAATTGGTATTCTTTTTTTTGCGTTTTGGACCATTTTAACCTTTCCAGTGTTTTTAGTATAAAATTGTGTCCTCTATCTTATGGCTAAGTGACCTACCTTAATTTCCAATAACAAAGCTATTTTTTCTAGGGGGGTAAACCAACCCAATGTAGCCATAACCAATGGACAACAGCAAGGTAAAGTGAACCAACCCACATATCTCAAGGAGAAGTGAAACATCAAAGACTTTTAGTACCCATCCAGGTTGTTGTTAGGTCATTTTCAACCATCTGGCTGACCAGCACTACCATTCATTGGGTCCAGCATTCTGTATTTAGGCAATTTGAACCACCCCAAGCAACCATCATTTTATGGCAAAGTGATCCAACCCATGCTAGGAACTTTTTCTGAATAATAAGCTCTACAGAGTGAGGCTAATTAGGGCCATTCTCAAATTTCGGGACAACAGGTATAGGAAAATTGTCCTGTAACGGAGGGGACAATGTCGTAACGGAGGGGAATTTTGATGTAAAAAACCAACTGTAGGAACAGCAACAAAAGGAAAAATGATAAAATATTGATGTAACTATTATTTTCAGAAGTACTTCATCTCAAATCAGTAGATTTTTTGGTCCAAATGTCGATTTCTTGCTCATGATCTGGTAACGGAGTGGACGGTAACGGAGGGGAAAATTTTTTTGCTTTTCGCTTATTACTGCTTTTTATTTTGGAGATTAGACAAAATAATTGTGAATATTAAAACCTGCCACCCTCAGCAACATATACATGAAATCGCTCTGTAAAATTATCATTGGTAAGCTTGGAAATGAAGGAAACGGAGGGGACATTTTAGTGGGACCAAAAACATTTTTTATGAACATTATGTCATAATTTATTGAATACATGTTTTATGAAGTCTGCAAGGCAGTGGTACTATGGCGCACATGCGTCTGATGATATTCAGTGAAAATAGCTCATAAAAAAACAATAATGAACAGAGCTATGGCAAGTAACGGAGGGGACAAAAAAATTGACATAAATTAGTGACACGACTATTGTATCAATTTAATCAATGAAATTATACCCAAAAAAAATTGAATATGAACTAAATATAAATTCAAGTCTATATTCCCGCGAATCATGCAAAGAAACTTTGAAAATAATGGTATATTAGGAGGAAAATGAACACTTGATTTTGTCATGTCAGGTCCAGTGACAGGGAAAAACCATTGATTTTGCACGGATTTCTGGACATAATGCATTAAAAAAAGTCTAATGAATGACTTTTTGCTCCAAATGCAGTGGTTCTAAGTAGAGATATGAATAACAGATGCAGAGTGACGCTTCAGATATTTATCGCATTAATATTAATGTCAGGGAGCTAGAGTGACACAAATTGTCTCGAAATTTGAGAATGACCCATTAATTCACTTGCCACCCTGAAGTTGAGAGTCTTGAAATATCAAACTAAATGCAAGACATATTTGTTTGGTCCATTTTACCCAAAATCATCAGCAGTTTCAAGCAAAATATGGGTAGGTTTACTTTGCCTTGCAATGTATGCTTCATTTAGTAAATTTCAAAAGTCCCCATCATATTTTTATCACTGTTAAATATGAAACTGAAACTGCTTTACAGTTTAGGCCAAAACTATTTTTGCCATTTCCCGAATTTTGAATTTCAGGGTTGGTTCGTTTTGCCAGCCAGGGATCCAAATGAAGCCACTCAATCAAGGCAACTCTTCAACCCAGACAAGATGCACCTATCAAAATAACAATGAAAAAAACAACTTACGACAGTCCGACAATAACTCCAATCCACAATGGTCCTGCAAAAGGTTGATCCCTGCAGGTTGGTTCGTCTGATACACCTGGCAAAAGGTAAAATCGAGAAGAGCAAATTTCAACAAATTTTGATAGAAAACTTTAGTCAATAGGATGCATTTTCTGAAACTAGGGTGCATCATTTTTTAAACAAAATTCAGGGATTTCTCAGGCTTTTCAACAACAAATTATCCCATAATCAAGGCTAATCTTTCAACAAACTGATATAAAAACAAAGCAGAGCACATTATTTTTCTTAAAACATTAAAATGCTTCTTTCGACTGACTGTCAAAAGAAATATGCAGCTCTGATTTTTTTTTTCTAGCCGGAACTTAATTCCAAGCTCTGCCAGGTATTTTGTGCAAATTGCAATTTTTTCAAGTGTTCACCTTTCCTTAGACGCGAGTCACTCACCTGCGGGATTTCGAACTTCAATGATACGAGAGCTTGAAAAGGAACCTTCTTTCCCGGCTTCCCTGCAAGAAATTGTGTAATTCCCAGCTTCGTTGAATATAGCTGACTTTTTTACTATAGTGGTGAATCTGCTTCCTTCTTTGGTGTGAGATATATTGTGTAGAATCATGTGTGCTCCTGTCAGTTCAAGCTGCAAGGGATATAGAAAAGATAACCTAAAGTTATCAGATTAAAGAAAAAAATGTATTTGTTACACATTGCACATCTCACTTCCGGCTATCATCACAACCCATTTGGTTCGATGCTACTACCAAGGATGAACAATGGTTTACCAAATACCCGTCGCATCGGTTCTTTCTACGGTATGATGAGTTTATATTACCAGTACCAAGAATTGTAAAGAATGTGTTTCCAATTATTGAAGAGCTGCTGGGGCTTTGCTCTTATATCCCATCAGCTCTACTTAGGCTTAGCATCCATTCAGTGCTCGCAACAATGGAAAATACGGCTATTTAATAGCCCGTTAT
This sequence comes from Platynereis dumerilii, assembly GCA_026936325.1. NCBI lineage: Eukaryota > Metazoa > Annelida > Polychaeta > Phyllodocida > Nereididae > Platynereis > Platynereis dumerilii. The sequence goes on along the minus strand of JAPTHN010000004.1, from coordinate 67,534,944 downwards.
GATACAGAACTTGGCTTGAAATGCATGATTTTAGGCTGGACATTTTGGAAAATTCTATAACACTAGGTTTAAAGATGGATTTGAGGACTCTCGACAAGTCTTTACTATTGTTCAGGAGTTTCTTTTTTAGTAAGAACTTATGGTTGGGCTACAGATCAAGACTGATGTCATGCTGCTTTTTTGTTTTGGTAAAATTCATATTTCCGGAAACTAATTAACAGTGTCACCTCAATTTCTAGAAAAGTCATAATTTTGATAGTGTGACAATTTTAGATTATCTGATTCAAAATTCAACTTTCAAACAAAATTCAAAATAAACAGCTGAATTTTAATATCATCTAACTATATATTCATTAGAGCAGCAGGAAGCTGATTTTCATGATTGACCCCGCAGGCCTGTGGAACAGCAAGTGCCATATACCAAATTGTTCCGCAGGATACCAGCTATCGGAAACCGGTTATGAAAAATAGTGCATTTTGGTGCGAAAACTGTGGCAACTGTTGCCATAGCAACAAGTCTTTAATTTTAGGTACAATAGATATTAGCACTATTATGGGCACCGCATCGCTACAATTTATGGAAGTCTTCAATTGTCTTCATAACATTAACACATGAGGTAGGGGTCAGTTTTTAACAACCTGTGTGAAATACCTGTTGTCATGGTTACCATGGCAACAGAATTTTAAAAGACACTTGTTACTTGCTTGCTAGATTGTTTTGACTTGACACTAATTTGTATATTAATTTCACCTGGTAGGGAGGGTAATGTTAGTACAGGCTAAGATTCTTTGTGTCAGATATTTGGTGGTGTTACCTTGAGTTGGACACCAACAATGGCACTGAAATAGCCTGCCGAGTGGCTAATGGTCACATTATTTGGTACCAATATTTAGCTCAAGACATTTTCCCTATATATGAAAAAACAGTAGATTTGATTGTAATCAAGCACAGGGTGTTTTTCATTTACCTGTAGCTGAGTAAAATGTTGAATTTTCTCTCATTTGATGTCCAAAATTGTTATTTGATAACATGTTGCAACACCGGCTTTGTAGCAGGAGGCACCCTTATGCCCCTGGATAACTGCTGTTTTATGATAGAATAGCCACGGGTACCTGAGGGAAGCTGAGGGTAGTTGAGGGAAGCCATAGGTTGTTGGGGGAAGCTGCAGGAATGTCATGGGAAACAGTGAATATTTGTATCACTTAAGCCATAATGGAATTTATCATTTTATTTTATCTTTTGTTAATGAGACCCTGGTCTCACCTGTTTTTATTACTGTTTTTTGCTGTACAAATTTTGCAAATTTGGGAATAATGATCATAATTAATTGACAAGGCATTGAAATGCAATTGTATTAAATTATTTGGCATGAGGCAGCATTTACATTGTTTCTCACTTCATTAGCTTGGTTTGTATTTTGATAAGCCTATCTTTAGCTTCTCGGATTCGTCTCAAGGCCCTTTTTCTAGGGTCGGTCGGTAGGACCAAAAAAAAAGGTGAATAAAAAAATTTTATAATGTCATCAATTTTTTTATTCCATTGGCAGGAAATCTATTGTGTCGGCGGGTCCGCGAAGCTAAAGATCGATTATGTGTGGCCTAATTTTAAGTTTTATAGAAATGCACTGAAAAAGGACATGTCTCGTATTCAGCCTTTAGATCGAGGACTAAGGCCTATCCAAATTGTCCCCCCATGGTTTGGAACAAAACAAGGCATAGATGAAAATGAAATGACCCCGTGACTTGTGATATGGAATGATTGACTTGAAATAACATGCCGAAAAACAGAGAGGATCAACATGCTGCCAGAACATGCAAGAAGCTTGAGTTAATGATATGAAAATGAAGCTTACCATTGTTGGGTCACACCTGTTTGTCACTCTGCATTCAATTTGCACTGGTATGAGACTGACAACCTGTTTTACATCATCAATCAATATTTCTGGTGGATCACCTAAAGATGAGAACCAATGATATTTAAAATAAATACAGTCACTGCGTTTATAAGATGAAAAGTACCCATATGTGGTAAAATTTCGAGAAGTACAAGCCAAGATATGAACTAACTATTTTATTTTAAAAAGGGGAGGTCAAGGGGAGGGAATTGTATCCAAAAATTCCTAATTGGAGTTCAAAGGAATTAAATTTTTCTTTGAGTTTATAAAGTTTTTACTGAATTGTTTCAGCATGATTGGTCACACACAAGCCTTACTTTCTCAAAATTTCAAAATTATCATCTAAACTATTGGGCATGCATGGTTGTGCAGTATCCCATTTCCCTTTTCAGTCTGTCACTTTGATATGAGGACCAGCTTTTCTGTGAAAAAATGCACTATGTGACTCATGATAGCCGATGAAGAGTCATCTTCTCTACTTTTAACAAGGGAAACATAGAGCTGTTTGATTAGTCGTGATCAACAGAAGGCAATCTGACTTGTCATAACTGATTTTAGAAATTGAAAATTAGAAGCATAATCCTTTCATTTGGCTGTCACCAACAAGTGGGATAAGTCTCCTTAAATCAAATTAACATTGAAAGAAACAGTCCACTCTTTTTCTATATCATAGTGGCAGACTGTAAATCACATTCAAATAACTTACTCAGTGCTGTCAAGACAAAGAAGGCATCCAAATCTAAATCTTGCCTGTCACTCAAACTCCTGGCAGAAAACCGAACGTTCACGTGTTCCTGACAGTTACTGGGTGGGTTCATCGAAAAGGAAACTTTGTTTGGGCCGCAAGATTCTTTGCATTGCAATTTGCAGTCTCGCTGAGGATAGTACTGGCAGGTTGATTTGTAGAAGATGCATGCATCAGATTCTTTATACACGTTGAAAAATAAATCAGTCTGAAAAAAAAAGAGTTCATTAAACCAGGATCAAATCATGACAAAAAAGGGAATACAAATTGCTGAAAAACTAGACCAACTAGAGCGACCAGTATAGACATTTTTCAAATCAAACGGACATCCCAGAGTTTGATTTCCAGTTAATTATTTGGCCATTACGCCCTGCATTTATGTGCTTAGTAAGAGGGGCCACGGCAATGAGGCGAAGGATGATTGAAACTGCCGTCCGACATAGCTAACACTCTTCCTGATTTCAACTTGAAAAGCTCATGGATATCATTTTTTGGATTTTTTTCCCTAACTGAACGAACTGAATGTAGAGCAGGATTCAGTCATATCAATCCATTCTTAATATTAACTGGGTCATTTAGTCAGACATAAATTTAATTAAGATACATTCCGCTGGATTTCTGCACTTTTTGAAAGCCAAATTCCAGCAACTATTCCAACATCCAAGGCCAATCTTTCAGAGAACTGATAGAAAATAACACACATTAATTTTTTTTACTGCTGACTGTGACAAGATTAACCAAATATCAACTGTGAATTTATTGATTTTTGTTACAGTCCCCGTCATATTTATGTGGAATCTCAAGTTCTTTTCTATTCTGTAGAAGTGTGCCTTCACAGATGACCCTATCCTCTAGCATTGCAATATATGTAAAGTAACTACAAGCTGTGTGTCATTTTAAACTGGGTCAGATTCCCAAGCTTCTAGCCAAATGTTGATCCACCAAAACTGAGCATCACAGTTTCAACACAGTGTCAGAGTGAAAATTGGGTCTGGGAAAACTCATGCAAGTTCCATATCACAGCCTGTTAGCCAATGGGCTGCCAGAACAACATGTCACATAATCTGTGTGTTCACAAAAAATTGTCAAAGCCTTCTGTTTATTGCAAGGTCCATTGAAGTTTAAAGTTGTAAAGTCGCAAGTTTACTTATTAATCAAACAACCCTGCGGGGATTATAACAGTTGTCTACTATGAATGATCAAGATGATGCCATTTAGTCAGATTAGACTGTTGATTGCCAATGATGGATCATTGGGATAACAAATGTACTGCTTTGCCAATATATCAATGTTTAAACTGTGATGCTTAGTTTTACTACTAGCCAATTGGCTGGCAAGCTGTGATGATGTAGTTACAGGGACTGTCCCAGAAAAAATGCTTACTCTGACTGTGTTGAAACCTTGATGCTCAGTTTTGGTGGATCTACATTGGCAAAAGGCGGGGAATCAGACCAAGTTTAAAATGACATCAAAATGTTGTAGTTATTTTAGAGTCGTCTCTGACATCACCCTTCAACAGCATAGAAAAGAACTGGAAAGCTGATTTGTGATGTAAGATAAGATAAGATAAGATAAAATTTTATTTAACGTCGGTGATGATTATACAAACAATAAACACAAGCTATAAGCTTTTTACCGACAAGTTAAAAAAACAAAATAAAATGAATTATGAAATTATATACAAATGACAGAATGAATGGAATGTATTAAAATTAAAGTTCTTTTCTTACTTTTGACATAATAACATAAATTTGATATAGTTTTATCAATTACAGATAATTTCTCAGATACAATATACATGCTCTACATTCACATTTGTTAAAGTAGTTACTTTGTCGTAAGTCTGACTTGAAAGTGCCTATTTCATTCACTAATTTTACATGAGAGGGTAGAACATTACATAATAAAGGACCTTGATAACCAATTGACTTCTTGCCATACTGAACAGTGTTAAAAGTGGGTTGGATTAATTTGTTGTTGTCTCGCATGTTATATGGAGAAATTTGCTTTTCAAAGAATGAACTTTCTAAAGGGGGTGCTAGACTAGTACCTTGAAAACAAATTCAACTAAGTTGTTCTTACAAGTTACATGCAGCATATTTTTATCTGTTTTTACTAATAGGTCATTATATGTGCTCTCATAGTCATTGCAAACAAGTCTTAATGCTCTTTCATTGAGTTTTTCAATTTTCCTATCATGTCCGAGGGAATAGGTTTGGTAAACAATTGAGCAATAAACAAAATTTGAGGCTACGAAAGCCTCATAGATTCTAAGTCGCCCTTTATAATCAACATATTTACATAATCTTTGCAGTGCATTTATTTGCCAAGCGGCCTTTTTACAGATTAGCGAAAAGTGATGATTAAAGTTCAGTATATTATCTAAGTGTACACCTAATAATTTGTCTACTGTTTCTGATTTGATAGCATTAACATCGACTTATTCCATAATCCATTAGCTTTCAATGTTGTTGTATTATTGTTTTTTTTTTTTGCAATTCTTTTTAAACCAGCTAGTATCAACCAGTTAATGATCATTTGGGTGGCTTTGATAACCAACAATTCATAATAATTATCTCCTGTTTGAATACTAGTGTGTGTGCGAAATTTTACAGCAAATTCTACAAGTATGAGTTATTCAGCAGGATAGCAAAACGTAGAAAAATACAGTTCTTGTGATTTGTTGAGACAATGAACTGCATATAGTCGGGCGCCACAGTGGAGTCCCCCTGCACCCGTGTGAATATTTAACGGGACCAAGTTTTTTGGCGCCCTGATGATGTCCTTTTAACAAAAAACCAATGTTAACATGACTATCATTGTCCCATGGGGTTTTTACGGCGGCCATTTTGAATTGAAGTTGACGACCGAAAAAAGTCTCTTAGAAATCACAAGTTTAAATATCTCAGGAACTATTCAAGCTACATTCACAAATGGCACATCCAGGGCGGTGCAGAGCCTGCAGTAGGCCCAGGCCAAAATGAAAAAGTAGGCCCCCCTTCAGCGGCTTCAGGTTAACAAATTATGACCATGTTTTAAAATATATTTTCCGGAGGCATAAAAACAAACCCAGGACCATCACATGGGGTGATTTGCGGCTTTTCATATCTCGCACTTGTTAGTTTTTGGTGCAGAGGGGGGTGGGGGGGGTGGACTGTGCATGGGATATGGCCCAATGCCCCCCTAAGTACGCATTTGAACCAGGCTCTTACTGATAAACTGTAAATTTATTTACACAAGACTTGTTGAAATTTACTCACTCCAGGTTAAAATTTTAATTTCAAAGACCTTATAAAAGAATTACCTTAAACTTTGGCATACGTTTAATAAATTCTACCAAATGAAGCTAGGTGACAACTGACAAGGTGCAATTATTATGAAGAATGCAATAGACTATTCATTTCTTACCTTATCTTACAAAATTACCAAACTGATGATGCATGCTTAATATAAAAAGTTCAAGATTACTTTTTAAGATATATATCAAAGTACAATTAACAGATTCATGAGTCATAAAAACGATAGTTGCAAAATCTTTGCAATAAAAATGTGAAATTTTAATACATACTGACATTCTGAATGTAATACTTTTGGGGCTTACAGCCTTTCACAAATCGCAAGAAAAAATTTTGACTGGTATTTCTGACACAATTAATTTAGGCACTCCCTTGCAAACTAATCAGCGAATCTTAAAATTGACCTAGTGAAAGCTTTCATTGCTTCTTTCAAAACAATCTTCAATCAGATTGGAAATTTCCAATGATTTTGCAATATACAGCAGTTTTTAAGCAGCCTTCGCTGTTGAAACTTTTTGGGTGAAAGTTTCACTCCAGTCAAAAGTTTGATAAGGGCTGTCTACCCCTTAATAAGTTAACTGACCGACTTGTTTTCAACCCCTTTACATGCGTTTATCATAGATATGATGGGGGGCTTGAATGAAAATTATATAGAGAATAGCATGGAGGAGGGTGAAACCTGGGTAAAGTCAAGAGTAGTTGAAGAGCTGGAAGTCGGTCAACTTCATTTGACATCCTTATCATGTCCAAATTTATGATGGGCAAATGACCAGAAACTTTCTACCCCAACTTTCCGTGAGCGAAAGCTGCTTAAGAACTGCTGTAACTCTTGATTTACAGAGTAGTAAGGAGATGTTCTTTCCCTATCATTGAACAAAATACGACATTATTCATATCAGAACATTAAAACTATGTTAATTTGATGCAACAGTTGCCAGGATTGACTAAGATATGCAGGTAAACTTGGATTTCGGAACATGTTACCTAATTTCAAGTAAAATATTTCCTTATAGAGATTCTTCAGGCTGACCAAAACAAACTAAAAGTTCACATGGAAGAATCTTTACAGCAGCAGAATTTCACCCTCCAGATCTTTTGAAAAAGCATCTCACAATTGATTGATATTGTCTCTTTGTACAACTAGTGCATGTGGAACCTCAATATTCTATGAACAGATTGTCCTCAATGACAAATACAGCATTACTCCTTGTTTCTCATCTTGCATCTTACATGGGCAGGACATACCAATCTTTGGGTAGACTGGCCTATTTGGCATAATGGCAGCTTCTACAGGCCCATTCGCTCAGGGGGCCCCTGCAAGATGCCAAAAAGATATAAAAATGGAGAAAAAATATCTTTGAAAAACTTTGGATAGATTGTATGGTACCCGCTTACTGGATCCTGGAGCAGGACCTGGACCAAAAATCAAACTTTAAGATTGGGCCCCAAATTGCCCAATGGAAGAGGGTCTAGTATTGTACAGGGCCCTCTCACATTGGACGCCAAACGGTTCACCCTGACAACAATTTCAAGAAATACCCACCGATAGAAATCGCAGAGAAAAATAGACCATAGACGAGACATCTAAGATTTACTAAGAAGAAGATGTTAAACCAATAGGAAAAAAAAAGTGATTGGTTAAATTTTTTATCTTACTTTGAAGTAGGCCCCCTTAAATTTGGGGGCTCCTGCCATTTGGCCCCCCTGGCCCTCCCTCTGCTCAGGCCTGGGCACATCTATTTATATGTTTTTGGACATGCAGAATCTGAAAATGAAATCAATTTCTTTCTAAATTGTAAATATCACCTAATAATGGCCAAATGATTACAAAAAAAATCACATTTATTATGTATTTCACATTTTTTTCAGTTTATTCCACATCAGCCAGTTAACCAGTACCTCTGTGTGATGACCTTATTTGAAAAAGCACTGAATATACGCTTTCAAATGAGATACAACATGCCTGTAAGAAATGATTATTTGATGAGCTGTGCTATTTTAAAGATTTAGATTTATGATTATGCGACCTTTCAGCAGCACGGATGAAGTAGAACCACTAGTCATGTTGCAATAGGGGGTTCCATGGCATGCACCCTCTGGAATAGTTAATGCCAGCCAGATTTTTTAATGTCAAATATTGTCAGGAAGCATATTTTAGATGTTCACATTGTCAATATTGTTCCATGGGGTTTTTGTGGAGGCCATTTTGGATTAACCTCTAAAAAAAATGTTGCTGTCTGTGTCAAAAATCTCCTCGGAAACAAAAATTCCTCCGGTGTATTTTCATTTCCATCCATCCTAATCACCAGATAGCTTATTCGGAACCATCCAAATGGATGAGGATGAATTGCCCTTGATGTCAGCTTTAATTTGGCACCTTTTTTTCCCTGTTGCAGGAACTGTGAACCCTACCAAAGCTAAATAAATGTTACCGTCATTGTCAAAAATCTCGTTAGGAAACACAAAATCCTCCCATTGATATTCATTTCTATCCATCCTAATCACCAAATAACTTATTCCTGACCAATAAAATGGATGTGGATGGATAGCAATTGATGTCAGCTTGCATTTGGCACCATTTTTTCCTTGTTACAAGAAAGGTCAACCCTAGCAAAGCTAAATAAATGTTGCTGTACATGTCAAAAATCTGCTCAGAAACACAAAATTCTCGAGTTTATTTTCAATTCTACCTATCCTATTCACTAGATGAATAATATCCTTCCAACCAAATGGGTATTGATGGATAGCCCTTGATGTCAGCTTTCATTTGACACCATGTTTTCCTTGTTGCAAGAACAGTTACTGTCAACCCTACAAAAGCTAAATAATGGAAATGAAAATCAATGGTAGGATTTTGTGTTTCCGAGGAGATTTTCGACCCGGACAGAAACATTAATATAGCATTTGGAGGGATGGCAATTGTAGTACCAAGGGAACCAAGGCGCTAAATGAAAGCTTACATCAAGGGCTATCCAACTATACCCATTTGGTTTGAAATTATTCATCTAGTGAATAGGATAGGTAGAATTGAAAATAAATGAGAGAATTTTGTGTTTCCAAGCAGATTTTTGACATGGATGGCAATATTTATTTAGCTTTGGTAGAGTTGACAGTTCTTGTAACGAAGAAAACATGGTGCCAAATGAAAGCCGATATCAAGGGCTATCCATCAATACCCATTTGGTTGGTAGGAATTTAGTCGTCTGGTGAATAGGATGGGTAGAATTGAAAATAAATGGGAGAATTTTGTGTTTCCAAGCAGATTTTTGACATGGACGGCAACATTTATTTAGCTTTGGTAGGGTTGACATTTCTTGTAGCAAGGAAAGCATGGTGCCAAATGAAAGCTGATATCAAGGGCTATCCATCAATACCCATTGGGTTGGAAGGAAATTATTCATCTAGTGAATAGGATAGATAGAATTGAAAATAAATGGGAGAATTTTGTGTTTCAAGGGAGATGTTTGACATGGACGGCAACATTTATTTGCCTTTGGTAGGGTTGACAGTTCTTGTAACAAGGAAAACATGGTGCCAAATGAAAGCTGACATCAAGGGCTATCCATCAATACCCATTTGGTTTGAAGGAAATTATTGATCTAGTGAATAGGAGAGGTGGAATGGAAAATAAATGGGAGGATTCTTGTAACAAGGAAAACATAGTGCCAAGTGCAAGCTGACATCGCTATCCATCCACATCAATTTTATTGGTTAGGAATTTTATTGGTTAGGAATGAGTTATTTTGTGATTAGGATGGATGAAAATTAAAATCAATGGGAGGATTTTGTGTTTCCTAACGAGATTTATTTAGCTTTGGTAGGGTTGACAATGCTTTCATCAGGGAAAACAAGGTGCCAAACTAAAGCTGACATCAAGAGCAATCCATTCACATCCATTTGGATGGTTCAGAATAATTTATTTGGTGATTAGGATGGATTGAAATGAAAATACACGGGAGGATTTTGTGCTTCCGAGGAGATTTTTGACACAGACAGCAACATATTTTTTGCTTTTGTAGGGTAGGCAGTTGTGGTAACAAAGAAACCAAGATGCCAAATGAAAGCTGTCATCACCGGCAATCCATTTTGGTTCGTTATGAAAGAGTCATCTAATGATTAGGTCAGGTCGAATTGAAAATAAATGGGAGGATCTTGTGTTTCCGAGGAGTTTTTTGACACTAATAGCAACATTTATTCAGCTTGGACTGGGTTGACAGTTCAAGTAACAAGAAAATTAATGTGGTAAATCAAAGTTGACATCACAGGCTATCCAGCTTTTGGCTTGAGATGTTTTTTTCAGAAAAAAAAAAGAAGTCAGATTATTGTATGCTTGTCAAGGAAATTACTACCCTACGAAGTAAGAGTTTTCAATATTTTTATAACATCCAGCACTAGCATCTTACAAGCATACTATTTACACTATGAGAAAGAAGAACTCTCTGGCTTTTAAAGTTTAATTCTGTGAATCATTTTATCTACTTGCATAAAGTATGATATAGTTATGGCTGCTTTAACACAGAGAGGGAGTCACTTTAAGTGACAATAATGCTAAAAGCCTACTTTTACACATTTTAGAGGTTAATCGAAAATGGCCTCCACAAAACCCCATGGAACAATATTGACAATGTGAACATCTAAAATATGTTTCCTGACAATATTTGACATTAAAAAATCTGGCTGGCATTAATTATTCCAGAGGGTGCATGCCATGGAACCCCCTATTGCAACATGACTATATATGTGGTTCTACCACACCCGTGATATTGAAAGGTCACAGAATCAAAATTCTAAATCTTTAAAATAGCACAGCTCATCAAATAATCATCTGTTACAGACATGTTATACCTCAGTTGAAAGCTTATATTCAGCGCTTTTCAAATAAGATCATCAGACAGAGGTACTGGTTAACTGGCTGATGTTGAATAAACTGAAAGAATGTGAAATAAGTAATAAATGTGATTTTTTGTAGTTATTTGGCCATTATGAGGTGATAATTACAATTTAGAAAGAAATTGATGTCATTTTCAGAGTCTGCATGTCCACATACATACAAATAGATGTGCCATTTGTGAATGTAGTTTGAATGGTTCCTGAGATATTTAAAATTGTAATTTCTAAGAGACGTTTCAGTGAGGCCTTCCATGAGCAATATAGGCCTATGAACTCTGTAAAATTGCAGTGACGATCCCAGTATTTAGTGCTTCTGTGAGCGAAGCTTCTATGCCATGAAGGCATTGAAGGGTATAAAAACCTTTGTGAGAAATACAAGGCAGATGAGAAGCTCTCAAACTTAGTCATCCACATTGCACAACAAAGTTCAAATTCATTTGATTTGGATGAGTTTGTAGACATATTTGTTAACACTCACAATAACAGAAGGATCAAGCTTCTTTAATACATATCTGAGACTGATGTTGCTACATTCCATTCAACAATAATTCTATAATGAAATTGAGTTTTTCTATTGTTATTACACAGCTCAGTTCTAATTGAGGATCGGGTAATTTTTTCATTATTCTATATGACACTCATCACATTCCCATACAATTATATTAAGTCTGATGAAAAATGAAATTATTCTGTTCTAGTGTGATTACATTGCTAAGATGACGATTGCTATGTGATGATAATTATAACTTTTCTGTTTCTTGCCCAAGACTGAAAGATTTTCATTGTGATAACTGAAATCCTGTTAGATAAAAATGACACTTTTCTGATGTTTTCTATGGGTTTTTCATCATCTAAGGATATAATCATCTAGATTAAATATTTAGTGACATTCAGTTAGGCAAATTTATATGAGATAATAAACACTTAGAAATTTAGCGGCAAAATGTCGAAGACCTTGAAATGATATGCAAATACAACATGTAGTTAAATTTAATGCACTTCATGTTCAATTTAACATGTTTACTAGTTTAGTGATGATGAAAATGACCATTGTGGGAGTCCAAAAAATGTCGATAAATATCGATAAAATCGGTCATGTATCTTGCCCCCCCCCCTCAAAAAGTACTGCCCCACCAACTGCCCCGCCTGTGGCAGAGACCTGGCTACACCACTGCACAAAAACGTATGTCAATTCCCAATTACATATCTGATGGCGGCAGTTACAGTTAGTTGTTTGCTTGCTAATCTTATCATTCAAAACTCAGCTGCTCAATGAGGCAGAAGATAACGTTTTTAATTACCTCATGCATTCAACTTACATATTTGAAGGACCTTTTATTGCTGGTAAACCAATCAGAAAGCTTTAAATGCCACGTGGCCAGTAAGAAAACTAGCCAGTAAATTAACCTGCTGTAATAAAGACATTCAATTTACCTTGTTCCCCTCATATTGACATGCAAGGTCCACTGTTGAAGAGTTGAATGATTCAATTTCAAGACTGAGTTTATCCTCAGCCAAGGCCACTTGTGTCAGTAAAAGGGCAAGTTGCAGTTCGAACACTAGAAATCCATTAAAGAAACAAAAATGGTTATGCAAAAATTTGTCCACAGGTTTATCACATGACTAGCGTAAAATTTGTAAAGTTGGGAATCGGGAAAAAGTTGGCACGCTATTTCACCCACTTAATGAAAAAATACCTACTTTCCTCACTGACACAGGTGTCCTTGGCATCATTGAGGACAGTTTGCATTTCTTCATTAAGTGGTTTACAGATTATTTCATTAGTATGCGATTCTTAGGTTGTAGACCCACCAAATACAAGCCAGGTTTAGTTAATCTGATTGGTTTAGAAGCAAAAGAACGTCACACATTTGATTTATCAGACGTAGTATGTGCTGGTTAGGCATGGATTCCTCACAGCCAAGTGTGAATGACAAGAATCGCATGGCAATAAAATCACCTGTAAAATAGGTCACCCACTTTCCCCCGCCCCAGATTGCCAACTTTTCCTCGATTTATGGTAATAATATTGATGCTACAGTCAACAAATGTAAAGCAAAATTTAGGACAAAAGAACAACTATGGTCGTTTTAGCATTTAAATTTGTTTCATTACATCTTTTTTGGTTTTTGTCTTTGGAACGGGTATAGAGTAACAAATAGGGGAATGAGGGGCAAAACAGAGTGTCCGGTCAAACTTATTTCTTGCATTTTCTCTAAACATTTTGAACTGATTTCTAATTTTCTGGTTGGAAAATAGAATAAGATACATGAATACATTTTTCTGAAAGTTTTGTGGATGAGAACATGTTCGTCCAATGACATTCACAGCAGAATAATTCATTGTCAGTGTTATAAGAGGACTATCAAGCTTGCTTATCAAGCAAAAAAATGAAAAATTATAGTCTCAGCCTAGAAGGAGTAAAAGTTTGCAATATGTAGAGTCAATTCAAAAATGACTTTTAAGACATTTGATAAATTCTCTGGCCATATAGAAACAGGCAAACCTTTGAAAAAATCACAAGAGGTTTGTGTAGTTAGTCCAATATCATTAACAATGATATACACTTAGTGGTAAAACCCTGCATTGTTGAAACTACAACGTATTGCAGTTTGAGAAAGACTGTTAAAGAAACTGCTGATTTATTGCAGAACTTTTGTGACTATATTTCTTCCCCCTATGAAATAACATTTTGTTACAATACGGGCTATATTTAATCTCAGAAGAAGAACTGGGTTTAGAGAATTTTATAAAAGGGCATCAGTATTATCTGTAAGTGATATCTGTGAACTAAATTTAGCGAACATTTCATTCAGATATAATTTCAATTTAGTAAAATCTTGTACGGGTGCCCCACAAGGGTTTGTTTTGTCCCTGCTTTTGTTCACCTTGTATACCAGCAATTGTAGATCTGAATCTGAAAATTGTAAACTGTATAAATATGAAGATGACACAGCATTGATTGATCTTTGTAGGAATGATGACATCTCGTATAACGTTGAAGTTGAAGGATTTGTCCACTGGTGTGAACGTAATTTCTTGAATTTGAATGTACAAAAAACTAAATAACATGTGATCGATTTTAGAAGATCTGAAAATGTACATGACAATCTTGTGATCAATGATGAGGTGGTTGAGCGAGTTAACCGGTACAAATATCTTGGTACGGTAATTGACAATAAGCTCTCCTTCGAAGAAAATGTTAATGTCATTTATAAAAAGGCAAATTCCAGACTATATTCTCTGAGGAAACTTTACCATCTAAAAGTTGATACAACAATAATGAACTTATTTTATACGTCTGTAATTGAATCCGTGATTAGCTTTGGTATTGCCGTTTGGTTTGGCAATTGTACAGTAGCATCAAAAAAGAAATTGTACAGGATTATTAAACATGCTAACAAACTTGGTGTCAATGTAAGCAAAACTCTGGAATATTTGTATAAATTTTATGTTACTCAAAGAACTAAGGTTATAAGATCAGATGTGAGCCATCCTTTACACCATATGTATTTCCTCCTAAGATCCGGCCTAAGATTAAGAGCAAATCCAACCAGAACTGTCAGGTATTATATGTCTTTTGTTCCTGCTAGTATTCGATTTTTCAATAACCAGTAACTTGTATTATTATTATTATTATTATCACACTATTATTGTTTCATGTACTTATTTGATTATTTGTTTTGTTTATATCATTTGCAAGTAATATCAAAACAAATTTCATGTTTTACATGACAATAAATTCGTATCGTATCGTATCGTATCGTATCGTAATTCAATTTCAATTTCAAAATCATTTATTAGCTCCAGATACATTCACAGAGTTTAAATTGCAATATAAACGATTCTGAATAGAAACTGTCATGCAGCAATGATGTACTACCGAAATGTACGTATCAGAACTTTTTCTTGGCCAGTCACCAAATCTCTGTTTAAGTTTGCCTGATAATATCAAAAGTAAGAGTGAAATAAAATGGTTCAGTACAGCTTTAAAAAAATTCATGGTGGTTCATGAATATGTAAGACTTCTCCTGTTCTTCTTTATAGTAATATAATATATAGCACACATGCTGAAACTCCAGGTTAATTCATGATTAATTGTCCATGATGTAGTTTGTGTTGTTTCATTTGTTTTGATAATTATTGTTTGGCACCTGGCACCATGACGGTCCAAGGTCCAAGTGAGAAGTGATTATGGCTGGTGGCAACAAAAGTCTTTTCAGTTGGACTGGCTGTGGCTATACTCAAATGTATGATACTTCAAAGGCAATCGAAAATGTGCAATATTTTTCTCAACATCGATAATTCTGTTATAGAACCATCCGATGATATAAAAATATTAGGTGTCACTCTTGACAAGGACATGTTTCGAATCTGAGTAAATATTCTTGAAAGATTAACTAAACAATTAAATCAAGAAAGTAAACTCAAAATATAGCACAGTTTTGTCCTTACTAAATTTACATGACAAGGGGGCCTCTCGCTGTTTTGAAAAAGAGGATCACAAGGCAAGAGAAAGGGCACTCTGCACTTTTATGGAGACATGCAATATCCAACGTCAACGTTCTGCATGGGCCTTTAAACATTGGTGCTCTGTCCTTCAAACACCATTTGACTATCAAGTTTTGTAATCATATTTATTACAGATGATTTCATATTTGTAGACATTTGAGGTAGAAAATACATCATTTTTCTTGCTATTTTAAATGGTCGAGAGAAGGTATGACACCACTCTCTCCTGAAAAGTGACATAGTGTTTCACATGGGTGACCATGGCTTTCTAAGCCATTGATCTCCTAACAGGGACTTACTTCAGCAGTTTCAATTGAGAGTTCCAGTTTGTGTTTCACACATTTTTAGTACACAAATTGAGGTTTATTCATGAATGGCCATATGGCCAGACACCTTTTTGAGTTGTGTCACAATTATAGCAAGTCCACTGTATTTGACCACTGTTTTAAAACTGTCTTTTGTTTTTGACCATTATCTGTTTGGTAGAAAGGCATGCTTGGTTACTTAAAAGATAATATGTAAATGGCACTGCCATGAAATTCGCGCAGCATTGTCATCGAACTACTTCATTATCTTCAACATTCCATGCAGAAGGCCAACATATCTTTTTAAAGGACTGGGAAAATTGGTAAATAGATAGAATAGATAGATAAGATCAGATCTATAGATAAGATTAGATAGATAGATAGATAGATAGATAGACAGATAGATAGATAGATATTTAGATAAAATAGACAGATTGCACTAAATTGTTGATGTTACATAACTCAGATCAATAAAACCATAGCTATTCGGAGGTGATTGTTTACTACTAGACTGTTACATAATTTGTTGATAGTTAATGAAGATAATGTAACCTTAAGTGTTATGATTTTTTACTTGGTGATCTATTTAAGTCATTAACATTTGTATTGACTTTGAATTTTTATTCACTTCTCGCAATCAAGTGGTATGGAAATAATTATTCCAATGTTGATTTTAATCCCTGAAATATGTCATTGGAGGTTGTTATAGGACAAGACTGAAATTTTAAATCCATTTTGGAATTTATTTAACATATTTTAATAATTTACCAAACTAACCTGTGACTAAACTACTAGCTCCACTTTTATGGCAACTACAGGCACTTCCTGTTCAGGCAGCCACTGCAGACAGGAGCACCACACAGAATGAGCTGTCCTTGTGCTAAGTGAGCTTTGCTCATGGCTGCCTTCGGCAGCCATGAGCTGCGCTCATATAACCAAGAGACAGTGTGAATAACAGCCCAGATGTGACTGATTGCTGAACTGAAGGATTAGAAATTGCTTATATTCAAAATGTGGGGACCAAATCATAGTTATCTCTCTGAAAGGGTCTTAATTTTTTGAAAACATCTTTCTTTCTGTCTTAAGATTAAGGCTAACCTCTGGGACCTTAGTTCTTTTTTCTGTATGGACAACCAATGTTGGATCTATAACCAAGAGTAGCTGAGGGATACAGAACACAGACGGCAGAGCTGATGGTGGTTGAAGATAGCTGAGTACCAGAGTTCAGTTGAGGCAAGCCAAGGATAGTTGAGGGGAGCCCAGGGCAGTTCAGGGAAGTTGAGGGTGGTGGATAGAATTTGAGGTTAGTTGAGGGAATTTTAGGCAAGATGAGGGAATTTGAGAGACAAGGTAAGGGTAAAAGGGGCTTAGGTTAGGGAATATGAGGCTAGAGGAGTCACCGTGAGTGTGCAGGGGTGGTATCCCGCCATGAGGTAACTTAATTGTTTCTGAAATACAGGGAATAAAATAACAAAATTTGATCCCTGCACATTTTGCCTGACATAAAATATGAGTAATATTAAATATTTTGGCATACTTAAGTGAAAGTATTCGCAACTGAATAAAAAATATTATCATCTGTGATTATGAAAATGAGAAAGTCATTACATATGAACTTCTTATATATATGTGTAACAAGCTCTGGTTTGGATTTTGAAAATCAAGAATAAAACCTTCCTGGGTACCTTAATATGGGGTGAATAGGGACAAGGGGGTGAATAGGGATAGAACCAGAAAACCGTTTATTTCTACAAAAAAACAATAACCTCCCCTTTCCTCAGAAACATGATTTTGGCACATTTTTGGTACTGAATCTTTTGATGGGTTTATGTCATTTATGCCTGCAGGCAGGTAGGAGCTGCAGCTATTTAAAGCTACCACTGCAGATTTAGATTTTCAGAAAGTGGTCAAAACTTTCCTTCTGGCATAAAAAGTATAAGAGCTACAGACACCAAACTCACAGGGCACTTTTAATATATAGTTCTGAGCGTTTCTACATAATTTGACTGGCAATTTTAGGCTAATTTTTGGGTGTCAAGGGACAACAGTAATCATGCTACATGTATAACCCAAACCAGAGGTGGAGTAGTATCAAAAACATCTTGGATATGGCAGTTAGGTAGTTTAGAATTTACTGAAACTGACAGAAATTCTAAATATGGGTTAAAACCTTTACAAAATTTTTAGCTTGTCAAAATTCAGGTAAATTCACTGATATTCCAATGGAGCAGAATAAAATGGATTGCTTAATATGGCATAACTTCATGGATATTAACACTAAGAATATATCCAGGATATTATCATTCAATGACATTCATGATTAAAAAATTTTTGTCTATGTTTTAACGCAACAAGCAAACGTACCTAATAACTTGGCGCACCCGAAACCTCTAATAAATGCCATAACTTCTGACCAATGGTTTGGTGCAGCATTCATTGACACTCTGAGCGCCACAGCATGAGATGTGACATCACAATGGTGTCACCATGGTGACGTTTCTCAACCTCTCTTTCACATGACCAGTAACAGTTGTTTCTTATTAGTGTAAAGATTTTGTATCTAAAAAGGGGGGGGGGCGCATATCAGTGGCGGATCCAGACAGGGTCATCTAGGGGGGGCCCGGGCGTGTTTCGGCATTCGCGGGCCCGCGTCGCAGCGTATTTTCTTCAAAATGCTAAATATTGTTAATCTCAGTGGTCTAGGGGGGGCCCGTGCCCCCTAGGCCCCCCCTGTATCCACCACTGCATATGGTGACATAATCACTGTAACTGTTCATTCCTCAAAAATTATTTCTTTTGTAAAAGTGAAGTATCTGAATAGAGGATTCATGGTACAAAACAATTGTATAATGGGTAAATTGAGGGACATGAGATATGCACACCCATGAATTGACATTTTTTGCGTGTACAAATCTTCATGTCCCACATTTACCCATTAGACAACTATAATATATATAATATGTAGCATTGATCTGGCATAAGCACTGCTCAATTTTGTACATCATAGTAGGCTTAAGTATTGCACACTGTACAAGAAGTTTTTCAAGTTCCTAAAAATTTGTTTCAGTAAGAAAAGGGGCTAGTTCAGTTTGATGTTTAAATTTAACTGAGGGGTCCAGGCTGTACCGTCTTCATGCTTCGGCATATATATTACAGAATGACTGGAATACATTCTTAACCTATGGAACACTCACATTTCATGATAGATTTATATCTTCTGTCTTCTCTTTCATTTTGGAGCCAAACATTCAAACTGAACAGGAAGTGCTTTCTGAGCATGTGCGAACTTCCATTTTGACCTACCTGAAAAGTTGTCAGTGCAGTTTGATTTTAAATTAAAAAACATGCGATAAAAGCTAAGATAAAAGGATCTTATCAATTTGGCCGTTGGTCTCCATTGGCCTCCTTTTGATATAGAGTTGTAGCAGATGAATAATTATATTCACCAACATGTTTGGACTAGTCCAAACTGCTAGAGACCAGTCTGAAGTGCAAAAAACATTTCACCAACATCTGAGTTGTACAAACTTTAAAGAGCTGAAAGATACAATAAACGAAGGTAATTTAGTTTAAAACTGCTATACATTGAGTGCATACAGTGCCGCCTGTAAGTAAGTGAAACGCATGATATTGTGCCATTTTATTAATGCTAAACATCCTCAACCAAACTGCTTGTGGAGGCATGAATACTCATCCGATAAGTGGAAAACATATTGGGTCATAAAGGCCGATATGTGAGGCATGTGGGATAACAATGGCTGTAGTAGGAGTTAGGTATGGGTCAAAGTCTTTGATAAGTAAGTGAACCACCCTTCCCTATTAAATAACACGGACAGCTGTTAGCATGATTCTTTGGACGCCTGTTTGTTACTGCTGTTAACTGTTTTCAAGACCTGTTTTACACTGTAAAGTCTGTGATCGCCTTGTACATTCGATAAGCAGTGGGAAATTTCAAGTGGCACAGAGGGAGGGGGTTAGGGGGTTGCTCCCCCCAACCTCAGATTTGAACTTTATATTAAATTAAAATATTTATTTCCTTTTTCATTCCTCAGCCCTCCCCCTCCTGATGTTTTTCTGGATCCCCTTCTGCATCGGATGAGATGTTAATCGGCTGCCCCTTGCATCCGTGTTGTGATGGGAAAATACAATATCTCTCTTATTGGGTAAATGTGCTCTCCCTCTCATCTCAGGAATCAACCCTCGTGACCACCAAGAACTGTGCTTAGAGAGCTGCGCTTACAATATCTGTCTATCTATCTGTCTATCTCTCTTTCCTTCTATCCATCTATCCATCTATCTATCTATCCATTTGCCTATCTAAATATCTATCTATCTATCTTATCTATCTAGCTATCTTATCTGTGCTTATATCTATCTATCTATGTATCAATCCATTTTAGTAGAGCAGCTTCGCGCAAAAAATGGCCAAAATAGTTACGTGCCGGACAAAGGCGTGACATTTTTGGCAGTCGTTACAGGAAAAGAGTTACACTGGCTTCCAATCCCTGCAAGGATCCAATTCAAACTTATGACAACTACGTGGAAAGCTGTGAATAATCAAGCACCTCAGTACCTCAAAAGTCTCATTCAACGTAAACCTGAAAATGACCTGAACATCCGCAGCAATGGGAAAATGCTGTTACAGGTACCTGCCACTCAAAATCAAAACAAGTTTGAGGATAGAGCCTTTTCCTATTCTTCGCCGATACTGTGGAATGGCTTGCCTGAAAATGAGCGAAAATCAAAGACACTGGATAACTTCAAGAAGCGACTGAAAACATATCTTTTTGCACAATTCTACGGTGATACCAGCTAATCTAACCAAGTGCCAGTGAGCAGTTTACTGGAATTGGCGCTATATAAGTACTTAATATTATTATTATTATTATATTATTATGTGTACTTTGGGACTTGCAGGACAAGATTTGCCTAAGCTCCAAAAAAACAAACCTTGGGAAATGCATTTAAATTGGTTTCCATGGCAAAAAGTACTTATTTTGAAAATCCTTCCCAAAATATGATTAAAGTGACACTATATCAAGGATATTTATGCTATTGTGATATTTTTTGGCAAAATGTTGCATCAGAGGTGATATGTGTTACCATGGCAACCACAGTTCCTATGAAAATGCTCTTGATATCTACTTCATCAGATTAACAGTTTTATATTTCAGTCAAATTTGAGTCTAGAACAATAATTTTTGTGTCAAATTGTCAGTCATACTGTCTTCTGAAGTAATTAAAAAAATTAAGGCAATAACTCTGTTTGTCTTGTCACCATGGCAACAGATATCCAAATTCCAAAGTAACATTTTGTTACTACGTGAACATGAGTAGTGCTAATAGAGGCATACTTATAATTTTTGTCCTCAATCATGCATCAGCTTCAAGCAATGAATGTCAGCTATCCTCACAGGGGTTCACATATGGACAATTTTGAAGTGTGTCGTCATGGCAACCAAAGATAAACAATTATAATATTTTATTGTATGTCACACTTTAGGGAGTATTCAACGGAATTGCAGTGGAACAATTTTTATGAAACTTGGCAGAAACAAGCATGATCCCTTCAGTATGTATGTAGCAGAGTATTTTTTCTGCTTGGTGAACGCTGTTTGACTGTGGTGCCATCTACTTGCAAAAAACATGTGTTTTAGTATATTCTCGTAAATTCCTTCATTTCATATTTACACACTAAATAGAGAATGGATTTTTAACATTAGATCATGATTATGATATATTCAACCATCAAAACAAATTGTTCTTCATGCTTAAATCATGAAAGTTGAAGAATATATCACATAACATGAAAATAAAAGAGGGGTCAAAAGTAGAAATGGCAAATTTAGTAAAATTTAAGCACATTTTTGACGAAGTTATCTTCCATAAAAGTGAAAATATTTCATGTTTGACCCCCATTCCCAGATATTAGGAAAGTATTCTATCAAACCATTATTTTAATGTAAATTTTGTTTACAAATATGTGGCTGTTGGTTGCTAGGGCAACTAAGTTTGAATTTGTCAGATTTTGCTATAATGGGGTAGAAGTGTACTTTTGACGGAATATACTTTAACCAACTTTTTCTAAAGTGTACAAAAACATTTATTGAAATGTCTGTTTTAAAATAAGGGTTAGTAATTTCAAGTCACATGACCAAATAAGGTTGTTGTCATGATAAACATGTTCAAATTTGACATGAATTGAATCATTTATTTTAGGTAAATCAATGTGTAACCCTATTTATCCTTCAGGAGGAAGCACGGTTTTTACTCTTGAGTAACGTCATTAATCTCAGCTCTGATTGATTTGGAGAAAATCAGACACGCATGTTCTTGACTTATGACAATGACTATTATTTTGGGGTTTTTACCCCCTTAATAGGTCAAGTGACCTCAGAGACCAATGAGTATTTGCAATATGATTTATGTGCATAGGTCTGTTAATTCATGTAACATCCACCATTTGTCAGTGGTGTGTGCCAATAAAAATCACCATACTTATACTTTCACCACAAAGATAAATTTAGGCTGGGTTGCCATGGCAACTAAATAACAGTTGGTTTCCATATGAAATGTACTTTGTTTAAAGGTTTTGACAAGAGGATGTTTTGCAAAGTAGTATACACTTATATTTATTTATGTTTAAAGACATTTCAATGCGATAAAATTCAAAATTAGCAACATCGTGCATTGAAAATATTTCATAATTCAGCCATTGTAGCCTGGTTACCCAACATATAGGTCACGTGACCCAGCATATTTTCTACAAATTGTAAAACCTACATTCAAGGGCACTATTCTGTCCAGTTTCATCCATTCTAACCATATATAAATTCACTGATCAGTGATAAAATGCCACATATATCACATTATAAGAAATTTTGAAATATTCAAATATGTTCCCATAGCAACCGATGAAAGCAAATTCCAATATAAATTCTACTTAGCATGAAAGAATTAATCAAGAGCTCTCTTAAAGATAAAACTTATGCATCTGCCTGAAAGGTAATTAGGGTTAGGTATTGATTTACCTAGAATAAATAATTCAAATAATGTTAAATTTGGACATGTTTGTGATGGCAAGTTGGCAACAGCCTCATTTGGTCATGTGACCTAACATTTTTAACCCTTATTTTAAAAAAGACATTTCACAAATGATTTTGTACACTTTTGAAAAAGTTAGTTAAAGTGTATTTCATCAAAAAAACACTTCTACCCCATTATGGCAAAATCTGACAAATTCAAACTTAGTTGCCATAGCAACCGACAGCCACATATTTGTAAATAAAATGTACATTAAAATAATGGTTTGATTGAATAACTTCCTAATATCTGGGAATGGGGGTCAAGCATGAAATATTTTCACTTTTATGGAAGATAACTTCATCAAAAATGTGCTTAAATTTTACTAAATTTGACATTTCTACATTTTACCCCTCTTTTTATTTCATGTTATGTGATATATTCTTCAACTTTCATGATTTAAGCATGAAGAACAATTTGTTTTGATGGTTGAATGCATCATAATCATGATCTAATGTTAAAAATCCTTTCTTCTATTTAGTGTATAAATATGAAATGAAGGGATTTACGAGAATATACCAAAACACAAGTTTTTTGCAAGTAGATGGCACCACAGTCAAACAGGTTTCACAAAGCAGCAACAATACACTGCTACAAACATACTGAAGGGATCATGCTTGTTTCTGCCAAGTTTCATAAAAATTGTTCCCCTGCAACTCCTGTGAATACTCCCTAAAGTGTGACATACAATAAAATATTATAATTGTTTATCTTTGGTTGCCATGACAACACACATCAAAATTGGCCATATGTGAACCTCTGTGAGGATAACTGACATTCAATGCTTCAAGCTGATGCATGATTGAGGACAAAAATTATAAGTATGCCTCTATTAGCACTACTCATGTTCACATAGTAACAAAATGTTACTTTGGAATATTGGATGTCTGTTGCCATGGTGACAAGGCAAACAGAGTTATCGCCTTATTTTTTTACATTCCTTCAAGAAGACAGTGTTACTGACAATTAGGCATAAATATTATTTTTCCAAACCCAAATTTGACTGAAATATAAAACTGTTAATCTGATGAAGCAGATATTAAGAGCATTTTCATAGGAACTGTGGTTGCCATGGTAACACACCTGGGTAAATAAAGATATTTCATATCACCTCTGATGCCATATTTGATTGTCCTTCATTTTGCTCAAAAATATCACAATAGCATCAATACCCTTGATATTGTGTCACTTTAATCATATTTTGGGCAGGATTTTCAAAAAAGGTACTTGTTGCCATGGAAACCAATTTAAATGCATTTCCCAAGGTTTTTTTTTTTGGAGCTTAGGCAAATCTTGTCCGGCAGGTGCCAAAGTATTTTGGCCATTTTTTGCGCGAAGCGGCTCTACTATTTACCTATCCATGTATGATGTATCTATCTATCTATGTATCTATCCATCCATCTATCTATCCATCTATCTATCTATATTTTTATCTATCTATCTATCTATCTATCTATCTATCTATCTATCTATCTATCTCATGATGCAGTTACATTGGTATATCAATTACAAAAATTATATAAAAAGAAATTATAGCCTTTCTTTTCAAACAATAATCATTGTTATGTTCAGCACATAATTATTTTTCTTATTCTTGTTTTATTTCCTATTTGTCATCCATTATTATGTTTTACCTATTTCAAATACACAAAAAGATTGATTTATAAAAAATTCATAAATAATTGATAAAAATACTAACTTGTCCCTGACATCTTGTCAGGTTTTTAGTAACGGAAGCTCCCTAATTGGGTCACTTCCATATATGGTGTTACATGTGGGTCATTTCCATATTTGGTGTTACATGTGAGTGACATGAGTGAACATTGTTGACCTGATTAATGTTGTCCAATCAGTGTCCTGGAATGTGCAGCATTCAGCTGAGTCATTTCAAATTCTAACAGTCTTGCTCCAGCCATGAAGCTGTAAACACTAGAAATTCAGGTGTGTACTGATTTTATAATATTTTTTGTAGCTTTATTAATTGTATAATTAGCCATTTAATTGATTGTGAATTATGATCTATTTATTTGATTTATTTGATTAGTAATTCCTAATTTGTATAAAATATTAATTAGATATTTTATTGGGTGATTAAATAATTTTTTATTTGTGTGATTCACTGGTATTTATTGGGTGTCCATCTTGGATTGTATTTCAGTGCCCATGTCACATTGATGTCAAATATCAGATGTCCTTAAGGGATAGATATTGTTACCCCCTTATGTCGCCAAATGTCTCTTGTAAGTTATTTGGTTTTGTGATTCTTGATGATTATTGATTTAAACATATATTTTGATTTTGTATTATTGACTTAATTTATGGGATATTTTTAGACTCTTTACTTATAGTGTTTTGTCATTTTGGTTTATTTTTAGATTACCACTGTCATCGTCACGGTGCGTCAATAAAGGCATTTGGTCAATTTTAATGTTTGCCTCCGTCATCATTTGCGTTTCGCAACAGTAATAAGAGACATCATGACTGAAGAGTTGAAGAAAGCGAGGTCCGCCAGAAAAGGGGCACTGACGAGAGAAATAAATACAACCCTCAAGTTCGTTGAAGCGGCCATGGCCAAAGAAGTTGAAGTTCGGCTGGAGAAGATAAAAGATAAGTTCACGGCATTTGAAGTTGCCCATGAGGCCTATCATGAAACTCTTACCGATGAAGCAGATATTAAAAGCAGTGATGAACTCTTTGATCAAGTTCAAGATCAGTATATTAATGCCCTGAAAAGAGCAGAAAGTGTCAAGCCAGTCGCGAAAAATGAAGTTAAACCACCTGACCTGGAAAGGGGATCAGGAGATGAAGCCACACCTCGTGAAAATTGTCGTGATGCATCTACAGTCGACATCTTGAATATGATGAGAGTTTCAAATTTATGCATTACGCCATATGATGGAGATCCTCTTCTCTTTCATAGTTTCTTTGCCATATTTGATGAAAACATTGACAAGCGTGTATCTGATGAGGCCACCAAGCTCACTCTCCTTTTGGACAAAACAACTGGTGATGCCCAGAAAACCGTGAGGCCTTTCACGAATATGAAGGCTGGTGGATACAAGAAGGCCAGGGAAGCTTTGACTAAGCGATATGGTAATCCTCACATTATTGCCGATGAAATTATCCGTAACCTGACGACTGGAGGAAAGATCCAGTCCGCCAAAGGCTTGGTGCAGTTATCTGACGATCTGAATAGCGCTCTGAATATTCTTGGTAATCTTGGCAAGCTGCCAGAAATTGATACTCAGTCTTCGATTGTGAGCATTTTGAAACGGTTGGAGCCTGGAATCCGTGATAATTGGATAAAGTTAGCAATGAAGGAAAAGCATGACAAAGACTCATATCCTGGGTTTGAGGTGTTCGTTGAATTCATCGAGAGAAAAGCATTTGATGCCGCTGATCCAATCTATGGTGCCAAAATGTCTGTCCATAAAGATGGAAATCGCAAGGAGACACCGTGGAGATCTACCTCTTTGAACACTAACACGTCCGTATCCGCTAAGAAGGGTAGAAGAGCGTTCAAACCATGTGTCCTCTCGTGTAAGGACTCCCATAGACTGTTCTACTGTCCTGTCTTCAAGAGCATGAAGCCACCCGAGAGGCTAAAACTCGTCAATGACAAGCATCTTTGCCATAACTGTCTTCTTGATAATCATGTAACTGTAAATTGTCGAAAATCCTCTGTTTGTTCTGTTCCGAATTGTGGTGAAAAACACACCAAGTTCATTCATATTGACTCTCGTGACTCTACTTCTACATCCAGATCTTCTAGTACGACGTATCAAACGGAAGTAGCTAACGATGAAGTCCAAGCGTGTGCAGAGAAGATTGAATACTCAAGTGTGATGGTTCCAATTGTATCTGTTGATGTGAATGAACAGTGTAATGCATTAGCAATTCTTGATACAGGTTCGAATACTTCTTTTTGTACCAAAGCTTTGGTTGATCAATTGCAAGTAAAAGGTACGAAGGTCACATATTTGTTGAATACCATGAGTAGAAGTCAGGAATTTAAGACCTCAAATGTTGTTAGTCTTGATCTAATGTCTCATGATGGTGTTCATTGTCTTGCCTTGTCTGAAGTGTATGTTGTTGACAGAATACCTGTTAGAGTTCCAGCTGTTGATGTGTCACAATACCCACATTTGCATGGTTTGCCTATCCAGAGTGATGTTTCAGAAGTCCAGATCCTGATAGGTCAAGACCACTGTGAGGCTCTGGTGCCATTGGAAGTGCGCAAAGGGCGAAGAAGTGATCCTTTTGCAGTGAAGACAATGTTCGGCTGGTCAGTTAATGGTCCTGTGATGTCTGACCCGGTGAGCAAGGAAGTGATCAGCCATTTCGTGAGTGCATCTCTAGAAGAGGATGTCAACAGATTGTGGCAACTTGAAGACGAAGGTAGTTTGCATCTTGAGCCAGGGTGGTCGGAAAATGATAAGGCTGTCGTAAAATTTTGGGATGAAAAGCTTAGGATTGTGGATAAACATTATGAACTTCCGATCCCTTGGAAAGTTGACTCTTATGTGCCTAACAATCTGAAAGTTGCTGAAGCCAGACTCAAGTCATTAACTACAAATTTGAACAAATCTGGGATGTTTCAGAAGTATGATGCTGAGATCGAAACTCTCCTTGATAAGGGTTACGCTGAACCAGTTTATGATGCACGTCAGGAAGGAGATAAAATTTGGTACTTGCCCCATCATGCTGTCACTAATGAAAATAAGCCCGGAAAAATAAGAGTGGTTTTTGACTGTGACTCAAAATTCGAAGGAGAGTCATTAAATGACAAATGCATGCAGGGACCAGACATGAATAATAAACTTTTGCATATCTTACTCAGATTTCGTGAACATGAATGGGCAGTGATGGGAGACGTGGAAGCTATGTACCACCAGGTGCTTGTTCCGGAAGATGACCGTGATGCTCTTCGCTTCCTGTGGTATGATGGGGACCAAGTGAAGCACTTCCGCATGACACGCCACATCTTCGGAGGAGTGTGGTCATCCAGCGCTGCAACCTATGCTCTGCGTCGTTCAGTGGATGATTATGGTGGGATTGATGAATTGGTGGATGAGACCATACGGAAATCCTTCTACGTCGATGACTGCTTAAGTTCGGCTACAAGCAGAGGAGAGGCAATCCGTATTATTCAAGGTGCTGTATCTGTGTTAAGTGAAGGTGGATTCAGGCTGACGAAATTTGTAAGCAATGATAAAGAAGTGCTCAAGTCAGTTCCAGAGAGTGAACGAGCCAAAGAAGTAAAAGATTTATCCTTCACTGATAGTAGTAAAGCGCTCGGGGTGAGATGGGACATCTCCTCCGATGAGCTTTTCTTTCATATGCTCATGGATAAAGATGGACCAGTCACACGAAGAAGGATATTGAGCATAATTTCTTCAATGTTTGATCCACTGGGATTGGTCTCGCCTGTGCTTATTATTGGCAAAGTGCTTTTCCAGAATGCTACCAGGTTGAAGCTTGGCTGGGACGAGGATCGCCCTCCCGACTTGACGGACAAGTGGTACGCATGGCTGAGAACGATGGAGTTTGTCAGGATGATCAAGGTACCTCGCTGTGTGAAACCCAGTATGTTTGATGATGCTGTGATTGAGTTGCATCACTTCAGTGATGCTAGCATGATTGCCTTTGGAAGTTGCAGCTACATCAGATGTGTCAACAAACAAGGGGAGATACATGTGACTTTAATTCATAGTAAGGGCAAAGTAGCCCCAATTAAAACTATATCAATTCCTCGCCTTGAACTACATGCAGCACTGACAGCAGCTAGAGCTGATTCCATGCTACGCAGAGAAATGTCCTTGGATTTCGCAAAGTCCTATTTCTGGGTCGATTCCGAAATTGCTATAAAGTATATCAGAAATGATACTCGTCGATTTCATGTTTATGTTGCAAATAGGCTTGGAGAGATCAGACGTCTTACGCAGACAGATCAGTGGTTACATATTCCCGGCATCCAGAATCCAGCCGACATCATATCCAGAGGACAGTCTGCAGCGGATTTGGAGAAATCCAGGTGGTTCCGTGGCCCCGACTTTTTGTGGACCTACAAGTCGGACTGGAAACAGGATGATGTGGATGTATCTCTGTCTGAAGAGGATGCAGAAGTGAAGAATGAGCAACCAGCTGGTAAGCAGTCAGCCAAACTAGCTTGTGTAACTGAAGTGGCAGAACATCCGCTGGATAGACTGATAGACCATTACTCTAGTTGGACTAAGCTTCGAAGAGCTATCGCTTGGATTCTCCGGCTTAGAGAGATTCTCTGCCGAAAGAAGAAAGATCGCAGTGAGTTGTCTGTCAGTGAAGTGAAATTGGCTGAAATTATCATTCTCAAGCATGTTCAGAAGATGTCTTATGAGAGTGAAATGATTAAGTTGCAATCCGGCCAGTCTGTGGAGAAATCGAGTTCATTGAGTGATTTGGTTCCTTTGATTGATGTGAATGGTTTGATTTGTGTCGGAGGAAGATTGCGTCATGCCAACCTACATGACTCCCAGAAACACCCTGTAATCATCCCTCATAATCATGACGTAGCTTTGAAGATTGTCCAGGAAATCCACAACGACGCTCATCTTGGAACTGAGTGGACTCTTAGTCTGCTGACCGGGGTTCAATTCCCCGACGGGGAGCCAAGTCATTAAATGACAAATGCATGCAGGGACCAGACATGAATAATAAACTTTTGCATATCTTACTCAGATTTCGTGAACATGAATGGGCAGTGATGGGAGACGTGGAAGCTATGTACCACCAGGTGCTTGTTCCGGAAGATGACCGTGATGCTCTTCGCTTCCTGTGGTATGATGGGGACCAAGTGAAGCACTTCCGCATGACACGCCACATCTTCGGAGGAGTGTGGTCATCCAGCGCTGCAACCTATGCTCTGCGTCGTTCAGTGGATGATTATGGTGGGATTGATGAATTGGTGGATGAGACCATACGGAAATCCTTCTACGTCGATGACTGCTTAAGTTCGGCTACAAGCAGAGGAGAGGCAATCCGTATTATTCAAGGTGCTGTATCTGTGTTAAGTGAAGGTGGATTCAGGCTGACGAAATTTGTAAGCAATGATAAAGAAGTGCTCAAGTCAGTTCCAGAGAGTGAACGAGCCAAAGAAGTAAAAGATTTATCCTTCACTGATAGTAGTAAAGCGCTCGGGGTGAGATGGGACATCTCCTCCGATGAGCTTTTCTTTCATATGCTCATGGATAAAGATGGACCAGTCACACGAAGAAGGATATTGAGCATAATTTCTTCAATGTTTGATCCACTGGGATTGGTCTCGCCTGTGCTTATTATTGGCAAAGTGCTTTTCCAGAATGCTACCAGGTTGAAGCTTGGCTGGGACGAGGATCGCCCTCCCGACTTGACGGACAAGTGGTACGCATGGCTGAGAACGATGGAGTTTGTCAGGATGATCAAGGTACCTCGCTGTGTGAAACCCAGTATGTTTGATGATGCTGTGATTCAGTTGCATCACTTCAGTGATGCTAGCATGATTGCCTTTGGAAGTTGCAGCTACATCAGATGTGTCAACAAACAAGGGGAGATACATGTGACTTTAATTCATAGTAAGGGCAAAGTAGCCCCAATTAAAACTATATCAATTCCTCGCCTTGAACTACATGCAGCACTGACAGCAGCTAGAGCTGATTCCATGCTACGCAGAGAAATGTCCTTGGATTTCGCAAAGTCCTATTTCTGGGTCGATTCCGAA
Source organism: Platynereis dumerilii (assembly GCA_026936325.1). Lineage (NCBI taxonomy): Eukaryota > Metazoa > Annelida > Polychaeta > Phyllodocida > Nereididae > Platynereis > Platynereis dumerilii. The sequence goes on along the minus strand of JAPTHN010000004.1, from coordinate 67,504,483 downwards.
ATTGCTATAAAGTATATCAGAAATGATACTCGTCGATTTCATGTTTATGTTGCAAATAGGCTTGGAGAGATCAGACGTCTTACGCAGACAGATCAGTGGTTACATATTCCCGGCATCCAGAATCCAGCCGACATCATATCCAGAGGACAGTCTGCAGCGGATTTGGAGAAATCCAGGTGGTTCCGTGGCCCCGACTTTTTGTGGACCTACAAGTCGGACTGGAAACAGGATGATGTGGATGTATCTCTGTCTGAAGAGGATGCAGAAGTGAAGAATGAGCAACCAGCTGGTAAGCAGTCAGCCAAACTAGCTTGTGTAACTGAAGTGGCAGAACATCCGCTGGATAGACTGATAGACCATTACTCTAGTTGGACTAAGCTTCGAAGAGCTATCGCTTGGATTCTCCGGCTTAGAGAGATTCTCTGCCGAAAGAAGAAAGATCGCAGTGAGTTGTCTGTCAGTGAAGTGAAATTGGCTGAAATTATCATTCTCAAGCATGTTCAGAAGATGTCTTATGAGAGTGAAATGATTAAGTTGCAATCCGGCCAGTCTGTGGAGAAATCGAGTTCATTGAGTGATTTGGTTCCTTTGATTGATGTGAATGGTTTGATTTGTGTCGGAGGAAGATTGCGTCATGCCAACCTACATGACTCCCAGAAACACCCTGTAATCATCCCTCATAATCATGACGTAGCTTTGAAGATTGTCCAGGAAATCCACAACGACGCTCATCTTGGAACTGAGTGGACTCTTAGTCTGCTGAGAGCGAAGTACTGGATCACTAGAGCAAGGTCTGTGGTGAAGAAAATTCGTCACAATTGTGTTGGATGTCGCAGGTTGAATGATTCTCCATGTTTGCAGCAAATGGCTGATTTGCCCCCTGAGCGGCTGAAGCCCGGTGAACCCCCATTTTCTTTCGTTGGAGTGGACTATTTTGGTCCCTTCTTGGTTAAAGTCAATCGCTCTGAAGCCAAGCGTTATGGATGTATTTATACATGTCTTACTACGAGAGCAGTTCACATCGAATTGATTAATTCCTTGGATACAGACTCTTTCCTCAATGGCCTTCGTCGGTTCATTTCCCGAAGAGGAACACCCCAGAAGATCTTCTCTGATAATGGGACAAACTTCGTGGGAGGACAGGCCGAGCTGAAGCGAGGAATGGAGGAGGTGAAATTTTCTGCAATTCATCAATACTGTGTGAACCATGATGTCGAGTGGATCTTCAATCCTCCCTCATTCGTACAACACGTAAGGTCTTGGCTGGCTTACTGATGAATTCTAATAGTAGAGGAGCCAAATCCCAAAAATAGCTTTATTTCAGGAGTTAGTTCACCCCGAGAGGTGAACGGACAATCTGCATACCGTCGGAACCGGGAAATTCTCTATTTTCAGAAAATGCCTGTTGCAATGAAATCTCTATGTTCAAATTTTTGCAAATCGGTTTCCATGGCAACCAAGTCTGGTAAAAAAGTATTCCATATGTAAAATTTTAAAATGTCAAAACAACAAGGTTTGCATTACCTTCGACTCGATTTAAAAAGTGTATCACATTGAATATCAAAAACCCTTTAAAATGGCCATGCGATTTTGGTCATTCCATATAAGGCCATATGCAAATTAGGTGCCATATATGGAAAATTGCGTTATTTTTTGGACCATTTACTGTAATTATGTGATGCTGCTTACCTAAATTTGTTGTTCAGTTCAACTTAAGATGTCACATGATAGTCCCCAGAATGGGGGTTTCTAAAGAACTAAAATCATATAGTTGGTTACCATGGTAACTAGAATGCAGGCATTTGAACGGCCTTCATTCTAAAATATTTAGGATCTCAGTGATATTTATGCTTTTCCGCATGGCCTTATCTTGATCTTATTTACACATTTAGTGATTATGTATTGGGAGTTTGATTGGAGTGCCACATTTTGCATATATTTTTGCATAGTTAATGATATTCAGGTATGCCCAAATAAGGAATCATAGGCATTTTTCAACCATTTTTTAGCTTCCTTGACCTCATATCTGGGTGAATAGGAAATAACAACTTTTTGGTTGTCAACTTGTCATGACAAAAATTGATGCCATAATCTTGTTGAAATTTTTTTAGTAACTTTGCCTTTTTTGTCATTGTGGTTGCCTTGGTAACTGAAATATAAGCATTCACAAATGACATCACAAATGACATCACAAATGCGTCGCCGCTGGTCCTTTTATCCATGCAGAAATTATGCTGGTTTGGCTACGTGTGTAATGCATGTTGAAGATGATTGCTTGGACCCTCTTTCAGAAATTGTTCCAAAATACAGAATAATTAAATTTAACAGCAATTCAATGGGCACTATAATTGTCATGACCATATAAGGAGATAACTGTAAATTTAAAAACATCACAATAAATCACCAGATTCACTGGATTCCAATTGGTGTCTTGAACATCTTTGTGAGATTTTCATCAGACATTAATTTTGTATCAGTTTGTAGAAATTTAAGAAATTACCTGGTTACCATGGCAACATGATGTCAACTAAACATGACATTTGAAGAACACAAGTTGATTTATAAAACAAGAGAATGCTGCCACTACAGTCTCATGTCACTGAACAGCTACAATTAAACATTAAAGGCCTATGATGCAAAAGTACCCACTAGGCCTATATGTCAATTTATGACTATGATATAACATTTTGAAGATAATCAAATGAGAATTTAAATTCTGAATGAATAATACCTATGTAATGGAATATGTAGAGGTAGAGGTGGGAGTTATTCAGATTATATTCTGCTTCCATGCTGATAACTGCTACCACATGCTCAGCCGACTTTACACCTCTCCTACACTATCTACAAGTTGACTGATATTTGCTGCCACCTAGGGGGCAAAATTTGTGAGCTTCAGTGAGTGGTCAACAGAAACTGAGTGTCAGGAACTCATAAAACTTTGTCTTGAAGAAACCAGGACAATCCTATCATTTGGTGACAGTCTAGTCTATTTCTGAAAACTCTCTAAATGTCTAGTCTGACTTTGGTTGCCTTTGGCAGATAGCTTGTGAACACCAAATTAATTTGGAAGTATTTTTTTATCATGGTGGATGTGCACATGGTGGCTCACAAACAACACAGTAAAGATGGTGACGCTTGTAACATGGACCAGACATTCTGTTGAGTGGTGCACAGCCTTTACAAAGTTTTAAACTATATTCTGTAGTCTTAGTTAATCTATCTCCATAAAGTAAATGAATAGATGCAAATGGTACATATTTTGGTATCACAAAGTAAAAACGGCTGCTTTTTATAGCCCTGTGCATAAGAGAGAACATTATTTTTGGACATTTTTCTGACCACACTTTAGCATGCATAATTCGTTGAAGTAGATTGAATGCCATCAAACTTCTGATGTTAAAATCATCCCCAGCCTTTCTTTAACAAAAGCTAAAGCTAGAGTTACAAACTGTTTCTTTTGTCGGTTGATTTCCATTCAAAGCACAATACTGGATCTTCACAAGCAACCATGCCTTTTAAAATTAGTCTGGCTTAGTAATACAGACAGCTGTTGTACAGCCTGATCTTGTGACCTGTCCTATATATGTAAATGTTCACCAAATTCCATTTTCCTAGGACTGTCGGCATATTGCTGCCACAACAGGTAGAGCCCGGAACCGCCGCATAATTTAGCCGCCACCGCCGCAAAACTCAAAAGTCAAAGTTAGCTGAATCTTGGCAGCTTAGCCGCCGAAAAATATGAAAAGCGTCGCCGCCGAAATAGCTTGAAAAAGTGTGGATTTTTAATAGCTTTCTTCTTCAGATAGAAAGCAGATATATACAGTACTTAGCAATTCAATAGCAATCAGACAAGAGCAGCTCAATTACAATCAAACAATTTGAAACAAAGGCCATGTTCAAAGAAGTACAAGCTAGTGACACTCCAATACCAATTAATTGCAACTATCCTTTCACAGAATTGTTAATTATTCAGGGATGCCTTTTATGAACAATTCCTTTGAAGACCCTCATCAACGAGTCACCAGTCAAATATTTTTTAAATAAGTTAAGATTAGGCATATACATGTAGATATTATTACGAAACTTTGTCTACTGCATGAAACATTCCCACTTTTCAACTTCACATTATTTTATAACCAAGCAAAAATTAAGGTTTGATCATACTGTTGGGAGATTCTGTGCATTCCAGGAGATAAAAAATTGAATTTTCACTTTCAAATAAAACTGACATGAATTACAGAGCTGATTGAATATGCAGGAACATGTTTTAATTGTGACGATCCAGCCTAATTGGATAACAAATTAGGAGTATTAATAAGTGGATAAAGGTCAGCTAAGTCATGAAAGTTAGTCGAAAATGGTCAACTAAGTTGAAGTCACAAAACCTGGCTAAGTTGAATAAGTTAGTCAGGTTTGGTTCAAGTTAGTCACAAAGATATGACTGACTTGGCTCCGGGCTCTAACAACAGGGACAGGCTCCTATGGCTGACAGGCTCACTGATCATCCTCAATCAGCCTCACAAACCTGGTGATGTACAGCTGGCAGCCTCACATGGCACCATCACTGATCAATCTTGTACCTTGCCTGCCGATAGCCAACCTCCCCATTTACACCTGGGTGGAGCAGTGATTCAACGAGGATCTGCTCAATTCCTCCATGCCCCAGGAGGTTTGAACCCACAACTTTGTGCATGTGAGTCCGGCAACAAACTCATTGGACCATAGTAACTCACATAACGACATTGGTCATTCTTCTTTCGACCAAAGTTCCAAAATAGGTTGTTTTGCCATTCTTCTGTCTCCTGGGAGCAGTTTGAGTTTCTTCTCAAGCTAAAAACTGGGAATTGTGAGAGACATTTACAGATTTACAGGGTTTATTTCCCCGAAATTGTCACTGTAGACACAGTTCAATTTCTTATACTTCACTGCTTGATGGTAAGTAATTTGTTAAATTTCATATTTATATCTCTTGTCCATAGATTTTTTCCGAAGTGCTCTCTAAAATACATTTACTTAGCATTTTCTCCAAGGGGCGGATCTAGAAATGGCCTGAGGTGGGGCCATTACATGGGGTGAATACGAGGTGCTCCGCGGCTTTTCCTATCTCTTCCATGTTAATTTTTGGCCCCGGGGGGGGGGGGGGGCGGACATGGCCCAATTCCCCTCCTAAATACACCCCATATTTTCCCTCTAATGACGACATCAGCCAGAAATGCTGTATCAAGCAATAAGACATGCGATCATTTTGAAGAAAGTACATTTCTAGGCATTGTAGATAACTTTACAAGGTCGTTAATGACTTTGGTGCGATCTCCCCGGTATTGAAAGAAATGGATAATAATTATTTACCTGACACCCAAAGGTTCATGGAAAATAATTGTTCAGAGGAACCATATCAGAGAAACACAGCCTAAGCCAAGGGACTAGCAAGATAGGCCTATCTTTTGTCCAGTATTTTCCCATCTAAATCATATGTTTGTATCTTCTCCCTAAATTCCGTAGAACTCCCCCCCCCCCCCCGCCAAAATTCCAATCCTGTCTCTAAATTTCATATCTTTCATCAAAAATCCGTATTTCCCTTGATTTTCCGATATTTGCGTGGAGAAGAGCACCAGTATTGATGAAAATTTGATCTAGGCACATGGATTGTGTCTTTCTGCATTCCTCAATTCACAAATATTCTATATATATATATATACAGTAAAATATTGATTACACATTTCAGGTAGTCATCTTCATATGATTTAGATTTTCTTAAGGAATCTCCATTTTATATTTAAGGCAGTTGCATGATTTGCTGCATGCCAGGAGAGGCTCAGATCTGAACCTAGTCCAGACCCAATCTGAACCAAATATAATTTATTTCATGTGAAAATCCCTTATCCAAAAGAACATAGGAAATGACAAATAATTTTTCATTTTGTGGAAATTTGAGAAGATATACAAGCCTACGTCTTTTTGAGGGGCTAGTGGCCATCCTTGATACTCTCATACAGATGGTAAGATCATTGAAAATTCATTGAAAGAGAGGGGATATTTTGAATGTACAAGAAGCATTATTTATCCCTAGAAACATTGAAATTGGCAAAAATGTGCTTCTGGCACAATTTGAGGGTAACATATTATGATATTTCATGTTTCTGTTTGTGTTTTTGGCTTTGATGGTGAATTCACCTGGTAAGTAGCCAGTGTTGATAAATATATGTTAAAATTTTTTTTTTGTAAATCCTTATTTGTTTACCTTCAAAATGATGTATCATAGTCATCATATCGACATATGATGGGCGCTTCTGCATCATAGCCCTTTAATGTTTAAGTGTACTGTTCGATGACGCAAGACTGCAGCGGCAACTTTCCTGTTGTTTAATAATCAAGTAGTGTCCTTCAAACGTCATGTTTTATGTGCATTATGTTGTCATGGCAACTAGTTAATTTCCTAAATTTCAACTATCCGAATACAAAAAATTATACTGGAGGAAAATCTTGCCAAGGTGTTCAAGACACCATCTGGAATCCAGTGCCTCTGCTGATCATCTTTTTAAAATTAACCATTATATCCATTTATGGTCAATTGGTCATGACCCCTGTAATGCCCATTGAATTGGGGTAAAATTTAATTATTATTTGGAAAAATATTTGAAAGAGGGTCCAAACTATCGTCTTCAACATGCATCATACACGTAACCAAGTCAGAATTCCGGATAAAAGGACCAGAGGAGATGCAATTTGCGATATCATTTGTAAATGCTTCTATTTCGTTAACAAGGCAACCACAATAACAAAAAAAAGCAAACATTCTTTAATATTTTTACACCAGATTATGGCATCAATTATATCATAACAGGTTTGACCACCTAAAAGTTGTTATTTCCTATTCCACCAGATTGTGAGGCCAAAGATGCTAAAAAATGGTTGAAAAATGCCTATGATTCCCTATTTGGGCATATCTGAATATCATTAACTTTGCAAAAATATATGCAAAATGTGGCACTCCAATCAAACTGCCAATACATAATCAATAAATGTGTAAATAAGATCACGATAAGGCCATGGGGAAAAGCATAAATATCACTGAGATCCTAAATACTTTTGAATGAAGGTCGTTCAAACGCCTGCATTCTGGTTACCATGGTAACCAACAATATGATTTTAGTTCTTTAGAAATCCCCATCCTGGGGACTATCATGTGACATCTTAAGTTGAACTGAACAACAAATTTAGGTAAGCAGCATCACATAATTACAGTATATGGTCCAAAAAATAACACAATTTTCCATATTTGGCACTTAATTTGCATATGGCGTACTGTGGAATGACCAAAATCACATGACCATTTTAAAGGGTTTTTGATATTCAATGTAATACACTTTTTAAATCGAGTCAAAGGTAATGCAAACCTTGTTGTATAGACATTTTAAAATATTACAAATGGAATACTTTTTTACCAGACTTGGTTGCCATGGAAACCGATTTGCAAAAATTTGAACATAGAGATTTCATTGCAACAGGCATTTTCTGAAAATAGAGAATTTTCCGGTTCCGACGGTGTGAAGATTGTCTGTTCACCTCTCGGGTTGAACTCAACACCAAATTTTGGGAGCTGGCTCCTCTACTATAAACAAAGATTGACTGATGAAATTTTATGTACTTTTCTGTGTGAAGTTGAGTCCATTATCAATGGAAGGCCAATAACCAAGGTCAGCTCCGAGGTCAATGACCTTTGTCCTTTGACTCCCAACCATTTGCTCTTACTCCGGAGAGGTCCTGACCCCCCACCTGGTGTATTCCTGCAGGATCACATGTATCGCAGGCGATGGAAATACACTCAACATCTAGTAGAGCAATTCTGGAGGAGATGGATCCGCGAGTACCTACCTGAACTGCAGAAGAGACAAAAATGGACGAAGAAACACAGGAATGTCAAGAAGGATGACTTGGTCTTAGTGTGCGACGAGGGCACCCCAAGAGGACTTTGGCCTTTAGGTCTCATTGCGGAAGCAACTGAAGGTCGTGATGGTCTGGTCAGATCGGTCAAAGTCAGAACCAAGTCCACTGTCTTGACACGACCAATCACCAAAGTAGTTTTATTGGAAGGTGATTGATGATAGAATTTTTTCTTCCTTGTATTTCTTTTATTTGATCATGTATTGTTTTATATTTACTTTTGTGTCATTTACATATTTTGTCAAATTTTGTCTATTTATTTGTCTTATGTCGAGTTATGTGTTTTAGAGAAATGGAATTCCTCAAAGTCGGGGAGTGTTATGTTCAGCACATAATTATTTTTCTTATTCTTGTTTTATTTCCTATTTGTCATCCATTATTATGTTTTACCTATTTCAAATACACAAAAAGATTGATTTATAAAAAATTCATAAATAATTGATAAAAATACTAACTTGTCCCTGACATCTTGTCAGGTTTTTAGTAATGGAAACTCCCTAATTGGGTCACTTCCATATATGGTGTTACATGTGGGTCATTTCCATATTTGGTGTTACATGTGAGTGACATGAGTGAACATTGTTGACCTGATTAATGTTGTCCAATCAGTGTCCTGGAATGTGCAGCATTCAGCTGAGTCATTTCAAATTCTAACAGTCTTGCTCCAGCCATGAAGCTGTAAACACTAGAAATTCAGGTGTGTACTGATTTTATAATATTTTTTGTAGCTTTATTAATTGTATAATTAGCCATTTAATTGATTGTGAATTATGATCTATTTATTTGATTTATTTGATTAGTAATTCCTAATTTGTATAAAATATTAATTAGATATTTTATTGGGTGATTAAATAATTTTTTATTTGTGTGATTCACTGGTATTTATTGGGTGTCCATCTTGGATTGTATTTCAGTGCCCATGTCACATTGATGTCAAATATCAGATGTCCTTAAGGGATAGATATTGTTACCCCCTTATGTCGCCAAATGTCTCTTGTAAGTTATTTGGTTTTGTGATTCTTGATGATTATTGATTTAAACATATATTTTGATTTTGTATTATTGACTTAATTTATGGGATATATTTAGACTCTTTACTTATAGTGTTTTGTCATTTTGGTTTATTTTTAGATTACCACTGTCATCGTCACGGTGCGTCAATAAAGGCATTTGGTCAATTTTAAAGTTTGCCTCAGTCATCATTTGCGTTTCGCAACAATCATTGTCCTGAAAAGTTTACAATTGCCTGGCTCATGATCTGTCATTTCTCAAGACAAATTAGACTTGCTCACCAGTGAGAACTAGGCCTACTGTTGAGACTAGCTCTGCGCAGGTCTCTATCTTGGCCTTCTAAGATTGTTACTCACAGTAATTCTTCTAAAAATTTTGTTGGTGAAACAGATTTTGAGATTTAGACTTTTTATTCAGGTGTGAACAACATTGAAAAGATTGAGTGGGATTTGAGACCAGTCTGTTGGTCAGTCTTAAAAGTATTGACTTGTCACAAGTGGTGAAATCGGGCCAATATTATATGTATTTCACCTTTCGGCAGTTTACTAATGACAAGAATAACAGTTACTTTTTGAAAATACTGTATATAGGCAGTTTTATATATGCACGGACATTACGCTTTCATTTCAGGATCATTTTGCCTTAAATATTCCAATTTTTTTAATATACGATGTTGCGTTCTAGTTGCACATTTTGGAGATCTAAAGTTCATAATATGAATCCTTTTTTTTGTTAAAAACGGAAAAGTGAGAAATATATATATATCTTTTCATAACTGATCTGAGGAGCTAAGCTGACAGATATCTATATAGTACATAATTATACAGTGAGGAAATAAGTATTTGACCCCCTACCATATTTTCTGGTTCGGGCATCTTCGCTTGCTGAAAAATTCTGAAATTTCTTAGGTAGATCTGGTCCAACATTAGAAGACAAGTAATGCACAAAAATTAATAGAAAGAAGCATTATATAATTTATTTGCATGATAATCCCAATAGTCTTCAGAAATAAGTATTTTACCCCTTCGTTTGCAAATGGTTTATCATTTCCAAAGACTTTTGGGATTCCTAGGCAAATTGATTACATAATGCTTCTTTCACTAAAATTTTGTGCATCACCTATCCTCTAATGTTGGACCAGATCTACCTGAGAAATTTCAGAGTTTTGCTGCAAGCGCAATTGCCTGAACCAGAAAATATGGTAGGGGTCAAATACTTATTTTCCTCACAGCATAATATATACATCTACAGGCCATTACAGTCAAGTAGAGTCAGATGATTTTCTTATTTAATAGTGTGGGCTAAATAATTAATACTAGCCTTTTTGGGGTAGGAATGTGCAGACGAATTTATACTAGTCCATGAAAATAAATTTAGGGGAGGGCGGGGCATGATGGGTACTTAGGTCATAATAGGTTCCATGCTGGCATTTTGACTCAATCAGACAAACATAAGGTGACATCAGATGCCCACTGGGTTCAGGCTTTATTAACTCAAAAGTTTAACACGTAGCCCACGGAGGCGCATCTTGTCCCATAATAACTAATTATTGATAATTATAAAGTAGGTGACATGATTGATTTCACGTTAGTAAATATCTCTTATAGATATGTAGATAATGTGTTGCCGAAACGAATTGCAAAATTATTTGAATTCCAAACATGTCATCAAACACGTAATAGAAATGTTCTGTTAACTCCTATTCATACTTTACAAATCTATAACAAAAGTATCCTAGGAAGAGCCCCACACCTCTGGTTACACCTATCCCAAAATATAAAAAAATCAAATAGTAAAACATCATTTAAAAAGCAATTCTGTACATCTAAATTTGAAACATATTTATAATAATAATTAATCACACTATGTATATTACTTTACTATTTATTTGCATTTAGGCCAATTGGCTTTTATCACTCTCGCTTGGTACCTAGGCACCAAGAGGGGCTAAGGTCCAAGTGGGAAGTGTATGGCTGATGGCAAAAAAGTTGATTATGATTATTAATAACAATATAACTAGTTTATGTTACATTTGTGTAGATTGTGATTATGATTTAACTAGTTGGGCTGCCTGTGGCTATACTCTGACTTGAACCTGGGCAGCAACCGCGGCTAAGGTGTAGTGAAGAGCTTGTCACAGCCAGTGAAAATGAAAATTGTATTTAAGTTGGCTTATTATTTTGAGCAAATATTAAATGGGTAATGAATGAAACTGTGACGACTATGTATGTGTAAACTTAGCTATTAATTAGTGATGTTTATATTTGTATTTGAAAATTGGTTCATCATTATAATCATCTCATCATCATACATCAACCTGCACAGTTTAAGTTAGTGTTTTGTTTAAAATCAGGGGACACCCACCTATATGGCAATGGCACCTCATGCTCGGGTGTACCCCTATTGCCATCCGTTACTTCCTACTATATGTAAATGTTCAATGTATATTTGTAAAATGTTGTAACAATGGTGGTAATGAAATAAACAAAATTCAAAATATAAATTCTTTTTTTGAAGATATGTGCTTAGGATGCCTCATTTCAGAAAAAAATGTTTTGAAATTCCCACTATCTGGTATTTCAGGTTGGTACTTATATCAGAATACAAGTTCATATCAATTTTCAACAAAAAAAATATTAATATTTAATCACTGACTGCTCCCTTTACATTTTTAGGATCAAGTAAATCTCAAGTTTAGTCAAAGGAGCATATGTCAGCCACGGGGTTCTTCTGCAACTTTGTGGAAATTTTCACTGCTGCAAGAAAGGTATCTGCATAGGCCATTGAAATTAATCTTGGACCCAAATACATCTAGCCTAGTCGTCAATGCAAGATTGGAGCAATTTCTGATCAATATCAATGATCTGCAGTCTTTCCTATTCACTTCCATAATTACTATCACCGCTAATCACTAGTCAAACACCTATGTCTTTTCAAAGGCACTATATTGCTATTCACTTTTCAAGTACAGTTTAGTTCCAGTGACTTAATTTATCAATTCACAACTTTACAATACCCCAGGATGCAATTCGCATTAACACTTCCCTATTATCTTTATTGTCATCATCATGTCATTAACACTTATATTTTAAATTAAGCCCTAATCATCCATCCATTCCTTATATATAATTTCTCTAATACCATTTAAAAATATTTTTATGGCCAAAACTCTTATTTCAGTATTTGAAATTTGTTATCACTACAGCTGGTGTGCCTTTTTTTTCTTGCTACGTTCATAGGGAATAGAATAGAATAGAATAATCTTTATTTATACTCAAGTATTAATGAACAAAAATAACGTCAGCTGGCTGATGGGCTGGTCTTCGAGAAATAACAGATAAGAGCTATTTACAACTCTTTAAAAAATTTCAGACAAAATTGGTTTTTTAGATTCAAAATGGATTTTTGAAAAACCAAATTTCAATGCAAAAAAACCAACATGGATTTTTTTAAAAAATCCATGTTGGTTTTGCGTTAAAATTTGGTTTTTCAAAAAACAATTTTGTCCCGACATTTTTTAGAGTGAATGTTAAAAATCAAAAACATGCTAATAACAGAATATACCGTACAAATATTTACAATTATGCATGGTTTACTCATGATAGTTAAAATCAAGACACTTGCAGCAATCAACAATCTTACATTTCCAGTTTTTCAAATTCAATTTAAAATCATCAACAGTTGCACAACTCTTCACATGAACTGGGATAGAATTCCAAAGTTTGGTACCAGCTTATAGAACAATTTTGTAACCAAAACGTTCTGTCTTAAAGTTATACATTTGAATTGGTTTATCGTCTCTTAAATCATATATATATAGTTCTTTATTCATGCAAATAGCATACATGGAAACAGAATAACAGTACATAATTAAAAAAAAAAAAGTTACATGTAAAAGATAAAATATTACAGAGATAAAATTAAGAAAACTAGGCTAAACATAAAAATTCTGAAATAGATAAAATTTCGTGTTTCTCTAAAAACACTTCATCACAGTTGTCTCTCATATCACAGAGTTCCCGAACCTGTTTACCTATTCTTATATCACAGTCAGACACCTCTTTCTTCCAAGCACTTTCTATTAATCTACAAGCATCATTAGCACCAGTTTTGATTATAGTCCACACACTGACATTGCAATAATTGGCGACATACTTGAGGTTTTTATAAAGTCTTGAATTTTCATATAAGCAGGATTTGAAAATCTCATTCACTCCTTCATTTGAGTGATTATACCCATTTAAAAAGTGTTTGATGAACCTTTTGTACAGAACTACATTACATGGCATGCAGTCACTAATATGAGGCAAAAGTAAGCTGTGAGTCCTGTATGGCAATGACCAAACTCTTCTTATAGCCTTACGCCATGCAACATTAAGGTCATTGAATGACTTATCATACATCATACATGCATTACTGCCATATATACTCATACAGTATTGATTAAATAATTTACTTTTCACATTAGCAGAAACACCTGCGAAATTTGCGAGATATGTATTTACCTTACCAATGAAATCTGTTTTTACATGTTTTACTAGAGGGTCATTAACATTATTAGTCAGGGTATGACCAAGATATTTAATTTCGTTTACAAGTGGCACCTTTACACCATTTACATGGATATCCCCAAAATTTACACATTTACCAAAAACAATAAGCTGGCTCTTCTTACCGTTAAACATTATGCAGTGATCCTTCGCATACTCTTCACATATGCTAATCATACGTTTCAATGATTGGACAGTTGGAGCTGACAATATTACATCGTCTGCATAACCGATTATTCCGGCACAATTATTACCAACATGGCAACCAAGTCTCGTTTCATGAATTGCACTTAACATGCCATCAATATATATGCTAAACAATGTAGGGCTCAAAACTCCACCCTGCTTCACACCATTATTGACATCAAACCACTCAGAACCTTTGCTATCATATAGAACTCCTAGATTTTGGTTTGTATACATTTGCATAAGAACCCGGATATACAGTGGATTTATACCTCTATCACATAATTTTCTGAATAAAGTGACATAATGCACCCTATCAAATGCCTTTGATGCATCAAGGGCCAGGGCATACACAGTACCATTATTTTTAACATAGTAGTCAATAGTCTCTTGTAACACAGTAGTTGCTATACTTGTTGAGAGTTCTGACTTAAAACCAAACTGCATATTGGATGTAAACAGTCGACTGTGCTCTTTAGACATGATAATTATATCTAAAATTTTACATAATACAGACTGAAGGCAAATTGACCTGAAGTTATCTGAATTAGAAAGACTAGCACGCTTATCTTTGGGGATTGGCGACAGTGTCCCAAGCAGCATATCACCAACACAACATCCATGAATTAACATACTATTATACAATCTTAGTAGGACAAAATATAGGTTTTCACTGCCATGTATTATATGATCACTATAAAGTCCTAAGTAACCATCACTCTTATTAGCCCTGATTGACTTAAGAGCTTTCTTTATATCATCAATTTTAAATAGCGCATTGTCAAAATTACACTCATTCTTAGCAATTTTGCGTTGTGTTAGATTGAGCAGTTGTAACATTTCATTTTTATCATAATTCACAGAACTGTATAGGTCATTATACTTCTTCGCAAAGAGTTCAGAAATTTTATACGGATCTGTCAGACCGTCGACTGTACGTGGCAGACATTTGGACTTCCGATTTATTTTCCGAACTTCCTTCCACAGATTTCGGTTGGCCCCATTGGCGTACGCTTCAGCCATGCGTTGCGAGCGCAGCTGATTTTCACGTTGTTTCACCATCTTCACACTACGATGATACTCCGCGCGGCTGCTTCTTCTCCTTTGAGCATAATAGCCCTCAGCTGGTCGGCCTTGATCTTTCCATAACTGATGCCAAAAGAGTGCATTGTCCCTCTTTGGTTTACAGAATTCACCGAATCCAGGAATAACATGTCTGCCCGACTGCCTACTGCTACCACTTTGAGGGATATATTCACGGGAGGCTCCCAGGCATGCATCAATCATGTTATTATACAGAGCTGACAATTCTGCAATGTGGTCAGGATCACAGCACTGACTATTCTGGCAGTCTAACACTGTTGATGTCACACTTGAGAAATTATGTCGCAACTGATGATCGAGACATTTCTTGTAGTTTTCTGTATCGCATAAACTGGCTTTATACCGCATAGTCCTGGCTTGGCTGGGTTCAGAGCTGACACTGATAATTCACACTCCAGGTTGAACTCTGCTACTACCCGTGTGTGATCCGACAAGTTATCAGGATTTTCAACACAGTAATACTTGTTTGTCGCTTGAGCAAGATTTTCCGTAACAATTATGTGATCAATGCAAGAGCTGGATCCAACTGCAGACTCAAAAGTACGAGTGACAGAAGACTTGCTTTCATGTAGCAGAGGTATGAGAGTCTCTGCACTGCAAAATTCAGCCAGCTCCTGGGTCTGGTACGTTCTCCTTGCAAAGTCAGTGTTAAAGTCACCAGCTAAGCAGATGTAAGTAGAACTTTCTTGCTGACAGAGTGTGCTGATTTCACTTAGGATGTCTTGATATTCGTTCAGACTTTCACCACGATAACCCTCATCACAGGGCATGTAGATGTTGAAGATATGGAGTGTGCGATCCTCACTGAACGTCACCTTCACTGCAGACAGTCTTTTGGAGACAGTACTAATTGGTTACACCGAATACTTCAGGCAATTCTTCCAAAGTATTGCTGTGCCACCAAATTTTCTGCCACGATGGAACAGGTGCATACTCATCCCACTGTTTCCTGTGAACATGACACTGTCTTTGCCACAGAGGTCACCAAATTTGTAAAGCTCGGACTCAAAGAGATGGTGCTCTTGCAAACATAAAAAGTCAATTTCAGTCAACATACTTGCAATAAATTACATTCGCAGTACACTGTTAAAATTTTTGCAGTTATAGCTTCCAATTTTAAAAACGGCCATAATTAAAATTCAGTCCTTGAAATATCACTGACTTTTAATGTAATCATGTTATTAAGGTTATTGGGATTACATTTGTTATAGCTTTTAAACATAAACAGGGCAAGGCATTTTAGTCGTAGAACAAGTAAAGTAGAACATTCAGCAAGAGTTAACAAATTGTAATAATCACTTATGAAATCGTGTAACACAAAACAAAAACATCTTTCATGAAGTTTTTCTAATTTCTTAGTTGCAGTCTTGGTGAAAAAATCCCAAACTATTGGGCAGTAGCCAAATATAGAATTTATAAATGCTGTCATGAGTGCATGTCTCTCATTCATACCCTTGACCATTTTAGACAGTTTCATTACTATATTGATATTTTTGCTGGCTTTTTTGCACAAAACATCTTCATGATCATTAAAGTTTAAATGTGAATCAATCTTAACCCTTAACAATTTTACACTCTTGGTGGACACGATTGTTGTACTGTCAATTATAATTTGATCTTCCTCATTAGGATTTCATTTCGATCTAGTAATAAATATTGAAGTTTGGGAGATTTGCCCCCATCATATTTTGTCTAAACCATTTAATGCATATTTCAGAATTGTTTGACAGAATCGATTTTGCATAAATTAAATTTTCTCCTACTACAGCAATCGTGTTATCATCAGCATAATAATACATATTTTCGTTAACACTAAAAAGCAAATCAGTAATAAAGATGTTAAAAAACACAGGGCCTATAGAATACTACCCTGGGGGACACCTTTCCTTGAATTATACCAGTCACTTTTAAAACCTTGTAGCTTCAAACTTTGCCTTCTCCCGGTCAGGTGCAAGGCCGTAAGGGTGCAGGCTTCAAGGCTAAATCCATATACATGTAATTTTGAAATAAACAGTTTTTTAGGTAAACTATCAAAAGCTTTACTTAAATCCATTAGAATCACACCAACGACTTCCCATTATCTAGAGCACCTTTCCATTCATCTGTGGCATTTATAAATATTTACACGTTCACATCCATATTTTTGTGGAAGGCAGACAATTTGTCGCTATAAATTTTGTAGAGGAAGTTATTCATTTTCTTCATTAACTTATTTTTGAAAACATTCGACATGGCAGTTAGGCAGCTCACTGGCCTATAGTTTTCTTTTCTAAAATCCACTTTAGATTTGAAAATTGCCAAATATTCCCCCATTTTTAGAATGTCTGTAAATCTGTCCATGGATATGGACTTGTTGATAAGCCTTGCTAAAGAATAGGCAAATTCTGAGGCTGCAGACTTTAAGAACATTAGAGCAATATTATCATAGCCAGTAACTTTCTTTTCATTCATACATTTTATATACTTGAATACTGAGTCTGTCATAACATTACAAAAATTAAAAATATTTTGACTAGAAACAATTGATTTTATTTTCACTATACTGCTGTGATTGGCATGTCTTTCAATAGCTACAGCAACATGCGGGGAGCTTACATCATCAAAGTTATCAGGTTCCCCAATGTCATCAGCAATAGTCAAAATATTTCCTCAAACACATCACAAACATCTTTCGGGCTATCAGTTATTCGATCTTGCTCTTCAGCGTGATGTGACTGGAACTATTGCTTTAGTTTGACAAGAAGGGTTTGAATGCAGACCAAAAGTCTTGGGGTCGACTTGCATTTATATATATATTTTTGGAAATATGTACATTTAGACTTTTTAAGAACAGCATTTGCATGATTTCGCATTTTCCTGTAGAGTTCCCAGTTTTCATTTGATCTGTTTTTCCAGTATTGATTTCGAAGCTGTTTTCTTTTCAATATTGCTTTTTTATTAATTTGGAATTCATATAGGTCACACTGTCAGTCTTTTGTTTTCAAGGGGCATGGCTGTTAATTACATCAGTTATAGTCGTCTGATAAGCCCAAACAATATCATCTAAATCATCAAAGCATTTAAAAGCATGGAAAGGTACTCCTCGGATATCAGCCTGGTATTGCTCTACATTAAACTTTTTGAGGCTTCAATAATATAATATCTTAGGAGGAACAGAGACAGGAGCATACATTTTCGTACAAACACAGATCATTTTGTGGCAATCACTAAGTCCTGTATCAAAAGCAATACTTCCATGAAATCGTCTTGGCATGTGAACCAATATTACATCAATAAGAGAAGGATTATCTAGTGATTTGAAACATGTTGGTTCTTTTACCAAATTTGATAGGTTATACACTATACAGGTCACATAAAAAATGAAGTTTGATACCTCTGTTTGCCATGTTAATGTTCATATCACCAATTATAACGACATTACTAGTTTCAGCAAAACAATTCTCACATACAGTAGATAGCTCATTAATAAAGTAGTTATTGCAAGCAGAGAGAGGCTTATAAATTGACATTAAAAAAATTATCAAACCATGAGCTCTTCTTGTCACATCTTTTCGATAGCACTTAAAGTTTGTAAGTTTAATTACAGCATCTGATACATGCTCATCTATAACTTGTCTTTTGTTCTTGGAAGGGGTTGATTTTAATATTATTTATTATTACATGACCACTATGCTAGAGCGATGCTGATTGGCCTAAATCAGTCACATGACGACATCATAAAAACTCATATTGCATGCCTCAGGTGCAATATGAGATTTTTCCAAAAAAAAAAATTTTTTTTTTTCAGATTTTTCATATTGCATGGTTAGAGTGCAATATGACTTTATAAAAAAAAAATAAAATTTCCAAAAAAAATTTTTTTTTTTCATTTTTGTTCTTTGACTGAAAAAAAAAAATTTCCGAAAATTATTTTTTTTTTCGGAATGGAACATTATATTGGAAGCAGTGGTCATGTAATAAAACAAATACGGCACTTATTATCGTGCAATGTGAAAATTTATTTGCACTCGTAAATTCATATTGAACTCGGGCTGCGCCCTCGTTCAATATAGATAGATAGATAGATGTTTATTTTTTCCAATTTCATAACAAACAGTACAAGTGTACAAATTTCTCATTATATATAAAACACAGAAATTGCGGAGCTAGCAAGAGCCAATACAGGCTGTAATCGCTGCACCTACAAACATGACAAATTATGTAAAATATTTAAAATATACTAATATATGAAGGAAAACTGAATATGATTGATGGATGAAGAACAAATGAGTTATGAATGATGATGAGGGTGGGATGGTAATGGTGTTTTCAACTTAATTTTGGCAAATATAACAATTTATGAGAGGACAGGTGAGGTTATACATACTTAACAAATATTCTTTGAGTTTGTATATCGAATGGGGTGATCTTAAATTGTCTTTTACATTGTTTGGTAGGTTGTTCCATGCTTGCGAGATCTTAAAACTAAATAATTGCTCTTCTAACTTTGTTCTAATTGGGGGATAATATAAATCATATTGACGTCTTTTAAAATGATTATGCATGTCATTGCGAATTGCTAGTTGCTGGGTATGGTATTGTGGTAGGATTTTCAGTTTATGTTTTAAGAAAAGTTTATTACACTGGATAATGTAAATATCATCTAATTTCAATAAGCCTAATTTTCTGAATAAGGGGTCAGTATGGCTATTGTACTTGGACTTTGTTATCAATCTAATGGCCTTTTTCTGGAGTGTTTTTATCCGCGACATTTCTTTGCATTTGATGTTTCCCCAGGCTACTATTGCATATGAAATATGTGGTAAAATTAAGGCATTGTAGATATTTTTCAGGATATTTATTGATATTGTGTGCTTTAATCTAGAAAGAACTGAAATGATCTTAACTATTTGGTTAGCCTTCAGGGTGATATGGTTTTTCCAATTTAGTTTATCATCTATTTGAACACCAAGGAATTTTGCACTACTTTCTCTATTGATATTTGTTTCTCCGATAGTTATATTGCTATGGTCCGTGATTTTTGTATGAGGGCTGTGAAATATAATGTAACTTGTCTTGTTTATGTTAAGAGATAATTTATTGGCAGAAAACCAGGTTTTGACTAAGAAAAGTTCTCTATTGATGGTTTGTATCAGGGTATTGAGATCTTTATCACTGAATAAGAGGTTAGTATCATCTGCAAATAATATGGCTTTACATTCTTTTAAGTTGTCTACTAGATCATTAACATATACAAGGAAGAGAAGGGGTCCAAGAATGGACCCCTGGGGAATGCCACAGCTTAAAGTACTAGAAAGTGAAGATATTTTGCTGTAATATGTGTACTGACTTCTATTGGATAAATAGCTAGAAAACCATTGAAGAGAGATGCCACGTATACCTAGATGATTGAGTTTCATTAATAGAATGCTATGGTCTATAGTATCAAAGGCTTTGATTAAGTCTAATAGAATTCCGATGCACCATTTCTTATCTGTTAAATATTTTACTATTCTATCCTGAAGTTCGGTTATTGCATATTCTGTTGACATGTTTTTCCTGAAGCCATGTTGAGCTGATGATAGTATATTATGTTTGTTTAAGAAGTCAAATAGTCTGTTATATATCAATATATGAATTTCCTCGTGCAAATAAATTTTCATATTGCACTCATATCATGCTGTATTTGTATAATATATAGAGTAGAACTTTTATTTGAATGTACAAAAGATTTCATGACAATATCTTCTTCCATCCCTGAGAAACTTAAGGTTGCATTCAAAAGATAAAGACCTGAAAATTTAAGCTGCAGCGATTGAAAAATCTATGGTTTGCCCATTTATCAGTGTTAGAACTCCAAACTAACTTAGTTTTGATAAATGGACAATGGCCAAATATATAAACTAGTTTTGGGTTATATACAAGCTATTGGTGAATGAAAAATCAATTTATTTTAATAAATGATAACAAATTTAATTTCCTACACTTATAATTCAGATAGGAGGATAATGATTTGGCTTACAGGTGATTTCATTAGTACTCGATTCTTAGGTTCTAAATCCACCAAATACATGTCATTTTCAGTTAATCTGATTGGTTCAGAAACAACAGAACGTCACACATTTGATTTATCAAACGTAGTAAGTGCTCGTTTAGCATTGATTCATCACAGCCAAGTGTGAATGACAAGAATCGCATGGTAATGAAATTGCCTGTAATGCAACTTGAATCATTTAAATCTTTCGTTGAAACACAGCAGAATAACGCTGAAAATGTTTTTTTCCTAACTTGAAAAGAAAGCTGAACATTGAAAGAAAAATCACCGCCTTGACTGACTAAACAATATATGAAATTAACTAAACTAAGAACAACCATAGCTTGAAGCCATTCATTCGAAAGCTATTTTACCGCTGATGTCAGAGATGGAAATATCATTCAAATCAATTAAGATTTGATAGAAATATAACAAACCGCGTTTTGAGACAATTAGCAGTGAGTTAATGACGACCTGATAGATATAATTTTGGAAAAGGTAATATTCATTGCAGTAGTTTTTTCAATAGTACTGTGACATTTAAATAATGTATAAACAATGTTTTCACAGTAAAATTGGTTTCTATATGTGTCATTTCTTCTTTGCATTAAACCCTAAAGCGGACAACACTATCAAAAAGTTAAATTTTGGATTCATGTGGGTCATTCATTTCACACAATTGTTTGTATGCCTAATATCCGGATTTAACGGATCAAAACACTCTTGCCCCCCGTAGAAATATTGCATAAATGCTTTGGAATACAACATTGATGAAAAACGTGAGAATAATTCTTATCTCATTTGTGAAAATAAAGTGTTTTTGAGGATGTCAAACCGAAATCATGCATTTTTAGCACTTTTTTGTGAACATTTTGCGAGATACCTCAGGTAAAAATCATCCGATTTGACTGAAATGTGAAATATAGCAAGATTATAATGTGTCCAATAGATATCAGTATATAGGTGTTCTTTAAATGAAGGCAGAAACCAACAGCGAAAATCGCTCGGTTGTCTTCAAAAATAAAAGTCACAAGGTGCACCAGGCCCTATATAGCAGGGCAGGTATGTAAAAGAAATAGTGCATTTATACATAGAAGCATGAAACTTGGCGAACTCTTAAACAACATCTATACAAACATATTTGGATAGGGGGTCTCTTCAGATTTAGCTTAGGTGGCTACTGGCAGCCATTTTCCAAAATGGCGGTCAATTCTTCCATTTTGCTGCTTTCTGTGTAGTTCCTACAAAAGGAATACACGTAAATATTGTTTTTTATTGCTTCTCTAAGTATTCAGTACATTACTATAACATTTTTTGGTATCCTTGGTCTATTTTCAGGCTTGTTGGAATCTTTTTTGTTAAAAATATTGATTCAAACACTGGATTTTGCGGTTACGGATGGTTACGTCAATTCTCTATAAATTTCAAAATAAGTTACATATTTGAATTCCTTGTAAGAAGAGCTTTCAAATGAGTACCCGCATCAATGGGTTTCGTAAATGTGGTACGAAAATGGAAAAAATGAAAATAAAAATGATTTTGAAGATTTAATTTTTTCTTCAATTTTGATAAATAATTCCAGAAAACTATTGATGCGACTATTCATTTGAATGCTCTTCTTACAAGGAATTCAAATATGAAGTCAGTTTTAAAATCAATTGAGATTCCATGAAACTATGGGAAACCGCAAAAAATGATACATTTTCTTCAACAGTTCTAACAAAAAGGACCCTGACTAACCCAAAATTCCTCAGTTCAATCTATAAATCAATTGATAATGTTTTTTAGATCAGTAAAAGGAATAATGAGCACTGTTTGCATACTTTCAAACTGTAGGCACTTCACAGAAAGCAGGAAAATGAGATAATTAGCCACCATTTTGGAAAATTGCTGCCATGGGTCAACCAGGTCAAATCTGAAGTGGCTCCCTATCTAAATATTTTCTTTAAGACGTTTTTGAAATGTGTGCCAAGTTTCATGCTTCTATGTATAAATGCACTATTACTCCCCTATTCATGACAAATCTGCCCCGCTAATACTAAATATGTCAATGAGTAGGGAGAATAGTCTGCAGCAGGTTCCGCCACTGTAGCAGCTTCAAGAAATCTCCCAAAATCCAAGCAAAAGTGTCCCAACACAACTGCACTTTTTTCCCCACTTTTTTGGGCCAAAAGACAGGTGAATTTTTTCAATTTTTCATCATAATATAGTAAGGTATTCAAACTAAGAGTATATCAATTGTTTTGGTCGGGATCAGTGCTGCTTCTTCACGAAAATTAAGAATATACATTTTAAAGTCAGTTTAAACCCAGATATGCTTTGCATATGCTAGTAAATCCCATTGGAATTGACTGAATATTTAATTGGCTTTAATTTGAGCTAATTTTTGCTTTTATTTACCCCTAATTCCCTGAAACTGATGGGTTAATTAAATCTAATGATTCTGACAATGCCTCAAATTAGTTTTAGTATAAAAATCGTTTTCTTCATCATGTTAACAACTTTTAATTATGGTTTACTTTCAATTTTGTGACAAGTCAAAACAGGGGGTACTCCACATGTAAAAAAAGGTGAATGATCAAAATCAGATTACTAGTGCCTTGGTATATTTCAGTCAATCAGTTCGTTCAAGATTATTTGTTATTTTGTATTTGTTTGGGTGATAGGAGCTTCAAATTCCTGAAAATAGCTACATCATGGCAAAGCGAAGCTAAGTCAGGGAATGTAGCCCCTGAATATACCAAAAACAAACACCCAATGATGAAAACATCCTACCGGTGACTGTAATCATTTATTTTTGTGTGATTTAGGCCTATAGTCTATAGACCTAAATATTTTTCTTTCAAAAGACAAGATTGGTGATATGCCTAGCTCACCTTATCTACTTTACGCTTTACGTAGCAGCCTTATATCGTTCACTGGCGCCAGACTGATAGTTTAAGTCTACTATAAAATTTATTTACATACTCTGAGAATTTTAAATTTTCAAAATCCATCAATTATTAGTGAATTTAGACCAAAAAAGACTGTAATACTTGAGAGTCAATTGACAAATCTGCCAAAATATTCTGCCAACATATGTACATTGTGAAGCTTCTCCGGCATTGCTTTCATCTCCACGGCCAATTTCTTTAGTTGAATTCCATGGCAAGCATCTCCAGTATATATTTCAAGCGAAAAACCAGGAAAAAATTATCATTTTTCATTGAATTAATAGCTTGGGACGCTTTTTTAACAATTTTGGCTTTTTTCTGTCTCTCTGACAGACCTCATGGGGATCACTAAGATTGGCCCTGGAGCACAATAGGGTATCTATTGGCAAAGATTGTGATTTATTTTGTATATATGGATTTGTAAGAAGCCTCTCTGACATTAAAATTATTTATCCAATAAACATTTAAAAATTGACTATTCTCCGTACAATGAGGCCTTTGGACATCATTTCCTTAATTTCCTCAAAACTCTGCTTTAGCACATGAAAAGTGTATTTATAAGATCATTGCTAATATCATAACACTCATGTGTATCATTTTGCAAAAGCAGACATGCAATTATGAATACCATTTTATATATATTTGTTAGATTTATAGCCTAGAGCTTCCCTACAGCACTTTTATGTATTTACCTTAATCAGTGAGACTTGGATCCAAAAGTTGGGTAATATCTTTTGGTCTACATTTAAGTTTGATACATTTTTGGCCAAGAATAATTTCCATGCATTTAATGCATTATACAAGTATGCCAGTCCAGAGAATTGTCCACATTTAAGTCAGAGTATAATTAAAGTCCATTCACACATGGCTTGCCCTTTGTGCTACCAAGTTATACAAAGGGCCCTAATTTAATCCTCTATATTGTTGTACCATTTATCATGCTGGGGCTATCCTTAAGCCCCAACACAAAGGCCTTGCCAACCAAGGCATCTGACAATTCTCTGTGAACCAGCATTCTTTCTAATGGGATTTAAGATAAATTGGGGGGATAAAAGCTTGTAACAATTATCTAAGGGAAGTTAATTGCACTTAACAATTAACAGCTTTCTGGTTATGAAACCTGGAGTCCAGAATCACTGAATCCACATGCTGTTTATACAATGCATAAGGGCACAGTCCCATTGTTTTAATACTGTACTCTGATTGGCTGTTGCCATCCTCCAATTACCTGTTTGTGCATATTACTATATAACCTACTGTCATCTTCAATAAACTATCTTCCAGTCTATCTGTGAAACCATACATATCTTGTTTGTAATTATTACCATCTGCAAGTTACCATCTTGAAATCCCAGTCTATCTGGTCTTTGAATTATTGGAATTGTGACAACTATTACCTTGGCTGGCTGAGCTCCCTCAATTGCAGTGATAAGAGATTATTTGGGAAGCTGTTTAATTGAGGACTGACTATTTAGTCTGTAAGTGTGACTATTAGTCTATAAATTGTCTCTGTCCATCAGTGGACTCCTGGAGCTCACAATGGTGTACCCTGACATGATTGAGCAGAGTCAACTTTTTTGAATCATTGGAGTGAAGTGAACAAAGACTGAGTTAAGCACAAGCTCAATTCTTTTTTACTACTAGTGGAGCTCACAATGGTGTACCCTGAGTGAATTGAACAGAGTCAATTTTGTGAACTTACTGGAGCAGTAACAGTGAACGCATATTTGATACAACACAAGCCAACTTTTTTTTTTTTATGTGGATATTTTGAAAATCGAAACTTTTACCATATGCATTATTGGATGTACTACAAGAGCTACATTAGTTGAAAGTGGTAGGCACGAAGATAAATTTTACCGAACACATGGGCTTCTAGTTTACCAACTGATTATCTAAAATCAGTCCAAAATGGCTCCTGTGTCACCAGGATGCTTCTAGTCCAAAAAGGAAGGAGAACTTGGGAAACGAAAATTGGATTGGAAACAAAACGAAAAATTGAATGAAGCTAAATAACAACATGTTCAACAAAAACTATCATTCATCACGACATCAATGCATCAGACATGGGCTGTGTCAACTTAAGTCGCCTGCTTGTTGTCAGCGTAAGTTGAAGAAGTAACTCTACATTTTTCCAGGAGTTGAAGTTGGATGCCTACAAGTAGCCTTTAGATGTTGCCCGCTTGGCATTAGGCATATTGCAGAAATGTTCGTCTTCGGAATTGTGGGTTGAACCCTACTTGGATGCTGCTATCTCAGATCAGTAGGACCCAATTATTGCAGCATGTACTTCAGGCATCACCAGTGGAAACTATAGAGAACTTTGGGAGTTATAAAATATCTATATTTGTTTTGGATGCTTATGATTACTTCAACCGGACCACTTAGGATTGAAATCACCTTTAAACTGATGCCAACTGATTTCAAATATCATCTCATCATCAAGAATGGCTACAGAGATCTATCTACTCAATGATGAGCGACTCGACGAAATCCTATCTCATGCTCAAAAGAAATTCCATGTATGGAGGTTCAAAAAACAGTGGTCATATCAATTTTTGTCAATGTAAAGGTTAACATCTAAAATTGATGCCCCTAGGTCTGATCAATTAGCGCCACTGATCAGCCAATTTGCTTGACCATTTAATGTCCCAAACAAACCTGGCTGTGACAAACATTTTGTAGTTAGGAGATTGTCATCTCGTTGAAATTAATTATCATTCTGCAGATTATATCATTTTTACTATGTGTTTTCTAAGATCGAGTATTTTAAGGGCTAGGGCACCTAAATGCACCTCATTTATGTCATTTATTGTATTATTGTATTATTTTATGTAACAAGACTTAGTTTAGGTGCTTCCTAATAGAGCAGCTGAGATCTACATACGCATCTTTGCATGCACAATTTTTTTTTATGACATTAAGTCATATTAATAGTTTTTCTTTTATCTCAAAGAACTTACTTTAAAATGGTAATTACTGCACCATAAATCATTGTACACTTAAACCGCGCGCAGTAATTATAGTCTAGCACCCAGTGCACAAATTAGAGAGGTAAAACCAAGTCTTATCCCATAATTGGAGTCAGCAAGTCAGTTCTAAGACGACACTGTGCGCTTACAAATTAGGTTAACATAAGCCGTACGCAGTTAACATAAGCCGTGCGCAGTAAAGTAGCATCTAGTGCATAAATTAGGGGCGTTAAACCACTTTTTAACCCACATTTAGAGTCAATAAGCCAGGTCCAAGCGATGCTGTGCGACTCCGTGTACAATTTTACTTCCATTTCGTCCATGGTTTTCGTTTCGCTGGAAGTTTACTCCACCATTGCCCGATTATTCTACATATCAAAGGATGCCAATTGTGTCATAATTGACCTTCTTCAATCAATGAAGATTGTGATTAGACATGAAGTGGCAAACTTAGACAATATATATATATATAACTATGTCGTTTAATTATATTTGGGAAAAGGGTGATTTCCCGGATCAATGGGCCGAGGGGATCATACAACCACTTCATAAAAAAGGCTCACAGGGTGTAGCTGATAATTATAGGAAACTTACACTTATGGCGTGTATGGGTAAAATCTTTGAAGCCATTGTAAACCATCGACTTGTATTCCAAAGTGAGGTGACACTGGTTGATGACCCAAATCAATTTGGCTTCTGTAAAAACCGTAGGACAACTGACAATGTATTTATAATAGATACGCTCATCTCCCACCAGAAGCATGTTATAAAACCTTTGTATATTTGCTTTATAGACTTTACGAAAGCATTTGATTTCATCAGCAGGGACTTGTTGTATTATAAATTACTTAAAAGCGGGTTTGGTGACAAATTAGTGAGAATAATGGTCAGTATGTTCAGTAAGGCAAAGGCTCGAGTAAGATGGAATGGAGAAATTGGTGAGCAGATAGATAGCACCCATGGAGTGTTGCAAGGAGGTATTATCAGTCCAAAATTATTTAATCTTTTCTTAGCTGATCTGTATGAATATCTCGATACTGGCCAAGGGGTAGAAATAAATGGCACCAATTTCACCCATCTCTTATTTGCTGATGACTTGGTATTGATGTCTGAAAGTGAAAATGGCCTCCAAAAATTATTAGACAATCTAGCTGTTTATTGCCGAAAATGGCACCTCATTGTTAATTGTGGCAAAACTAAAGTTATGATGTATAATGTCTCTAAGAGAGTTAAAACAACACACAAATTTGTCTTAGACAATGAGAAATTGGAAGTTGTTGATTCCTTTAAATATCTAGGCCATGTTCTAACTTCGTCCAGAAATATCCATTCTTCAATGCACTGTCATATTGCCACTCAAGCACAGAGGGCAGTCCACTTACTTTATGATAACATTAAAAAGACAGTAGGTCATTTAACTCCGCAACTTAGTCTCAAAATGTTTGACACACATGTCCTCCCAATTTTGGAGTACAACAATGAATTATGGTTGAATACAAAGAAAATCGATGCCATAGAGAAAATACAAATTCAATTCTTAAAAAATTTATTGGGTGTTCGAAGGCAAACCCAAAGCAAAGGCATTTACGCTGACAGTGGTAGGTTCCCGCTGGTGGTTCGGCAACATGTCTCTGCTATAAAATATCTGCAAAGGCTACACTCTCCTGATTGCCCTGATATTTTAGTTAAGTGTCTAAATTTACAGAAGCAAATATATAATTCACATAAAGATTGTTGGTACAGAAGATTATGTGTCTCTATAGAAAAGTATTATATTTTTAACATTAATGATCTCAGTGTTATTCCAAATGAAATTTATAAACATACTCAGAATAAACTATTGAGCGATATTGCAGACTCTGTTAACAATCCTAAGCTGAGGACATATAAATACTTTAAAACAGAAATGCGTATTGAACCTTATCTGATATTAGGCTTGCCAAAGAATCTTTATCGTTGTATAGCCCGCTTTAGGCTTAGCTCACATAATCTACAGATAGAATTAGGAAGACACAAAAGACCTTACGTCGAGGCTGACGACCGTAAGTGCAATAATTGTGACATGAACGTAGTAGAAGACGAAGAGCACTTCTTGATGGCATGCCCGAAGTGGCAACAATACCGTCAAAAATTGATAGATAATGTATCAGACTTTATCCCTGGGTTTTTAGTATCTAGTCAAAATCAGCAATTCCTCCAGATTGTGACAAGCAAAATACTTGATGTTAATAGAGCACTTGGTCATTACTTGAGTTCTTCATTGAGTGAAGAGAATACTTGAGATACCTTTTTTGTATGACCTTCGTTAATATTGGTAATGGTTGGCAAATTATTGTGGAGGTGTCCCACCTCCACCTTGTAATCGTACGAGTTGACAAAATGCTGGACTGACAGAATCAAAACTTTGGTTCAGTTTTTGGCTTTTCCTGGGTTCATTTAACCTCCAAAAACTGCCGGCATTGGCTGTTTATCTAATTAAACGTCACATGTGGGTACTCACGATATCGTCCTTGCTTCCTAACTTGAGTATTCTTGCTTGGAAATTTCCTCAAAAAGGACACTGCAGGTTCATTTTTGCATTGAATCTCGCGCTGTTAAGGACAACCTAAATCGCGGGACCAGATCGCGGAACGGGACGCGATTGCGGGACGATCTAATTGGCCCTTGACCATTCAAACTGACCAGACTGTCACTGGAGTTACAAAGCTATCAGGCCTACAGAAACGGCAGACCCCATTTTAGAAAGCTTGGATGATTTCCAGTTCAATTAGGGCAATTTGGTTGGTCTGACACTAGCTACAGTGTCTTTGTAGTAGTTTAAGCTGTGTATTGAAGAATTGTGAATTTTTTTTTAATTGGACCTTGTTTAATTAATACAGGCCCTAGCCTAGTTCATGCTAGCTGGTTGGCTCTTGGAGGTACAGTAATATTTTATTTTAATTGACAATGACTATTTGGCAAGTTGAAACAGCTTTCAAAAGAAAGAAGGAATATTTAATTTCTTTTTAACTTAAAAGACCTAACTGCGACTATAAGATGGTAATCTGAATCAAATCCCCCGAAACAAAAAGTGACCATTTCTCCAAGTCTCTCACTTTTTCCAAATTTCTAGAGCAACAATGCAACTTTCAAATATTAATTTGTTGTGCACAAACAGCTGATTTGACACTGTAAGCGAAAATATAAATTATGACACAAAATCCTTTATGTCACTTTAGATATATGAAAGATTCTGAAACAAATTGGCTACTGTAGCCACCATTTCATGTCCAGGATGTTTTTGCTGCATTCATGAGTATAAACACCCTCGCAGTCAGAGGATGGAGCATAAAGACAAGAAGTGCCATCCAAGTTGAAGGGACACCTCCTGTCATTCCGCTTTGCGATATGAAATCTAGTTGGTACTGTTTCTGCCTTGTATATATATATATGTACTCCATTTTGTGCTTTGATTTTATCTGTTTTCTGATGATTACGAATAACTGTTTGTATATATTTGCCATGATTTTTAACTATCTCTGATGATTACCAAAAATTGTTTGTATATATTTGTTTTGTGTCAACTGCGTGCTGTCAATTGTCTGTGTTGGCTCTACTAATTGGTGCACAACTGGTGCTAACATGAATGTGATTTTCCCTAAGGTGCATTACTAGTGCTACCCATGAATGTGATTTTCCTCAAGGTGCAAATTAATAGAATTATAGATTTTAAAGTTTGTATATATTTTATCTGTGCTATAAAATTTTCATGTTTTCCCAATTGTATATATATATGTTACTCGATACCGTTACCACAAACTTGAATTCTTTTAATGTGTTACCATTTCATGTAATTATCTGAACTGTCTCTTATAAATTTTAATTTGAACTTGTCTATAATTATTCTTGGATAACCCATATAATATTAAAGTATTTATTATTAAAATGACCATAATATTCGATAAAATATAAAACTATCAAAATTCTTAGAATATCATAATAGTGGATGACAATGTAATACCTTTTTTTCTGCTTTTATTCGTAGATGTAGTTACTATTCCTCTTTTGTATATATATCTTCTATCTTTGACTACATTATTTATACTTATTTATTTATTTTTCTGTATGACACATGTATCTGTATGATATTTAGTTGTCTAATAAAAGTTTATATATATATATATATATATTTTTTAAACAAATTAAATTGTTAAGTGTCTTTCTGTCAGTTATGATTACCTGGTGTTGTGTGATGTTTTATTGCTAAATGTGTGATTGTTTAGGTGTTTTTATATCGTATGTTGCAAGATATGCATATTTTGAATGAATTACATGTATTAAGCAGTTGTGGGGCTCAACTTGTGCATGGTTTATTTATTTATATTGCTGTCAAGAGGGCAATTGAAAATCAGTGTATTTATTAAAACTGACTGTATGTCATTTTTGTCATGGTGATATGTGTAGTAAAATCTTGGGAAGGTCAGCTTAGATGTCATAAGTTGGGCTGAAACTTAATCCTAAGCTTAGTCACTCCCTGAGTACCAGTATTATCTAAATTAGCAAATTTTATATTAATGTGTTGAGCATCAGGTCAATTGGGATGTCACAAGTTCAACTGGAGGCGGCTTGATCCTCAATTTAGTTCCCTGTGCCACACATAGAACCAAGCCTAGTAATAAACAATTGTGGGGACAGATTAACTTAGATGTCATAAGTTAGGTCGTCAACTTAATCCTAAGTTTAGTCATCTGGTACAATGAATTGGTAGGATGGAGGCTGATAGCCATCACTGCTATCTTTGTACCCCCATCTAGTGTTGCTATTATTATTATTATTTTTTTGTATGTTTGATGTTTATGTATTGATTTTATTCCTAGGTATTGATTTTATTGCATGTTTTTTGATCAATCATATACAACATCGACTTATTATTGTGTCAGTAAGTACTATAACCTTATTATTGTGTAAACTTTAACAGAACAAATTACCATCAAACAAAACTAGGGTAAAGGAGCGTACTTCCACTCTTTCGTCTCTGGCCAGAGCACTTTCGTTTACATGAAGTTCACTCCATATTGCCCGAATTAGTATACAAGTACAACAGGAGGCCAATTGTACCAATTTCATTCTTGTCTTCAAAAACCATTGAAGATTATGATTATAAACAAGGTCAAATCTGTTATAGTCAGAATTTTTGTACAAAACATTTGTCAACATGTTACTCTATCTTGTATTAATGTCAACATTGTCACTATTTCCATTTGTCATTTAAAACACACAAAGGGAACCAATGGGAATTTTTTCCGCACGACGGTTTTACCCGTTGGACGTACCTTAAAAATGACAACACATCATGTATCTATGTATCAATCATGTTAATTGCCATGTCAATTGTTAATTTATCTACTTATGTCATGTCACAACAGTCATCAGCCTAGTTTTCCTGGTAGGTTTTTAACAAGTCAAATTTTCCTACAATAAGTTTTTATAGACTGAAGTTACGAATTATCATTTTACATGCTCAAGCAAGTTACTGAGTAAACTTGCGCATGAGAATCTAGGAGTTTTTATAATTTCTCCAAATTGATGAGTTTCATTTTTTTTCTCATTTACCATTAAATGACACATCCACTATAAGGGGCTTCGCCTAGGTTGAGGGCACACAGCCTACTAATTACAAAATTTTCTATCATTTTTTGTATTTTAGTAAATCTAAGAAAGGTCAACTTGGAGCCAGTCAGCTGGGTCGGAGCTTCAAGCCCAAGTTTAGTCACCCCCCTAAGTAAATTAGATAATTAGAAAATTTTTACGTTAAGCACTTAACATTTCATTTGTGAGCGCCAGGTTAATTTGGAACTCCCAAGTTGTAGGCTGAGAAACTTGATCCCCAATTTAGTCCCCGGCGCTACACCCAGTAACTAGTTATCATCACAATTTCTGGGAATAGATTTACCTAGAAGCCATAAGCCTCGTCAACTTAACCCTACGTATTAGTTATCAGTTCCCATCATTTGGTAGGATGGCGGTCCTATCAAAGGCCAATTAGTAACGCCATCTAGTATTAATATGGCATTGTCTGTGTATATATGTTTGATGTTTATATGTTATCTGTAAGTCTATGTACCAGTGCGTCTCATCTGTCATTTCTGTATGTCATTTGTCTTTCATGTTATGTCATATCTATGTGTCAATGTGTGTGCATGACACATCAAAATAATGTTTTTCTATGGTTCACGCTGTTCAAAGGGAAGCTCAAATATGTGTGTAGAATTACTTAGATTAAATTGTTTATCAGATTAAATTTACTTATATATATATAACCAATTATCCACGGTGCAATTACGCATCATGTTTTGTGTACCATGACAGATTGTCATGCCATTGATTTCTAAAGTTATCTCATTATAGATTACTGTGGATTACTGTCCATTGTCCACCAACTAGGGTGTCAATTGGAATTATTGATAATGGCTTTGAAGCCCTATCATTGTATAACTGAAGAATAAGCCTATTACTAAGCCTATTGTCGGTAACTCTGCTTGTATAAAGTAGAATTTAGAGTCTTTTTATCAGTTATAAATTGTTATTTAATCACTGTGTTTAAATTTTGCTGGTTAAAGGCCAATGTCGTATACTTGGTATGTTTGTGTGAGTCCTTTGTAACACACCTGCCTTTAATCCTTGGGAGAGCAAGCATTGTTTAATTTATTAATTGCATCTTTTCTACACTTTCTTGATAACTTTTGGTAGAACCCAAGGCTTTGTGCTAACAAGTATCACACAGCTGGGGCAGGATATAACCAATGTAAAAGCAGACATGCAATTATATAATGTATATAACTGTGGTATTACTGAAAATGAAGGTGTCATTAGTGTGAATGAGAGTGAGATTACTGTGAATAGTGTAATTATGGTGAATGAAAGGGATATTACTATGAATGAAGGTGACATTGTTGTGAACGAAAGTGACACTCTATTGAATGAAAGTAACAACGGTATGAATGGGAATGTAATTGTAAACAGAGATGACATTTGTACTAGCGAGAATGACTCAGATACTGAGAATTTTGAGGACTTGGTCCTAATTCATAATGAGCCTGATGTTAGTTTTATTG
Source organism: Platynereis dumerilii (assembly GCA_026936325.1). Classification (NCBI taxonomy): domain Eukaryota; kingdom Metazoa; phylum Annelida; class Polychaeta; order Phyllodocida; family Nereididae; genus Platynereis; species Platynereis dumerilii. The sequence continues at coordinate 67,470,673 of JAPTHN010000004.1, read as the reverse complement.
AAAACGTAAATGAAAGCCATTGTAACTATGCGTGTAATAATCACAATGATATGAACCTTTTTCAAAATGTTAAAGCCTTGAAAGATATGTATCACGAAAATATTGTTATTGGACACATCAATGTAAATAGCTTACGTTCAAAATTCCAAGGAGTAGACACTCTTTTGACAAATAGCAGGTTTGAAATTCTTGCATTAAGTGAGACCAAGTTAGATGCCACATATAAAGATGCATGTTTTAATATTAAAAATTATTCTATATATAGACAAGATAAACGTTCGAATAGTGGAGGTCTTGTAATGTATGTAAAAAACAATATTCCTTCAACTCTTGGTCTTGCAAATGTATGTACGGAAGACTTAGAATGTTTGTCGGTGGAGTTAAATTGCAAAGGAAACAAGATTCTTATTATGAATATGTACAAGAATCCTAAAATGACTCCAAATAACTTTCAAACTAAATTCACAGAAATAGTTGAAGCTGTACTAAGTGAATATGAAAATATAATAATCATTGGGGACTTGAACTTCAACATGCTCCAAAGCAACACGCTTTCTCGTTTATGCCCAACTCTAAATCTAACCAATGTGATAACTGAACCGACTTGTTTCAAATCAAATAATCCCACATTGATAGACGTTATGCTTGTTACAAACGCAGAAAAGTGATAAAAAATTTCTCATTGGATACAGGTATAAGTGATTTTCACAACCTTATTGGTGGCGTTCTCAAAATTCATACTCCACTGCCTCCAAAGAAGATCATCTATTACAGGAAACTTTCCAAAATAAATTACCAGGCAATGATAAATGACCTATCCCAGATTAACCTTGATCTAAACAATGAAGACAGTGTAGACAAATCTTTTGACATACTGCAAAGTGCATTAAAGACAATGCTGGATAAACATGCACCTAAAAAGGAGAAAACAATCAGAATAACTGATTTCCACTGTATGAGTCAAAGACTAAGAAAAGCTATTCTTATTCGTAACCAAGCTAGAAATAGGTTCTTTAAAAATCGAAGCCAACATAACTTAGCTGTATATCGCAAAAACAGAAACTATGTGACACTTATGAAACGAGAGGAAACAAAAAAATACTTTAGTGAAAAATGTCAAGGGGGCTCATCCAATAAAGATTTTTGGAAAGCTGTAAAACCAGTCTTCTCGCAAACCAAAACCAAGTCTGATTGCATCCCATTAAGACAAGGAGATGAAATCATAACAAATAATAAACTAGTGTGTCAAATTTTTAATGAATATTTTGTGAACATAGGTAGCAATATTGGAATAGCTGAGGATAACTCAAAAGAACAAGGTGACATATTTGCAAAATATGCAGACCACTCGAGCATCAAGCTAATAAATGACAAAGTCAATCAGCCTAGGAATATGTTCAACTTTTGTCAAGTCACTCAACATGAAGTAAAAAAGGTTATAGATAAACTTTCAACCAAAAAAGCGGCAGGGTACGATGAAATTCCTATAAAATTAATTAAAATGGTTAAGGATGTGATAACACAACCAATCACACAGTTAATTAACAAGTGTATTGATAATCAGCAGTTTCCAAATGGCATGAAAAAAGCTAACATTACACCTCTGTACAAGAAAGAAGATAAACTAGATAAACAAAATTACCAATCTGTGAATCTGCTCGTGTCCATGTCAAAAATTATTGAAAAAGTATTGTACAACCAAATATATGATTACATTAAACCAATGCTCCATACTTATCTCTCTGGATTCAGAAAAGGCTTTGGTTGCCAAGATATTCTGATAAAAATGACAGAAGACTGGCGTATTTCACTTGATAATGGAGATAAAGTAGGAATTATTGCAATAGACCTATCTAAAGCATTTGATTGTATGTCGCACCGACTGCTACTGGCAAAGACTAGCGCGTATGGATTTAGCCTACAAGCCTGTAACCTATTGAAGTCATATCTAACAGAGAGGTCACAAAGGGTAAAGATAGGCGATACTTTCTCGGATTGGAAGAATAGTAAAAAAGGGGTCCCTCAGGGATCTATCCTTGGTCCATTACTATTCAACATTTTCCTCAATGACTTACTTTATCACAAATTTAACTCTAATGTGTACAATTATGCAGATGACAACACGCTTAGTTTCAGTGACAAAGACATTGCAAACATCAAACAAAAACTGCAGAATGACTGTTCTACTGCTATGGACTGGTTCAGTTCCAATTTTATGAAAGCTAATGCAGAAAAATTCCAATTAATGTTTCTGGACAGACACGAAAACATAAACGAGACCCTGGGCCTTCCCAATTGTCAGATTGAGTCCACTAGTATCATAAATGTACTAGGCATTGAAATTGATAATAAGCTTAATTTTAATGAACACATTGATAACTTATGCAGTAAAGCAAGCAAACAGGTTAATGCTCTAAAAAGAATGAAACATTTGCTGGATAAGCAGTGTAAAAGTATTATTTACAACTCTTTTATAAGTAGTAACTTCAACTACTGCCCGATTGTCTGGATGTTCTCAAATAAGGCTAATCTTGAGAAACTTGATAAAACGAATAAAAGAGCACTGCGATTCATAGTCAGTAACGATACAATGCAATACGATGAGATTTGCAGACAAGAAAAACAATTAAACATAGAGAAAAGATGCATAAAAACTGTAGCCATTCAAATGTACAAAATTAAAAAACTTATAACGCCAACATATATGCAAACGCTTTTCACACAAAGGGAATTAAACTATGATGTAACAATAACCTGCTCAACATTCCTAACTTTAACACAATAAATTATGGTAGAAAAAGTTTTAAATATTATGGTGCTAAACTATGGTCAAAAATTCCTAACAGCATAAAAGAGAGTGTCTCACTTGACAGTTTCAAATCTGCTATTACCCACTGGTTGCTCGATGAAAATGTAAATGTTGCATTTTTGTGAAAATTTCAGTAATACTATTGATTTATAATTTACTTATAGTCGAAAAATGACCATCAGCGTGCTGTAATTTGCCAAATGTGTGCCATAATCATGTATTAATATGTGTCTACTACAAAGTGAAATACTTAAGCCTTAAGGTGCTCTGTAAAACTAGATTCCAGTAATCTTGTGTTGATTTACTATGTCGAAGAAAGAAGTATTGTGAATAACTCTTCTTATACATGTGTAAATAGTTCTTAGAGTAGTTAGTTTGTTATTTATAGTTTTTTTATATATTTTTTTTTTATGTCGTACAGAAGCTTAATGCTTGCATTGTATATGTGATTGATTTTATATGTATATTGCTGATTCAATACGAAGTTAAATAAAATTTCTATACTATACTATACTATAATTATGAATACCATTTTATATATTTTTGTTAGATCTATAGCCTAGAGCTTCCCTACAGCACTTTTGTGTATTTACCTTAATCAGTGAGGCTTGGATCCAAAAGTTGGGTAATATCTTTTTGTCTACATTTAAGTTTGATACATTTTTGGCCAAGAATAATTTCCATGCATTTAATGCGTTATACAAGTTTGCCAGTTCAGAGAATTATCCACATTTAAGTCACAATATAATTAAAGTCCATTCACACATGGCTTGCCCTTTGTGCCACCAAGTTATACAAAGGGCCCTAATTTAATCCTCTATATTGTTGTACCATTTATTATGCTTGGGCTATCCTTAAGCCCCAACACAAAGGCCTTGCCAACCAAGGCATCTGACAATTCTCTGTGAACCAGCATTCTTTCTAATGGGAATTAAGATAAATTGGGGGGATAAAAGCTTGTAACAATTATCTAAGGGAAGTTAATTGCGCTTAACAATTAACAGCTTTCTGGTTATGAAACCTGGAGTCCAGAATCACTGAATCCACATGCTGTTTATACAATGCATAAGGGCACAGTCCCATTGTTTTAATACTGTACTCTGATTGGCTGTTGCCATCCTCCAATTACCTGTTTGTGCATATTCCTATATAACCCACTGTCATCTTCAATAAACTATCTTCTAGTCTATCTGTGAAACCATACATATCTTGTTTGTAATTATTACCATCTGCAAGTTACCATCTTGAAATCCCAGTCTATCTGGTCTTTGAATTATTGGAATTGTGACAGCCTTTACATTGGCTGGCTGAGCTCCCTCAATTGCAGTGATAAGAGAATATTTGGGAAGCTGTTTAATTGAGGACTGACTATTTAGTCTGTAAGTGTGACTATTAGTCTTTAAATTGTCTCTGTCCATCAGTACACTCCTGGAGCTCACAATTTGTACTGGCAAATTTGTAAAATCATTGCTCATATTATCAAGTGTACAGTTCTTTTTCTCTAAAAAACATTCTAGTCAAGGAGCTTATGGGGAAATAAGGGGTGGATTGTGCAGGTTTGTCTACAAGCGTGAAATTTGGCACAGATGTTGCTGAGGGTGTATAGATTCAAATTTCTGAGGGCGCCAGAGTGGGCGCTCGTCTTGGTTGCCATAGCAACAAATTCAAATTGGCCGCCGCTCGATATCTAATTTTGAGTATAACTCAGCAACAAAAGGTCATAGGATTTCAAATAGTAGGTCTAAATATATGTTTTTGATGCCAGGGATTCTGATTTTGCCATTATATTTCATGTCAAACACATATTTTGGTCTATAGAGCCAAAATTACCCATATATTGAGGTTATAGAGCCTAGTTTATCGAAACGTTCAACATATTTTCAATTTCTTGATAACATTTCACTCTAACAAGAACCAAATTATCAATTATATATATATAATATTTAGTATGTACATTGATACCAAAGTAACCAAATGAATGTTGCAGACAAGGGTATTGTTAAAGCAGCTGCATCAATGCATTCCTTTCCTTTTGCGCACGCAGTTCCTGCTGCTACTTTCAATTCCACAGCACAGCATGATGCTAGCCAATAAGTTGTGTAGTATACCAAAAGAAACCTGTTACTGTCTTTGTGTGTTGGCCAGTAAGAAATCTATGATGTACTTTTCCACTTCTGTTTGCCATCCCCCTACTTTGAAATCCTGAATTTTTTAAAGATACAATGGCGATTGATTCGAACAAATACTTTTTTCAGTTACAACCTTTATCTGTGCTCAGCAATACATGTAAATGCTTCTTGGGTATATATCTGAGGGATACTATCACACTACCAAGGCTAATACATTTCACTAGAGGCGTTGTATTTCACATCCACCTATGCATACAAGAATTTTTGAGGCAGCCAAGCACAGGTCTGCGGAGTTCTGCCGAGTGCGGACCTGAAAAGCAACTGCCCTACTGCCCCAGATGACAATTCCATACCCAATTTGATCTGAATTTCTTCAGTCTGCAGTCTCACCAGCTCACCTGCCTCTACAGCAGACTGCTGTCAGTCAGGATTTCTTATTATGTTCCGAAATGTGGCACATGGACTGTGAGGAGAGCCTACCAACAATGGCACTGCTCAGGGCAGCCACAGTGCAGTACCCATACAGGGGACGAGAGAAAATTGCTCAAGGTTCCCTGCCATATCACTGTCACTTTTGGTGATCGCTTTTTTGCATGATGAGTGATGAGAAGACTAGGAGTCATGCTATAAAATCAGTGGTGTCCTGGGTCATTGAATGGCCCCATAATAGAACACTCCATCTAATATCTCATGGGCTTGGAATAAATTGTGTTCAAGGGTTGGGGTTCGAACCGAAGCACTTGAAACCTGTGCATGCACTATCAAGCACTCTAAACCATTCAATCACAGGGAACTCATTACATTGTCAATATGTTATGTCAAAACAATACAGAATTGTGATGGATTATTCTTCAAAAGGACCATAGTATTAGTAACTGGAAGTTTAATTTGCTGGAATGTCACATGTTTCTGCCAGTTCCAAGAGAATTCAAGTACACGCCTGACTCATCCAGGAGAAGAAGCGGTCCTATAGCACAGGGACCATTGTAGGCCAACCACTTCTTCACTGTGCGAAGTTCACACCCTGGTAGAGTGGTAGGCTAGCTGTTTTATTACTAGCTACATGTAGATTGTAGAAGATAACTTAGATAAGGTAAGAGGGGTTTTTGTGCCTGAAAGTGATAACTAGTGTCTAACTGAGCCTGGCCAGAGGAATGGCATTGGTGGGGTAAATGTGTATCATGTTGAGGACTCCCGCACTCTCTCCCATCTGAAATCAACCCTCGAGAGTGCCCAGAATGGGGGTTACAGGGCTGCACTTATTACCATCCTACCTTTTTTCATGCCTGTCTACAGTGTTAGAATTTCCTCTTCCTTCGGTATTGGAATGGCGTCCTTAGTTACCTTACATGTTGGAGAATTACTGATACCTTGGTCCTTTTGCAAACTAATCCTCCACAAGTGAATATTGTCTTGATATTCCAAGCAAATAATTTCAAGATCTGTGGGATGTGGGTTGGCAAAAGTCAATGAAGAAGAAACGAAAATCTTTTAGTAGTATCCCTTGGATACAGACTACCTGTCAGTCCTGTCCCTCTGAATAGCAAACCTCCACCATCGGTCTGTTTTGGGAAAGCAAATAGATCAATTTACAAGAGGAAGATTACTAAGCTACTGTCCATGAGCCATTAAAGCAGACAGTGAGACACCATAAAAATGACAAAATTAATGAATGGTAAAAAGCATTTAAGATAAAAAATTAAAATAAAGTAAAAAATAAAGAAAAAGGGTCATTAATTTGTCACACCTGTTTACAATTAAGCATTAATATGGAATGAATACAGTCTGCTTGTCTTTTAACCACTTAATCATTACACTGATGAAAAAGTTGCCTATCTCACCCTTGGAAACTGATATCATCAGTTTCCGTCAGTCAACTCGGCAACATCACATTATTTCACCTATTCATTTGGCTTTCTATATTCCCCTCCCCCCTCTAAGGACTGAAATTCATGTTGAATTGTATCTGACTGCTCGCTATGTATCAGACTGCACAATACTTTTTGTTTTCTTCTTCCCATTGGACTTCCATCTGTTAGGAGCATTCCAAAATTTGAGAGTGATGATGTGGTGATTTTGGGACGAGGCAGTATGATCTCACACTGCCTCAGATATATACCCAAGAATCATTTATGCTTGAGCAAAGATAAAGGTTGCCACCGCAAACAAGTCTTTCTTCAAATCAATCGCAGGATGTCGATGGAAGGGGATGGCAAACAGGAGAGGGTAAGTACATCATAGATTTCATACTGGCCAGTACTTGAAACAGCAACAGGTTTCTTTGGTATACCATATGAATTATTGGCATGCATTAGGGCGTTGGATTTGAAAGATTTCATGGAGAGGACTGTATAAGCAAAAGAACCTGTAGGTGTGCGTAAGGCAGCTGCATAGCATTAACAATACCCATTTCTGCAACATTTGTTTGGTTACTTTGGTGTCATCGTACAGAAGATATGTTGATCTATCTCTATTACATAAAGCTGGTCTTTAATTATCTTGTCCAAACTTGGTGAATTGCTACAAGGAACAATTTGCCATAGTTGAAACTGAAGATTTGTGGTGAATTTCCATAAAATAAGCTCTATGACCCCAATACACAGGTAATATTGGCTCTATAGACCAAAGTATGTGTTTGGCATGAACAATAATGGCAGAATCAGAATCTCTGGCATCAAAAACATATATTTAGACCTATTATTTGCAATCCTATGACCTTTTGTTACAGAGTTATACACAAAATTAGATATCGAGTGGCGGCCATTTTGAATTTGTTGCTATGGCGACCCCGATGAGCGCCTGCTCTGGCGCCCTCAAGAATTTGAATCTATATACCCTCAGCGTCATTTGTGCCAAATTTCACGCTTGTAGACAAATATGCACAATTATCCCCATTTAATAAGCTCCTGGACTATTCAGAAAGAAGCAGACTATCCTACAGTAAGATAATCTTATAACACAACATATAGAAATAGTCATTTTACATATCATCAATAGTACATCAATGCCTTTTTCAACAGTCACTTTTGATGCGTCGGCACTGATATCATTACCACCACTCTAATGGTACGAGTATGAGCTGGTTTGGTCACTGCAAAGCTTTGCATTATGACCCAGGCGTTCACATGTCGAACATTTGAGGGGACTTTCCCACGGCTAGAATGAGTCAGATGACCACTTTCACTACAATTATAACAGGCCGGTTGCTGGGATCTTGTGGCATATCGGTTCGGTTCAGATCGGTATTTCAGGGTTGAACTCCTTGACTGGCGGCAATTTGAGTGGGAATTAACGATGGGCTGGGAGCGTCTCTTAGCAGGTGAAAATCGACTTGGGAAAGGATATACTTTGGCAGACCAGCAATCTTCGTCATGGTGTCCCTGGGGCTTTGTCATGGACTCTCTGACCCGCATCAGGATCTGGCCCATTACGTTTTGACCAATCCACTGATCGAAGTCTGAGCTTCTAGAGTCCTGCATTGCGAGGCCAATACCCCAAAGATGGCTTTTCGTTGCTTCTCCGATCTGGTTTACACAAGTCTGCAGCAGGCCTTCCCTCGCTTTCGTGTTCTTGCTGTACTTTGCCATAATAGCAAGGTGCGACACACGAGTTGCGACCATAAAACACTGTGGTTCCATTGCTCGTTTTGGTGTGTTGGCCATTGTTTTGTGATCGAGAGTTGACCTGTTGGTTTTGGGCAGGGACAGATGCAGAGGAAGGTGCGGCTTTGGGGATTGTGGTTTCATTTCGCTTGGGTAGAGACTTCGGCATGTTGAACTTAGTCATATCAGAGACCTTCAGGTTTTTCATAAGTCGGCCCATGCCTGCAGGTGAGAGATGCAGTCTGTCAGTGGGCCGGAGCATCGCGTCATAAGGTGAATTGTCTATATATCTGAAGTTATGATCATTGTTTATGAAATTAACTCAACTGTAAGGGATTTTAGCATTCTGTTGAGTTCATCAATTTTTGACAGTTCAACTTTTTCATCAAGCCATGGCAGCACATTGCAGAGTTGAACTGTCTCGGCTTTCAATTTGGCAGCTGTGATTGTCTTTCTTGCATGATCAGCTATTTTCTTAACCTGCCGCTTTGTTGCACAGTCATTAGTGCCGCAGACTAAACTTATGAAATTGTACTTTGTTTTGAGTGATTTTGCCTTTTTTTTGATATCACTGAAATGAGCCCCACTGAAGGCTCTGATCGTCAGGTCATCACTGGTTGTCTGGATATTACGTAGCAGTGAGTCTCCCAAAGCATTTCATAGGTCATCAGCCTCGATCTCCTGCATCCATCCGTGCACACGGGGGGATCAGGATGATCCAGGGGTTGATCATGGAGACCAGGTGTTCTGCTTGAATGACTCACTAGCGCCTCACGTGAGTCATTAACTTTATCATCACTGTCTTCATCACTTGTGTCATGATTGGAGCCTGAGGAGTCTTCTTTCTTGAAAACGCTTTCCAGGTGAGGGGAAGAAGACTAATGGACAACATGCACTTTATCCAAAAATAAAATATCCTTAGTGACTGTTTTCTTGGTCCTCCTACTCTTCAGTATTTTACTCTCATAGCCAATAAGGGTGTCTTGTAATTTCTTGGATATTTCAAGTCTCAATGTCTGTAATACTGGGAGTTCTTTATTTTCTAAAACTTTACAAATGTCACTTTCAGGATACTGGAAACCTTCATTCACATTGTGAAGAAAAGTCTCAGAAAAATTGTCATTTTCAATGCCATTCAGCACATTTCGCTGTGATATACATGTAGTGGTTCCAGGTTGGTGGCAGGGTGTTTCCCTCGCACCAACGAGTGACTCTTTGGTGTAATGGTTAACGCGCCTGCCTCCCGCGCAGGGGACCAGGGTTCCACTCATGCTCCTGGAGTTGTTACAGTGGCGCCCAATATGTAGTGACTGGTGGACTCATGTCCCAAGCCGAGGGACCGGGTTCGAGTCCAGGCTGGGCTTCCCCCTCAAAACATTACATACGCATTAAGGTCAAAGTGTTTCACAGTCTATCACACCTTGGACAATGGTCAAGCAGAAGTGTGTCTCTATTGTCTTTGGCTTCTTTGACACCCCCTCCTGACTTCAAACCCCAGGGAATGTAATGGGTGGGTCAAATTCAGCAAATTCAAGCCTATGCTAAAGTTCAACCATAGATAACACACCTGCGCTTATATCCGCAACAATCCAAGGTACATAATCCAATCGACTTATCCTTCAGACACAAGCTCATATAGATCAAATTTGTTATTCCAAGTGATTGTGGTAGAAAATTGCATAATAACAGAGAGATATTTTCAAGCCTACCATGTAAAGCGACACCTGGTGACATTCTTCATGAATTCTGAAATTTGGATGACAAAAGCCATATAGTCTTTAAGTCTCCAGGCAGTTTCCACCCAAATGCGCCAAATATTTTATGAGGAAAGCAGACTATTTTTGGAAATTTTGCCGCAAAAGAAAAACTAACTTTTTTTTTTCTGAGATGTATATATTTTCCTCTAAAATGATTTCACCTATACTGTGTTATGTGCCCGGATGTGGACTTGATTTGGAATGAAATAATTGCCACTGAAGTGAATATGAATCGAGCAAATGATGATAGAAGTGTGATTTTTAGCCGATTTTTCCAGACAAAAAGCCGATTTTGGGTAATATAATGATGTGACACGCAAAGTAAAAAAAAAATTTTGATTTTCACCCAAATCGACTTTGTGTGGATTATCAGCAATAACTGGATGAAGCATAGGATATCCTATGAGTAATTACAAAATTAAAGTGAAATTTGAATTGGTTATTGCCCTTTTTGACAAATTGGCCCCCTATTTTGTGGTAATCTTCACAAAGGGCAAAATTTTGACAATAACATATTGAAACATACTCCAGCTACTGAAATATTGTGTCGATTATAACCACAAGTGATATAAGTATGATTGCTCCACTCAATCAATATTTTCCATGACGTTACGCTTGCGACAAAGCCTGATGTTGGATATATCTTTGTATTTTACCACCAGAAACTAGCTGCTGACATGGATTACCATGTTAGTTTTTGGTTGGGGGGAGGAGGGTGCATGGGATATGGCCCAATTCCACCCTAAGTAAGTCATTGAACTAAGCATATTTCTCTTAATGATAAACTGAACTAAGCATATTTCTCTTAATGATAAACTGTTAATTTATTCACACGAGACCCGCTGAAATTTACTCAATCCAGGTTAGATTTTAAATTTCAAAGCCCTTTTACAAAAAAGCACCTTAGATTTTAAATTACCAGCATACATTTTATAAATTCTACAAAATCAAGCTAGGTGACAACTGACAAGGTGCAATTATTATGAAGAATGCAATTTACTTTTTATTTTTGACCTTATCTTACAAATAAACCAAACTGCGAATGGATGCTTAATATAAAAAGTTCAAGATTACCGAAGAGCTTACCTAAGTACAATTAACAGATTCATGAGTCATAAAAACGATAGTTGCAAAATCCTTGCAATAAAAATGTGAAAATTCAATACAGACTGAGATTCTGACGATACTTTTGGAGCTTACAGCCTTTCACAAATCGCAAGAAAAAATGTTGACTAATATTTCTGACACAATTAAGTCAGGCACTCCCCTGCAAGCTAATCAGCAAATCTTAAAGTTTACCTAGTGAAAACTGTTACTTCTTTCATAAAATATTCAATCTGATTTGAAAATTTTTGGAATATAGCTGTTGATTTACAGAAGTAAGACATTATTCATATCAGAACATGAAAACTGTATGTTAATTTGATGCAACAGTTTGCTGGGATTGACAAAATATGCAGGACAACTTCACTGAAAAAAAGGTTTGTGTGAAACAGACAAAATGAACGTTAGCTGGTGTCCGTCCAAAATTTTGTGTAAATCCAGACAAAAGCTATGTTCATTTCTGACATTTCATTGTCAATCTTGATCAATTTTGTGTGTGATTTGATCAATGAAATGTCAAAAATATACATACCTTTTGTCTGAATTTACACAAAATTTTGGACGGACACCAGCTAATGTTTGTTTTGTCTGTTTTACACATTCCTTTTTTTCAGTGTTGGATTTGGGAACATGTTACCCAATTTCAAGTAAAGAATCTCTTTGTGGATATTCTTCAGGCTGACAAAAAATAACTAAAAGTACACATGGAAGAATCTTTTCAGCAGCAGAATTTTACCCTCCAGATCTTGTGAAAAAAAAATCTCACAATTGATCGATATTGTCTCTTTGTACAAGTAGTGCATCTTTGTACAACTAGTGCATCTTGAACCTCAATATTCTTTGAACGGATTGACCTCAATGACAAATACAGCATAACTCATTGTTTCTCATCTTGCATGAGCAGAAAAATACAAAATCTTTGGACAGACTGGCCTATGTGGCAAAGTGGCAGCTTCTACAGGCCCATTCACTCAGGGAGCCCCTGCAAGATGCCAAAAAGATACAAAAAATGAAATAAACTATCTATGAAAAACTTTGGATTGTATGGTACCCGCTTACTGGATCCGGAGTGTGCTGAAGCCGGACCTGGACCAAAAGTCAAACTTTAAGATGGGGCCCCAAATTTCCCAATGGAAGAGGATCTGGTATTGTACAGAGCCCTCTCACATTGAAAGCCAAACAGTTCACTTTGACAACAATTTCACGAAATGCCCGCATTTAGAAATTGCAGAAAAAAATAGATCATAGACGAAACATTTAAGATTTACTAAGAACAAGATGTAAAACCAATATGGAAAAAAAGTGATCTGTTGAATTTTTTACCTTACACGATACAATAATAGTTATGCAAATTTTAAATTGCCAACAGTAGAGATGTGAGGGCCTACCAACTTATTTTGCTGCAGAGACCAAAATGGCAAAAGTCTAACCTTGTACAAATAGAGTAAAATCTCATTTTCGCAACGCGCGGTTAACCTTACTTTGGAAGTAGGCCCCCTGAAATTTGGGGGCCCCTGCCATTTGGCCCCCCTGGCCCCCCCTCTGCTCAGGCCTGGGTATTCGGGCCACAGTGAATAGAGGTATAGTGGATTACCATGCTCTGTGAACAAATTTGTCGCAAAGCACTGTGTGTTACTTACATAGATGTCCGCACCCAGGACAGTTTATGTTAAATGTTTAAAGCTGTGTTAGCCGGGGCACATTGGGTCAGTAATTTTTACGACTCTCTGGCTGCAAAAGGGTATGTGCAGTCTAGTTTATTATGCCTTGCATTTACGCTCAATAGTATTGGTGATATTCATGCACACTTCTTAGTTCTTCAGTGCTTTCAGCATTGAGCAAAATAAGTAGACATTAAAAGCGTCCCAATGTAGCCCCATTCCTCCTACTTCCAATCGTGACATTGCCCCAGTTCTTCCAAGATACGCAAATTGGCTAACTGACTCAAAATTACAAAATATGCCTACCTTTTATTGGATTCATTATGTGATCTGACTGATCATGTAGATCTATAGGAGTTGTCCTTCTTCGGGCATTGCACTCTATCCTCATAATGTTGCTTACCCGAATGAGTATCACATTGCACCACCTACATTTATATATAGGCCTAATGAGGTGGGCGGACATTTTTATCTTTTTATCTGGCTTATTCATCCAGGATGACCTTTCTATTGAAAAGTAATTTCCCCAAAAACTGTGACTGCACTTTGTGCATACTTTGAGAAACTCCATAAAATATCAAATTATGCTTGTTTACTTTTTATGTAACGTTAATTTAGCTTGAGTTTCATCTAATTCATTACTCATTTGTACATGTATATCATCTCTTAGCCTTATTGTTGTGTTATTTTAGCTGTCGGTCAAGAGCTTTGCAGCTTATGTTGCTTGTTGTTTATGTCATCATCACATGAAATGAAGTTTTATCTTATCTTTATTCGACACGCTTATTTTAAAACTTGCAGGGGAAATCCCTATTGTGTGAGAGATTACACCATCACTGATAATATGCCTATTCAGTGCAGAAAACTAACTGTCACAAAACAAGTGTTGTCTCACAGACTGTTTAAATATCAATATAATACATTGCATTCAGTAAATTACCGGGAAAACCATTTTCTGGATCACGAAGAGAGATTTTAATCAATGTCTTCGCTCTCCCTTTCATATCACTGCATGACCATGGAGGGGCATTCGATTGGCTACTCTTGGAGTAAAGTAAGACTTCAAGATCATTCATTTTTGCCTTTCTAGGAGTAGATTACAGAAGATTGCCAGTATTTCAAGAAACTGGGATATCCCTTGACGTAGGAGTGATTCGCTGAAAATCTTTTTGACAAATTAAGTTAGTCAAACACAAAAAATCAGTCTAATGTCTCTCATAGTTAGTCAAGTTACAGATGTAGTTAGACTTTTGACTAACTTTGTTAGTCAGTATCATACATATATATATATATCATTCATTTCGCATCAAAAAAGATACATCAAAAAAAGAGTTATAAAAACAATGGAGAATTTAAAAATAAAAATACAAAACAAATAACACAAAACAGTACCAGTACATAAAAATAAAACAGATAAAAATAAGGTCAACTAACTGCAAGGTTGTTAATAGTAAATTGACATTCATCAGGCTTGAGTGGCCCACAGTGGCCATCTCTGTTTCCTATTAATTCTTTAAGTTGACAGACAATTCAAAGATCCTCGTCAGAAATACTTTTTAACCACTGACATTTGGCATTAGAGAGCACCTTCTCAGTATCAAAATTAACAATAATGTTGCGATTAATATTGCTATCACTAGCTAACAAGAATTTAAGATTCCTCCCTAATCTGGAGTAACTATATGCAGCATTCTGAAAAATGAAGGCTACGACAGTATTTTACTCAGCAAGCCAGACTTGTAAAAGTTAAGAAATGTTTTCATAATAATTAAATCAAGCGGTAAACCATCATATATAAAAGGCAGATATCTACTGTGTGCCCGAGGTGGTAAACCTCATATACGCCGCACTGATTTACGCCATTGCTTATATACCAATTCCATTATTTCAACATTAGAAAAATCACAGAAATTAATGCCATATAATGACAAACAATATTTCTCAACTAAACTATGCTTATTATAACATAAGAGGATATATTTGTAAAATCTGCTAACACACCATTAATTTTACAAGCAAAATCTTGTCTTATATGACTAGTTAATGAATCATTTCTATCACATACAATATGATGTCCAAAATAAACTACTTTAATTTGTTCACCACCAACCTTGACATTTATATTAATAAGGTCATTATAGTTTTTACCAAAACAAATAATTTGACTCTAAACTTGACCGATAAAGTTTGTCATTTTACTAATTTAGTGGGTCTTTTTACTTGCCAAGTTGGTCATTTCACTAAGTCAATTGGTCATATTAACTAGTTAAGTTGGTCATTTGACTCTTTTAATTAGTCATCTAGCAAATTTAAGAAGTCATCTGACTAATTTAGTTGGTGATAGGCATAGAATTTTTAGAACTTTTGGTGGAGCCAATGAACCAAATTATATTTATAGGTCTAATGTTTTCTGATATATATATATATATATATTGAAAAAAAAACATTCCTAAGTGCTCCTTTTCATTTGATTTGGGACCATTTCGGAGAAAAAATCTTGGAGTAGAAATGTCACAGAGCAGAGCAGTTTAACGTGATATCCAATCAAATGCGGGGGGCACGTGGAGGCATCCTCATAAGCCATAACTCAGTCCTCCATAACCAAGTGAAGTCAGACTGTGGGCTCACTGGAGTATGGCGGAGGAAAACTGAGTCACATATCATAGGAATAGACTATATTAAATTTAGCCCCATAGTCTAGGAACCAACAGTTGCCAATTTAATGAAGACTTGATCTCAAACGACCTTTCCTGATCAAGGAACAATAAGATGGATGGGTGATTGTGGCTTTACATCCTGTATTTACAATATGAAAACTGTCCTTATCATTCATGGTAAAATTTGATCCATTATCACCCAAAAGTGAGCTACATAACGTTCACTGATCAGACCCACACCAAAACATTCCTTACACAATTTAGATTAATATGAGCCTTGTCTGAAGAGTGAACCCCATGTAGCTTGTAGTGAAAACTGGCCTTAAAAGTTTGAATCAAGGAAATTTCAAAATGGCCACCATTTGTTATTGCTCTCTGCACATGCTCAATAGGTCTCAGCCAAATTAGGTCAGAGCAAATTTTCCATTGCATTTCTATAGTGATTTATGCACTTGGTAGGCTAATTAGGAGAGGACAGATAGACAGCTAGACAGACAGACAGACAAACGGTTTTTATTTAGCCAAATATGAAAATTGTATACAACATCTACATAATTAAACATATGATATTTCATATATGCACAGGCGATGCTTACTTTGCCCAATGCAATAGGCGCTATCATGAGCAACCCCTGTTAACATGTTTTAGATAAATATTTTATGAGCAAAACCAAAATAGATGAACTTTTCTAGTAATTGATTAAGGTGAGCATTATGTTGTCAGATACTAGTCATTTTCAATTAAAATGGTGGCGGGGGGGGGAAGTGCGGCATAGGTGGGTTAGAGCTTGTGTTGAACGGCATATGCAGCAATTTCTTATGGAACAAGTACTGTTATATTGGTTTGTCAAGTATTTATCAAGTATTTCTTTAAATAGGAGCTATATCCATATTCGCTATGGGTATAGACTTTGTTAATCATCTGCATGGAAGACTCAACAGCTCTTTTCAGCACAAATAACGATAAATTCTTGGTTTTACAAAGTTTTAACCCCTAGTTTTGTGCGAATGGGTGGTATGTTGTGAGATGAGGAAATTTGAGTTGGAAAAGTATTTTGGAAGCTAGTTATTGTGTAACTTTTAATAGAACTTTAACAATTTTAATTTATAAATATCAGACATTTTTAGATGAGGACACGACAATGAGGTGAAGGATGATTGAAACAGCCGTTCAACATAAGCCCAGGTGATCCGGCAAGAGCTGGATTCGAATCCTGAATCCAGAGACTGGCAGGCCAGCACGCTACAGCTAGAACAACCCTCCCTTCCCCTCAGAGAACAAAAGAGCGCTTGCTGGTCATATATCTAAATCATTTTTGCATTTACTTCTTTTTTGAAAAAGATAAAAGGAGTGTAGCCTAACACAGTATTAACTAGATACCTATATTCGACAAAACTAATTGCTGAAATTGTCATATTTATAACTAAAAAAAACCCTGGCCGAATCGAACCACGTCCCCTGCCGAACCGAACCACCCATCCCAGAGGAATGAACCAATTTTGGCTTGGTGAAAAAGTTCTCTGCCGAAACAGCCAGTACCCGTACTGTTTGCTCATTAAATGGCAGGAAAACGATCTCCATATAGGCTACTTAGGTGTTCGTTGAGGCAGGTGTGTTGGTGTGCAAATCAATGAATCAAGAGAAGATTGCATGCAGACATCGTTGAAGACAAAGGCTATGAGATAAAGAGGAATTATGAAGTAGATGTAAGAAAACGTTAGGCCTACCTTGTTGTCTTTTACGTGAATTTAGTTGTCAGTGAAATGAAGGATCCAGCAAGTTGTTTACTTTCTGGGAAAGACAACTTGAACGCCATCTGCATGTCTTGGAGGGAAATGTGTTGTTGTTGATAGCCACCACACGATGATTGTGACGGATCTTAATTAGTCGAGTTAATGAGAGTTGAGTTTGGTGACTGGGGAGGTGCAAATCCTCAGGGCAATTTATCAATTATGAAACAAAAGAATGGGAATATCATTCATATCAGAATAAATTATCTAAATAATTTGCATTCATAGAAAAGCACATCTTATACAAATACAATTTAGTCAAACAAAATGTAGTATTCCAACAAGTTTATTCGTTTAGAAAAATATATTTAAAAGCATTGGTTCCCGCTTCCGAAAAAATAGCCGGATTTAATTCATTTAAAAAAAATGGATTTTCTGGTTTAGCATAATAACTGGGAAACCAAGTGGTCTCCCAGTGGACAGACTTGGTCTCCCAGTCATTGCCAAATTGTTATGACTGGGAGACCAATCTTTCCAGTGACTCTCTTTAATTTCATATTTGGTTTGTCATAATTTGTAGTTCTTGGGTTCATTTGAAAGTGAGGCTTCATCTTTCCTTATCAAACATATTCCTCACAGTCTTTGCAATTATAACCTCTGCTGATGTCATCTTTAGCAGTTAGCTCAACAATTCAACGTCCCTTTTGCAAGAATATCAATAGGCTACTCAAATATCTAATGGATCTTCAGCTGATCAAGGCCTATAGAGAGAGAGAAAGGGAGAGAACATTCTTTTTTTCTGTGAAATGGGCTCACAAACTAGCCCCCAGCCCTCTTGGGCTTACAATTCACTTAAAAATACACGTATTACAAAAATGACCATTGAAGGTGAACAATAAAACTTTGAATTTAAATTTGAATAATTTGTCAATATATACACATTTCATATATAAAATAACAACAATAATTTGTAAATATAAAAAATTTAATATTTACTAATATACGTAATGTAAAACTCCAAAAATGTACATTCCTAACATATTTATATTTACATGTATCATATTGATATTTCTATGTAACTAAAATTATACAAATTAAACTATGTATATAAAGCATTTTGTATTTTTTCGAATGCATTACATATAAAATTAGCTGTTTCTTTAATACAATCATCTCGAATAAGTATTTTTATTTTTTTATCATCATTTAATAAATCAAAATAGAAATCAATTTGTCTTATCTTGTTAAAGAACTCAAATCTAATATCATTATAAAAGGGACAATGAAAAATAAAGTGTATTTCAGATTCAATATTGTTAGAGTTACAACAAAGACAGTATCTGCGTTATATTGGAGTGTCCTGAAAATGTCCTTCTATTCTCAATGGTATAATACCATATCTAAATTGTGATAAAAGTGTAGGGGGAACGGGGGCACATTGGGACGCTTTAACGTCTACTAATTTTGCTCAATGCTGAAAGCACTGAAGAAATCAGAAGTTTGCTTGAATATCAGCAATACAATTGAGCTTAAATGCAAGGCATAATAAACTAGACTGCACCTACCCTTTTGCAGCCAGAGAGTCATAAAATTGACTGTCCCAATGTACCCCGGCGTGGTACAGCCGGAACACATTGGGACATCGATTAAAAAATCATTTTAACACTCCATGTGCAATCGATATTAGACATAAGTAGTGCGTAAGACAATATACAGTGAATTAACGCCTTGAAGTGCCAATAGTTCATAACTTTAAACAGTTTTAAACATTTAACATAAACTGTCCTGGGTGCACACATCTATGTAAGTAACACACAGTGCTTTGAGACAAATTTGTTCACAGAGCATGGTAATCCACTATACCTCTATTTACTGTGGCCTGAACACCTGTTGTTTACGATATATAAAATTCATACAAGCACTGAGAAAGCCTCATTGTTCATGGTTTGTCCCGTCCATATTTACTTTAGTAGTAGGAAAACAAACTTTTGCTTGCCATACTTCTGCCTGTGGCTGTAATTTGTCTATAAAACCATAGAAACATCAGGATGTGAAATTACAAGATATGATAGCACTACCATATCATATCCCTTGTCAGGATCCAAGAAAACCCCACCGTCCACAGTGCCCAGCGTCCCAATGTGGCCCCGTTCCCCCTACGCTTTTTATAGATGCTGTGCGTCGCATGCCGCAAAGTTCCGTTGGTCTCCCGGTCGAAAATCCTTAAAAAATGCTCTGTGCAAGGTTGACTCAGAAACCAGCCCACATATAAGTAAGTAAATATCTATTCAATATAAATATAAATAATATACATGTGGGCCTATAAAATATGCATCAGAAATTGATTGTGCTGATGTCAACATGTCACCATATAGATTTGTTCTATCAATACATGTAGCGGTTACAATGTGATACTTTACCTTTGTAACCTGCGTAAGCAAAAGAGGCCAAAATCTCATTTAAGGAGGTTGTTTTACAATGCTGTGGTAAAGGGTTGAGCCAACCCCAAATTCGTGTTGTTTTGCATTCACTTCAAACACACATGACCCTCAACTCCCTGTTTCCCTGCCTAAGTATTTCCATACAAGTAATTAGAAAAGCTTTTTTAAAATGATGCTTGGAGAATCATTCCTGAAGACTATACTAAATGCAACATCATTTGGAACAAAACATAGTTTGGAAATCAAACATACAAAATCTGGATGTGACTCAAGACTTTTGCACATCACTGTGTTTTAGTTGTTTTCTTACTTCATTTCATGGCCTCGCCCTCTTTGCTGCTGAGGAGTACAAAGGTAGGTGAAATATCTGACCAATGTATCAGTGACAAATGTACGAGGGGTGTTCAGGAAGTTCTGACCCGTTTTTGTAGAAGACATTTCTCTTTGATGTACATGGTACTTGAATGAAACTTTTATTCCAATATTCAGGTGTGTAGGTATCTAATTTAGATCTGATGATTTTGATCTTTTCATCAAAGAAATTATTGAAATCACCATTCTCTAGTTCTATTTCATTGGAGTGGTGGGGAAGAGGCAGATCTTGTTTTCTGTTGAGACGACAGTTTAGAAGTTTGAACATTGCCTCAGGATTTCTCTTTGTGGCTTGAATTTTACATTGAAGATCGTGTCATTTAAGCCGATTAAGCTTTTCATTGAAATCATTCTGTTTTTCTTTGAAGATGTTCCAGTCCTTTTCTAGACCAGTTTTTCTCCATAATTTTTCAGCTTTTCTCTTTTCCATTTTAAGTGGCTTTATTTCTCGATTTGTGAATGGGTTATGTTTGCGCACTTTCACAAGCTCATCTACACAAAAGAAGATTGCCTTCTATCTTTCTATCTATCTAGTCTTAACAGGGATGTGTCTGTCAAAAGTTGTTTCAGTTGATTTGTAGACTGCCACAAGTCTGTTCAAGTAGACTGATCGACTATGGTGTTGTAATTTTTGTGACAAATGCTGTTCGTTGTCTTTCTTGATTTTGACTATATTTATGTTGTGGGTCTTTCTGAAGGCAATCTTCTTTTGTGGATTCTTACCCTTGTTAAAGTCAATATTAAAGAGGATACAGTTGCATATGTATGGTCCAATAGTAGATCATGGACAGCACGATCTCTGAGAGTTGTTATTTTATTGGTTATAAGTTATAACCAAATCAAGTGTGCTTCCATCCTTGTGTGTTGGTGCAGATACAGGTTGAACAAGGTCAAACATTTCAAGAATGTTGTTAATTTGGATAAATTTGGCGTCATCTTGTTTATTCACATGAAAGTTTCAGTTTCCGACTATTATGTATAGTTTCATTCTGGTAAGACTGAGAGTGAGATAAGAAGTTTTTCAGTTTGTTAAAACAATCTGATAAACTGTATTATTTCTTTGTGGATGGTTCTGGCCTGTACACCACAAGAATTGTGCACAGCGAGCTTGAACAAACTTTGGGGTTAAAAAAATTTACCAAGAAAACAATTAGCGCAATGATGTAGAAGAAGGTCAGGCGAATATTTTGATGTATCACACGAAAAAATCTGCTGGGAATTTTTTGCGATATTTGAGTTTTAAACGTTTTATTTATCAAACCCTATTGTTGGCAAGTAATCTCCATCTAAAAATGATCAAAACTGCCCATTTTTCCTGTTAACCTTCATATTGTGATGTTCACCTTCATATTGTGATGAACCTGACTAGTGATATTGACCTCATATTGACCTCAACCGAAGTCTGTTTTTATATATTTTTTTATTCATAGCTTCACCCAAGGCATCTTGGTGTGTAGGCATATCTCACAATGTCTCTGACAATGGTTCAACTCGAATAACTTTGTACGTCTGACGTCCATCTCACCATCACCTTTGAATCATGCAGACAACATCAACATGGTCACTTTGTAGCCCTGGGCTAGTTTCAGTTATTTTCAAAGAGGCTGCAGCGTCTTCCTTCTGGAAAAAAGAAGTATGATGAACTATTATGTAGCCTAATCAACCAAGTTGAGGTTTACTTACATGTACTAGAACGTCACAAATCCCATATATCAAACGTAGTAAGTCCCTGCTTAGCATTGATTTCTCACAATCAAGAGTGAATGACAAGAATCGCATGCTAATGAAATCACCTGTAAAGAAAATGTGATGCTATAAAGATTTCAATACTTATCCCAGTATACATGGCACAACTTATACTTATATATTATTTGAATGCACCTTCCAATCTGCGCATCACCGACTGTTATACAGTCTTAAAAAAATGGTTTTATATGGAACAATTCAGGGTCCTATAAGTGTGTGTAGATAAAGAATCCTGAAAGGTTCATTATTTAAATCATACTATTAATTCATGGACCCCTTACGCTACTCCAGCCAAACCGCTGATAGCTCAGTTATGAAAACTTGCAAGCAACTTGCCTGCACTACCCACAAGGTCCTTAGCTATGTTTTCTGTGTGTAATCACTGTCAAAGAAATTTAAATGCTGTTTTTTCCTTATTCCTCCCTCTCTTCACGGGTATTATGCTAGTTTTAGAAAAGTTCCAACAGTAAACAAAAACAACACTCAGGTAGTCCAGCTGCACTGAACTCCTGCAATGGAACCCTCTTTCTCAAGTTGGGAGCTCCATGATCGCGCCTTCCCACCAGTATTGAACCTCTTCAATTCAGTTGAACCCTAACACCATTTTACAGCAGTGGTTTTCATATATTCCATCAAGAACCTTTTGATTTGTGTTAAGAGTGTACAGCATGTATGAACTATGCATGAAAGTACTTGGAGAAAAGTACAGCAAAAACCCACCTTAGTGCAAGTATGACAATAAAGTGATCTGTTTGCCATAGTGGAGGTGCAACATCCCTAGAAACCGGTTCCTTTGTTACACCTGAAAGCAAATTTTGACATTTTTAAAAGTCATTGGGATTTTGTATGGAAGAGACAAATAAATGAAATACGCAAACTTTTATAATTATAATTGTAAAAGGTGACACTATGACTTCCATAGTGCAAAATCATACAATAACAGGCGCATGTTTAGAGAAAGACAAAATGGCTGAAGTTCCTGCAACAACACTGATCATGAATTTCTCCATTCATGCATATTGAAAGAGTTTTCATGTTAAATGGCTGTTATAGTGCTAAAATAAATAAAAATAAAAATACGAAACATTTAGTCTAACAGTTTCGAACTTTTTGACCGTTTTTTTAATGAAATGGAAGGCCTTATTGTCGTGTCACCCAAACCTTCTTAAAACCCATCAATTTTCAAACATTTCCAGAAAGTCCAATTTCATACTTTAATATTTCAAAATCATGAGCAGAAAACCAGAATAGTAGTAAAGTGTCCGCATGGTATAACAAACAAGTGGTGGATATAAATGTACCAAAATCTGATTGAAGGGTAGCCTCATTTAAGTGAATAGCAATGGATTTTTTGCATGGGACAAAGCGCAGAGGGTTTTAATAAAAGAATTCTGAACAGCATTGGCTCAAAATTGTTATCAATAGATTTTTCCTAAAACTGAAATGTTTGACTGACCTACTTCTATTTAACTAGGTCAGGGAATTTTTTTAGAACTTAATATAGTAAGTGCAGGCATCACATTGTATGGGGTAGAATCGATTATATCATGTCCAGGTCACTTTTCCGTGATACTGTTGTTGTTCCCTGGGAAATATAAAAAAAAATCAGAGAGGATATGAGGGAAATAGGGCGACATGAGGGAAAAATATCGAAAAATCGGGGAAGATATGATATTTACAGGGAAAATGTGAAATGTAAGGGAAAATATAGAATTTACAGGGAAGGTATAACATTGAAATTTTAAAATTAAGTTGGAAAATATAACAAGAGATGAAAATATCTTCTGAGGGAAAGATACTGAGTCTCTGGTTACAATATCAGGGATATACTGCCCACACTGAAAAAAAAGATTGTGAAACATACAGCCACAATCCCGTTAACTTTACATAGTTTTAGCCATCATACATATTACAGTCAAAAACCATCAGCAGAATGGAACCTTTCTGTAAAATCTACATGAACCGTAAAACATACATATTTCATCTGTCATTCTGGACCATGGTTAAGTCCTGTTAGTGGAACATTATGTTTCTGTTAAAACTACAACAACCTTACAAAATACAGATTAAATCTGTAGTTATACAACAGTTAAGTGCTGTTAGCAGTATGGCAAGTTTCTGTTAAAACTGCAGGGATAACAATAAATACAGAAGTAATCTGTAGAGTCTTCCTTTTTGTTGGTCAGTTTTTCACACATTCATTGCAAGAGTTTTAACTGAAACAATTAAGGCGAGTATATAGGTTACATTGTTTCAAGTGCTAATAGACAGCAGTTAAGGACTCAGGACAGGTTAAACATTGAAGA
This sequence comes from Platynereis dumerilii, assembly GCA_026936325.1. NCBI lineage: Eukaryota > Metazoa > Annelida > Polychaeta > Phyllodocida > Nereididae > Platynereis > Platynereis dumerilii. The sequence continues at coordinate 67,446,358 of JAPTHN010000004.1, read as the reverse complement.
AAAGCACATGCACAAGAGGTTGTAATTATAAAACAACCTGTTAATGCTACTTTAAGATAAGTATTTCTATTTTAAAAGCATTTTAATTTTGAATTGATATCATAATGTGATTATATATTCCATATATTTGTACATATCGATATCTGTATAATGATATGTATGCCTACTACACCTATCATAAGACATTCATGGCTTAATAGCTTCTATAATCTAGTCATCATGTCTTTGCACAAACATCAGATATGCATTTGTCAATTTAAATCATAACTTAATATTCTTCTAGTTATGAAGTTAATTAGGCCCATATATTAGCTATCTAAATTTGAGTTGGACCTTGAGGTCATTATTAAATTTTGAAAATAGAACAAAATGGCATTACATATGTTTTATTTTCAGGAGCTGACCATGTTTGGTTGTCAGGACAATCGGTGGATACACACTTCTACAGGTGAGTTTTTGGTGGTCATTCATGTGATGTTTGGGTTACCAGGTGGATGGAGGATAGGGCTTTTTAGTCCTGTATTTTTGTACTGGCTGGTCATTAAAGGACAGACGGCAACCACACATGTAGTAGTGGTACAGATTCAAAATTTTGATAAAAGATGGTTATTATAGTGCAAAGCTTTTAACCTCCATTGAATGAAGTTTGAAGGCATAGTAATCAATTTTGGAAAATGTTGTCCTTCCGCACGTCCTGTGGGCATGCAACTGGGTATTTGGAAAGTAGGCAGGTAGAATGTTTCCTGGCAAAAGCTCCACCACTATTGCATGTAGGCCTACACGGATGAAATTTGGTATACATATAGCCTATGTGGCCTGGTTGTTCCTTTTGACGGTTTTATTGATGAATATTTTTTTACTTTCTATAAAAATTACAAATATATATATATATATATTTTCTAGACCACTACACATATAGCCTATCTGACCTAGTTGTGCCTTTTGATGGTCTGATTAATGAATATTGTAAAACTATACTTCTTAAAATTGTGAAAATATGTATAAAATCATTTTAAAGTTTCCGGGCCTGGACTCATCCACTATTTCATGAACATGGATGAATTTTGGTACAGATATATATAGCCGATCTGGTCTAGTTGTGCTTCTTGGTGGTCTTCTTGATGGAAACCATATATATAGCAAATCAAAAAAATATTGAAAGCTTGTTTTTATTTCTTTTCTTGCGTAAGAATCAGCCACAATAGCATGTTGACAGATGAAATGTGGTGTAACATATAGCCTTAGCCTACATCGTGAAGTTGTGTCTTTTGATGGCCTGATTGATGGATATTCCATACTCTATGAAATATTGAGAAAACATGAAAAACATAGGTTGCGCAGCAGCAAACCTTCAGCGAATAACACCTTTAGAAGATTACAATTACAACATAAAATTGGTGTGTTTACCGAATTGCATATAGATATACATTATACATGCAATAGTGGTCTAGTCGTGGCCTGCAATTATCTCTATTTGCCAACTGCCTGCCATCTGCCCATCAGCTTGCCAGGGTTTGTAAAACTAGGGAAAGGCCTTATTAGACAAATTTACTTTATTATGGTACAGTTTCATCACTTTCATGCATGTACAAACTTTACTAAAAAGTATAGATTATGAGCTGTCGCCGGGATCCTGTCGGTTATATTTTTTATATGTTTTTCCAATCATTCACCAAGTGTTAAATACACATCAAATAGCACTGCTACGCTGTATAGGTGATATGTGTAGAAAACGTCATTGCTGTATATGCAATAGTGTGCAAGTTTTTGCTCCAATTTGAATTATTTTTAATAATTGTTCTCAATATTATAAAAAGCATAGAATATCTATCAGTCAGACCATGAAAAGGCACAAATAGACCATATGAGCCATATGTGTACCAAACCTTATATAGTGACCGAGTCTTCGGCCAGAAACAAAGATTAAATTTCTTTTTTTTTCAATATTTCAAAAAGTATATATTTTCCATCAGACCTTTCAAAAGGCACAACTAGATATTTTTTCTGTTTTTTTCAAAAAGTATAGAATATCTATCAATGAGACCATCATAGGCATAGCTAGACCATATAGGCCACATCTGTATCAAATTTCATCCATGCACATGCAATAGTTGTTGAGTCTTGGCCTGGAAACAAACAAAAATTATTTCTATATACATTTTTTAATTATTTCAAAAAGTAATGAATATATATCCATCACACCATCAAAAGTCACAACTAGACCATACAGGGTATATGTGTGCCGAGTTTCTTCCATGTACATTCAATAGAGGCCAAGTAGGGGAGACCGGGGCTAGTTGTCACAATTTTTTTTACTTCAAGTTTGACTGTATCTGAGAGGTCTCTAGGTTCAGGTTGTCTGGAAACTTCCAGCCCTGTAACATTTTTGTAAGTCTTGAGAAAGTTTTTATTCAGCTTTCGTCCTGATTTATCAACCATGTGTTTCCCTCTAGGTCATGTTGTAACTCAAAGTCATTTTTGTGAAAATGTGACAACTTGCCCCGAGCCCGGGGCAAGTTGTCACACTCATATGGCCAATCTAACATCTCTTGACAGATTTTCTGTAATCCAAGCGTGCAATACATCGGATTCCTTTTGGAAAACAAAAATACACATCTTGTGAAGACTTTGGATGAATGCCATCATAAATCAGGGCTTATTTCTACCAGATAATTTCTTCTCAAATTGGAGAACAATGAAATGATTGAAACATTTCTGTTGAAAAAGTCATTTTTAAGAAGTCCACATATCACATGACAGATTATACTTTCTTTAAACCACATCATATATAAAGCTTAGCAAACAAACAGATCTTGAAATGTATTTAATAACGACAGAACTGCTGCCACCCATAGCCAAGTTATAAGCATCGTGACAACTTGCCCCTGTGACAACTAGCCCCGGCCTATCCTCGTCACGATCATGAAGTCAATCCGATATCTCGGTAATCAAAAGAGAATATATTCTGTTTCCACTTAGAAAACACAGACAGATTGTTCACGGAGACTATGGATTAATGCCATCATGAATCAACGCCTTAATCTCCAAAAAAATTGTCTCAAATTGGAAGACAATGAAAAATTTGAAAATATTGAAAATATTGAGTTTGAACTGTCATTTTCAGACATCTTCACATATCACATGACAGACTACACATTTTTGTCATATCATCATAGAAATATCCCCTATGTAAAAAAATATCAAAATTGATTTAATTGCCATGCAGCCGCTACTACAGGGTGACCCACCTCAACTTGTGCATTGATGTTGCAACCAAAAAGGTGTTTACTGAAACAGTTTGGGATTTCCATTGAAAACACCAAATTAAAGTTTCAGTGGCAAGAGCCAAGAGAAGAGCATTATGCAAGTTTGGTTCATTTTCGGTTAAAATTGAACTCGGAAAAAGAGTTCAATTTTTTGCATAGCTTTTTTTCTGATTTTTAACAATTTAGCTCTGTCAACCTTCGGTAAAAAATTTGGGATAACATGTAATGCATGTACTGTATTACAGAAGCTATAACAAAGTAGTGCCAGGGTTTTTCTTTGAAGGAGGTTTGCGTTTATTAAGTCAGGAAGCCCAAATACTGTCCTGGCGCAGTGCACTATTTTCATGCTGGTAAATTACTGAGGTCAATGCCAAGGCTGGCTGGGAGAAAGTTGTTGTTACCACTCATAATAATCATTAGAATAGCTTTATCTTACATGGGAATATCATTTACCACATGCAATTTCAGCATTGATGTGTGTATCGGCCACTTTAATCATTGTTCCAATAATGTATGCAAATTGTCAACTCTGGATCTTATATTTCCAATAAAAATGACTTGGCATGGATTTCTAGGTCATATGACATGATGAATTTATTGAGGGGAATATTCTGCACCTGGTAGTATTAAAAATGCATGTGTTTTCATCACAAATGTTGGTCAAATTAAGACTAGATTTTGAGGGATGGAAATTTGTGACTTTCCAGACGACATCAAAAATAGACTTTTGTAAAAGTGTTGCTATACTTTTTCTCTATGCTTTTAAAAACCGAGTGTCATGTTTTACGTTTCTAATGACTCGGACAATCACAACACCTAACTATTTTGTGTTTGCAATCATCTGACTGTCAGTTTATGCAAATGGTTTTGCCATATTTTGACTTGTTTGTCTCCGACAGAATGCCATTCTAAATTTGCTGACATGATAACATACACCTGACTCTAAATCGCACAAATACCATCTATTCACTTCCCTAAGAACCTCCCTTTGCATATCAATGTTATTTCAGGCAGTTGCTGAGGTTTTGGTAGACACTGGTGCAATTTGAATTCTTCTAAGCTGATCTTTTGGCACAAACAAAAATGACGACAAATTTTCACCTGCCTGTCATTTTTGATAGAATAACTGCAGAAGCTTACAACTCACTTTTTGTAGTAGCCATAACTACCATTTAGACAAATGTGTTTCGAAAAATTAACTGTAACATTTTTGTTGTCTTCTGTTAACACGTTAAAGTCATGCACAAGTTGAGGTGGGTCACCCTGTATCCATAGCTGAGAAATAAGCATTGTGACAACTTGCCCCTGTGACAACTAGCCCCGGTCTCCCCTACTGGCCAAGAAACGATCCATCCGTAACCTAATCTGCCTGCCGCCCGCCGGACAACATTTTACCCAAATGATTACAATACCTTCTTCGAATTTCTTTGGCTGAAGGTAAAAATTGACAAATTCATCGCACAGAACACATGAACGGCTTATTGAACCGGCTGCACCTGTTACGCACTAATCACAGTGCTTCTCTGATGCTTCCCTTTGGATATGGCTCACTAAAATCAGGGGTTAATGACAGGCACTTTGTTTTTATATGTACCCCACCTTAAACTGTCTCACAGTGCCCCACAGAGCTTTCTTTATAAAAATTTGGATGCCTGCATTGTGGATCGTCATCTCCCTAATCTAAGACAAACAACCTGTTTAAATCCCTAGCAATTGATTTGTGTTATTCCATTTTCAGCTCATCTGTCTTCTTTGAAAAAAAAGAGCAATGGTCGTCACTCAATTGTCGTCGTCGTTGTTGGTGATGTCATTGTCCTTGTCCCGTTTAAGGTTTGTATAAGAGTCCATTTGTGACCTTAATATTTCGCTTATAGTTATGAAATTTGGTACAGGCTAATGGCCTTTGGATATGGATTGGGAACATGTAAAGAAATCCTAGATAGGGGGCACTTTAGCAGCCATCTTTCTTCATTCCTGAACTGCCAAATGTGACCTTGGCCTGTGGGTATTGATTGGGAACATGACGATTAATTCAAGATGAAGGCCAATTTGTGACAGCTGTTTTGGCAGCCATCTTTCGTCATTCTTTAAGTGTCCATTTGTGACCCTAATATTTCGTTTAGAGTTATGAAATTTGTTAGAAGTATTCCACATTATGATAAACTTAATTAAATTTCTATGCTGCCGTTTTTGCCACCAATTGAATCAGCAGATTCTCGTTACACTTTTTATTAAAGTTGGTCGATTTTGTGATACTATCCAACCACAAACCTTACAAATATAGGGTAAAACAATTTAAAATGCCAAAAACAAATCAGGGATCAAATTTATATATCATAATTTTACTTCATCAGGTCAAAACAACATGGTTATCAGTAAAGAACATCAAAACCCACATGGGGGGGGGGGTTGTTTACTTTTGCAACACTCATTATTACTGATTGAATTTTATCTACTCTTCTATGCCTGATCACCCTGTATTTTATGGTGTATATATGTTGCAAGAGAGGTCAGTATGACCATGTAGAAGTATGAGATTGATGATGTATTTTAGAAGGAAGACATTACAAAAAATTGAAGACCGCTCCAGGGGGGTTGTTTACTTTGGCAGCCTGCTGTATGCATGTTTTATTACTTTACTTTTGTAAACATTTTATGCCCCCTTAAATATGTTGTGAAATTTGAAATTCTCAATACGGAATTCGAAGGCGAATCATCCAGTGGTGTACTTACTTTCAAGGGCAACCATAATATAATCAGGATGAACGTTTATAGCATTTGGCCAAATGTATCGAAACATTTGAAAAATACTTTCCCTCAGTGCTGTGGTTGGGAATCTCGCAAATCAATTTGCAAATAAATTGTGACTTTTTAGAAAAGTTTCCATATCTCTAGAACACCTCAGTCTGTTTCCTTTCATGAGACTAAATTAACTGATGTAAATAATGGCTTTAGTAAATGTTTCCAGTTTTTTTTTTTCAATAACTAAGAACATGTACTCAGCTACTTTTTTTGTTGCTTTCCAGGTGCTTGTAGTCTCAGGAATCCTTCAGCTGCTCTTCCTGTTATTTCAACTCCCCAGCCATGTTGAATACTCGTACAGGAAGCTGCAGAATTTTGCAGTTCTGCAGGAAGCTGCAGATTTTTGGTGATCATCTGTCACTGCAGCGTTTCTGAAAAGTTTCAGCACCAGAATCTGCAGTTCTGTAGGATAAATGCAGCTTGGGAGGTTTTATGCACTTTGGCAGTAACCTGCAGAATTTCCAAAAAAATCTGCGGCTGCCTGTAGAATTCTGCAGCCACACGCAGAACGTCAGAAATAGTGGTCCTCTGTCACTGCATTGTTTCTGAAAAGTTTCTGCAGCAAAATCTGCAATTTTGTAGAAGTTATGCAGCTTGGGAAGTTGTATGCACTTCTGCAGCTGTCTGCATAATTCTGCAGTTTCTTAAATATTCTGCAGGAAGCTGCAGAATTCTGCAGTTCTGCAGTTCCCTGCAAGATTTCAAAACTTCTGTTGCTTCTTTCAGCTTATTGCCATGCATCTGCAAGGTTCAGACCTCTTAGACAGGTATCTTGCCGCTACCCAGGAAACGTTGGTTTGGGGGTGTAGTGGTTTGGGGGTCAGCAGGGTGGTCGCAGGGTCTTGGTGCACCTCTGTCACTGCAGCATTTCTGAAAAGTTTCTGCAGCAAAATCTGTAATTCTGTAGGAGTAATGCAGGTTGGGAGGTTTTGATGCACTTCTGCAGGAAGTGGCAAAAATTCAAAAATCAGAATTCTGCAGTTTCTCAAAAAATACTGCAGTTCTGCAGCTCCCTGCAGGATTTAGGAAGCTCCGTTACTTTTTTAGCGTCATGGTTTATGAAAAAAGTCAAAATCAATATATTTATTCCGATCCCCTTGAAAAGCCCATTAAACGAAATATATCTCTTTGAAATTGTAATCAGATTTTCCATGAAAGCGTCTTCTTTAATTTCATGCTTCATTGCATAATATGGGATGCATGGCCACTGAATGGCAGGGCAAACTTCACAGTAAAAAATTTAACCTCAAATATTTTGAAAAAAGGCTGGTTGCTACCACTTTTTTTTACATATCCTTGCTATATACTGTATTTTGGATCATTCTAAACTATTTTTAAGAAATCCTATCTTGGAAAGTTCACTAGTATCGAGCTACCTTAATTGGATCAACCCAAGCTAACTTAGAAAGCACATCTAGAATTGATAATAAATATCCATTTCCATCATTATGCCTTGCAATGTTGCAAACATCCATTAAATCACATTTCCATAAATCATTTAAGGGTGAGGCATTATGCATAAGTTCTCCTTCTGGGAAACCTTATTCTTACAGGTTTGTGCAGTGTATATGGATCTTGGGAGTCATCCATTGTAAAATACCTTTCCCAGTGGGCACATGACATAATCCCCGACGTTGCTAATTGGTGGAGGGCTGGTCTGTTGGTCACGTAGATATGTATGGTAGAGAACTCAGAACTCAGAACTCAGAACAATTTATTTACCTGTATGGTAGAGATTATGTCGCCCCAACGTGAATACGACGTCGGGGTTTTTTAACAACATTGCCACAACGTCGCAAGCTAACTTCGAACTCCTGACATTGCCTCACTATGCTGTAAAACGTCGCCACAATGTTGCATGCTAACGTCATATCTTTGAAGTCGCTTCACAACGTTGTGACAACATAATTTCAACCATACAATTCTACGTAGTTTACCTGAGATATCTGGATACACTTTTTTCATTGATTTATAGTCCAGGCAATCCATGGTTTGACCCACCACAAATTGCAATAGTTTTGATCTATACATTTTCTGAAAGCTTGGAAACCTGGCTTTGACATACTAAAAGTCTGCTCAGATAGTCCCGTGCGAAGTCTGTTTTCTGAGGGGTCAATGGAGGGACTGTCGGAACACAATTTTCGACGTCAAAATCCCAATCCAGTCAAATGACATGTATATCAGGGGTTCAAAAAACATGGCATTGTTTAATATTTCAATGAATTTTGGTTGGTAAATGTGCTAGCATTCCAGAAAACAATTTTTAACAGTATCTGCCTTCTGATAGGGGTCGTTAATTGGCAAAATCCAAAATGGCCGCCATTACGCGCTTTCCAAACCAAAAAATGCTTATATCTTGAAAACTAATTGAGATAGAGAAGAAATTATAGTGTCTATACCTATGTTTTTGGTACCAAGGAAATCAAATATTATATCAGAACATGTCTTAGTCCAATACTGAGAGATGAAATGCAACATGGCTGCCACCATGAGTCCTTGATCCACAGAAACCGTAAAGCGACCATAGCAAAAATTTCCATTAGTTAAAATAAATTGCTTTATTTAATATTTCAATGGATTTAGGTAGATAAGTATATACATAAGTAATCCAGAAAATAAAGGTTTACCATAATCTACCTTCTACTAAAGATAATGAAATGGCACAAACCAAATAGCAACCATCACTCACTATCCATATTCACGCCATAAAAATGGCTATATCTGTCAATCTAAGTCATGAGATTGATATATCGCATAGGTATAATCTGCGTTTTAATGCCAAGGAATTCAATAATCACATAATATATGGTTTAGCTTTGGTAATTTTATTATTTAAATGTAATGATAAAATGGGCGCACCTGCACCCTCAATGGAGCCATCAACAGTAATATTGACAAGTACAAAGAAGAAGAAGGAGGTTTATGTCACGAAAAACTGGTCAATTGGTTGGTTGCAGGCAAACATTTATGAGAAATTTAAGTATCAAATTGCAAATGATTAGAAATGTACCTCAGTTATGAGCTACCACATTTTCCGCTCTGATTAAGGTGACACTGACATGTTTAAATTGTTTAAAATGTAAAAAACTAAGTCTTGAAATACACATATAAGCAGTAAAGTAAAATACTTTAGGATAGTGTGGGAAGAATACACACATAATACATGAATATCATCTATATTTCTGTTCCAACTAGGTCTAAAATAAATAAATTACAAAAAAAATACTATTGAGGGGCCATCAGGGACGCAAAAAATCTTCACAGACACCTTTTAAGATAACTCAGCTAAACTAACTACTTCTTTCTCTTGCTCAGAATCTTGTAGCCACTTTTACTGAATAGGCCCAAGATTGGTGACAACCAAAAACAGAAAGGCGATCTACCCCGATTATTTTTGCACCTTTGTTCTGAATGCTCAACACTGAATTCACGGCAAATCATTCTTACAACATGAGCAGGTGTTTTTGTCATTGCAACTGTGATTTGATAATTTTCATCAGTGACATAATTACAGGGAGGCTCCTCTTGATTTTTGACAGGCTTTGCTGAATTACTCTGAATTTTCTTGGACCAAATCCAGCCCCGCTCTAGTAGGAACGAGGTCATTTCCATGCCATGCCATCACGGTTTAGAGGAGTAACCTCCATGAAGCAGCTTTGCTGTTGAATCTCACAGCTGCTCCAATTAATCACATTTAGTGTCTCTTCATATTTTTCCATGAATGAACTGACTGCTATTCACAGATGACTTTTCACACTGAAAGGCTAGAAAGGAAAATTAGTGCCAATCTGTGCCACTGGCATGGACTACCCAGACGCTTCAGCAGCGTTGTACTGTATACAGCTCAGGAAATAGCTCAAGTCGCCTATCCCAATGTCACATTTGTAAACCAGAAGACTTCGAATCAGCAGTGATAAGGAGAGTAGTGACAGTCAGGGTGAGAATATGTGTGGAACAGATATTGAACCTTGGAGAATTGCTGAAGATCCTAGATGCATTTAATAAAAGTGAGCAACCACCAAACCATCAGCATGTTATGCCTGGTTATTGGTGGAAGGATGCTACAGCATGATAGTGTCCATGTTAACAGGTCTATTTGACACCAAGTGAAGACAGTACTAAAAGCAGGAGATTGTTTCAGAGAAACTTTGCAAAGGAACAAGAAGCAAAGGCGAGACAAGTTAACAGGGACATATATGAAACAGTAACAGATTGGGATTCCTGAAGTTTTCAAACACTATCAGAGACAAATATTGTGTTACCTGCTATATCTAGAGAAGTACTGAATTTCAATCAGTGATGAGGGAAACAGCAAGTTATTTGAGATCCTAATGCAAGTTTAGTTGGTGCTGAAATTAATCCAACTCCAAACTCTCTTGAAGTAGTTAAACAATTATATTGATTAAATTGGATTGCTACACTGAAATAAGGTTCAAGCACACTGCCTGGGTGTTGATTTGTATACATTGAATGGTACATGCCTAAATAAAAGTATTGCAAGTACTTTCAAGTTTGTCAACATCTTGGGATTCTTGAAGGCACATTCTTGCTGCAAAACAGCTGCATGCAAAAAAAATAACGTGCAAGCACTTTAACAGCTGCTTGTAGATAGACTTAGTATCTATCTATCTATCTATCTATCTATCTATCTATCTATCTATCTATCTATCTATCTATCTATCTATCCATCTATCCATCTATCTAACTATCTGTCTATCTATCTATCTATCTATCTATCTATCTATACTCCCTCCCTGCCTTCCTCCCCCTCCCTTTTTTCCTTCCTATACTTTCCTTCCTTTTTTCCTTCCTTTTTTCCTTCCTTCATTCCTTCCTTCATCCCTTCCTTCATTCCTTCCTTGATTCTTTCTATTGAATCTGCAAACACTGGATCTGGCTGCTGCTGTTGGTGCTGGTTTCACTGCAGCTGATCATTTAAAACTCCCGCCAAAAACGAACATTTTAGTTTCGTAAATGAAAATTTTAATGTCACAGAAGTTTACCAAAAGTTGATGGTTGCAAGATAAAATGATATTGAGACTGTATGCTAACTTTCAAGGCGATTGGTGAAATAGTGCGATTTCCTATATGGTCAGAGGCTTACAGAAAATTCCAACTGTAATACAGGCTGCAAGCAGCTGTAAAAATGCAGCAACCACCACAAATTCCTCGCAACTGTATACGACAGAATTTTGTGAGACAAACACTTGAAACAAAAATTTTACCTGTTGAATAATTATGTTAAAGCAACTATACAGCCTTTCTCAGTGATCTCTCTGATTGAGTAAAATAATGATTCTTGGTATTAAAAACATATAATATATACACACAAAAATTACACCTTCATCTCAATTACTAGAGTTCTCCGTGGCCTAATGGTTTAAGGTGCTTGTTTGTGCTACCAGTCTGGCTTTGAGGTCATGGGTTCGACTCCCACTCCTGGAACTCAATTTGGTCCGAGCCCATGGGACATTAAATGGAGGTGGATTGTATCCAGTGTTCTTTGCTGGGGTAACTGAAAGACCCTGGGCATCCCTGAATTAATAGGGTATGTGCGAGACTCATCATACGGCGGTCACCAACACTGGAGAATGCTACGGCACAGGAACCTTGGGCAATGTTCCTCTAGTCTCTGCCCATGGGCGCCGTTCTATGGCTGCCCTGAGCTGCATCATTGTGGAAGGCTGACCATGAATTTCATGCCTGCATTGCAGTGCATGACTGACAGTATTTACAATTACAATTACAACAAACAATTAGTTTGCAAGATAGGAGCATTTCATGATTTTGATAGTGCTTGATGGTAGTCATGTTTGATTACACCTAATACAGTAAAAATCTAACTTCTGGATTGCTTATATCATACTTACCCACCTAAATCCATTGAAATATTAAAGCAATTTATTTTAACTGACGCAATTTTTGCTATGGTCACTACGGTTTCGGTGGATCATTGACTCATGGTGGCAGCCATGTTGCATTTCATCTCTTAGTTTTGGACTAAGACATGTTCTGATATAATATTTGAATTCCTTGGTACCAAAAACATAGGTATGGACACTATAATCTCTTCTCTATCTCAATTAGTTTTCAAGATATAAGCATTTTTTGGTTTGGAAAGCGCGTAATGGCGGCCATTTTGGATTTTGCTACTTTACGACCCCTATCAGAAGGCAGATATTGTTAAAAATTGTTTTCTGGAATGCTAACACACTTACCAACCAAAATTCATTGAAATATTAAACAATGCCATGTTTTTTGAACCCCTGATATACATGTCATTTGACTGGATTGGGATTTTGACATCGAAAATTGTGTTCCGACAGTCCCTCCATTGACCCCTCAGAAAACAGACTTCGCACGGGACTATCTGAGCAGACTTTTAGTGTGTCAAAGCCAGATTTCCAAGCTTTCAGAAAATGTATAGATCAAAACTATTGCAATTTGTGCTGGGTTCACCCCCATATTATCACCAGTTGCCTGGACTATTATGGAATTTTTCGATGCCACCAAAACTACAAGGAAAGTTGGGATCATAATAATGTTTTGTAAATAATATTTTGAACATTAGTATTCCTACCATGAGACTTTTGCTTTTTTGCTTTTTTCCTTGGTGTGTCTCCGACATCCTTGTGTTGTGTGTTAGTCCAATTAAGTCTTGTTTTATTTCCAATTTGAATTTGAGGAACGCTATCATTCTTTAATTCCCTTTCAAATGTTTCCCAACCAACCTGGCCAGCCCCCTTTCTGTAATGCACCAAATCATTGGTCCAATCCAAAATGTGACTATTCTTTGCAGGTTCTGATATATATACAAGTTCACCCCCTGTGTTCCATGAAATATCTTTGCCTTTTTATATGTGATCTAATATTAAATGGGTCTGTCTTTTCAATGATTTAGGTAAAATCTCTACAACACTGGCTTTCATTCTGTTAATGTCATCAACTGTCCATGCTTCTGCACCAGCTTCAGGTCTAGCTTCAGATCAAGCACTAGCATCCGATCCATTTTCAGAGTCCATAACATTTCGGTTTGGCATTGAGTGGGAGGTTTTTACAGGATTTTCCATAAGTGTTATGCATCTGTGTTTTATATAGTTTCAACTTTTCATCAACAGATTTTATGTTCAACTTTTGAAGCAACTTTATCTCTCAGTGATGTTTTTCTATCTATGGTGTCTTCAACCTTTGGTAAAACATGTTCCCTCTTTTCTGAATTAAGCATTTTAGGATCCACTAGTATCAATTTTGTCACAGATTCCGTGTTGAACTAGCCTAGTATTCCACCCGAAATTTTAACAATAGGCCTCAATAAGAATCCTAGGAAACCTCCTTGTTGAACAATTATTCTCTTCTTTTTTGGACAGTGCAGTTGATTTTGTTATCAATTTCCTTATGCTCGTCTTAAAGTGTGATAACTTTTTCCTTTCTATCTTATAGATAGTGGAACGTTCCATTTGTTATGTTGGTTGCACACTCACAAATTGCAGAAATAAGGCTTTTATTCCCAGTATTGATTATTTCATTGGTTAATGAAGGAGAAGCCCTACTCAGAACTTTGAGGATGGATGCGATCTTTCTTACATGGGATTAAAAGATAATTCTGTTTATCGAATGACGTTTATGTCTTGGGGACCTTTTGCAGTTCATCTGCATGGGAAAATATTGCTTCTAAGTCTCATGTAATCTGGTGTGTCAGGTCTAAGGTCTATCAGAAAATACCCATATGGTAAACTCACAGCCTCTCTTAGTACCAGGATACATTTCTTTTGCTAAATGAGTAAGCTGTGATGAATTTCTGGGGTTCTTAAAGATGATTAAATAATAGGAATTCAAATTAATTGTTCTGTTTTCTTTACCATCCTGGAAAAGGTTCTGTGATAAATAGAACAAACAGGTTTCTAAGGTGACTTATCATTGTAAATAGCTGGGAAACAAGTTTATCATTGCATCCCATCAGATCATCAATCACCATGCATTAGTTTTGGAGAATCTTTGTCAATATTGACTAAATTTCGCAGACACTACAAATTTTGCATCTATGTTTTTATATGCATTCTGCCATTCACTTTAACACCACATCACTTTTTCAGGTATTGGTGTAATAATCTGATTCATATTTCTAATAACTCATTCAGTTTTTGCTCATCCAGAGCTGCCACAAATCAGGGTTGCAAAAAAGTCCGATTTAAATTAAATCAGACTTTTTTTTTTTAATCAGATTTTAATCAACCTGTTGTATTTTTTCAAATAAAATGGCTTTTCAAAAACCCTGAAGTAATGGTAAGTGATAAACTGTGTGTAATTGTGTCTTCTGTGGTGGGAAAAATTATTTTCACTCCACGAAAGTCCTGTAATCAAGTTGAAATTCATCGCTGTAAATCACAAATTTTTTACTTTTTCCAGCTGCACCAAATTCCCTCAGAATATGAATTTTATGTCAATTTGAGTGTGGAAATTTGTAAATTTTTTGTTGCCACTATGGCAAGAAAAGACCAATGAAATAGGGAAAGTTCAAATTGGCTTCCAAAAGAGACTGAACGAGGTTTGATTGTATTGCGAAGTCAAAATTTAATGCAGACAAGCTGACTTTTTTAACCTCAACAGTATGAAGCCGATGACTGAAACTTTGAATTCTTTGCAGGTGTGCATATTATACAGGCAGAATGCTTTTTAAATGCCAGCAAGGCGCATTGTTCTGCTCATCAAGAAGTAGAAAACATGTTAGAAGGTGAGGTAATGAGGAGAAACGATGGGTTTTACGTTCCAAATTTATTCCACATAATTGACCCTGTAATATGAAATACATACAATGAGTCAAACAATATAAATGAGTAAATATACATAATCAGCTTCATAAAACATAATAAATTACTGAACCAAATAGTTTCTAACATAACATAATAATCAATTACTATGAATTGGTATACATGTATTACTATACACATAGTAATATGCTATTAAGCAACCCTTGTAGGGGTCCTATGCCTATGAGAATATATGAACTCCAATCTCCAACACATATGAATCCCTTTAAAATAGAATATATTAAAAATATAAGTAAAGTGTTTTTTTATGAGCAATGACTAAATAATAATGTGTGATGTGTGAATATGCAAGCATAAAATATCACCTACCAGAATTTTGTGAATATGACCCAAAGTAATGAATTACAGCATGCAGTGAATGTAACTAGCTGCTTTTCACTTCAAATGCTCTGTCTGCTCTGATCTGGTTGATCGGTCAAGCATGCAATCTGAGTGTCAGAGCCCTCTACTGGACCTAGTTCCAGTTGAACACTATGGGAAATGATAACTCAAAAGTTCTGCTTGGAGCTGCTTGGCAGCAATACTTTATTGGACTACAAACAGAACAATACAATTTAGGCAACATACCGGTGCCAGCTATACTGACTTATCTAAAATAACTCTGAATAGTAGACGGAGGACTCACAATAGTATGCATGGCGAATGTGACAATAATGAGAGATGCAGGCAAGCGTGGTTGAAGACAATCACTGGAAATCGGTTCATTTGTTACACCTAAAAAGAAAAATTAATATTAAAGTCATTGTGAGTTTGTAGAGTCAAGAGGAATAACCGAAAATTGCTAATGTTTAAATATTGTAAAATAAGGCTTTCGGACTTCAATTTACAGTCCTGATCACAATTACTTAATGCTAGAATCATCTCTGACATCACAGCTCAACAGCATAGAAAAGTACTTGAGATTCCACGTAAGTATGACGAGGAATGTAAAATGGTCAAATGTATGGATGAAGCCAAAGTCATGAATTGCTCCATTGAGTCCATTCACACATATAGAAAAAGTTTTCATATGAAAGGCTGTTTTACATGATTTTAATTCACAAAACAGCGAGAGATATTGTCATTTAATGCCCTGACGAGTGGTTGTTTTGTTTTTATCACCTGGATTAACTAAAAAGTATTATAAAATGAATAAAGTGAGCCATGAGTGATGTGGCCACAGTCATTCTTGCACAACGTCCTTTGGACCAAATAATCATAAGTAACTTATTGGTATGTATATTTTTGCAACTAACATAGTTTCATGACAAAGAAAAATTAAGAACCCGGCGGAAACCCAAAATGAAAATCCCCACAACACCAGACGGAACAGCTCAGTATGTACTGCACTGCAACAGCATAATGTGAATCTACATTACCAAAACTCAAACATGAAGAGAACTATCTGTCCGACTCATCTGATCTGATTTCATATATCAAAATCACTGACCATTTTCAAGTGAAATAGTTTCTTTGTTGGCCCAGCCTGACCTTCTCAAAACTAGTCAAAGTTGAAACATGCCCAGCAGACAGTCCAATTTCATATCTCAACATTTCAAAATCGTGGGCAGAAAACCCGAACGTGTATAATAGCGTCTGGTATGACAAATGAATGCTGAGTATGCAAAAAAAAACAGAAGTACTTGATTGATCTGTTTTCATGTGTGTAATAATTATTTTGCATGATGATTTATTCAGTTGGAGCACGTCAGCAGGGATTAGAAACTTTTTGGTGTTTTCAAGACGTCAAACAGAGTGTTCAGGGATCAACATTTCAGCAGTTTCTTGTAGATTTATAATTATCTGATTAGGGAAGGTCTCAAGTAATGCAGAGCTGAAACTGTGAATATACCACCATGACATCAATACGCTCATACTGACATCACATGAGCACTGTGGCAGTTGAAAAGAACATGGCACACTAATATGAGATCTGCAATAACAGAAACATAACTAGGAAAGCAATCGCAAGCTACTCTGAGCAGGTTCCTGAACCTTCGCCAAGCAACAAAAAGAAGTTTGATGATTGGACTTTTTCCTATGCTGCACCAAAACTACTGAAGTAAGTAAGTAAAGATTTATTTCACATTGGTTAAAAAAAGAATATAATACAACAAAAGCACACAGAGTGCTTGTTACTGACTAAACAGATAAAAAACAGATGAGTATTTACAGATGAAGACATGAAATATTACAAATTACTATAACATCTTATATTATCAAATTGTACATAACAGACAACTGCCACAATTACACTCAGTCTGCCATTTAATTTCAAAGTTTCTATAAGCATTAAAATCTTGATTTTTTGATACCATCGGAAAACTTACTCCATATAATTTTAAGCTCCTTGGTACCGTAAAGAAATAAAACCATGTTGTTTCTGTGTATAACGCGGCTTGACTGGCATGTTCGAGCACCTTAGACAATCCATATCTTGCATTTTGAAAAAATCCTTACTCATTGGAGGATAATTTCCATTGAGAATCTTATAAACAGCTAACAACATATTTTTCAATCGATTAACATGTAGACATATGACCTGTTGGCCTTGTGCAACTTATGTGGAAGTGAACAGTTTACCCAAAAGTGTGAGAATTGCACCGACACTTAAGCTTCATGAAGAATATAAAAGCCGATATGTTTCAGAATTTCTACAAGTGATTTGACCTGAAAAGTGCTGATAAGGAGTTTATTGAAAAAATTAGCGCTATATAAAGACATACTCGTACTATCATTATCATTATTATCATCACGCTCCGTGAATTCATATCTAACCTTTTTCTGCTGATGGGAGTCCCTCAAGTTTTGAATGGTTAACCTCAATGATACGATTGCTTGATAAGGAGTCCCCATTCCCATCAGCTTTGCAGGTAATGATGTAGTTTCCAGGAGAAATGAATATGGCAGACGTTACTGCTGTGATAGTGAATCGACTTCCCTGCTTGGTGTGAGATATTTTGGGCGGCTTCATGTGTCCACCAGATATTTCAAGCTGAAAGGAGACAGTGATGTGATTTTAGCAATCCGATTAAGGCTGTTTCTTTATTTGTTAGGAAAGAACGGACAGTTTAATCATGAAAATAACAATTTGAGAGTCATAAAAGATGATATTTTAATTTCCCCACTTTAGGCATGAAATCAACTTTTAAAAATTGTTTATTTATTAACTTCAAGTTAGTAAGTCCGCATATTTAATAGACTGTCTATGGATAGATTTCAGTCATATTAAACACATTCCAGTTGAAAAATTACTCTAATTACTACTCTAATTGCAATATATAAAGTTTATTTCCTTGAAAAATGTAAACAAGTAGTTTTTCATGCCATGAAAAAGCGATGTTTTGTTTTCATTTTGAGCAATGCAGGGCTCTCCTTAAGTAATTTAAGGCTTTACAATCAATTAAACTCACTTAATTATGGAAAACACTCAATTCTGTTGATTTGAAGTGAATTGTGCACTCAAAATCTATCAATTTATGATCTGTAACTACAAGTTGAATTTTACATGGAATCGGCGGACTTACTACCTTAAAATGTGAAACTGACCCTCACCTTTGTTTTGACACACAGGTTCGCTATCTTGCATTCAATGTGCACCTCTTTGAAGACGGTTACCGGTTCATGATTCGCAAGTGTAATTTCTGGTGGATCACCTACAAATTTTAAAGAAAAATGTTTTTAGGCAATTTTCTATGGAACCCCTGGACAAAAAAAAATATACTATCGTGCTCCCTCAAGATGATTTTCGAAACCTTTTGAGATCTTTCTTTGCAAGAGAACACGACAATCCTTACGAGGGGACACAATAATTTTTGCAAGGGAACATTATAATTTTCGTGAGAGAATGCATTTCAATAATTTTTGTGGGGAAACAAGATGATATGCAATGATCGTGAGTGAACCGCATAATTTACATGTGGGACTGCAATGATTGTGAGAGAACATGAATAGTCGGTAGGTAACAATAATATCGCTATGTAATAAGAATAATCGCAAGAGAACTTAAATAGTTTGTTTTTTCACATTCTTGCACAAACAGCACATAATGTTGGCTATGGATTGTCACCATGTGTTCTACTTTAATCTTTATTGCGAGTTCACTCGCATTTGTGAGCAAACTGGGTTAAATAAGGGTAGTCAGAAATTTTGGATCGTTTGTGAGAGACAAGGGAGCACTTTTTAAAGTTTCTTTTTCATGAAATTAATGAAGAATTGGCTAACTTGAGGCGCCTTGCTCACATTTGTGTCTTTGGTGTCTTGTTTAATTACAATTTAAGTTTTTAGTTTCAACAAAATCACGGCAAAACAGGAAATAGAAATACTGTTGTTATTGTTTTACTGCCCTCTGATTGGCCGAAACAGTTGCGATCGTTTTTTGGACACTTCTAATGGGGCTAAAATTATAATTTTAGGCACTTTAGAATCCCAAATCCTTGAACCATATGAATTCGTTTTTTTATGGAGATATCTTTATTCATTGCCGAGAATTCGTTGAAAAAAAATAAAAAAATATGCACAGTGTTGATGCAGGTGTGAATCTTTATAGGCTCATTTCAGCCGCTTAGAATCATCAGATTTTCATCAAATTTTCACACAACGCAGTTTAGAACCTCCCTGAAGAAACAAAACCATCATTTCCTGTCCGACTATTCATTAAAACCCCTTATTTTCGCTCGTACGATAGCGTCTTTTTACCGCAAATCACTTCCTTCTTTTATAAAAATTTCAGATTTTTCACTCTCAACTTCTCTTCAACTTTTAAACCACTTGTAATCATCGTAGAAATCTCTAAGTAGGCTCATTGTCTTCGCAATTTAATTCTCTACAAGCTGGTGTTTTTTATTTTTCAAAACAATCCATAATAACTTCTATAAAACGTCCGTTTCACAACGTTGTTTCACCGCTACACTTAGTGTAGTATAGGCCTACATTCCAACGATTAGCAGTCAAAACGCCTACAGACAAAAACGCCTACTGTGATTTCTGAAAATGCAAGAACGGCAATGCAAAAACGCCTACTAATAGATGTCAAAAACGGCTACAGGTCTATGCCAAAACGGCTATACCACTTTACAAAAACGCCTACTGTTTATGCCTATACAAGAACAACTGTCAACTGTAATCCAGTGTCAAAAGTTGAGCAGTTCATAAGTAGGTGTGATTGTGCGAATGAAGAACCAATTAGCCAAAATACAGGCCTTTGAAGGGCTAAATAGCAATTATCATTAATATATATATATATATATATATATCTGTGTGACAATTAGGCCTAAGGACAATTAGCAGTTGGATCAAACTGATTCAAACTATATGAACCCTGCAGTATTGCAATCGTGATTCTGTAGTAAAGCAACTTTTTTTTAAAATGGTAATCAACATTTCTATGCTTCTCAAAAAATATTCAGGTCAAGACTTGTTTAATGTCAGAAATCGGGAATAGCCGTTTTTGTAGAGTGCAGTTGCCGTTTTTGTAATGGCCAATAGCCGTTTTTGTACTGTCATGCAAAAGAAAAATAAGCTGTAGACGTTTTTGACAATGCTCAAAAAACCGTAGGCGTTATTGTCTGTTGCCGTTTTTGTTTGTTGCCGTTTTGACTGATCACCCATTCCAACAACCAATCAGATCTCTCAATTTCTAATTCCCCTTTACTCATCAACCTAATCCTCTCACGACCTCATCTATCCCCTCATCACATCCCTCTATCCTTCCTCTCTTCCCCAGTTCTTCCCTTTCTTCCTAGAATTACTATATACTTCAATTTTTCACTTCCTTCTCATACTGTCAGCCCATTGGCTGTCAATATAAACAGTGTATCCCATTTTCATAATCTAGCTCTTTGTAAACATTGTATCTCCATTTACCCCCACCACCTTTTTCACTCTAAACTTCTCTCTTCTTACCTACTCACTTCCTTTACCTAAATTACCTCACTTACCCCCATTTACCCCCACTTACCCCCATCAACTTCCCCACATAACATATATCTTTCATCATTTCTCACCTCATCATCACTAGTTCTCAATATGAGCACCGACCCCAAAAAGTCTAATGTTTCCACACGATCGCGTAGCCGCTCCGAAACTCGAAAAGAATCAGGGTGTGCAGATTACTCTTTTTATGACGCTGTCAATGGTCCTTTTTAGGTTTTCGCTTTCCTTCTTCGTAGTGGTTACTGCTTCCCATGCATATGTGGCAATTGGTATTATGCAGGCCTTTACCACCTGCCACACCATTCTCATCTTAATACCTTTAAGGTCTGGGCTTCTTGCTATAGCCATAATTGTGTTGTAAGCCGCTTGTACTTTCTTCTTTACTTCATTAAGTTGTTTATTCCATTTTTCCACTTTTTGCAACCATCAGTATCTGAAGTTCGGGGGGAACGGGCACTGCCCCCCCTGGTCATACCACTGCTAAGTTTATCGTCTGTTACATTTCTCCGATCATGTATGGAAATCTAGGCCCCAAATTCGACACCATTTTCCCAAGAATCAACACATCAAAGCAAAACAACATAAGCATGGTGAACTCGCATGTGTTCCGCTTGCGACACAAATTCTAGTTTCAGTCAGCTGACCGTACTAATGAAGACAGCTATAGAAGATTGCACTGCTGAAGGAGACCGACTTATCGCGTGTGACATTGCTGGATCTGATAACCACGTTGAACATCAGCAAGGCTAAAATTGAAAGCCATTGGTAAGAAGTGTTCATGTAGTAGATACATAAAGATGCGCAGTTTCAGTACTTTCTATGGCAACCACAATCGTGACGTTACCTGTGCATGTCACCAGAGGGAGCAGTGAACAGATAGGTGACGTTACCAGTAGTGGATTATCTTTGATGTGATGTTACCTCTCTCTTGAAAGTTGAGGCAAAGACAAATCAGGGCAAGGAGGAGTCAAATCAGCCAATCGAGGATTGAGGGCCGGAGCTTCACAATAACCAGGATTATGAAATCTAAATTTTGTCTGTTATATATCCAGAAGTCCCATTGATTAATTTAAAGTATATATATAGCTTGACAGTGATTCCAAACAAAGAAATGTTTGTACAATATTTCGACCTTTATTTGGCAATCATCAGGTACAGATTGAATATTGAAAAAAATTAAGAAATATTTGGAGGAAGGTTATCACTCAGCAAACATAAGAAAAACTGCAAAAACGTATACAGAATTACAGTATTGATGGATGAAAACTGTGAAATATCTAAACAAAACAAACTCTTTAGAGGCTTTTATTCCATGGTTAAGGGTGGGGGCCTGCCTTCTGATGGCCAACGCTTATTGACAGTTCGAGCGAGCTCGTACTGTCCTAGGAATCGCGCTCGAATTTGAGGAGCCCTCGGTTTCGTCAAGCAATCTTAAATTACGTACCTGTTTGGATACTGAATCGCCGAGCATTTAGGCAACAAGGGTATTGGCTGTTTAATGACAGCTGTTTTATGTCGTTTTAGCACATGTGGCATGTGTAATGACAGCTTGTTCACGGGTCATTCTTCGTGTCCAAAAAAAGTTTTCCCACCGGACCAATAATGGTGAAAATGACGTCGCGATCGGGTCAGTGTAAAATGCGGACCAAACGGACCATGCGGACCAGACACAAAACAAACACAGGAGGGTGCAGAGGAGAACTGCTTGTTTAATCAAGCTAATAATACAAAGCCAATCAAGCGGAAAGTGCGGACCAGATGCGGACCAAGTCAATAAGCAAGATACAGACCAAATATAATACCTGAAAATTATATAAAATTAAATTTAAAAAAATTTATTTTAAAAATAGAGGAGACTAAAAGTATCTGACCAGGCAGACCAGAATGCAGACCAGAATGCAGACCAGAATGCAGACCAGAATGCAGACCAGAATGCAGATCAGAATGCAGACCAGAATGCAGACCAGAATGCAGACCAGAATGCAGATCAGAATGCAGACCAGAACGCAGACCAGAATGAATGCAGACCAGAATGAATGCAGACCAGAAATTTTGGCCTGTGATCAGGCACGATATTGCAGGCGAAAGTAGACCAAAGTATACTGGCTCCATGCCATCATTTGGTGAGCTGAATAAATTGAATTTAATTAAATTGAATTGACCAAAGTGCAGACCAGATCCATGCAGACCAGATCCACGCAGACCAGATCTATGCAGACCAGATCTATGCAGACCAGATCTATGCAGACCAGATCTATGCAGACCAGATCTATGCAGACCAGATCTATGCAGACCAGATCTATGCAGACCAGATCTATGCAGACCAAATACAAGAAAATGTTTACAATTTTTATGAAAAAAAAAAAAAATTACAAAGTCTTTTTTTTTTTTAAATAAAATTATATATATATCCCTTTTGTTATCCAGTTGGTCCGCATGGTCTGCACTGTTTGGTCCGCATGATTTAACCCCTTCCAGCCTGGACAGTGTTTGCCCAAGACTTGGACCAACACACTAGCTGCCTATATGTCTGGTCCGCATGGTCCGCATGGTCTGCATGGTCCGCATTTTACACTGACCCTAGCGCACGTGCCCTTGACCCTTCGTGACGTTGGTTCATAACTAGGTCACGAAAATAGGTCGCGCTAGATCAGCTGTTCAAGCACTGATGGCTGGGCTGGGCAGGTGAGTTTTCACTGTTTAATCCTACAAATGATCATGTCAGCCTCCGAAAAGTTGTCATACTTAACATGCAAATTGTGTAGAATGTTTTCTGATGAAATCTGTGGTGAAACCTGGTCTTACAGCCTCAAAATATGCCAATTTCAGATTCGTGAGTGACAGGAAAGCCCCTAAAATGGCGATTTTGTTGATTTGTTCAGGCCAATTTCAAAGCATACTGGGACTGGAAAACTGCTTTAGCATACCTGGTAATTACCAACTGTGTTTCTATTGTGCTTTAGCTGCAGCTCTGTTTTTGTATTAGGATACACACTATAAGCTTGTAGTGTACACTGTAGGCCTATAGCTGTAGTTGATAATCTTCAAGCTGGTGATTTGTTTTGTTCTGGGTGTTGACATGTGGTGCTGTCAGTCAAAATCAAATTGTGTAATATCCCAGGGATTCCCAGCCCAAATGTGAAATTATAATGACAAAATGTATCAGTCAAGCAAGTAATCAATCGCTTGCAATGGGGGTGAGGGGGTGAGGAGCAAGCCCAGGTTGGGACGAATTCCAACGAAACCCCCGCCGGCCCCGGGGGCTGTCACTATTTACCCTGAAATTTCAACATGTTACGGCGAGTGACCAGGGCAGTGAATCTGCCCCGATATTCAAGGGTGCCTGAACAGAACAGACGGGGAGGGGGGCAGGGGGGGGCAATTGCCCCTCCTGCCCTTGGTCAGGGGGACGGGGGCAAGGTTGCCCCTTTTTTCTAAAAGAAAAAACATTTTTAGGCCTTGATTTATGGTGAATTTAAGCAAAAATGTAATCGTAAAGTATAAAATTATTACTGCGGCATTGCCGCTGCTACATAAAATTTTTGATGCAAGAAATAGATTTGCCCTTTTATCGACCGATTGCCCCTTCCGCCCTTGTTTCCTTCAAGCACCCCTGCTGATATTGGTTAGGATATGCCCTGACATGCCATTTTCCCTGATACCGGGGGTGGGGGAGGGCTGCAGCCCCCCGATCCCCTGCAAATATGCCTATGTATTTTCTCATAATATATTATATAGACTCGAAACTGAATGATACACATTTGTAGAATTAAAGAGCAAAACATAAATTGCCATTCACTCTGTACAAGGTCTACTATAAATATATAATAGGAAAATGTATGTTTATTAATTTTATTTTTATTGGGACTTTTCAGGAGGACTGCTTTCGGTCGTGCACCAAGCACTTGCTGAAATCCGGCCTGTATCAGGGGCAAGCCTCACAATCATTACGAAAAATTAAAAAATGGAAACGTCGGGCATGAAGCGTCTTGCCGCAAATTCCCCGTCAAATTTGAACTGGAATCAGAGAGGATTGTGTCTCCTAGCTTGCATTAGTGAGTGTACTTGCAATTCTGAATTTCACGTAGGCTTGCAGTTGTTATTATGTTATACCTTCAGTGCTTTTAATTTATTGTCTGGACAAATCTAGCAAGCTTTTGTTCAAGTTTCGCATAATTTGATGCAGATTTGTAAATATCATGGCTAATTTAGTATTTTCTGTAATTTTAAACACATACTTTTCCGTCTTGTATTTACTGTTTACATCATACCTTTCGTACTTTTAAATTTATTGTCTGGACATATTTAGCATACTTTCGTTCAAGATTCGGTTAATTTGATGCAAATTTGTAAATATCATGGCTAATTTAGTATTTCACATAATTTTAAAAACATACTTCTCAGTCTTGTAGTTGTTGCTTTGTTATACCTTTCGTGCTTTTAAATTTATTGTCTGGACAAATCTAGCAAGCTTTTGTTCAAGTTTCAGATAATTTGATGCAGATTTGTAAATATCATGGCTACTTTTGTATTTTCTGTAATTTTAAACACATACTTTTCCGTCTTGTATTTACTGTTTACGTCATTCCTTTCGTGCTTTTAAATTTATTGTCTGGACATATTTAGCATGCTTTTGTTCAAGTTTCGGTTAATTTGATGCAAATTTGTAAATATCATGGCTAATTTAGTATTTTACGTAATTAAAAAAAAATACTTCTCCGTCTTTTATTTTCCGCTTATGTTAAGCCTTTCGTGATTTTTAAGTTATTGTCTGGACAAATCTAGCAAGCTTTTGTTCAAGTTTCGGATAATTTGACGCAAATTTGTAAATATCACGGCAACTTTTGTATTTTCTGTAATTTAAAACACATACTTCTCTTCGTCTTGTATTTACTGTTTACGTCATACCTTTCGTGCTTTTAAATTTATTGTCTGGACAAATCTAGCAAGCTTTTGTTCAAGTTTCGGATAATTTGACGCAGATTTATAAATATCATGGCTAATTTGGTGTTTTACGTAATTTTCAAAACATACTTCTCCGTCTTGTATTTACCGCTTATGTTAAGCCTTTCGTGATTTTTAATTTATTGTCAGCACATATTTAACATGCTTCTGTTCAAGTTTCGGTTAATTTGATGCAAATTTGTAAATATCATGGCTAATTTAGTATTTTACGTAATTTTAAACACATACTTCTCCGTCTTGTAGTTGTTGCTATGTTATACCTTCAGTGCTCTTAAATTTATTGTCACGACATATTTGGCATGCTTTTGTTCAAGTTTCGGTTAATTTGATGCAGATTTGTAAATATCATGGCTAATTTTGTGTCTTTCCCATAATTTTAAACACATACTTCTCTTCGTCTTGTATTTACTGTTTATGTCATACCTTTCGTGCTTTTAAATTTATTGTCTGGACAAATCTAGCAAGGTTTTGTTCAAGTTTAGGATAATTTGACGCAGATTTGTAAATATCATGGCTAATTTAGTATTTTACGTAATTAAAAAAAAATACTTCTCCGTCTTTTATTTTCCGCTTATGTTAAGCCTTTCTTGCTTTTTAAGTTATTGTCTGGACAAATCTAGCAAGGTTTTGTTCAAGTTTTGGTTAATTTGACGCAGACTTGTAAATATCATGGCTAATTTTGTATTTTACGTAATTTTAAAAACGTACTTCTCCGTCTTGTATTTTACTGTTTACGTCATACCTTTCGTGCTTTTAAATTTATTGTCCGGACAAATCTAGCAAGGTTCTGTTTAAGTTTCGGTTAATTTGACGCAGACTTGTAAATATCATGGCTAATTTTGTATTTTACGTAATTTTAAATACATACTTCTCCGTCTTGTATTTACTGTTTACGTCATACCTTTCGTGCTTTTAGATTTATTGTCTGGACATATTTAGCATGCTTTTGTTCAAGTTTTGGTTAATTTGATACAAATTTGTAAATATCATGGCTAATTTAGTATTTTACGTAATTTTAAAAACATACTTCTCCGTCTTGTAGTTGTTGCTACGTTCTACGTTTCGTGCTTTTAAATTTATTGTTTGGACAAATCTAGCAAGCTTTTGTTCAAGTTTCGGATAATTTGACGCAGATTTGTAAATATCACGGCTACTTTTGTATTTTCTGTAATTTTAACACATACTTCTCTGTCTTGTATTTACTGTTTACGTCATACCTTTCGTGCTTTTAAATTTATTGTCTGGACAAATCTAGCATGCTTTTGTTCAAGTTTCGGATAATTTGACGCAGATATTTGGTATTTTACGTAATTTTCAAAACGTACTTCTCTGTCTTGTATTTACCGCTTATGTTAAGCCTTTCGTGAGTTTTAATTTATTGTCAGGACATATCTAGCAAGCGTTTGTTCAAGTTTCGGATAATTTCATGTAAATTTGTAAATATCATGGCTAGTTTTGTATTTTCCGTAATTTTAAAAACATACTTCTCCGTCTTGTAGTTGTTGTTATGTTATACCTTTCGTGCTTTTAAATTTATTGTCCAGACAAATCCAGCAAGCTTTTGTTCAAGTTTCGGTTAATTTGATGCAGATTTGTAAATATCATGGCTAATTTTGTATTTTCCGTAAAAACATACTTCTCCGTCTTGTAGTTGTTGCTATGTTATACCTTCAGTGCTCTTAAATTTATTGTCAGGACATATTTAGCATGCTTTTGTTCAAGTTTCGGTTAATTTGATGCAGATTTGTAAATATCATGGCTAATTTTGTATTTTTCCAGTAATTTCAAACACATACTTCTCCGTCTTGTATTTACTGTTGACGTCATACCTTTCGTGCTTTTAAATTTATTGTCAGGACATATCTAGCGAGCGTTTGTTCAAGTTTAGGATATTTCATGTAAATTTGTAAATATCATGGCTAATTTTGTATTTTCTATAATTAACAAAAAATACTTTCCGTCTTGTCATGTTCACTCACGATATAACTACGGTGCTTTTTAAT
The DNA here is from genome assembly GCA_026936325.1 of Platynereis dumerilii. Classification (NCBI taxonomy): domain Eukaryota; kingdom Metazoa; phylum Annelida; class Polychaeta; order Phyllodocida; family Nereididae; genus Platynereis; species Platynereis dumerilii. The sequence continues at coordinate 67,418,581 of JAPTHN010000004.1, read as the reverse complement.
TTATTGCCTGGGCAATATAGCCAGCTTTTGTTCACGTTTCAAGTAATTTAATGAGGATTTATAAATATTGTTGCAAATTTTGGATTTTCCTTTAATCATTTTAAAACCTTATTTCTCCACTTTGTCATTGTTACTTTTGGTTAGCAAACCTCCCTTCCAGTTCCTGGTGAATCGATTCAGAATAGCAATTTTGAAGGTTGATTTTTTTTTCAGGTCTTTGCAAAGCCAGGTTACCACCTTAGGCCTTGAGTGCCCTTGACGGAAACACCAGTGCAGTATGACAGAAGGTATGCTTTACAATTTACTTGGTCTGATGCAGATACATGTACTTAGATGGAGATGTTTATAATAACTAGATAATAGAGTATATATTCCAAACTACATCTAACCTACACAGTTATTTAAATAACTAGATAAGACAGGCTTTAAGATCTTAGTCAGGAGTTACTGCCACAAGTGTGAAAAAATTCTTGATGCCACAAAAACGCATCAAAGATTCTAAAATATATCCTATCGTGTGTAAAAAATTGTCCTCTTTCTGATGGTGACCTTTTTGAATGTCTTTATAATGATCTCAAGTCGCTATCTTACCATTTAAGTGGAAAAACATGCGAAAATTGCTAAATTTTTGTGACACATTTTTCAGACATCAAAGTTTGACGGTCTATTTCTTGATATATATCAAGGTTTCATGATAATTGAAGGTACCATGACATTTCCCATACTCTAAAGTTTAAAATGACATCCAGTTTTAATAATTTGCACCAATAAATGCTGCTCTGTGAACATAATATTGAAACAAAGTCAAGTGACAGAAGAAAAACAATTTATTAAAATGATGTGAAATTCCTATTTGATTGTTTTTTTTTTCAATGTCAACTTAGAAATTTATGGACATGAATTACATACCAATGTGTGCAGAAGGACCAGATGAAGGCAATAGACTACATAAAAATGTCCTTGCTTTGCATATTTAGGATCACACACACAAAACATGAAGCCACTGCTTTTCACTTCTAGATGCGTGAAAAAATTATGTCATTTTTCTAAATAACTTGCATTTCGTCAATTTTTGTCATACATGTCTGAAAGTCAAACTCGTTATGCCCAGATAGTTATATTAAAAAGAGTTTGTGTTAGTTTTTCGATATCTGCCTCCGTAAAAAAATGCAAGTTATTTAGAATTTTTTTTCTAAAAAACACAATTCCTTGGTTCCGGTTAAACTTATCGGAAATATAGGTTGTTGGTACTCAAATTGAAGCTTATTTTTCACTGAGGATGATGGTGTAAAAATTATGCCTGTGCAGTAAAAATTAAGCGAAATATGAGAAACCGCGATTTAGCACCACAAAATGTTTGTCATTTCAACAAAAAATTCATGCCCATGTAGTCATCGTAGTTTGTGATGGAATATCCTAGAATTCGAGTATATATATCAGTGGTATTTTAGCAGATTTATTACTAAAGCTGCAGACCTACAAACAAATTTATAATATTTGGGGGGTATCTGGCACACCCCTATGAGGGGGCCTTACAAATCGGGGTGTAACTTCCAAAATAAGAGAGTGGGTGCATTTTTTTCTTCAAAATTGAATTCCTGACAAAATTTTACATAAGATAGGCTGAAATTTGAATAAATTTTGTGTGAGCTAGAAAGTGGTAAGATTGGCAGTAATTCCTGACCAAGATCTTAAAGCCTGTCATAATAGTTTTTAATTTTGCTTTATTGCAAACACATTCTAAATAATTGAACTTTTAAAATGTCTCAGAATGTCATTTAACAGTTCACCAAAAAATAGTCCGCCTTTGGACAAACTTGAATATCTTAAAGATTCCTTTGCTGATTTTTTTGACAGTTGGCTGAATTATAGCCCCACAAAACGACCTTACAAATGTGTATTTATAGCTTTGTGACATTTTCCCTGGCTGCGCCAGCAGCCTTCGAGTCAGGCTATCCCTGTTTTCAAAAATCCAAGGCTTTTCCAATGGATATGAACAATTTCACCATGCGAGGGACTCGGAGGGAGCCACCAGCTGGATAAACTTCATCATGTGTCTGGAGAAAATTTGTTTCTCAATTGTGTTTAGAATATAACTAAGAATTTCTTTTGTAACTATTTCACAGTTTGGGTTCCTTGGATGCAATAACAAATAATATGAGTGCAGTTTAAACACCTTTTGGTAAACATTTTTTTGGAAAAGCCAAAACTTCAAATTTTTGAAAACAGGGGTATGTGCACTAAGAGTCTGCTGGCTCAGACAAAACTTAAGCAATAAAGCTACAAATACACACACACACTGTCAATAAATCAATATCAGGGCTTTGAAGTCTGGTCATAAGTGAACCGACTCCGATGGCTTTCTGAAAAGCGACTCCGACTCCTTGCATCTCCTGAATTACGACTCCGACTCCTGACTCCGCTTATCATCATTATTGCACATAAATATAACATGGTAGACAGAGAAGCAAATGTCATGCTACAAAGTTTTCATAGGATTTTGTTCATGAATACTTGCTTAGGAAGTTTTATATACAAATTTGGGATTCATTTCACATTTTTGGAACTGTGTTTTTGTGAGTTACATTAATTATTGTAGGAGTCAGGAGTCACCACTTTAATTTTCGACTCTGACTCCGACTCCGACTCCACCTGAAAATCAAAGTTCGACTCCGACTCCCGACTCCCCCAAAAAACCTCCGACTCCACGACTCCGACTCCGACTCCAAGCCCTGGTCAATATGCAGGCCTACAAACTGGCCAACTTTCACAGAAATCGGAGAAGATAGCTTTAAGATATTCATGTTTTCGTAAAGGGGGACTTATTTTTATTGAACCGTTTAGATAATATCATATATATGATTTAGATTATAATTTTTCTTCCCGGCACTTCTTCAGTCGTCAATGCCTTCGCCAGTTGATGTTCTGTCAAGTGAACCGCTGCCGAATAATGCAGGTAACAAATTAATCAAAATTTGAATTGAATGACAAAGAATATAAAAAATCAAAATACCAAATTAAAAAAGAAAACAGCCATATGTAGGAACAAATTATACATTTATATTGATTAAATATTAATTAACAAATTATTATAATCGAATGATGGTTATACGTACTAGTCTATAATATCATATTCTTTTTAAACCTCAAACTGACAAATCTATTCTAGATTACAATTTTTAACTTTGGCAGTAGTTACTCGATTGATGACTGCTTGTGGGAAATGTTGCCGAGCTCGGAGCGAAATTCCTGGAAATTCACATTTTTCTGCGCGATTTTGGATTGCTTGTTTATGATTTTTTTCTTATCTTCAAAATTCATATACTCCCTCTAAAGACATGTACCGAAATGAAATGTAGTACCCTGCCCTCTTGAAACACATGCAAAACTTTAGTACCCCCTCAGGCAAAACTACCAATTCCCCGCCCACCCCAGTTGTACATTCTGAATGGTTTTTGAGTTGATTTTCATAAAGCTGAAGGAGTTGATGGTCTGTTCACTTGCTACCTGATAGCTAAGTCTTGAATTTTTCTGCTAGTGATGCACAGATAGTGAAAATAGCCGGTCACCGGATACCGGATAATCCGGCAACACCAAATGCCGGATACCGGATAGCAACCGGATAGTTGGAACCGGATAATAAACACACGAAAAAGGACGTTTTGCTGCATTTGCGGTTGATTATGAATATTTTTTTCTGAGAGCCGATATATATATGTGTCCGGCAGGAGGACTGTTCCTCAGATGGAATGTTTTTCGTTATGTTCTTTGACTGAATTTATATTTTGAAGATGGCTACGTCATGTTTTTGACTGTGTTTTTGTAACATTCTTTTACTTATCCTCAAACTTTGTTCAGCTTTTCACGTATTTTTTAGCATCCCAGATATCCGGTTAAGACACCCTAATTCTGCCGGATACCGGATATCCTGCAAATTCCAATATCCGGCCGGATACCGGATACCTTGCCGGATATCCGTGCATCCCTATTTTCTGCTTTTCTGTGTCTTTTGCAATAAGGTCTTTTTGCAATAAAACGAGCCCAGTGAATCACAAAGACAGAACCTATTGGAGTCAGTTTGGATCGGAAAAAAATACTTAAAGCCCAACTTTGATTCATTTGATATTTTAGATCATTAACACGTTTTTACATGTTTTATGGATGGTGGGAACTAGCAATAAAATACATGTAACCAAATTATCCATAAAAAAAGTGATGGCTGTAGACACTCTAGACGTCTGTAGAACCCCTGTTTTGGGTCCTGTTTATAGCTGAAATTATCTGTATATTTTCTAAAATGGGATGCTGGATTTCTTATTTGGTATTTCAGGAAACAGGTGCATTTCCATTGTACAGTTTGGAATATAATTATAAGCTAACAAGTCTTTAAGAAAATTATTTTCAAAATTTCAGGCTCTTTGTGAAGGAGATGGATAGATTTACGCTGATGTAAGGGATGCAAATGAGTTGGGGAAAGCGTCAATCCCTTTCTCCAGTTGCTGCCTTTGAAGATTGTTCCACAAAGGAGTGATCATTAGTTTGGAATGCTGAAAGGTAATATGGTGGTACATGACAACATGTATATTTGTTTGTTGTTGATTGGATGGCACAGGTCTCTATATAATTATATTGATAATGAGCAAATTTGAAAAAACATCAAGGTAATTAACATTACCCAATATATTGCATTTGTGCATTCAATAGGAGGAATGTCAATACAGATCATCCATTTCATATTTTGAAATTCTGTTTTGACAATGTGTTTTAAATTTACCATATATAATTTATTAGTACTCATTTTGTGCTGAAGATCAGCAATCAAGCTGGGTGTCAATGCGTAATAATGCGATACCACCTGAGGGTTTCTGCCATCGAATTGAGAAAAATCCTGATTTTTTTATTAATGTTAAATAATTGAAATCCAATTTAATTCAAATCTTGATTTGAAATTTAAAATCAATATATATATTTGTATATAAGTATAATAATAGAGTAATTTAAATAAGGTCCATCAAAATTTCTCTCGTGCGGAACATTGTCAACAAAATAGCAGCTGAATGCTGAGGGTATGCTGCCACTCAGCCTGTTTCTATTGTTCACAGGATGAAGGTGCAGCTGCCCATGTGATTTGTACTAAGGCTACTCAAGGTACTATGATGTTATCATTGAAAATCCATTAATCATTTCAGGTCAAATGATGGTGATGTGTACTCGTTCTTCAGACCATAGAAGTTTTCACTCCTGATCAAGACCTTTTACAAGCGCACTGTACCATGGACGGATCTGATGTACATGTAGCATGGTGGTGAAGATTGTTGCAACATATTCTAAAAACTTTGAAAATGAGGTAATTAATTGAAATTTCAAAAATATACTGTTTTATTATAAGGACACACCAAATTGATTTTATAGATGACAGATTTGAAGAGGAAAAAATTGCGCAAGTGAACAATTTTTGATTTTTTTAATAAATTTAATTTTTGACAGGTTTTCATATGCAAGAGAGCAAATGTAATTTTTTTTCAATTCGCAGGAAGCCACATATTTTTGGAGCGAACATTTAAAAAGATCTAAATACAACTTCTGCTTCAAGATTAGAATCAAGAGTGTGAATGTTTTAACACAAACTTTGTTATATTTGCCAGTGGTCCTACTTGACCAGTAGCTCTTGCCAGTCCAAATATTTGCGAAGAGTGCTTCCTAAATGATTACAATTCTTATTGATTATCATTAATTTGTTCAGGAAAAGAAACTTATCTCTAATAAAAACAGTGAAGATTATATTGATTACAATCTTCATTGTTCAAACTTGTTCTTATTGGTCAGTGTTATCTGCGATAGCTGTATATCATTGACATATTTTATGATATTTATAAAGAAAAAAGTTTCATGGAATTGGTTTAAAAGCTGAATTTTCCAGAATAATTCCTGAAATGTGATGCTACACTTTTTCTTTAATTTTCGAGATGATGCATTTACATTACTAGCATAGTACCTGTGAAGCTGGGGAAAAAGGATAAGAAATTACATTGTTACAGAAGCATCATCAACATTCAGGGGCGACACCTTGAGTAAAAGATTGAAATGGAAATGAAAAAATTGGAGGAGAATGATGCTCGGTCAGAAATGACTAAAAAGCATATTGGTAAAAGAATATAAATTTGAGGGACCAAACCAGTGATGGGCACAATTCAGCTGCATGCAATTCAATTCAATTTATTTGCGCATAAGTGCAAATTCAATTCAATCACTTGATTTTTGGCATGTGCTCAATTCAATTCAATTCATAGTGACAGTCAATTCAATTCAATTCATTTTGTTGCGTAACTTGTCTTAGTGATAAATTATGTCCAGTAGAAGACCGCAAGCACCAGGCACGAAGATGAGTTTGCAATATTATACTGCTCACTCATCATTGACTAATAGATATATATGTTTGTCAACATTTGAAGTCGCAGTGTTCAAGATTGCATGATGACACAAATTTGTGTCATAAGTACAAAACATTGTTAGTTTGTCATTTTGTTCTCATAAGTTGATCATGCAATGTGGACGTTTTCAGCAGGCAAGCTAACATTTGCACATTTTATTTTATTGAAAAATTGTATCAATATTACAATGCCTTGTAGAAAAACAAAAATCACCAAAGATTTCTGATTCTGAAATGTTTATAAATAAGTGCATAAATAATTATTCTGTTGCAAAGATATACATGGACACTGGACAGATTAACGTAAATTAGCATTTTATCCTGATAATTGAAGCAAAAGCTGAAGTTTTAATTCATGTGCCAAAATGTGCATTCATTGCTATATCAGAAGATTAACTCAAACTTGAAGATCAAGCATGACACCAAAAATATTTTAAAAAAGGGGAAATTTTTGCTCAATTGCCAAAGTTGCTTCTGCTGTTCTGTGTCTTCTTTGAATTGTTCGATTGCATTTAGCATTGCGGTCATTGCTTTAATCAATTTGATCATTGTTCAATATGGAAGCCACTTACTAATATTTGAACATAGACCTCTGTAGGCCTAGATAGGCTAGTAACAACCTAGATATTTTTCCAAATGACACAAAATACTTTTAGCCAAACAATTTCAATAATCCTTCGAAGGTTCAGACTCTAACTTCTCACTTTTGGAGCTTTTTTTCATGAGGTATGACCAATAATGATATAAAATATATACGGGATGAATTGAAAATGAATTGAATTAAAACCGCAATTCACTGCCTATATCAATTCAATTCAATTCGTTGCATTTTTCCAACATGGTCAATTAAATTAAATTAAATTAAATTCATCAACTTTTTAAATTTTGAATTAATTCAAATTAATTCAATTCATGAATTGAATTGTGCCCATTACTGGACCACACCTAGATACTTAAGGTTTTTGTAGGAAGTGAAGGAAAGCGGCTTGCAAGTTTTTCTGCCTGAGCAGTGAGTAGTTTGGCTGGAGTACTTTGCGAAAGCCCAGACGTAAATTGAATAATTTCAAGGTTATTTTTATTGATGTTAAATTGCCATTAACTTTTCTTCAATTCTTCTTCCAGCACCATGAGAACGCCGAACACTGAAGTGCCACCAAAGCTGTAGAAAATGCAAATCGACCAGCGTTGAAATGCCTGAAGATTTCTCTCATGCGAACAATTTGAAGATATAGGAATGGTCATGTTTGCAAGAACCTTTTAAACGCAGCTTTGTTCCAATACCTGTCTATATATTGCTACTTTCTGATTGACATTATCTGCTACTTTCTGATTCAAATTAGCTGCTAAGTGTGCATAGCTATCCTGGCACAACCACAAGATGCTCTGTTTTATATGCCATAATTCATTGAGTAGAGACTGGACATAGACAAAGTCCAATAACATGGTGGTTTGTTTCTTCTGTATGGGGGCACGTGTCTGTGTTGTATTGTAAACTCCATACAGTTGACCCATGTGCCGAAAGGTCACTCTGCATTCTTACTGAAATTGACTCTTCCTGGGGAAACCTTGCGGTGATAACTGAACTAGGATATTCAAAATTTGTATTTTAAGTATAATTTCACGTATACCACCAGAAAATCAGTACAGGTCAAAATAAAGCTCTATATTTCAATTTTGACCCAATTCCAGAAAGCTACAGAGTATCTGAACCTCTGCACTTCGGGGACCTTGTCACTACTGTGAGACAGTCTCTTTCAAACAGATTATGGCATAAGTTAATTGCAGTAGCTAATTCAAATAGGCAAATTTCCTTCTGGGCCAATAGTCCATACCCAGGACCGTCTACATTTTATTGTACAATGTTGCCACTCCGCAAATTTCCCCAATCCGCAGTTTGCTATTTACCACCTACTAGTATGAAATGTGTCAATATCAACAGTTTTAATTCAGGTGCGCATCAGGGCTTTGGAGTCGGAATCAGGAGTCGGAGTCGTGGAGTCAGAGGTTTTTGGGTGGAGTCGGAGTCGAACTTTGATTTTTAGGTGGAGTCGGAGTCGAAAATGAAATAGGTGACTCCTGACTCCTAGAAATAATCAATATGATTTACAAAAACTCAGTTTTCAAAATGGGAAATTTAGCCAAAATTTTACACAAAACTTCCAAAACAAGTGTTCATGTACATAATCCTATGAAAACTTTGTAGAATAAATTTTTCTCCCTGTTAAACATGTAATATTAGTGTGCAATAATGCCAATAAGCGGAGTCGGGAGTCGGAATTGGAGTCGTAATTCAGGAGGCCTAAGGAGTCGGAGTCTGAGTCGCTTTTCAGAAAGCCAAAGGAGTCGGGAGTCAAGAGTCGGTTCACTTTTTACCCGACTCCAAAGCCTTGGTGCGCATTTGCAACTGCATTATACAACAATGCCAATACCTGTTTTGTCACTTTTGTTGATTGGATGATGCTCCCTCATATAGGGCCTGCAAGTGGAATGCGCCCTTTTGTACTTTAGTTGGGAAAACAGTACTTCTTGGTACCAAGGTATTATCGCCCTCCATGCTTCAGGAATAGGGGGCAGACTTTTTGGTTCTCTGGATAGATCCAGTGGCTTCAAAAGCATCTCATTCTATAACCGAGCCTTCCTTATGACATTGGAGTTGATTTCCTTGAACATGTTGAGTTTTTGTGGAATTTCAGTCAATGTGATTTCATTAAAAGCTCCATCGAAAATATTTACGAAACTGACCGACTATTACAGCTGCCTATGCAGGTTGACTGCCTGGCATACCAACACTGGTATGCAAAATTATAACTGGAATATAGAAATACAGGCCTTTTAATTTGTAGAATAATGTCTTATTCCTCCCTGCAAAGATCGCTCCAAATCTTTCAAATATGCTTGGTACCACGATTGCAACTTATGCGTGACTTTCAGTTACAGTCTGTCTCATTTGTAGAACACACGGTCGTTGTCAAAAATCGGACAAAAAATGCACCAAAGCGTCACAAAATCTGATAGATAAATTGCAAATTGGCTCTTCTACCCGTGAGTATGTGTATTTCTGTTGTGTGACCTCTAGATTCTGAGCAATCAGGCCAAACACCAGTTTGCTTCTTCTTTCGTGAATTCCCACCTTTAGTATCTAGGTGAACCTCTGAATCAAGAGTGAAATGTTACAATTCATTTTAACTGTCTCTGCAGGATGACAGGATGTAGCATATTGAGTTACATATTCTGTTTGCCCTGTATATGGACTCCTGGTTCTGTAAGCCAATAATATTCAAAGCGTCACTACGTCTATCTAATGGAACTACTGAAGCTACTGGAACTACTGGATTTTGAGGAATAGGCCTAGTTATGTCGCCATCTGCTTTATTGTATCTCATGTAGCAGCACCCATTTAGAATTACTGAGCATATTTCCGAGTCCTTAATTGGAGGTTGTTCGCATGTTGTGAGACAAACTGTAGTGCAAATTCGTAACTGGCACGCCCTATTGCTATCAAATAACACATTTTTCGTTATTGAAAATTGGATTTTCCGTTACTGGAGAACCCCTAGTGTTGTGCATCTTGCATTATGTATATATAATGGCATTATGTTGGACTGTAGATGTAAAGCAGTCACTGAATGCTTTTCTACAAACTCAATTCCATTTGATGTTGTAAATGATGCATAATTAAAGTAATATTCATCCTGTAAGTTAATTTTCATTTAAAAACCTTGAAATAGACCGATACAATGCTTACTATACTCTGGTTGGTTTAACTGATTCAGAACATGATGGAGTGGCTGGAAATTCGTGAATAAGCACTGTTGACAGCAAAATATAGGCCTTTATGTTGTCATATTTTGCGCTAAGTACCTACTTCAGAATTCTGTTGAAAAGTTTTTGACTACAATTTGATGAGTTTTCGACAGGAGTTTTTAACTGTGTCCATGTCATGACAAAGACAAGCTTGTCCTTACCTGATCAAACAACCTTGAATGGTTTGTGACAAGACCCTGACAAGATTTTGATGATTTTTTTAATAAACCATCGTCATGACGAGGCGAAACTTGTCATATTGATGAGTATTTGTGATAAGAAACCGACTAGATATTTTAGTGGTGAATACTTTTAATCTTTCTCCATGATTTTAACTTCCATCAGACTTCAGCCGTTAGCTTTCAACCAAGGAAGTGACTCGTTGCTTTTGGAGAACCTGAAGAAAAATCTACATTTTATTTTGAGTCAAATGGGTATAATATGTGTAATGTTAAATTTCAGCTAACTATTACACTGGTGTTTGATCATGTCTGGAGAGTGGAGAGTTATGCCTTCGTTTGAAATGTTCTGTACATTTTTGAGTTTTTTTAGGCAGTTTCACCGTTTTGAATATGTTAAGGGGTTCTTCCTGTTGGCAGTGGCAGTGACTGTTGCCCGTATTGGTTAGGGCACAATTTCTTGTTCGGTGCAGAACTCAAGATTCTTACTTCCTTGCCATATTTTATCACATTTCCTGAGTTGCCTTTTGAATGGTACATATATAAGAGTGTTGGGCGGTTGTGATATTTTTCGTTCAGTTCGGTTTTTGGTTGTTTCCGAGAAATTCCGACCCAAGAACCGAAGTTGCAGCGGTCCAGAAATTCAATGCAGTAATGGCACGCAACTGGGAAAGTGAACAGATCAACATTTCCCTGATTATTTCTTCATTTCCTTAATAAAATTAGATATCATACAACAACCGAAACGCTTGGTTGTTAGATTGAACTTCGGTTCGAGTTTCGGTTGCAGTGGAAAAATCGAAACAGAACCAAAATTATTGGAACCGGCACAACACTAATATACAATGATATTGCTTCTGGAGTAGTGACTTGGCTCATACAAACATGATTCCACTTTCGGTGTTATTTCATCTCTGTTGATTTCCAGCTGCTGCAGTGGACTGATTTTACCTAGTGTGTAGAGGCACTAGCTTCTTGAATTTAATTGTGGCCGTCAAAAAAGGTAATAGTGTGCCTTGGTCTAATGCAATATGCTGTGACATTTACAACTTTACATATTACTATATATGCCTTAGAAAAACCTCCACATAGCAACCCACACACATGGCGAGAACTGTCCGTTCGCATCGGTCCCGATCGAAACTCTAGTTTTAAAAGGTAGCAAAGACCAGTATCTGGTACTGTACTTTTTGAGTAGTCAATTGTTTCAGACGCAATTGATTTTTAGCTTCTCAGGTAAAACGACCTTGCAGATTCTCGATTACCCACATTATCATTCAATTTGCTCAATGAGAATTGTGATTACAGCTTCTTTTTTTCCAACTGACTTGGGAGAAAGTGCCTCAACTTCAAGAAGATCTAACAGCTAAAAATCAAACCTGAATGATGAAATAATTAAATGATCCGAATTTCTGATATGAGGCAAGTATGAAAATTCAATCAACCATAGAAAAAAAATGAACTCTAACCCAGGGCCCAGGGGCCTTTCTAGAAATCTAGAAATGGCCTGGGGGGGAGCATTACTTGGGGTGAATTTGGGGCGCTCCGCGACTTTTCCTATCTCTTCCATGTTAATTTGAGCCGGGGAGGGGGGGGGGGGTATGGCCCTCCCTCAAATATGCTACTGATATAACCTGCGTTATGCAGCAAAAGTTGTGCTTTAACAGGTTTGGGACTACAGCTACAACTATCCAGCTGAAAACCAAATTAAAGACTCAGACTACACCCTGATACCTGATGCATGACTCCATCACTCAACTCCAAAGCTCTGCTTAAACGATTAGGAAATTACCCAAATTCACAACTGAATCAACACTCAAGAGTGCCAATTAACCATGAAACGAGTGTAAGCAAAGAGAATCCTATTTCACCTGAGTATCTTTTTCAGGGTGTCCGCACTTTTTTAAAATACCTAATTCCCGGCTTTTCAAGGATTGGCAGAAGTGTGTTTAACGTAATCAAAACTTCAATCAGGAGATTCAGACATTATGCTATCCTACAGCTCTTCCATGAAATTCACATGTCAAATGTTAGCTGTTGACATTTTCATTTAATAAAGTGATGAATAATTGACATCGAGAGTCAAAAGATGGGACTCAAGGTTAGAACCAGAGATGCGAGATATTGACACGTTTTTTTATCCACAGCATCTGTCAATCAAAGGAATATAAATGAAGAAATAATATCTGCAGTATATAAAAAACTTCATGCCTTACAAAACCATTTTTTACTACTCTTTTCAAATTTATAATATTCTACTATTCTCAGAAAATTAAGCTACATCCTGGTTATCTAAGTAAACCATCAAAATCAAATTCTGTGCAGGCATTTTAAAGTTCAGCCTTGTAATGATGCGAAATACACCCATAAAAAGCGATTAGCCCCCTTGCCTGAACTTTGACCTTTTCTCAAAGTTTTTTTTTGGAGGGGGGAGACAGCTGGCCCACTATCCTCCCCCTTGCGGTACGCCTTTGATTCAATATACTACCGGAAATAATTTATAATAACGTCACTTTGAGTGATTTCTGAACTTCATGCTGCGTACTGAATGTTAGAAGAGATGCACACCCACTCATACACTTATTCTGAACAATGGGGGTCCTAGTAATTTCCACATACCTTAACAATGAGAGAACAAGGAAAACAAGACTGCGAGAGCCAGTGCCGGATTTCCCAATAGGCCGAGTAGGCCATCGGCCTAGGGCCCACTGCCTTTTGGGGGGGGGGCCCACTGCATCCAAATTCACGGGTACTTGCGGCGCAAATGTTGCATATAAATTGCACTTGCACAGAAATTGAACATAGTTGAAGTCAGTGCCCCCCAGTAGAAACACATGGAGAGGACCTTGGAAAGTCAGTGGGCCCCCAAAATCAGTAGGCCCCCAAAGTCATTGGGCCCCCACGCGGCAAAACCAGTTGGCCCTTTTAAACGATGGTTGGTGTGTAAAAGAAACACTGGATGAACAAGGCCCTCCTGAGTTAATGGGCCCTCCAAAGCAGCAAAACCAGTGGGCCCTTGTAGGCTTAGTGCGTACAAGAAATGCTAGATTGAGGGGGCCCCTCCTGAGTCAGTGCGACCTACAAAGTCATTGGGCCCAACAATGCGGCAAAACCTGTGGGCCCTTATGGACGCACACTCAGTGTGTACAAGAAATGAGAGGCAGAGGGAGCCCCTCCAGCGTCAGTAAGCTAGATGAAGGGGCCCCCTTCTGATAGAGTCACTGGGCTCTCCAAAGTCATCAGGCCCCCCCCAAAGGGGCAAAACTATGTCCCTTTTAAACACATGTTTTGTGCATTAAATAAATGCAAGATGGAGGGGCCTCTCCTGAGTCAGTGGGCCCCCCAAAGTCATCGGGCCCCTGAAAGAGGCAAAACTAGTGGGCCCTTATTCTATCTTGGACTTCTATCATCATACTGAGAAAATTGCTCTGAGTCTACTGACATTTGTCCTATTAATTTACTTTTTTCTTTATACTAAGAACATTGATGTGAAATTTGACTTATTATGCTCTGGAATGCATTGTTCTAACTTAGACTTTTATAATTAGATAATCATATGGAGACAAATAGTTTTAACATTTAAGCAAGTAATTTATCTTGTGCTTCATACTGAGAACATTGCTGTGTTAGACATTAATCAACTAATTACTTTTTACTCAACAATGGCAAATGTATCTTTAATTTTCATAATCTTACAGATACATTATTCAGGGCCGGATATTGTAAGTTTCAATCAAAAAATTCACATGTTGATTAACATCTTCAAATTTTGGCTGTGTAATTTCAAGCAATTTTAACTGTCAATTTATATGGTCTGTGAAATAAAAAATATTATCAGGAAAATATCTTGTTTGGCACCAACGTTATTATAGATAATATGACCCTTAAAACTGCTCAGAATTCATTTCCAACTACCTAAAAACCTTCAGCTTCTGGCGCCTACAGCGGCCCCCAGACCCCCGGCCTACTGGGCTTCGGCCCGTTGGGCCAGGCATAGTCAGGGCCCCCCCCCCCAAGTGCCTTGGCCTAGGGCCCATCCTTATCTAAATCATTATTTGCTGATGACACCAATATTTTTGTTAAAGGCAAAACTTCGAGTGAATTGATTAACATTTTTGATGCTGAGCTGTGCAAACTTTCTGATTGGTTTTCGGCCAACCAACTCTCCTTAAATGTTCAAAAAATTAAATGTATCCTTTTTTCTAATAACAGGAGTAATCCTGATATTTTGCTTAGGCTAGATGGAATACAAATAGAACAAGTTCAAGTCATTAAATTCTTAGTAATTTTTATAGATAATAAGTTAACTAAACATGGAAACATCATATAAATCATATAAGCAACAATAATAAGCAAATCAATAGGTATACTGTACAAAGTGAGACAAACTTTGAATAAATATTGGAAACTTAACTTGTATAAAACCTTTATTTTACCTCATCTGAATTATTGTAATATTATTTGAGCAACTACTTTCAAAACGCCACTTAAACCATTATTAATCAAACAGAAGAGAGCCCTCAATATTGCCCTTAATTTGCATAACTTAACCTCTACCAAAACCGTTTTTGAAATGGCGTAGGTTCATTCTATTTATGAAATCAATAATATCCATATTAGTGTATTCATGTTTAAGTATATCAATAATCTGTTACCATTAAGCTTCACAAATAGGTTTCAACTTCGAAGAAATATTCATTCATTATCAACTAGAAGTGTTTCTACTTTATATACACCTTTTCCAATTGATAGAAAAATTCAAATTTTCAAGTTTGTATATGGGACCCAAAATATGGAATTCGTTTCCAGATAGTTTGAAAAATGTTGATACATTAGTCCAATTTAAGACCAACATTAAGAAATTCATGTTTGCTTCAAACAACAGGAAATTTTGAATCTAAATCAATTTTGTACCTTTATTTAGTTTACTAACATCTCTTGTTTAAGTTCACTGTACTTATACACTCTAAAAACTAAAGTTCTAATAAGATACCAATATTGGTATTTAAGCTTGTCCTGTATTTTGAACACCTTTTGATTATTTAAAAAACCATCAACAATTGATATTTTCAAAAACCAGTCGCATTTGTACAAGAAAAAATCAGTATTGGTTTTTTGTTTAATTTGCAGGAAGTCTGTAGTGGATATTAATGTTTCAAATTGCAGATTCTGTAATTCCATCATAGAAATCCATTTATACCTACATGTATACAATAGAAAACACAATGGGTTTAAAAATATCAAAATTGATTCTGCCATTATGCATCGGTGGGTATTTTATAAGACCATTTTAAAAATTTTGCGGTATGGAAAATCCCAAATTTGATCTATTATGATCCGAATGCTGGTTTACCAGTATTTCAGCATTAGTATCAATAAATCTTTTTTTTCATGTTTCTCTTAAAATATTACGTAGTTAAAAGTAAATAAAAACCAAAATGATTCCATGGATCTGATTTCAATTTTTATTTTTACATATACACATTCACACACATTCATAATAATTGTAAATATTGATATTACAAGATTAAAATTTATTGAAAAACCAATATTGACACTCAATTATCACACAGTTTGGCCTTGGAAATAAAAAACGTCACAGCAGTCATAATGGTAATCAAACACAGCCTAACTAGGACAGTAGGTGAACAAAGCAATGAGTCCGGCTGGAGCAGGATTCGAACCCCAGACTCAGCGATTGGTATTCCAGCACGCTATCACGAGTCCAACCCTACCCTCTCTGTAGCGAAGAGGATATTTTTTGTCATTATTAATGCTCAGCATTGGGATGGTATGATTGTTGGTTGAAGTTTTCCTTCTCTTATCACTATTTATGCACTTTTAGGTCAATTCGGATGCATGAAAGATGAATGACTGTTCTTGAATTGATTCTTGATGGTGTACATCATTGGGATCCTGAAAGTGGAAAGCGGATAAGCATTGGTATCGAAATATCACTTTTATGAAAAAAAAGAAAATACTCAGTCAAGGTTGTCATTATATACAAATCTAATACTTTATCTGCAAAACCTTCAATGGAACTTTTGGTGTTAAAACTCCACATTTCATTACAGACTAACATTTACAAAAATTTCATTATTTTTTTTAGTTTCCCTACAATCTGGCAGAATATGAATTCTGAATTCTTGTCTTGTCACTGTGTGCTTTGGCAATAAAAGATCTCATACTGTTTGCACTCACCTCAATATTGCAAAAAGGAAGTAGATATATTCCTTTGGTACTCTAGGCGGGGCAAGGTAACCGTTTCCTGGTGAGATCTGAAATAGCAGGTAGATACATCCATAAGGAGGATAATGCAAAAAAATATATCAAGTAACTTTATTCAATTAAATCCATGCCTTGGTGGTGCAACATCCCCTGTTCACTAATTATTTGACTGAAGATTGGTCAAAACATGCTCATTTTAACACAAGAGAATTTCAGAATATGTATTTGTCAATTGGAAAAGATAACGATGAGCTGTTATTCAACTTACGTACCTTGAGAAGCATTGTCTATATTTTTCCCAACTTGCTTTATGGCGCAAACTTCTTCCAAATGTAGTTTTTTGTATTAAGGGCCTCTGTATGAACATGCCATTCTTCATCTGAAACAGAAAGTAAAAAAAACTATCTTTTAAAATGTCAACTTACCAGTAAAAGTACTGTATGTAATTTTGCATAATTCACAGGCATACATGTATGTAACACATTTCACCCCAAGAATAGTAAAGCACATTAGAAACACTATACAACTCAACCCAATGAGGGGGTAAAAATTTGTGGGTGACTGTACCTTTGTCAGAAAAACGTGAATATCAGATATGAAAATAATAACTAGAACCGGTGCGGAGCTAAAACGTTCTTCGATCGGGGCTGAAATAACTTTTGAAAATTGACTTCGTGGGGGTAATGTAAATGGTAAGCTTTTATGAAGAAGAAGTGAGAAATGAATTTCTGTTAAAGAGTATTTTGGCAGTGACAGGAAGTCAAGATGTAGGTAAATATTAGAGTATTAGTAGAGTTTACTGGATACATATATTCTGAAAGGACATGTGCAGTAAAATTATTATTTTCTGTACTTGAGTACATCCCAGGAAATTTTTTTTTTTTGTGAGTACCCTTCCCCAAGGTGACCCCCTCGGGCCATGTAAAATAAAAAAATTTAAAAGCACCTCCCCTTTAGATGACCCCGAGCCTAGCAATACATCTGGCAAAGTGTCCCCCCCCCCCACCAAGGTGACCCCCTTAGGCCTTTTAAAATATATAATTTTGTGGTACTCACCCGAGGTGACCCCCAGCCTTGCAATATAACTAGCAAAAAAAATTATTTTTTTGCGAGCACCCCCCTTCTGAGGTGACAGATATAATTTGATAAGTACTCCGCGAGATGACCTGAGCCTAGTAATACAACTAGCAAAAAAAAATTTTTCTTACGACTGCCCCTCCCAGTTGACCCTCTCCGGCTTTTTAAAATATAGAATTTTCAATGTACCTCCCCCGAGGTGACCCCAGCCTAGCAATATAAGTAGCAAAAAAATTTTTTTTGGGAGAACCCCCAAATGTGACCCCCTCAGGCCCTGCAAAATATAGAATTTTCAATATACCTCCCCCTGAGGTGACCCCCAGCCTAGCAATACAATTGGCAAAAATAAAATTTATTTGCGAGTACTCTCCCCCGCGAAGTGACCTCATCAGGCCTTGTAAAATATAGAATTTGCAATGTACCTCCCTCTGAGCAATTAAATCAGCAAAAAAACATTTTTTTTTGTGCCAGTACCCCCCGACCGAGGTGACACCCTCGGGCCTTGTAAAATATAAATTGTTCAATATACTTCCCCTTGAGGTGACCCCCAGCCTAGCAATATAATTAGCAAAAAAAAAATTTTTTTTTTTGCGAGTACACCCCTCCCCCGAGGTGACCCCCTCTGGCCTTGCAAAATATAAAATTTTGATATTCCTCCCTGAGGTGACAATAGCAATATATTTAGCAAAAAAAAAAAAAATTATTTGTGAGTAAACCCGTCGTGACCCCCTTGGGCCTTGTAAAATATAGGATTTAAATGTACCTTCCTGAGGTGACCCCCAGCCTAGCAATGTAATTAGCAAGAAAACAATTTTTTATGAGACCCCCTGCGAGTACCCCCCTGAGGTGACCCTCTGAGGTGACCCCCTTAGGCGTTGTACAATATAGAATTTCAATGTACCTTTCCCCTATGTGACCCCCAGCCTAGTAATAGAAGAACAATAATGCTGGTGTTCAGAGTACATTCAACCAAAAATACTTAATTTCTGATAGACACTTTTTCACATGATAGTATTGAATGCCTTGGGTCATTGTTATATATCAGAACACTATCCATTTGTTTGATTTATGTATAATGTCATATATATGAACCAGACATTGTGTACACCTTACCCAAATAAACACAGTTGCATTCAGAATGCTTATTTCGTAGGAGTTTAATTACGGAATTTAAGAAAAAAAACTTACCAAGTTCTTCAATCTTCTGTACGCTGACATGCATACTCTTCCACTGCAGTGTTGAGACTAATAAACCCTGCCTTAGACCTTCTTAAGTCTTGATTGATAAACAAACAGCTTTTCTTGTCAGGCAACGTATTCACAGTTTTGTGTTCTTAGATCAGGTCAACCAGTGAGTGAGCCCTGAGAGATTATTAAAATACCTAATTGGATATTCCAGTAGCCATGACTGATATACAGCATAGTTAGTCCTCTCTCTTAAAACTTCTAAATAAAATAACATGCATGAATTTTAAAAACATGAACCACAACATTAAAATTTTAAACATCTCCAATCATTGTTCCACAAGTATATTAAAAATGGATGATAATAAAGGTGCTTTTTCAGAAGTTTGGTTTTTATAAATACCATAATTACCCATGACCAAAACCAACTTTCATGAAAAATACCACTTGCTCTGAAGAAAACCAAATATAGTAGAAAAATACCAAACTGGTTTTTTATTGTACACACTGGTTTTGCACAATACCACTAATATCCAAAATTTTTTAGAGTGTAGTTCTGTTTGTGTGTGCTTCGAGCAATCTTGTGTAACTACTTTTTCAGGCTAACAACCCCTTTGGGGTTTTATGCCTTTTTTTTGTATTTTGCACATGCATAATTGTGTACTGTTTATGGTGAAAAAAAAAAAAAATCCACCCCTGGCAAGAGCTCTGCATGCCTTCTGTCTTGATGACGTCACGTCTCAGCTCTGATCAGGGCTCTGATTACCTACTTTGACTTACTGCTGTGCGTATTGCCAGATGTCATTGTTGTTTTTGATTTGATAACAAAGTAGATACTTTTCATGAACTTGATTTTGGTCCTCGTAATTTACTGTAGAAATGAAGATGTAGTTTACAACTGCTGTTGACTTGTAAAAAGATGTTTAATGCTGACCTCTGGTGATACGTGCACAAAACAAGTGCGTCACTATTCCCAGAAAGTGGCGAGGTGCCGTTATGTTATTTGAGTAGAGCTAAGACTCTCTATTCTTTATTCCCATGTGATGGATTATTTTCGATCAAACGCTTGAAATATAACAATTTTTTGCTCTGACCCTCCTGTAGACCGCGAGCAGAACATTTTCATGGCTTCTCCTCACTGCGTATTCTCATCTTTTAATGAAATTTTCACCACAGTTAGAACATCCAAATGCCTTCTTTCCACTGTGAATTTTCATGTGTCCATCTAGATGGCAATTTTATCAGAATATTCTGCCACAAACAGAACACGTGCATGGCCTGTCTCACGGTGTGTTTTAATTTTTAGCAGCCCGAAGCGCTAGCTCTTACTTAAGAAATTTTGCCAAAACTTATGACCATAACCGTGGGTGCCCCTGATTACCAATCTCATTCAAACTTTGCATACAGCCTCTCCTGAATTTTAAATCACGACGATAGACTTTTGGTGCCCCACTGTTACAACAAAAATTAATAAAGAAAACAAATAGGCTCTTTTCACGGGGTCAAAGGTCAGCTGAATTTGCATGCAGCAGTGCACTTGGCCACGTGGCCTCCTTGTGCATTCAGCCTTTACAGTCTGGATCCACTGTGGGTCTACTGCTATATTTCAGGAGTGCAGCTGTTCCCTGCTTGGTAAGCCTATATTATGTTGACAACTTGCGCCTATATTATGTTGACAACCAATTTTTGAATGTCCACATTTGCGAAGAATATTAGCGACGGGCTGTTCCTCCCGTTTTATGCCTCTTGCTTGGCCAATATTACTTTTAATGATGAGGGTAAACTCAACCGCTGCAGACTGTCTACTAGGTGTTGGTATTCGGCCAAAATTTCTTCACTGGCATTGATGTCAACATCTAAGTCCTCATTGTACGACAAGATATTGAAGGCCCTGTTTCGAGCAGTCCTATGCTGGATCCACAGGTCTGGGTCATGTACCGGGCCACCTCGGCCAAGTCCCAAACCATGTGAATGTCTCTGACTTTCTTCCTCGAGGGAAGCTCGCCCCAAGCCACGTCGAAATGAAAACTCCGTATTATCACCGCATATGGCTGTGGGATCACAAGCTTTTACTTCAAGCCTGTCCACTTTCTGCTGCAATGCTTCAATCTTCTGAACTAAATCTCCATTATTTCCATCTGGATTAGCCTTTTCTTGACCAACTTTATCTAAGTTTTCCAACAACATTGCTAAATAACTCCCGGAGTGTTAGCCACCAGATAATTTCTAATAGATGACGTCCTGGTCCAAATCCAGGATGCCACTCCCTCTGGTGTTTTCTCGTAACATTACGCCCACCCATTAAAAAATATTTTGATTTTGAATATTTTTCAATTTTTCCCCAAGTTTTAAAAATTCATAGTTCGCACAATTTTCGGGATGTTCGCTTAAAATTTAGGATATATTAGTTTCACACAAGATATTAACTGAGCAAAAAGTTTTGTTAAATTGGAGACGATATGGTGGGGATCATTGGTTGATTTGACATTGAATGACCCTAAAACAACTTACTTGGGGCTGACAGGACGAGGAAAGAATCAGGTTGAAAATTGTTCTGCACTACGGCCAAACTTCTGACGGAGCATCTGAGGTGAGCACGTTCATGGCAGTTTCCAGTAAATTTCATTGAAAATAACACTACATTTGGGTCACCAGAATCCTTGCACTGGATCTTGCAGTCGTTCTGAGGGTAATATTCGCAGGTTGATTTGTGGAAGATGCAAGCGTCTGATTCTCTGTACACTTTGAAAAATAAATTTGTCTGGAAAAAAGGGGGAAAAACATGATCAATCAAGAGGAAAAATACAGATAAAATAAAAACAGACTGAACACCATTAAAAACCCAACAATGCATTTGACTAAAAAATTGTACTTGTACTTCCCCTAAATGATTCAAGATGAAAATGTATGCACACCTCAGTACATACATGTAAATATAGAAATCTTTAACTTTTAAGCTTTTGTTTTGAATTAAATCATTGAAGCCATGGATGAATATGCAAGTCACGAAACTTCAAGATACCTTGACCAATGACCATTAATTTGAATGACCCCACACCGGGTAAAGCCCTGTTCAGAAAAGGAAAATATCTGAATTTCATATTAGACCAGAGCTTTCACCATGCCTTTGGACCTTAAGAAGCCGAATATGGCAATCATTTTGGTTTATGAACTTGGAAAGCATTAAGCCCAAAGTTTGAAGGTCAAAAACCTGCGTAAAATTCAAATTTTCCTAATTTCCGGGTTGGTATTTCTTTAATTTTTCACTTATTGCTCAATTACTGTTGCATAAATTGCATGCATGTTTGGTATTGACAGAATCTTCATCTTCCCAGCTTTCATTTTAGGGCTTTGGAAAATCTGTATCATATTTTTAGGAAGATAATTATATTGCAGAAGTCCAATGAAAAGATATAAAAAATAAGTGTTCTTTCTCAATTTATCACTAATTATCCATTGATTACTGCATGAATTTCATGCATACTTGGTATTGATAGAATCCTGAAATTTCTGGCTTTCATGAGAGGCCTTCAGTAAAGTTCTATCTTACGTTTCTAATAAGATATTGAAGAAAACCCTACTCGGAAATTAAGAAACTTCATGTTTTTTTCAGAGGTGTTTGACCTTCAAAGTTCAGGCTCTTTAAAAGATGATGAAATTCATTAAATTTAAGTGTCAATTCAGACCTGCCCTCAACAGGACATTTTGTCAAAATTGTCAAAAAGATATTTTCAGTCAGATTTAATTAAAGTATTGGTATTAAATAAAGGTCTCTAGATATTCACTGTATGTGCATGCTTTTCCTGCTTTGGGTCACATGCCTCATTATTTTTAAAACTAAGTCCTTAATGCATGGTTATCTTTAATATTTAATTTTACAAAATTATTCAAGGTTCAGGATTTTGAAGTCATGTGCATGTTATGTTCAAATTTTATGAGATTTATCACATCCAATATGCGGAGGAAATGAGTATTTACTTTGGCGTAATCTCTCATGATGTTTTAAAGAGAACTTGCCAAAATTAACTTTGATGAAAGATTACGATGCGCTTCACAACATCATACAGGAGGTCTATGCCAAATTTGGTAATCATTGGACAATGAGAACTATAAAAATGGTTTTGATTGGCATCGTTACGTTTTGAATCATTCTCGCCTTTAGTTATTGTGCAATACATTTTCATCCTGACTAACTGGTGTGGCATGCACAACAGTCTCAAGGGCAAGCTGTTTCAGGGGCAGTGATGGAAAAGGAGGTGGGGGAGCTTTGGGGAGCTAAGCTCCATTGACCAAAATATGTAGGGGAGCTGTGTCCTGCTACAACACTAGAGGACCCCAATCATTTGTGATGAAAGCACAATAATAATCATGCTCACTTCTTCTATCTTGTCAGTATAATAGCCAAAATGACACTAAAATGTCAGAATTTTTCCTTTTTACAAATTTGGAATGGTGAGCCAATGCCCTGGCACCCAAAAACTCCAACGACAAACATTTTCCATTTCCATCACTGTTCATGAAAGGGAGATTGTTAGAGTGGAGTTAATACATAGGCCTACTTATAGGCACATTTTATAGTCCTTGTCATACTTACGTGGAATCTCAAGTTTTTTTTCTATGCTGTTGAACTGTGATGTCAGAGATGACTCTATTCTAGCATTGCAATATATGTAAATTAACTACAAGCTGTGATGTCATTTCAAACTGGGTCAGATTCCCCGGCTTCTAACCAATGCGAATCCACCAAACTGAGCATCACAGTTCCAACTCAGTGTCAGAGTTAAAATTGGGTCTGGGAAAAACCCACGCAAGTTTGACATCACAGCCTCTTAGCCAATGGGCTGCCAGAACATATATACATAACATAAGTCATATGTTTGCAAATAAATTGTCAAAGCCTTCTGTTTATACCAATTTCCATCAAAGTTTAAAGTTGTAAGTTAGCAAGTTTGTAGATTTATCAAACAACTCTGTGGGGATTATAACAGTTGTCTACTGTGAATGCTCAAAAAGCTGCCATTTGGTAGGATTAGACTGGTGATTGCTGTGATAAATCATTGGGATCAAAAATGTAAAGCTTCCTTCAATATATCAATGTTTGAACTGTGATGTTGTAGTTTACGGTCAGCCCATTGGCTATCAAGCTGTGATGACGTAGTTGTAGGGGCTATCCCTGATAAAACTCCTACTCTGACACTGTGTTGAAACTGTGACGCTCAGTTCAGGAGGATCAACATTGGGTAGAAGCTGGGGAATCTGACCCAGTTTGAAATGACATCACAGCTTGTAGTTAATTTGCATATATTGCAATGCTAGAATAGAGTAATCTCTGACATCACAGTTCTACAGCATAGAAAAAAAAACTTTAGATTCCACGTAAGTATGACAAGGACTGTAAACTTTACATCAACGCTCACTCTCTCTAATAATTGGTATTCATTGCAGCTGTTTAAGAACCACTTAGGCCTAATGTATGTTACAGTCTTCGTAATACTTATATGGAATCTCACGTTTTTTTCTATGCTGTGGAACCGTGATGTCAGAGATGACACTACTCTAGCATTTGCAAATATTAACTTCAAGATGTGATGTCATTTTAAACTGGATCAGATTCCCCAGCTTCTAGCCTATGCGAATCCACCAAACTGAGCATCACGGTTTAAACTCAGTGTCAGAGTGAAAATTGGGTCTGGGAAAAACCCATGCAAGTTTGACATCACAGCCTCTCAGCCAATGGGCAGACATAACAAATATACATAACATAAGCCATGTGTTTAAAAACAGATTGTCAAAACCTTCTGTTCATAACAACTTCCATCAAAGTTTACAGTTGTAGGCCTAAGTTAGCAAGTTTGTAGATTTAATCAAACAACTCGGTGGGGATTATAACAGTTGTCTACTGTGAATGCTCACAAAGCTGCCGTTTGGTAGGATTAGATTGGTGATTGCTGAGATAAATCATTGGGATCACAAATGTAATGCTTCCTTCAATATATCAATGTTTGAACTGTGATGCATAGTTTACTGTCAGCCCATTGGCTATCAAGCTGTGATGACGTTGTTGTAGGGGCTATCCCTGATAAAATTCTTACTCTGACAGTGTGTTGAAACTGTGATGCTCAGTTCAGGAGGATCAACATTGGGTAGAAGCTGGGGAATCTGACCCAGTTTGAGATGACATCACAGCTTGTAGCTAACGTACATAATATTGCAATGCTAGAATAGAGTCATCTCCGACAACACAGTTCAACAGCAGGCCTCATGACAGGATACACCCCCCAAACCCTCTCATAAACTCGGCACCCTCAACTTAACCTCTTGTACCCTCAACTTACCCCTTTTCACTTCCGCCACCCTCAACTACCCTCAGCTTCCCTCAACTACCCTCAACTTAACTCAACTAAACTCGGCTGCCCTCAGGTAAACTCGCCTCCCCTCAACTAAACTCGGCTCCCCTCAAGTAAACTCGCCTCCCCTCAACTAAACTCGCCTCCCCTCAACTAAACTCGCCTCCCCTCAATTAAACTCGCTCCCCTCAAGTAAACTCGGCTGCCCTCAAGTAAACTCGCCTCCCCTCAACTAAACTCAGCTCCCCTCGACTAAACTCACATTCCCTCGCCTCCCCTCAAACAAACTCGCCTCCCCTCAACCAAATTCGCCATCCCTCAACTACCCTCAGTTACCCCATGATAAAACAGTGGTAACCCCAGGGGGTTGAGGGTGTATCCTGCCATGAGGCCTAACAGCATAGAAAAGAACTTGAGATTCCACATAAGTATGTCAAGGACTGTAAGACTCAAATATTGTGTAACTTGTGATAACCGGCACCAGTGGTGTGGCAATCTCCCACTGTGAATTCTAGCCCCGGTCTCCCCTACATGATAGTATTATGTTTGGCCAATGTCCCCAGTGTATGTGCCAATTATCTAAACTTGTTATGTCTCTTGGTCTTGTTTTTCCTATTGTCACTAATGCAGCTTGCAGTAGGCTCTGATAACTTTAAAATTATTAATTGCTGTATTAGTATTCAATGCTATTGTTATTAATCAAGAACAACGAACAATTGTAAGGCTTTGTAAAAAGAGAACAATGTTGTTTCATGTTCACTCAACCATTTTTTGCTAACTTCATACTTGATATGATCTGACTTTTGTTGTGCAGGCATATATTCTGGATTAGACGGGGCAACTAATTGATCTTTACTGGACAGAAGGGGCATTTATGTGCATCCCCAACTTTCTTTCTGCTGGGTCATTTATGGCGCTGTGGTGACGTCACAAAGACAGATTGTAGTCCTGGTCAATTGTTTTTTTTGGAACTACACAGTCTGGTAAGGGTTAACTTCCATCTTTGTGGAGGGAGATGAACTTTCAGTTTCTGGTGACCACAGTATGATGATGAGATCAGAAGACTGGGAGTCGGGAACATACCCTATTAATTCAGGGATGTCCAGTGTCTTTCAGTTGCTCCAACAAAGAAAACTGGGTATAACCTTCCTCCATTTGATGGCCCACCGGCTTAGACTTAAATGAGTTCCCTAGTTCCCGGGGTTAGATTTTAACCCACTCCCTCAGAACCTGTGGACATGTGTGCTTAACTATTATGCCGTAGGATACCTTGTATTGTGCTTCTGACTCATTTTTAGTGATGCACTGATTGTTAAAATAGCCAGATACCGCATAGGAACCAGATAGCTTGAACCGGATAATAAACATACGAAAAAAGAAGTTTTTCATCGTTCATGATTTACTATTAATATTTTTTAAAGAGATGTTTGTCCGACAGCGGTGACAGGAGGATTGTTCCTCTGAATGTTTTTCGTTATGTTCTGTAACTGAATTTAAATGTTGAAGATGGTTATAATTGTCACGTTTTTGACTGTGCTCTTGCAACATTCTTTTATGTATTAACAAAGTTATTTTTGTTTTTCACTTATTTCTTTCATTCCAGATATCCGGTTCTGACACCCTAATTTGGCCGGATATGGGATATCCTGCAAATCCCAAATCCGGCTGGATACCAGATATCTTGCCGGATACCCATGCCTCCCTACTCATTTTCATAACGTATTCCTGCAGATGGCAGTGCAGTGCTTGTGCTTGTACTGCTTGATTTAAGTAACCTCATTGAGACATTATAGTTCATTTTTCCATTAGGTCTTGATTTTGTTGTTGCATGTGAATTTTTTTAGAGGCGATGCATCAGCCCATCGCCGATATAGTCTTAGTGATTCTATATATAGCCACTCGCCTCTGTGTAGATGGCCACAGGCCTCCCGACAGGAGGCTTTTCCTAGATTCAAGAAACAGCGTGTGAATCTACGTCAGCAGAACGGGGATATCGTCGTGCATAAAATGCGGACCAAATCTGCGGAACGGCGGGACGCGGGATTTTGCAATAAAACGCGGATGCGCAGGTGCGGGACGGGACGCTTTTTGCGGGATTGGCGTAAAAAACATGCAGATGTGGTCTAATTTGCTGAAAAAGCTGAATTTGCTTTAAAAATCGCCTCTATTTTTTTTTTGAAAAAATTTTCTTGTTCTTGAACTAGTTATCAACCAGTTACAGTAGACGAGTGACGAGTACTTGCATTCACCTGTTCAAGAACATCAATGATATCAGAAAAAGTCCTGTAGACATTGGATTGGAATCAATTGCCAATTTGTCATTGGGCAACTTTAACTCATCGGTGAGTGGTATGACTTGGTCAGTAACTCTGGTTAATAAAATACATGTAGGAAGTATAGCATATGATCTCACTTGCTGCTCACACTTCTTGGAGTATAACATTGCATGGATAGGGATATGACCTCATATTCCTGTGCATTTCTGTTAGCACTTGTCATTCGTTTACTGTAATCAAAGTTATTACCTTGTTGCCCTCATATCGGCAGGCAAGGTCCACTGTTGAAGAGTTGGATGACAACATTTGAAGAGTGACCCTTTCCGCAGCCAACGTCACTTGTGTCAGCAAAAGGTCAAAGATCACAAGATGAAGTCCAAACACTCTTAGTCCTTAAAAGAAACAAAACACCGATGCATGTTATAAAAAAATTAGTCCTCATGTCAGTCACATGAATACTTAATCAGTGGCGTAACTAGGAAGTCCCGATGGGGGGGGGCCGGCAACTGGGGGGACACGCGATTCTCAGGGGCGGCACCCACTATACTTACTGCATATTTTAGCCAAAGTCAAGAAGTTCATATAGGGGGGCACCTGAGGGGCACAGGTCCAATATGGGGGGGGGGGCACTGTACTTATTGATCATTTCAACAATGGCCTAATGTTATTTAATAGGGAAGGGTGGTTCACTTACTTATCAAAGACTTTGACCCATACCTAACTCCAACTACAGCAAAGAAAATTGGCTGCCATTAATATCCCACATGCCTCACATATCGGCCTATGTGACCCAATATGTTTTCCTCTCATCTGATGACAATTCATGCTTCCATGAGCAGTTTTGCTAAGGATGTTTAACATTGATGCAATGGCACCATTTCATGCGTTTCACTTACTTACAGGCGGCACTGTAAGGTAAGTTCTGATAGGTCTGTCCAGAATTTCTGCGTAACAACCATCTGGTAGGCCTATTATGGAAAATGTATGACCAATAATTGTGAAAACCACGTAGTTATAGTTTGAAATTCTATAGGGAGATAATCAGATGATCATCCCCCTAGGCCCATCCTAGGGGGGATGCATTCCCCCACCCCCCCCCCAGGACCTACGCCCCTGCCTCCCCCACCCCTTTAGAATATGTACACCTCATGCCATTGTCGTTTATTTAAGTATGCTTCAAACGTTCAACAATCTATTTTTTGAAACTATTATAAATACAGCCTACTTCTAACTTTTCCAGAAACCTTGCATTCGCAAAATGGTCCAGGTGGGTTTTAAATAAATGTTTCTCAGAAATCCTGTGTGATTTTATCAGTAAAACCAGTCAAACAACTTCATGGGGCTATGTATTACAAATTAAACTTCCGGTGCAAAATGTAATAATTATCTTCATTTTGCAGTAATTGTGCTGCGACCTATATCACATAAAATAATTTATTATCAGTGGCAAAACTAGGGGGTTTCAAATGGTGGGGGGGGGGGGGGCCGGGGGGGCCCTGGAAAGCATACCATTCTCTGAAGGGGCACTTACTATGGTAATTGTATATAGGCCTATATTAGCCACCTGGGGGGTACTCCAGGTCCAATATCGGGGGACTCCTTGCAGAAAGTCTTCAACCACTCACTTCCGCAGCATCACATTACCAGGGTCTACATCTCTGCAATGTGTGCTCAACACTCATAAATAATCTTTCGTGGAGAAGATGCCAAAGTGACCTAATTAAATTTTAAACAGGAGAAACTTGACTGAGGTAGATCACTTTTTGGCAAGATGTAAAAACCCAATTTGCCCCCATTAAACTTTGCGTCCAACACAAATAATAAGTAGAGGATATGAATAGCATAGTTATCTATAGTGCTCTAATTTGGGAATTACGAAAATATTGAACTTGTCACTGATAAACACTGATGTGATGATGACGGTCTGGAAATTTAATGAGACTATTTTCAAAGTAGTTAATTAACCAACATTAATAAAGTATGATAATAATAATTAGAAATCACCGCACGTTTTTGGTATCTCTCACGGAAAAATTATATCATCATATAGTCAGTGTAAGGTCCATGAATCACAAGAGAATGATCCAAATTTGGCCAAGCACAAATGTGAACTGCTCCATCAAAATGGGTTCAAATTCGGCCTGCTATCATATTCAGCTGTGAAAATGGCTTTGTTCTAATGGAATTTGGCTTTAAAATTATGTTTCATTTGTCTTGATATCTCCACCCAATCCAAAGATATGGCACCTCAAACATTGATGATACGAAACATCAAACTTTGAGAAAATGGCATTTGAATTTCTGGCCATTACAATAAAAGAACTGGGAAAATCAAGAATGATGCCCAATTTAGATAATTTAAAAGCAGTTTTTTGTGAAAATGGTCTTAAATAATCAAAGCAAATTACTTTTCCTGATACGTGGTACCAACAGCCCTTTTGACACATTTTGCTCATTTCTGGAAAATACAGCTTGCCTACGTTGAACTCACTTTGGTGGAGCAGGTCACAAATAAAGACAGTGGCGGATCGGCAGCATTTCAGGCCCACGGTAAATAAGTCGATGGGCCCCCACATTCCACATTTTGCTTTTCAGCATTACCCCTTCTATGCCAAGATGGAAGGACCCTTTCCTATAGGCCTACATGGCCCTCTCACATCGGGCCTCTAACCTGAAAGTCTGCTGCGTCACACACTCCCAAATTTGCTCGCACAAAAGAGATTATTTTGCTTTTTTTTCTTATTTCAAACTTTTTGGCACCTTGAATGGGCCCCATCGCATGGGTGGTTGGCCTCTTGCAGTTGCCACTCTGCCACACAGGCCAGTCCGCTCCTGGTCACATATATATAGATCTATATTCAAGGGGAGGGGGAGGGTAAACAAACGTTTGGCTGGATAACCCACACTACAGGGGCTGTGCAGTTGGCACAATTCTGACACTCACCTCAATGATATCGTTTTGAAATGGTTAATTCTACCAGAAATACAATTCTGAACATACCTGTTGCTGAAGCCATATAATGATCATTAAATTTCATCTTTTGTCAGAGACACCTCCTCTCCTTATCTCAATCTGCAACCAAAGAATAAGTATGTAATTTCAAAATAATGTAGGCCTATATCATGGATGGATGATTGTGGCTTTATATCCTGTTATTATGCACTTGCTATCTAGGAAAGGAGGAGGACACGGCAGTGAGGTGAAGAATGGATGAAACAGCCATCCAACATAGGCACAAGTGAACTGGTACAGTATGAGCTGGATTCGAACCCTACAGACCCTGGACCTAGCGATTGGCAGCCTAGCACCATACCACTACACCCACCCTCCTCCCCCATATATAGTTATGGCCAATTGTCGTTACAAGATATGACACACTACCAAAATCAATTATCCTTTTTCCATATCACAAGATTTCCGACGAGTGACAACATAACACAATGTCAAAGTGAAAAGGGAAATGTGTTGAGCGGTTTGGTTCTGACATGGTTTTGTCATTTGCTAAACATTATTATACTGATTGATTTGGAATACTCATATGGATAAAACTGATTCAGCAGTCTGGAAAAGTGACTGTTGATGCTCTGGATTTTTGTGGGGGTATGGGGGCAGGGAATTGCAAAATGGCCTAGATAGCGGAATCTCCACCTTGACACAAATCTCTTCCACATTCTCAAATTGTTTGATGTTTACTTACCCGCTCAATGCTAATCCAGAGAAGCAAGGGCAGTGAGACAACTGTCCCATCAGCTAGCCACTCACTGTAGTGTTGCTGCTGCTGCTGCTCGTGTGCTGTGCACTGTAAAAATGTTCAACTTGCACTAGTTCTCCAAATATCACATTTCAGAAAAGTTATTCATGAAACACTATATCTAACAGCCAGACACCATGCAGGGGCCAGATGATTTGCTGCTCCCTGATTACAACCAGGTTGAGGAGGTATATATTTTTCAATATTTTACATGTGGACCAATTTGTAAACCTGCAAAAACGAACATATACACGAATTTTGCATTCGTGCAAGTGCCAAATATTGCATTTCACGAATTTGTACAGGTGTAATTACGAATATACTAACCCTGAAATTGCCTAAAAGCAACTCTAACCCTAATTCTAACCCAAACCCTAATTATCTAGCACTTCCACGAATGTTAGTATTGGCAGGTCCACGAATGAATAATAAAGCACATCCACGAGAGTTAGTTATTGCATATACACGAGCACTTATGCTCGTTTTTACACATCCACAATCTCGTACATGCTGTTTTTACACCCTCCACGAATTCGTGAACATGCCAAATAAGGAAAAATATATACATGGGTTGAGCTAACCCGGCGACCCGGGACACGCACGCCACAACAAGAAGAAGAAGAAGATTAGAAGATTCAGTAATGAAAGGCTAGGGGGTAGAGGGCAAGGGCAAATTATTCTCTGTACACTGTCAAAAGGTTGGGCGAGAGGAAACCAGAATACTCAATAAAATTCAACAAATTTATTCACACTGTACAAATATAATTCATCATGTGTATTGAAAAAGAAAAAAGGGCATTTACACTGCTCCTTTGCCAATTAAACACGAAAGAAATATCAGCACTAAATTCTTGAGCGTCTTAAAAGTTCATTATTGAAAACCAAATGTCATTTAATACAACTTTTCATTGTAAAAAGCCAATTGTCATTGTCGACAAATTGTCCATTCACATCCAAACCACGATCAATAAAGCTGAATCACTCCTTGGGCGAAATTCAAGTTCACAAAGACAGATGGATGACACAGAATCCAGTAGAATTTTGAAGTGGACGAGATTGATGAAGTCCTCCTGGATGATAACCAGTTTTCCAATGTTACCATTATCCATGATATGCAATTACCATTACATCACAGTCCATCGCCATCAGATCAGCAATGGCAGTACCAACTACCAGCTATGTCAGCTACCACACCACACTGTAATTCAAAATACAACAAAAGTGGAACAATAATAGTTCAAACTCCATTAACAGTTTACTATATAAACTCCAGAAACTATTATAATAGTAAAGAAGGTAACCCAGTGTTGGCAAATACCATTAAAACAATTTTAAAATGTGAACTCTAAAGATGGCCGACCACCTTGCTGGGCCCACATGGTCCACCACATGTTCAAGGTCAAATGTCAAAGTCAGACATACCACATGTTGCCATTAAATTTTACAAAACTCAAATAAAACGAATACACAATGTAATGTCACATTATAGAACACATACCAATAAAGCTAGTATATTAGGTTAAAATAAATACATTGTAAATTACTTGGAATTACCTGAAGCACAGCTCAAACACTAATGGCTAAGAAAATTGAAAATGTACTTACTAGAAATTAGATGAATGGGAACTTCTGAAGAAGCCCACTGAATAGCACCAAGGCTGGGCTAAGAGTGACACACTGATTCAGTCCAGGCCAATCAGCCCAACTTTTAAACCAATCAAAATTAACTTCCCATAACATGTCATCAAGCAACCGCAAATCAGGACACAGCTTAGTGAGTGACCATGAAAGTCGATGGAGCATAAAATAGGTAGGAATTTCAACCTGACCAGCTTAGCTTCAAACAACAGTATACAAACAAATCAGAACAGCTGATAATCATCAGCAATGCAGTGCCATAGGAATTCTGTTAATAAAAATTTAATCTGAAACTGAATTAAAAGTAAAACACAAAAGGAAAAATCCCATATATAAATACCACACATCCAAGTTATTTGGGGTAATTTTATTACTCATCAAAACTATTAAAAATTAACACACATCCCCTAATAACTCAGTACAATTAATATAATTATTATGTTATTTTATTACAAACCTCCAAATTATGTACACATTTATACGTCACATAAACTCAAATTTTCCAGATCGTGACATACACTATATTCATTATATTCATTATATTCATTAAAGATGGAAGATAAAACAGGGCAAGACTCTTCTGGATTTCTCGGGAGTCTATGATTCTGCAAAGTGACATAAGCCAAGAAGTTTTTAATTCACATTTCTCGGAAATTGCAGTGCAATTATTTGCCAAAATAACTAAAATTAGGCTTCTCAGGACTCTTGGTATGTAGTAATTTCTGTGTCCTATCAACGCAGAAAACTGTCAATGCAGAAAACCTTTACAGCGATGCACCTTGATAAAGAAAAAATGAGGATCAGTTCACTGTGAAAAATGCACTTTGTGATTCATGATAGCTGATGAAGTGTCATCTTCTATACTTTCAACATTGGAAACATAGAGGCAGTTTGATTAGTCATGATCAAGAGAAGGCCATTTGACTTGTCATAACTGATTTTGGATTGAAAATAAGATGCATGATCCTTTTGTTTGGCTGTCACCAACAAGTGGGATAAGTCACCTTCAATCAAATTAACTTTGAAAGCATTGGGTTTGATCATGACAAATCATCAGCATGATGACACACGAAGTGCCATTTTCACAGTGCCACAGTCCACTCTAATTCTATATCAAAGTGTTTCGCTGTTATGCCATGTTTTTGACTGACTTTAAATAGTTTTGTCAGTCAGTGACTCAGTTATATGAGTATAGTGTAAGGCCAATATCCATACTCAAATTCTATCAGACAAAGACAATTACTAAACGATTAGGGGGTCGACCTGCCAATAACGTAATTTCAGTCGACTTGATGAGATAAGACCAGAAAAAAATCACTTAAATTAAGTCAACTGAAATATGATACTCTCTGAGTGCAACTGTGGTAACTATATCAATATGAGATACATGTACATACAGTAGCGGACGAAAATTTAGACCCCGTCAATATTTTTTCAATATAAGGAAAAATAGGATCTCAGCTGAAAAGTTTCTGCTTGGATTTTCTTGCCCATGTATCAGAGAAGTTCTACAATGGAGAAAACTTCAACTATTTTTATCACTTGAATATATGTGCTAAGCAAAACTTTCAAGTGGTCTAGAGTTACGGTCTGATGGCTGATGCTGCTTACATCCACAAAGGCCCTTAAAGGTGGTATGTTCGCATATTTAATTTACTGTCTATGGATAGATTTCAGTCATATTTAATACATTCCAGTTGAAAAATTTCCCTAACCACTATTTTAATGGCAGTATATGAAGTTTATTTCCTTGAAAATATAAACAAATAGTTTTTCATGCCGTGAAAAAGTCCTGCATTGTTTACAAATCAAGCAATGCAGGGCTCTCCTTAAGTAATTTAAGGCCTTACAATCAATTAAACTCACATAATTATGGAAAACACGCAATTCTGTTGCCTGGAGGTGTATACTTAAAATCTATCATTTTATGATCTATAAATGCAAGTTTAATTTTTACAAAGGATCGGCGGACTTACTACCTTCAATGGCAGTGTACATTAGAGGAAAGTTGTGTAAATTATTCATGATATTTTGACAAGTTATTCAATCATGTTTCACTTGATTTAAAGACAATCAGTAATCACACAGGAAAAAAAATATTTTTAATAAGGGGTAATCATGGTGAATCAGTGAGCCAAATTTGTTAATAAATGAAAGGTAAACTAAAAAGCACCAAGAAAATAATATGTCTGACACATTTTCATTCCAATAATGGGGTATGAATACACTTGACTCCCAGGCATACTACAAAAATGGTGTTTTTGGCTAGGTTTGTATAACAGAGACTTTAATATTTGAAGTTTCACAAATAAATTACTGGGGTGTTTTAATTGACCGGAGCATGTGTCCTGATAAAATCAAACAACTTTTGTTTGCTCACATTACTTATGATGAAACTGTAGCCACTTTTATGGAAGGCGTATAACTGGTCCATTCATTAACATGACGTTTCAATTAACTTTCCATAGTGGTGTCTGTAATTTTTTCTATGCCGTAGAAAATAAACAAAAGTTTGTTGATTTTATAAGGACACATACGTAGATGAAGGAAAACACTCCTTTCACTTTTTATGATCCTTCAAAGAGGTGTCTTTTAAACAAAGGGCAAGCAAAAACACCTTTTTCGCAGTATTACTCGTTGTCAAGAGTATTCATACCCCATTATTGGGATGACAATGTGTCAGATATTAATTTTATTGATGCTTTTTAATTGACCTTTCATTTATTAATGATTTTGGCTCATTGGATCACCCAGTGGCGCGGCCAGGGGGGGGGGGGCAAGGTGGGCCCCCCCCCCTGTGGCTGCTCTTGCCCCCCCTCTTGCCTCCCCCCTGGCTTTAGAGGAAAATAAAATAATATTAGCCTGAAATGTCCAGTGCATGGTCTTGTTTTACCATACTGCTTAGGATTGCCTCTACCAAATAGTGTACATTGTACATTCTTTCGACAAGGTTTGGGACTTATCTTGAAGGAAAAAATTGT
Organism: Platynereis dumerilii; assembly: GCA_026936325.1. NCBI lineage: Eukaryota > Metazoa > Annelida > Polychaeta > Phyllodocida > Nereididae > Platynereis > Platynereis dumerilii. The sequence continues at coordinate 67,382,684 of JAPTHN010000004.1, read as the reverse complement.
GTACTTTCAGTGAAGGCGTGTAAAATGAAGACAATATCTCGTCCTTTGGTCTTGTTTTTTGGCAAAATGTGATTAAAACAGGCTCCTACATGACCAAAATTAATGATCCTAATTTTTTTTTGCCAAACTCCAATTTTTTTTTGTGGAGGGCTGCTAGGAGCCCTGCTATTGTTATTACACTGCTCTTTTCTAATTAAGGATCGAGATAGTTTTTCATTATTCTATATGACACTCATTTCATTCCTATAATATATTTATGAATAGTTTATAGGCCTAGTCTGATGAAAAATTATGCAATTTTTCTGTTCTAGTGTGATGACATTGCTAAGATGATGATTGCTATGTGATGAGCATTTTAAGTTTTCTGTTTCTTGTTCAAGACTGAAAGAATATTTTCATTGATACCAGAATTCTTGTTTTGATAAAAATTTCATTTTCTGATGATTTTCTATGATGTTTTCTTCATCTATGGATCCAATCATCTAGATTCAATATTTAGTGGCATTCAGTCAAGCAAATTTATACAAGATATAATAATTACTTTACATTTAGCAGCAAAATATCTAATGCCTTAAAAAATTATATGTAAATACAACATATAATTACATTTCTTGCACTTCATGGTCAATTTAACTTGCTTAATGATAATGATAATGACCATTGTTGGAGGCATGTGAATTTTGGCTGAAAAATGTCGATAAATGTCGATAAAGGTCTTGCCCCCCCTCAAGAAGTCCTGCCCCACCCACTGCCCCACCTGTGGCAGATGTCTGGCTACACCACTGGGATCACCACCTAAAGTTGAAATTTAAAAAATAAAAATAAAAAATATGTTTTTTCCTGTGTCATGAATGATCGCCTTTAAATCACATGAAGCATGATTGAATAACTTGTCTAGAATAGCATTGAATAATTCACCAACGTTTCCACTAATGTACAATACCATTAAGGGCCTTTGTGGATGTAAGCAGAATTAAATAGTAAGTTTAGGGCAGATTCCACGAAAATGTGCTCCCAGCGTATCTTAAACTGTCCTACCTTTTTTATAAACTATCTGTTGCTTCCTGAAGCATGTGAACCCATTACCAAATAAATCAGTGAGCTAAAGAATAAATATCAATAAAAGAATCAATAAATATGCCACTTTTGCTCTTAAAAAATACTTTTTTTATCTCTCATAAGGACAAAAATGGACGGCAAAACTTACTGGTCATCTGACATGCCAACTTTGGCACTTTGTAGAATCAACAGAAAACACTTTAGCAAAATATAAGGATATGTGATTGATAAAATAAATTTAAAATACTTGTTTGGCATCATTTGTAATAACCTTCATAACTATAAAATATCTTTAAAAAGGAAAAATAAGAGAGACTGCTAACTCCATTCCGTCTTTGTTTCATTAGCAACTTTTACATCAGAATTTCTCAGTGTTCTTGCTATCTTGGCAAATCTAAAATATGAAATTCTGAAATCTTAGTGAAAAATGTGCGTTATTTACCTATACAGATCACCGACAAAACAAACAACTTGGAGTGGTAGCTGTTTTTTCATTGTTAATGTAACTGCTAAAGTAACTGCAATATCAGCATTGTGCTAATGTAACTTGTGGACCAAGTTTTGGTAAGTCATTGCGCTGCCTGCCCACTGGATGGCAGGGCAGTGCCTTGGTTTCGTAAGGAAGATTTTTTGCACACACTGAAATGTTAACATTTAGGCCTAATTATATGTAACAGCTACTGGGCACCTGCCACTATTTTCACAGCCCTTCTTCACTGTATGTGGGTCAAAATTTGAAAACCTTGAAATTTCAACCAAAAAAAATTTGAAAAATTTTCGCTCCAGAAATGCCTTTTTAAGTTAGCATTGCGTAGATCAAGCAATCAGCTATCACTGCACATTCATGTCCAAGGGTCCCAATGCTCTGCCTATCTGTATTGAGGTGATAAATATAACAGTAATATTTTTAAATCGTCATTAACATCACGAATGTAAACTCGTCTCTTTTGACCACTTTGAACTGAACAATCTATTATCAATGAAAAGGAGAGTGGCTTACGCATAGTGGTCCAACTTTCAATCCTTTAGCACCAATACTTTCTGAGATACAACAGTTTTGTTAATTAAAATAGCAAATAGGGTGTCATTAACGTCACACTTATAACTTGAAATCTACAACACTTACAGCTGTAAAATGTATTACCAACGTATGGGAAAGTGGCTATTCTGCACACATTAAGCTTTATTTCAAGTCTCTATGATCAATACTCACTGAGATATAGTATTATCATGACTATAAAATTTACAAAAAATAAGAAAAATTATTTTTTACCAATAATTTTGATTCCTGGTGACAAATATTGTCTCTACTACTCCCTCCAACACCCCATGTCTTCACCGAACAATATTTTAGAGGCCACGCAATGGTTAAATGTCATTGGTACCTCATATTTTGCCATAGGGTGTAGAAAAGCATCAGACGTAATACTGAGCATTCCAGACATAAGGAATACTCAAAAATATCAAGTAATTATTTTGTTTAAACATTAGTTCATGATATAAATTCAATCAAATTCAACTCCAGTAACCTCCAACAAAATTTCAGTGAGGTAAAAGCAAAAAGTCATTTTCACCGTGACGTCAATGACAGTGTGATGTTAACGACAATTTGAATGAAAAAATTTACAGGAGCCCATGCATAAGTGGCACTCTGGTGATATGTGCATGCAACAGATTCAGGGACACCAAAGGAATGTTCCACAGCGGCTTTTGTCTTGATATATAAAGTCAACATATTACAGGAAGGCGTTTGTTAATGACAAATTCAGATAGGACAACTGACATGGCTCCATATATTCCAGAATATTTTGCTTTACATAACTAATGCAGAGCTGCAGACCATATAGTTAGCTTGTAGGGTTCTCAGACAACATCACACACAAGGTTATTTCACGGAATGTGTGTCCTTTCCATTTTAGTTATAGAAACTAGTCTGATGTGACGTAAATGACACAATATTGGAGACATTGACTCAACACCCTCCTGCTCCCATACAGAAGATTATTTCAGAAATTGGAGATTAGATTTTAGAAGAGTAATGGTCAAGTTTCAATGTCAGAGTCAGTTAAACGGCAGGAAAATCGCATATTAGTTTTTGTGAGGTGATCTTTCAGAGAAAATGCAGGTGGAGACAAGCCATTTTTAGGGGGGTTGGTCCCTTCAATGCCATTTTTAGTAGGGATAAAAGTTATCTACCACATATTTTATGTATTATAATTTTTACTAATACCCTAGTCAATGACATTTGACCTCAAAAAGTGCTGCATATATCACCCTGTCAACATGATTAAATGTTAAACACCCAGGGTATAAAATAAGCGTGCAACGATCCCAAAATGTTGAGACAGACCTCTCATTGCACCTGAAGATATTTGATCACTTACATGTTAACTGCAATTTTAAATTGCTATCGGACATGAAATTTTAGTAAAACTTTTGGTCGGCATTAAAAAATTTGATTTAACTCTCAGCAAAAAATTAATTCAGCTTCCTATATTTCTTCCAATCTGTTCTTTCATAGGGGTAATTCCATGTCAATTCAACAAATGGCTCCTGTTTCAGAATGCCTTGAAAATTTACAAGAATCAGGGTTTCTCACCAGAAAGAAAAAATCCCAAGTAATACTGTCCCTGAAATTTCAGTAAAAAATGTGAATAAACTACATTTTTTCGACAACCTGTGAAATGGACACAAATGCACTGAGGTGGCAGAAACAATGCGTTATGACACTTGGCTACATTAAAAACATGTTTGCCTAATTGCAAATCTCAGGTTTTGCACTGATTGAGTTACACACCTTCAAATTTCTGGACTTACAAAATTTGACAAAAATCACAAATTGTTCATGAATTATTTTCAGTGAAACTATTCAAGACATCACTTCATCACTTAGGATTTGTGCTTTCTGGAGAGAAACCTTGATTCTGATACATTTTCAAGGAATTCTGAATCAGTTGAGAGGGAAAATGACACGGAATTACCCATAGTATTTCAATGGTTCCAACAACATTTTTTGTTATTTTCTCTGAGCTTCCAAATGGTTTCATGAATAAATTTATCTCCTCAATTTTTACCAGAACAAATTGTGATCAATAGACTTCTGTACAAATTGTTCCACTAAAGTCCTGTCATGTTCAAATTTGGACTGGCATTTGTTTAACTACAGAAGAAAGACAGTTTGTTGTTTTATTTACTTCCGAAGAATAGAAATGTAAGCAGGAGAGCTCAATCAGACACACACAAAAAAAGATAGGGGAAGCTTGGGAGAGTTGGGCCGCAGGGAGGGTTGGGCCACCCTGATTTTTGAGGAAACTAAAATTTTTTTGAGAAAGCTGCAGCCACCAAAATTTTATAAAAATAAAAATCTTTCAATGGATGTAACATTTCTGGCTAATTTGCTTGTCACAATCTTTAGAGAGAAGACAATTCAAATTTGGATGAAAAACTGAGCCATGTTACGAGTTTTTAATTGCCTGTCAGACAACAAGGACTGAGGAAATTTTCTATGGCATGCTTGGTAGGCCTAATTATTCAGTTGTTATTACCATATTTTGGAAAATTATCAGACAACCTGTTTTGTCCTAATTGGGAAAAATGGTGGAATGGAGGAGAGTTGAGACAGTGCCAATACTCACCCCACATGTGTTGCATTTACCCAGATTTATTTTTATTAAGACAGAAGAACTTGTCTAGAGCAATTTTCAACAGAGATTGAGTATTTTTAGGCCTTAATAATTATTCATGGTCTAATAAAATTAGATATCAGGAAATCTAGATGGGGAGAGTTGGGCCATCAGGCCGAGGCTTAAGTCTGACAGCAAACTAGAGTTGCAAGAGGCCTCAATTCAGGATTAGTGACTTCTATGACCACCGCACTACAGGTTAAAAATATTATGGCCCTAAGTACAGCTTTACCAAACCTGATATATTGCAATGGCCCAAGTCTCCCTCCTGATTGGCCCAATTAAGTCCCCCACTTGATGGGGAGGGTTGGGCCAATTTTTTTCCAATTTTCATGGGGCTGTAGCTCATGTGTTATTGGGCATATATCAATACAAACCTAATGATATATTTCTGAAATATTTCAAGATACAATACATGCATTAAGCATGTTTATATAATCATTACTGCTAGCAGGAGGTACAAGAATGTAAAAAGCAGCCCAACTCTCCCAAGCTTCCCCTATGCAAAAGCCCATCAACAAGCTGTTTAGACACATAATTATAATAATAATAATAGTAGTTTATTTGTATAGCGCTAGATTCAATTATATTGCTCTCCAGCGCTGTATCCAAAAGATTATTTATAGTATTTTCTGAATAAATGAGTCTTCAGATGTCGCTTAAAGTTTTCCAGTTTTTCATGTTTCCTCATATCATCCGGGAGGCTATTCCAGAGTTTTGGAGCCGATCTAAAAAATGCTCTGTCAACAAGGGTGTTGTGGTTTTTAACATCTGGAATGGATAAGATCAAGCAGTTGCGTAGATTATGACCATTTTGTCTAAGAGCAAGCAGTTCTTCAAGGTACTTCGGAGCTTGCCCATTCAGCACTTTCCAGGTTAGAGTAAGGATCTTGTGTTCGATACGTGCAGGGATTGGAAGCCAATGGAGGTCGCGCCTGTGTTTAGAGACGCTGTCGTATTTACCTAGTTTATTTATCAACCGGACTGCACTGTTCTGGGCTATTTGCAGTTTATTCTCTAAGGCTTTATTGACTCCAAAAAGTAGGCTATTGCCATAGTCTAGGTGTGGTGTGACTAAGGCATTCACAACAGTCTTTAGATCCCCAGTCGGCAAGCATTTGCGGATCTTTGCAATGTTCCTAATGTTGAAATAAGCACTGCGGCACATTTTGTTAACTTGTTTTTCCATTGACATATTTGCATCAAACATGACACCAAGGTTGCGAACACAGGGTACACTGTCTATCGAAGAGTTGTCGACAGTGATTGAACTGTCTTTCAAGCTGTTTAACTGTTTCCTAGAACCCATGATGAGAAATTCAGTTTTTTCACTGTTGTTGCAGAGTTTATTGTCATTAAGGAAAGCTCTTATCTCGTCAATACATTTTTCCATTCTTTTGAAAGCATCTGTTTGCCCGGTTGGAGATTTAGGTTTAAAGGCAAGAATTAATTGTTCATCATCAGCATATTTCTCGCATGTACCAAGTTTTGGCGTGCAATTTCACTGATCGGGGCAATGTAAGAATTAAACAAAACGGGTCCTTGTTTGGAGCCCTGTGGAACTCCATAGGAAAGAGGCACTGCTTTAGATTCCGAGTTCCCAATGATTACTGACTGTGATCTGTGTGACAGATAAGAGCGGAACCATGCTAAAGCTTTTCCTTGAATACCATATCTATTGGCAAGGCGGCTTTGTAGGATATCATGGTCAATGGTATCGAATGCGGCAGACAAATCAAGCAAAACCAGCATTACCATATCACCCTTGCTCATGCTGTGCATTATGTCATTGTGGACTTTTGTCAGGATGGTTTCAGTGCTGTGATGCTCTTTGTACGCAGATTGTCTGTCATCTTGCAGGTTGTTAGCTTCTAGATGTTTTGTGTATTGGGAGATCACTGCGCCTTCTATCAGTTTGCCAAGGAATGTCAGATTAGAAACTGGTCTGTAATTCTTTGGTATGGTATCCAGTCCCGGTTTTTTCAGTAGGGGTTTGATGATAGCATGTTTTAATATTTTAGGTACATGACCAAGTGATAGCGATGCATTGATTATTTTAGTGAGAATGGGAACAAATTCATCTATACACTCCAGTATGATCCAAGTAGGTAGTGGATCTAAGACACAATGTTTAACTGCCATTTTTTTGATGAGCGTGAAAGTCTCCCTTTCTGATAGACTAGTGAAGTCAGACAGTTTTGTGCAGGAGAAGTCGGTACGTGACTGAACATAGTTTTTGGCATTAGTCTGGTTACCTAATCTGTTCCTGATGGTTTTTATTTTGTCGTCGAAGTAGGTACTAAATTCATTTGCCATATCCAATTCATTGGTATAATTTGGTAGAGGCAAGTCCTGTTTGCGGTTAAGGCATGAATTGACAATTTTGAACAATGCCTTAGAGTTTCCCTTGTTGCTGTCAATTTTCTGTCTGAGATCAGCCGATTTCAGCTCTTGTAGTTTCAAGTTTAAGCTATTTCGTTTTTGTTTGAATACATCGTAATCTACTGGACTCCGAGTACGCCTCCATCGTGCCTCGGCCCTTCTTTTCTCAATTTTGTAGGGTTTGATGTCTGAGTTATTCCAAGGAGTATTACCCCTAAGACGGATCACCCCAGTTTTGAGGGGAGCATGTTTCTCTAGAATTTCGAGGCAGGTGTAGTTGTAGGACTCGATCGCGATATCCAGGTCCTTGATTGTCGTTATATTTGATCCTATTTGTAAGAAAGCATTCTCAAAGTCAGATTTAATTTTTCCTAAATCTATAGATTTGGTTTTACGGTATGTCAGTTTTTTTGTCGGGGCTGGCTCATTTTGTAAGTTGAAATTAAAGAGAATGCAATTATGATCGGAGTTGAGGTCACTGGTCTCACAATTATAAAGTGAAGAATCACTTCTGGTGATAATAAGATCCAGCGTATTGCCCTCCCTGTGGGTCGGGCCTTTGACATGTTGATTTAAATCAAACATTGCAAGAATTTCATTGAGTCTAGTAGCCCTCGGATCTGTGGACTTGTTCATATGAATATTGAAGTCTCCAACAATCACAAACTCGTCACCTTTGTTATGATAGCATGAAATCAACTTGGTGAACTCATCAAAGAAGTCATTCATACTGTATCTATTCATGCTTGTGGGCTCGGGTCGGTATATTATTAATAGAGTTACCACCTTTGATCTTACCCTCAGTCTTATAACCATATGCTCAAAAGACTTGAAATCATCAGATTTGATTTGTTCAACACGCAAACCGTTGCGAGAGAGACTGGCGACGCCACCACCGGGCCTGTTCATTCTAGGTTTCATCAGTAAGCGTTTACTATTGTTGCTTTCCATTTCTCCAATCTCAACAGTATCATCCCATTTAAGCCAGCTTTAATGTACTGATATTCAATTCCATAATTTAAGATGATATAATATTTCATTTTTCAATTGAGTCATGCATGAACGCTGGCTCTTGAGAACGCCGATTGATCACCCTTAGTTCTCACGAGACAATATGTGCAGTGATCAAATTTTCTTATTTTATACCCTGTAAACACCGGAGACAAGAATTTCAGCTTTAGCAAATGTTGACCCATGTTACGTTACTGTCATAATGTTTGTCCCCGGATCTTTAAACTAACATTTAGTGGCTTTATTGTGACATTTTGAAAGAATTTCTTCCACAGTTCTAACACACTGCTCTCCCAGCATGGCTATGGCTGCATTAGCCTGGTCTTCTGGCCTGTATGCATTCACGTAGCAGGGCACCAGACTATAGCTAATCATATCAAAAATCAAATGGAAAATATTTCATGTGACATGTTATTTACTATTAGCTGACAATGAAAAGAAAGCCTAAAGAAAAACATACCTTAATTCCTGTTCACATATCAAGTATTCCCTTAGAAGTGAAAAAAAGGAGGTCAGCATATACTTTATACTTCAAGAATGTCCATTTATCACATGGAACTAGGTTACATCAACATGTGTTAGAAACATGACACACCTTGTAGCAGTCCTGTTTGATGTTAACTGTAAAAGTTAGCTGTTATCAACAACTTGTTTATACTAAATTTGTCCTAAAAGCATCCTAGTGCCAGCTAGATCCAGTGTTTACAAATCCGGTAGAAAGAATGCAGGAAGGAATGAAGGAAGGAATGAAGGAAGGAATGAAGAAAGGAATGAACATAGGCATGAAGGGAGGAATGTAGTGGGGGAAGGAAGGGAAGGCCTCGAGATAGATAAACAGATAGATAGACAGCTAAACACATAGATAGATAGATCGATAGATCGATAGATAGATAGATAGATAGATAGATAGATAGATAGATAGATAGATAGATAGATAGATAAATAGATAGATAGATAGATAGATAGATAGATGCAAGAAACTCTTAAAAGTGCTTGCATGTTTTTTTTAAGGAATAGCAGTGTTGCCAATCGTAAATGAGAGAGCAATAACAAGCTGGTAAATTACTCCTGGGCAGAAAGACAGCAGAGTAAAATCAAAGACAGTTGGATAGTTTTGGGTCAGTGGGATAGCCAGGAAACGCGTATTTAGCCAAGACAGCATTGATCCTGTGAGCCAAGATTTGACTGAAATATTACACGGAGGGATATACATTAACTACGGATACATGTGTGATTTACCCATAGGACTCAGTCCGGGCAGCGCATCATGAACCGGTTTCCGGTTATGACATTTCTAGTTTTGCAGCATTTCGTGGAATCTGCCCTAGACCACCTGAAATATTTGTTTATCACACAAAGCCTATTCAAGTAAGTGATACAAATAGTTGAAGTTTTCTCTATTGTAGAACTTCCCTGATACATAGGAAATAAAATCCATGTAGACATTTTTCAGCTGAGCACCTATTTTTTTCTTATATTGAAATATTGACATGGTCTAAGCTTTCGTCCACTACTGTACTGCACAAACTTGGGGGACGACAACAGTTGTCTGAAGTTTGAAGATCAAGATTTCATGTAAGGCAAACATATCAGCGTATTTTTATGTAACGTAGAACGATTATAGGATAATTTTACCATTTTCTGCTGCTTTCATATTATCTGTTGTTTTTATCTTTATTGTTACTTAATTATTGTATTGTGTATTTGAAGGGCATCAGTGCAGTCATTGACTCCCCCCTTAAACCCCTGAGATTAAGAGTAGAATTATGTGACAATATGAGCCCCTGAATACCGAAAGATCCCATCTTGACAAGAGGCAGAGGAGTTTGCCCTGATGTCCTTGCCCCCTCCCCCAATAACCAAGTCTGAGATCATTAATTTTAAAACTAGTGAAAAAAAAGGTTCATAGATCTTTTTTGATAATTAAAAAAAAAAAGCAACAGTGCATAAACAACTGTAATACAATATGGACTGGTGGGTTTTGTTTCAGTTTGATATCTGATATCTATGACCTTTTTAAAACCTGAAATTGACCTCAACTGAAGTCCATTGTATATCATACTCTGGTTGGTGAAAGCTATTATGTCGTCAGATTTAAAATAAGCTCAATTATATACGTAGACTTCATCCATATCTGATTAACATATCCTGACTGAAAAATTATCTGAATTGCCTTACTGAATATAATATAAGTAGTTAGATTCCTTTAAAAATGTAAACAAATATATTTTTTAGTACCATCAAAACTGCTTCTTTTGTTTACGAATCAAGCTTTGCAGGGCTCCCCTCTAGTAGCTTTATGCTTTACTGTCAATTACAGCCTGTACACTATATATGCAAGCAGAGTGAACTGTTGCTCCATGAAAATGACACTTTGTGAATCATAACAGTGATGATTTGTCATGGTTATACCTAATATTTCCAAAGTTAATTTGATTTAAGGAGATGAGTCCCACTTGTTGGTGACAGACAAACGAAAGGATTGTGCATCTGATTTTTACTCTGACAAAAAACTGAGTCCTATTCATACTCTTCTCACCACCCTGCCACCTGGTGGTGCACAGCTCCAGTAGCCAGTCATCGCTGAGGAAGATGACAGATTGGTCACCGAAACTGTCCAGGTACAGAATCTTTGGATGTTGTTATATGAACATTTAAATCATTACTCTTGAACAGGGCTGTTAACAAGTACTTGAGTACTTAAGTACTTCTGTACTTAAGTACAATTTCTTGAGTACTTGGAATGTACTGGGTACTGGAAGTACTGAACCCAAAAGTACTGTACTGGTACCCAGTACTTTGAAAAAAGTACTTGAAATTTTAAGTACTTTTTAAGTACATTTAAGTACTTTCAGTGAAAAAAAAAGCCAACATGACAGCTTATACAAGCAATGTTGAGTGAAGTGGTAATATTTTCCAAGACAATTTGTGAATAAATGACACTTCATAAAATCATAAATTTCATGTAGGCCTAGTCTCTAATAACTGTTACTTTATAAAAAGAAATACATTTGAATAATGCAATTTATATAATAAATAAACAAATAATTTATTTTGCCTCTTAGAAGATTTTTATGGAAAACGGATTCATTGGATAGTACAGAAATATAGCAATTAGTCAATTGCAATTTATGCTATAGAGGAACTCTTAAACCTGTCAAAGCCAATTAGGAAGGTGATTGCAGTTAGACAAGTTATTACAGAGTCACTATCTGAGTAGTCCAACTCTGTTGCTGAACTAGCATCTCAGTTCTGCTGTAAATATATGATCAACATTTATATATAATTATATAATTTTTATTTCAATAAAAGGTAATATAACTTTGATTATCAAAAAATAATTTATCCATAATGTATTAATTGTGTTACACCAACTGAATTTGTTTGGTTAACCTTTCAAGAATAAATGTGGTTATGATAATTATTTGAGCAATAACTTTTTTTCATGATGCATAATTTTGAAAGTATGCTGTAGGCCTATACATGCATAAATTAAGTAATTATTCAATCAATTTCAATGCCATCTTTTGGAGGGGTTTTTCCATGTTCATTGAGCCATGTAGGCGTGAATGCATTGGCCTATTGTCTTCAGCAAAGAAATTGGGTCACTGCATGTACCTGACCTTGTACACAGGTGTCAGAATCACCATCTTTAGAATTGGACAGGGAACTTTCACAATAGAATATCAATTTTCATCCATTATACCATTCGATGCCTCTGTCAGCCAATCATGAGCCAGTATTTCACTGCAATAAAACCCATATTCTTTGTTGTCCAGTTATCCTCCCATGGGAGAATAATAAGTGAATTAAGCTGTGAAAAACCACAGCAACAAATGACAAGTTTCAGTTTTGTCTTATGGTATAAGCCAGTTATTCATCACGGGATCGACAATATGTGTTTATCACAGCTCGGGCTAACGCCCTCGCTGGATAAATCACATATTGCCTCTCCCTAGGTGAATAACCTATACTTACTTGCTTAAACATTATCTGTGTCAACTTAAGGAACTAGTTAGAATAAGATATTCATATTTTAATCACTGGTTTTTAACTGAATAAGCCAAGGGATTGGCTTATTCACAGTCAGTTAGTCTGGGGGGTCACTCTCAGTTGGATACAAACATTGCATCTATCTATCTATCTATCTATCTATCTATCTATCTATCTATCTATCTATCTGTCTATCTATCTATCTATCTATCTGTCTATCTATCTATCTATCTATCTATCTATCTATGTATCTATCTATCTGTCTATCTATCTATCTATCTATCTATCTATCTATCTATCTATCTATCTATCTATCCATCTATCCATCTATCCATCTATCCAACGTACAAGAATCACTAAGTTTTATCAATTTAATCTATAATTTATCTCGCAAATTTTTTTCAAACAGAATGAGTGTAATTGCTGATACACAATATTGATTAAGTGAAAATTGTATGATCGGATGATAGTGTTACTTTTCATTATATTTTTAAAAACATTGCGATTTTGTTTTCGACAATGGTGATTCAATATGTTGGACATCAAAAAGTACTGGGTACTGGACTTAAGTACTTTCAAAAGTACTGGGTATTGGAATTAAGTACAGTGATTTAAAAAGTACTGGGTACTGTACTGGGTACTGGGAATATTTGAAAAGTACTGTACTGGACCTGCTCTTGAATCAGTTAATACAAATCAAATGGCCTTCTCTTGATCATGAGTAATTAAACAGCCTCTATGTTTCCCATGTTGAATGAAGACCAGATGACACTTCATCAGCTATTATGACTAACAGAGTGCCAAAATCTGTACGAAGCAACACTCATTTTTGCGTATGAGGTTAACAGACTGCAAACTCACTTATCATAGAAAACACACAATTTCATGAATTGAAAATGTGTACTAAACTTAAAATCAGTTTATGATGAATAACTGAAAGTTTGATTTGATTTATTAAATTCCAAACATCTTTTTACAGAAAAGATATACATCGACATCCACAATTTAAACACAGAGCTCTATCAGAATGATTCACTATGCATTTAGAGATATACAGATAGATACAGTACACTGGGTTTTCCAGATTAGTCATGCCCTGTGGCTGACCCAACTCTGTTTCCAACACGAAAAACACTGTCAGCGGACACAATTAACTCCAGTTTTACAGAAGGGTATTTTAACTTTAACCCTCCTAATACATCACATGTCTGTGAAATATCGAGATAATTATTGGCTCCGCCCCTGGGCGAGAGCTTATGTGACGAGTCAGGTCCACATTCCTCTGTAACGCGGTGCACAAGTTCCTGACAAAATTCAAGATCGTATACAGCTGTCCTTTGGTACCATGTTTTCAAATCACCAAATGACTAGTGCTGGTGTGTTGACAAACACCAGCCACACTCCAGGCCAGGCCAGATGTCACGTGATCTCTCTGAGACTTGAGCTCAGTTTATAAGGTAGCATTGGTCTGTGCTGCTGATCTAGTTGACCATAAAAATAAATTTGGCTTGGCCTTACAACCATTGGCTTGGCCAGGTGGATTGGTAATTTCTATTTTTTTGGCACTTCTAATGCACAAACTGGAGCCAAAATAGAAAAGAGCCCATGTGGTTTCCACAACATGTGCACACACCAACATACAAGCTGTATGGATTCAATGATAGGTAATGAGTCTAAAAAGTGTTACTATGATAATTTTCATTGTGTCAACACTACTAGCTTCATTCCAGTTGTGACAATTTAGAAATATGTTTGGTCCTACCTGGCCTTAGTGGTGTTTGTGTAAGAATGTAGTGAACTGTATTCACTCAGTCAGCAGTGGTAATCCAAACACATGGGCCATGGCCATGTCCTAAACTGCTAAATTCCATGCCAATTAACTGAATTATTCCAACTCCACATGCAAAGCAGGATATAACTTCAATGTCAGACTGGTAATTTCTATGGAGCAATCATGAAGATAGGTCCATAGAATGACTCAAATAACCTGTTATACAGCTACACTTGGCAGCATGCTGATGCTAGTCCAAGAATGTGTTGACATATATTTAGGTTTGACCTGCATTGTTTTACCCTAAAGCCCACTCTGCTACTGTGCTGCTGCAAATCACTGCACTGAGATGGGGAATGCAAGAGGGGGGGGGGGGTTAACTGCTCAGGGTATAAAATAAGAAAATTTGATCAATGCACATATTGTCTCGTGAGAACTAAGGGTGATCAATCGGCGTTCTCAAGAGCCAGCGTTCATGCATGACTCAATTGAAAAATGAAATATTATATCATCTTAAATTATGGAATTGAATATCAGTACATGTGTCTAAACAACTTGTTGATGGGCTTTTGCATAGGGGAAGCTTGGGAGAGTTGGGCTGTTTTTTACATTCTTGCACCTCCTGCTAACAGTAATGATTATATAAACATGCTTAATGCATGTATTGTATCTTGAAATATTTCAGAAATATATCATTAGGTTTGCATTGATATTTGCCCAATAACACATGAGCTACAGCCCCATGAAAATTGGAAAAAAATTGGCCCAACCCTCCCCATCAAGTGGGGGACTTAATTGGGCCAAACAGGAGGGAGACTTCCAAGGGCCATTGCAATATATCAGGTTCGGTAAAGCTGTACTTGGGGCCATAATATTTTTAACCTGTAGTGCGGTGGTCATAGAAGTCACTAATCCTGAATTGAGGCCTCTTGCAACTCTAGTTTGCTGTCAGACTTAAGCCTCGGCTTGATGGCCCAACTCTCCCCATCTAGATTTCCTGATATCTAATTTTATTAGACCATGAATAATTATTAAGGCCTAAAAATACTCAATCTCTTTTGAAAATTGCTCTAGACAAGTTCTTCTGTCTTAATAAAAATAAATCTTGGTAAATGCAACACATGTGGGGTGACTATTGGCACTGTCTCAACTCTCCTCCATTCCACCATTTTTCTCTAAATCCCAATTAGGACAAAACAGGTTGTCTGATAATTTTCCAAAATATGGTAATAACAACTGAATAATTAGGCCTACCAAGCATGCCATAGAAAATTTCCTCAGTCCTTGTTGTCTGACAGGCAATTAAAAACTCGTAACATGGCTCAGTTTTTCATCCAAATTTGAATTTTCTTCTCTCTAAAGATTGTGACAAGCAAATTAGCCAGAAATGTTACATCCATTGAAAGATTTTTATTTTTATAAAATTTTGGTGGCTGCAGCTTTCTCAAAAAAATTTTAGTTTCCTCAAAAATCAGGGTGGCCCAACCCTCCCTGCAGCCCAACTCTCCCAAGCTTCCCCTATCTTTTTTTGTGTGTGTCTGATTGAGCTCTCCTGCTTACATTTCTATTCTTCGGAAGTAAATAAAACAACAAACTGTCTTTCTTCTGTAGTTAAACAAATGCCAGTCCAAATTTGAACATGACAGGACTTTAGTGGAACAATTTGTACAGAAGTCTATTGATCACAATTTGTTCTGGTAAAAATTGAGGAGATAAATTTATTCATGAAACCATTTGGAAGCTCAGAGAAAATAACAAAGAATGTTGTTGGAACCATTGAAAAACTATGGGTAATTCCGTGTCATTTTCCCTCTCAACTGATTCAGAATTCCTTGAAAATTTATCAGAATCAAGGTTTCTCTCCAGAAAGCACAAATCCTAAGTGATGAAGTGATATCTTGAATAGTTTCACTGAAAATAATTCATGAACAATTTGTGATTTTTGTCAAATTTTGTAAGTCCAGAAATTTGAAGGTGTGTAACTCAATCAGTGCAAAACCTGAGATTTGCAATTAGGCAAACATGTTTTTAATGTAGCCAAGTGTCATAACGCATTGTTTCTGCCACCTCAGTGCATTTGTGTCCATTTCACAGGTTGTCGAAAAAATGTAGTTTATTCACATTTTTTACTGAAATTTCAGGGACAGTATTACTTGGGATTTTTTCTTTCTGGTGAGAAACCCTGATTCTTGTAAATTTTCAAGGCATTCTGAAACAGGAGCCATTTGTTGAATTGACATGGAATTACTAAAATTTTATGTCCGATAGCAATTTAAAATTGCAGTTAACATGTAAGTGATCAAATATCTTCAGGTGCAATGAGAGGTCTGTCTCAACATGGCCATATTTTGTCACAATTTAAAATTTGATTTGGAATAAAGTGGTAAACAAGGCAACCCGCTATCGTTTGTGAGATAAAATCTGCCGTCAAAACCAACTTTCAATAAATTCAGAAAAAATCACAATTTTGTGTCACATGAAGTTGTGTTGAGTTCTTAGTTTTTGATATTATACTGAACTCCTTGATCTGTTTTGCTTGCCATGTTGCCCCTCAGCAGATCAATAATGGCTATCTTAAAATTCATGAACTAGATGGTTTACTCTCAATCACATAGTTTTTAGGAGTAGTGTTTCAAAGCAGTTGCGCCTGCAGAACCAAAATCAGATAAGGTTGTCTGGGGAAAATCTCCTGCTGCCTCTCAGGCACAAGCATTAGTATCATCTGCCGGCCATCCCGCTCTATGGTCGGCATGATGCTTACCTCCTTAAAGAGCGAAAGGAAAGTGGGTAAGTCTTGGTAATTCCTTTGAATCAACAAACCTGCACAGATGCACCCAATTAGTACGAAATTACAGTAGGGTAGTCAATTCAGGGGACTTGCCAACCATAGTGTGTCTTTAGTGGTCAAGAGCACCAGGGCTGTGCTCTGGTTCAGAAGTGTTGTGAATAATTGTAAAGCCTGTGCTCTGAGGGAGTGTTTCAAGATAATATTATATATATTTAGCTATCCACGAGCAAGAATACATTCTTCCTGAATTGTATCTAGAAAATCTAATGAACAACAAACCAGTTACTCGAGACTATCTTTGAGTTATTAAGCAGTACAAATTGCCAAAACTGTCATCTGGCGGGCAAAAGTATTACATTTGTTGAACATATATTGTGGGGATTATGCAGTTCACCGTAAATTAGAGTAACAGGGTAATTTGATCACTGCACAAATTCAGATTGATCACTGCACATTTCAGATTGATCACTGCACATTTTGGGATCGTTGCACGCTTATTTTATACCCTGTAACTGCTAAAGGTAGGAATCTGGAGGGCTAAATATGTGTCATGAGTCAGGCAGACCACAGGGGCCATTCAGCTTGGTACTTAGTACAGTTTCCCAGGTCTGTGACTAACCAAGCAACACGCCATTTACATTGCCACAATTACATAAAAGATAGATAGATAGATAAGTAGACAGATAGATAGATAGATAGATAGGTAGACAGATAGATAGATAGACAGGTACATAGAGAGGTAGATAGACAGATAGATAGACAGATATAAATAGACAGATAGAAATACACAGATGGAGATAGACAGATGGAGATATACACACACGGACATGGATGGATGGATAATTGGGGCTTTACGTCCTGTATTTATACACTTGGTAGGCTAATTAGGAGAAGGACACGGCAATGAGGTGAGAGATGATTGAAACAGCCGTCCAACATAGGCCCAGGTGACCCGGCAAGAGCTGGATTCGAACCCTGGACCCAGCAATTGTCCAGCGTGCTACCACTAGACCAACCCTCCCCCCAGACACACGGACATAGATAGATAGATAGATAGATAGATAGATAATATTTTATGCAGCATGTGACACTCATCGGGTAATACTCTGGTTGGTTAATGCACTTTCGAGCTTTTTGAGCGCTACACTGCTGTTCCTTAAAATGCTGCTGTATTAAAGGCAGTTCTGTATATTTCATCCAAATTTTCGGCATAAGGCTTCCAAGAAAATATGTCAAGGAGAAATTTTTTTTTTTCAGGGGTGTCACTGTATCTTTTAATAGGAAAAAATACAATTTTTAGCTTAAAATATGAAGAAAAAGTTAAACAAAAGGCCGAGGGATGAATTTTAATGGTAGAAATGCAAATAAGGTGTCAAATAAAAGAAGAGAAGCAGCACTATATGATGCTGCAAGCGCTTTTTTGAATTTTTGATTTTAATCCCTGTTCCATGGGGTTTTTGTTGAAACTGAGCCATTTTTGGCATCTTTATTGGGCAAAAAAAAGTACACAGAACAAAATTTAAAAAAGCGCCTAAAGGATCACATAGTGCTATTTCTCTGCTTTCATTTGACACCTTATTTGCATTTCTACTATTAAATTCTTCCCTCGGCCTCTATTTTAGTGTTTTATCAGATTTTATGCTAAAAATAGCATTTTCCCCATTAAAAGATGCAGTGACCCCCCCCCAAAAAAAAAGTTTTTTCCCCTTGACATGTTTTATTAGACTCCTGATGCCGAAAATTGAAAAATATGAACTTTCCATCAGGCTAAAATATACAATTGGTATTTCAATCCCCAGGTACCCCCCCCACTCGAGACACCCTAGTTACGCCACTGCTAATAAACAGCTCTTGGGTTAAACTCATACCTCAGCATTACTACAATTTAGTAGTAAGAACAACAATGTGCATGAAATGCAACTACTCTCTCACAAATAAACAACCACATTCTCCTTCTAATGTGAATGGCATACACTTTTTACATCTGACAATTTGTCAAAAAGAAGCAGCTTTCGGGTTGGCGGAGCCATGTGCTCTCCGAGCGCCCGTTCTAGTTATGAATATGACTAATAAACACCGTCTTGTGATAGAGTTGGTCGGGGCAAGAAGCCCTGATTAGGTGAGACCCCCCCCCCAGGGTTATATATAAACATTTTGGTGCGTTTTCTTTTTGATAGGATTGAAGCTTGAGGCTTTTTAGGTGATGTCACAAATTTTCAGGGCAAACAGCACCAAACCGTAGTAGAAATTAAAGAAAGAACAAAAAAAGCATGGTTTTTGTAACTTTGAGTAATTCTTTGAAAGGGGTTGTCAGAAATAACTTTGGAAATATTTAAAAGTATAATGGATATCTGCATTGCTTCACTTTATGACCATCATATAAAAATGATTCTGATAATGTTTTTTTTCATTTTAGTTCAAAATATAGAGATCAAATTAAAATATGTCTGTTTGGGGCGAGAGGCCCCACAATGGTGCGTGAGGCCCCCTTCACTGGGGCCTCGAAGCGGCTTTAGGAACCGTTTAATAATGTGTGCTTTAACTTAAATCTTGATAGAATAGCTTATTAAGATAGAAAAAATTTGGCCCAAATTTAAGAAGGGCAAAAAATATTAAAAAATAAAAGTATGAACAGAAAAATCCAGAAATTCAGAAAGAGTAAATGGAATGCCTTAAAAATGATAGAAGAACACCAAGAAATAACTTTCAAGCAGAT
Organism: Platynereis dumerilii; assembly: GCA_026936325.1. Taxonomy (NCBI): domain Eukaryota; kingdom Metazoa; phylum Annelida; class Polychaeta; order Phyllodocida; family Nereididae; genus Platynereis; species Platynereis dumerilii. The sequence continues at coordinate 67,363,281 of JAPTHN010000004.1, read as the reverse complement.
TGCGCTCCATGGATAATAGGGGGGCTTCTTGCCCGATGGTTGGGTTAAGAAGACCATTTGCAATTTTTTTACAAAATGGCTGCATCTCCTTTTTTAAAATTGGTAGACATTTGTTTCACTAGTTATAGGAAGAGTCAAGTGATCCCTTCCTGACAGCATAAGCATTCAAATAATCGACCATAAAAAGTAGGTCGAATCACACCTCGAAGTAAAGGGGGGCTGCATGCCCTCGCTACTCTACATGATGAACTTTTTTCTTCTAAAGGATAAAAAGAAGGTAGTAGCGATTGGCTCAATTCCCAGTGATTCAATTGAGCAAAATATTTTCCTTGCCATTGTGGAGCTGGAGATTACTTTAGATTAATTGATTGATTGATTGATTGATTGATTGATTGATTTCTTTCTTTCTTTCTTTCTTTCTACCAAACATAACAAACAATACAACGGTGAGGTCACAAGTTACCCAATGAAGAAATTGACACTCCGTTTCAATGCTCGTTGCGAGGTCCCTGATGGCCACTAGTAGCTGAATGTAAGTACTCGTCATTCGTTCACTGTTAAACAAATGAGTTCAACTTCAACATAATCATCGATTACAAAGGCATTGTCAATTAAAGAAACGGTATGATTTTATTGTTGCAATAACATTTGCTATAAAAACAACTGATTGAACTTCCTCAATCATGTGAATGAGTGACCCATTGAACCTCAATGGTTGTACAAATTATTGATCTTTATAAAAATGTTAAAAGGATATAATATGACAGAAAAGGAATTTAGTGGGTTAGAATATATATACATTAAAATGGCGCAAAAACATACCAGCTACCAATCCGCCGTGTAACAATTGATGCACTATAACAAATACGGCTGACAAAATAGATAAGAACAATGGTTTATTTGCTCCCAAGTGCAGTTGAATATATTCATCTGGGTTCGATGTGACAGAATAACATACTTACATAATTTACATGAGATATATTTGCATCATAGCATTTTAGAGTACAAGCACCAAAATTGATTATATCCATCCAGTTTCAATGCGACAGAATAGTATCATAGTTCATGATATTCATGTAGTTTTATAATAATACTTAATGGGAGTGTGGTTCACAGCAATGAATCTCATGAATGTCAGGTCGTGGAAGAATACAACACGAGTCCGAAGGACGAGTGTTTATTCTTCAGCAGACCTGACACGAGTGAGGTTCATTGCATCGAACCACACTCTGATGAAGTTATATTTATATCCCACAACAAAAATAAACCTCTAGGCAAACATATCAATTATTTGTAGAGGCACAATTATGTTTGAATGGCCAAAAAAAGGAACCACACCGACCAATCAGAGCCTCAAAACATTGTGACGTCATCACATCATGTGAATCACATGGTTTTTTGCCTGAACTTCACTGTCTGTTGTGGGATATCAATGCGAATGTATAAAATATTTAGTAATTATATGCACAATTTATAAGACATGTATTTGAATCTGAGCACTTCAGACACAAGTACCATAGTTGCTCATATTCATCCAGTTTCGTTGTGACGGAATAATATACTTACTAAATTTACATCAGATATATTTGCACCAGGGCATTCCAGGGCTCCAAACCATAGTTCATAATAATGATAATAATTATTCAACCAGCTTCAATTTGATCGTCAGAATACAATATTTACAGGGCCAGACTTGAAAACAGTCGTTTCGCTGAATCTGTCACCCTGCCTAAATATATTCTAAATAAAAAAATGTACACAATTTACAAGACATGAAATTCTGCACCTGTGCACTTCAGAGCACACATACTGTACAACCCAATATTTTTTTCCATAACAAATGCTCACACATGCCGGCCCCTCCACTTCCTAGCACATCCACTACTTTGCCCTCCCTTGCTTGCCCTTGCCCTCCTGAGCAATTACACCAACCAATTTAATACCCCCGTCTGGTGTCCCCACAAATTGCAAAATGCTGATACTTCCTGATTTAACCGCTATTGGTGATCGGTTGGAATTCAAAAAATGTATTAAGTTTTACTGTGCCATAGTTCATCATAATTATCATCAAGTTTCAATGTGTATGACAAAAGAGAATTCGTTTCAATATTCACATTGAATGTATATGCCTCTGAGCACTTAAGAGCAAAAGCACCAGAGTCAATTATATTGATATTTACTGAAATTGGGATGTGTCTTGAAGCAGCCTCTGTTTATTCATCAAACATTCTTTATTCATTAAAAATACCTTCAAAGAACACATCATTGTCGAAATATCTCTTGTATTTTACTGAGTTTTTCCTTTAGATTGATTTCGTTCTCTCTTTTGAGTGCACGAAGCTTTTCATCTCTGTCCATTAAAAGTGCAACATATCTGTCACTTGCATATTGTAGTTCTCTTTTGAGTTCATCTCTGTCCATTAAAAGTGCAGCATATCTTTCACTGGCTTCTTGTAGTTTTTCTTCCATTTCTTTTTTCAGAGTTTCATTTTCTTTTTTCAAAGCTTCATTTTCCTTTATCCAAAATTGCTCTTGTGTTTCGCTAACTTCCTGTTGCTCATTTCCATTCTCATGTTCATCATTCTCATGTTGCACATTCCCATTTTCATGTTGCACCTTCCCATTTTCTCTTGTTTCATCCTCATCCTCACTGAGCATGTTTCTCTGGCTAGAAGTGACGACATAATATTGTTGCCTTAATTTTGTGACATCAATAGCTTCACCAGCCTGAAATTAGAGAGTGTCAACATTAGCAGCCACTAGTAAATTGTTGTCCACTTGAAAAGTCCAAACTGAATGATGTTATATCAAAAATGTACTTAATACTTTGAAAGCATGACATTGAGTATACTGTTTGTATGAGCTCAGATCTAAATTTACCTATATATCCTTGGTGTGGTTCAAAGCAGCCTATATTAAATATAAAGCTATTTAAACTGAGCAATTAGAAATTTATTAAGCTAGTTTTCAGAAAAAGATAAATTATTCAGGAAAAGCTCAAATTTAAATTACTTCAGTTCCAATTCCAATAGCTGATTTTTCTTTACTTTGATGACTGTTTTTCAAAATTACATTTGGAAATTTCAACTAAACACAATTTCATTGAAAGTCTTAAGGCCCGTAGGTAATATTATTTCATGTATGTTTGCTTCTGTTTTCTGTGTGAAAACATTCTTCTTAAAATATTTTTAATATTCCATTCATTCTGTACCTGAAGATGACCAAATAAAGGACGAAATATTGTACACAAACAATGTCTTTATTTGGAATAACTATTTTACAGTAACTATCCTGTGGGTCACTCCATTTCAATCAACCAATGGCCCCCACCTCACCACCACTGATTCTAGAAAAACGTTATGTTCACTTAGTTTATGGGGAGAAACTAACATTTCCAAAATTTCCAATGCCTATCTTCAAAATTGACATAGATGTGAATTTTTGAAAATCAGGAAAAATTGGAAAATATTCAAACTCATCATATTTTCTAAAGGGTGTATATATATTTTGAATGAAGTAAGATATAAAAATAACATGCAAGCGCTTTAAGCAGCGCATTCACTGTCACCAATAGAAATCCATTACATGCCCAGGAGGATACTGCACTATAAGGATTAAAATTACTGCGGAGGATCTCATTCGCATCTATGGGGTGACCAGGGATTTCAAAAGAATGGTTCTAGGTCTGGGCTTAGTATGAATAACAAGAAATTATTTTTTAAAGAAAGATAAGCAGGCTGAAGTTATGGTATAAATCATGGTTTTTATGTCAATCTTCATTGTATGAAAGTTTGGGGCATTCGGGCTGAGCTTCCACATCACATGTCTTCTCTGAGCCTCTTCTGCATTCCCAGGTGTTAAACATTCATACTCAGCTATGTCTTTCTCAAAATTAATGAAACCACTTTCAAAACTTTTCCCAATCTGGCTTCTTCCGCTGAAATTTTTTTTCTTCCCCAATTTTCCTGACAGGTGCTTCACCCTGGTGGGGAGGGTGGAAAATCACGCTAATGCAGAATTGCATATTCATGTACAACTCCCTTATCTTTCCCAGGCCATGTTGTGGGATCTTTTCAGATAAGAAACTGTGCATTCATATCATGCTCTGTTATGCAGATATACCTGTATTTCGCATAAAAAGCAATAATTGAAGGAGAAACCTTCAAAACACATGTTAACTCTCCAATGGCCACAACTTCGATGGTCACTAGCATGTGATTGGCCGATAGAGGTGTAGAATTGTAGGCCTAGAAAACTTTTTAGCAGACCAGTTCATGATGCGTGCCTATAATGCCTGTATGAAACTGTGTTGAATTTGTTTATATATCTGCCTACACTTCACACATGACTTTTGATGTTCTCCTCTTTCTTCATGCATTTCGTGACTTGACATTTTAGTTATTATTACCAATATTTACCCTTGGAAATACATTAATTAAATAAGTTGCGTAACAGGAGAACTTGTATGATATATATAATATGACATATATAATATTATAAAACTGTTCATTAAATTTTCAATGGAAATGTTAGAAAGGGGGAAAACTCTTGCAGAAAATAAGTAAGTCGCTGATTATCAAACAATAAAGCTACTTGAAAATGTATCTGAATGAATATTCCTTTAACATATTGTGTGATATTACAGATAAGAAGATACATGTATGCATAATCACCTCAATCAGTTTTTCATTGCCATCTCCTCCTTTCACTGCCACTATTCCTTTGTCATCCTCCACTATTCCTTTGTCATCCTCCACTATTCCTGCGTCATCCTCCTCTATTCCTTTGTCATCCTCCACTATTCCTGCACCATTCTCCACTATCCCTTTGTCGTCATCCTCATTGAACAGTGCTAGTTCTGGGGTAAAGAACTCCCCGCCCTTCAATGCCTCCACTTCCTCGCCACCGTGTCCATTGCCAACTGCCGCCTTTTGGTTTTCATAGAGTGTGAGGTGGGTTGCAAAACAAGGGAACAGCCAAACTTTCTCATTCTGGAGGCACTGATCCATGTGCCAACGGAGCAGCAATGGATCTAATGTCACAGTGAAGGGGTCAATTCCATGAATCAACATTGTTGCATTAGCTGAAGCAAACAAACCACAGTCTGAGGAGTCACCTTGACATTGCGGAACTAAGTATTCGATGTTTGATGCGTCACTTCCGATTTGATAAAGACATCTCAATTGTGGAAGAACTTCCTGAACACGCTGAATATGCTGATCGTCATGCAGAGAGTCATATAACACAATTCTCCCATTGCTTTGACAAGAAACCAGATAGTGATTGCTGGCATAATGAATTGCAGTGAATGATTCATCTGGAGCAACTGGTGGAATTATTGGGTTGGGCGACATGGCTTGAATATACAGTGCTGATGGTGCATGTAACCCACACAAGAGGGCGAACTTGTCCATGGTTGTTATGTCCAATTCACCTCCTCGTAGTATGTCATTTGGATCATAACCAGGCAGCTCCAGTGTTCCAACCATATCTGATTCACATTGAGGAATGCTAGAGTCACCATGTATATCTGAAAAAAGGTGTATTATCTTTGTTTTGTAATACTATTTGACAGCAAGGCCAATTATTGATTAAAAAGAGCATAATTCTATAGGCTACCTTGTACATCATTTGGGTCATATCCAGGAAATTCCTGTGCATCTACCAAAGCAGTTCCAGTCTTAGGAACACACGAGTTATCAGGTGGATCTGAAAGAAGAGGATTAGCATGATTTACAGATATTTCATTTGGGTCATAACCAGGGAGTTCTCTCGTATCAGCCACATCTGATTCACTCTCAGGAATTCTAGAGTCATCGAGCATATCTGAAAGGAGAGGATTAGCATGTATTGCAGGTGTTTCAGGCAGCTGGATGTCTTGGCCTAATAACCTATGCAACTAATTTATTGAAATAAAAGTCACTCCCTGAATATAGTCATCACTGCTAATAATTTGGTTATTTAATTGATTATAAAGACAAGAACACACACGTAAAATCTGTTGATTTCCCAAAACTACTCTCAACTCTTCCACTTGCATTACTTTCCTACAATTCTATGCATATTGTCTTTATTTTTTAATACCATGGACAGTGATGGCAAGGCCAATAATTGATTTTTTTTAAAAAGCGTAATTATATACCTTGTACATCATTTGGACCACAGCCAGGAAGCTGCAATATGCCAGCCACACCAGGAATGCTAGAGTCATCAAGCATATCTGAAAGAAGAGGATAAGCATGAATTGCAGGTGTGTCCAGGCCTATAACCTATAACAGCTTCTTTTTTTTTAGTTTTAGCACTCGCTGTATATTATCATCACTTTTATTCAACATGGTCAGAATGGATAAAGGGTGGTAAAAAAAACTTTACAGTAGATATGCTGTTTTCTAGACTGCAACAATTGATTGTCTCCATGGCGTCTGATTGTCAATCAAAGCCAAGTATGCAAGATATTTGGAAAATTGCTTAAAATGATTTAATAGGATCATCACTGTTTTAGATAGATAGATAGATTTATTGTTTTCAAAATGCAAAAAACATGCAATTATTATAAGTAATATACAGGATTATTGGCAAAATGCAGATTGACGGAGATGCACCCAAGTATAAAAATACCATAACCTCATGGTGGGTGCAGAGTAAAATAGGAGATAACTTAATAGAGATCTGGACTCAAGTCGAAAGTACTCGCTGCAAATAACAATATTAAAAAAATATGTTTAAAAAGTATATTTACTTAAAAGCATCAGTAGGCCCAGTTCTGAGAATTGCTTGACCATTATTAAGTTTCTAGATGAACATGTATCATAGATAAACATGCGTCATTTAGGTCTAATACTTTATAGCTATTAATATAAATCGTATAAACCAAATAAATATCATCAGTAAAACTTAATGATTATTGCAGAGCATTTTTTAAGGATTTTCGACTGGGAGATCAACGCAATTTCGTAGTGTCATGATGCGCCACACTTAGCGTCATGCTGCGCCACACTTATATACAGTGCCGCCTGTAGGTAAGTGAAACGCATGAAATGGTGCCATTGCATCAATGTTAAACATCCTTAGCAAAACTGCTCATGGAAGCATGAATTGTCATCAGATGAGAGGAAAACATATTGGGTCACATAGGCCGATATGTGAGGCATGTGGGATATTAATGGCAGCCAATTTTCTTTGCTGTAGTTGGAGTTAGGTATGGGTCAAAGTCTTTGATAAGTAAGTGAACCACCCTTCCCTATTAAATAACATTGGGCCATTGTTTCACTTACTTATCAAAGACTTTGACCCATACCTAACTCCGTCTACAGCAGAGAACATTGGCTGCCATTGTTATCCAACATGCCACAAATATCGGCATATATGACCCACCCTTCTGGACAATTTCCTTTGAGGAACGTTGGTCTGAGGAAGCATTAAACCTCCAATCCACATCGGACCCAACGTTTGAAAACTAAGCATTTTGTCGACAATTGCTTACGAGATTATTACGTACGTATATATCGTATTTATTGCGTATTTCTCCAACCTCTGATATCAACGTACCCCCACGTTGAAGGAACTGTCGTTATACGCCTCTGGGGCGTCAGGCGTTGCAGGCCAGCCCAGCGCGTTGATTCTTGCGCATGCGCAGAATTCGGAGGAGGCGGCCATTGCTGGACACGCTCATGTGGATTAGATTTATTTCGGTCTAGAACGCCACTTATACCACCGTAACAATTTATTTAACCATGGCCGATTGATTCTAGGATGTGTATGGGTCAAATGACTCCTTCGGATGGACTCTAGGTGTTGTGTATGCTTCACAATCAGCCTGTCAATTAGCGGTGTTTAACCAGTGGATTCACTGTACCAGGGAGGCGCCAGCCAGGGGCGGATCGCTCGGATGGGCCGGGGGACTGCCACGTTACTCTAGGCGGACCCAGCCACCCGGCCTGCCATGCCCTCTCAGAAAAAATGAATTTAATTTAATTTAATAAAGCCCTGGAACATTGGCCCTCGTTGTGGATGAATAAAGAATGCTCTCATTTTATGGCAGGATTTTTTTTAGGGGGGGGGGGGCAGATTTCAAGAATTTTTTTTAGGTCTTTAGGGGGATGATGGTTGGTTGGAGATCTGCAAGGAGAAAACACAAATTAAAGCAGTGAAGAGAAGAGAAAAACAGAGAGATAGAGAGAGCAGAGCCACGCAGCAAGCACTGAAGGTGGCTCCAAAATAAGCAGACTTTTCTTCCTTGTTTTACCAAGCAGTCTGCAGTCCATTTAGGGACTAAAATAAATAAGAATATTCACTTACCTTGTAAGGGATTAATGCTGCAACTCTGAAGAGTTGGAAAAATCCCAATCCAAATTGGCCTGCTGGATAGGTGGCATTCTGTTGCAAATAGGCTCATTTCAACTCCGGTCTCAACTGATTCTCTCTTGCTCGTTTTTGGTTGAGCAGTACTTGGTAAATTTTTTTTTGCCTATCAAATCTTTCGCATGTTAACAGATATATATATTGAAATTTTTTTTACTGGTGTTTCTACTATCTTTTCATGGCTTCATTCAATCATCACCAGCAAGCATCCTGTTGGAGTTTTTATATTATCCAAGTTACCAGATAGATTTGGAATAGGTATGGAATAGATGGCGCTACAAGGCTCTCTGAGAATCAGGATCCTAGGTTCTGCAACTTTGTGCAAACCTTCAACAAACCTTTGGCAGATACGTATGATCAGACGTTTGTCCTGAACATTATTTCAAACGTTGTCCATACATATCAAAAACACGTTGGAGTAACCTTGGAACTTACGTATTGCAAATGTGTGACCATACCTTTGATAAACCTATGAATCAAAGGTATGGTCATACGTAGTAGTCTAAGGTTGTAAAAACCTCTCAAATGAATGTTCGACAAACCTATGAATCAAAGGTATGGTCATACGTAATAGTCAAACGTTCTTCAAACCTCTTTACCAAAGGTATGACTTGCGTAACAGTCTAAGGTTTTAAAAACCTCTCAAATGAATGTTCAACAAACCTATGTATCAAAGGTATGGTCATACGTAATAGTCAAACATTCTTCAAACCTCTCAACCAAAGGTAGACTAACGTATGACTGACACGTTTAGCCAAACGTTACTACCAAACTGTATTCAAACCTCTCAACCAAAGGTATGACTTACGTGTGACTCGAACGTTAGGCCAAACTATAAAACAAACTGTCTGCCTACCTCTTACTAAGGTTGCGACCTACGTATGGTTTTCCATCTGCTTGCAACGTTTGGAAAATACCTTTGTCCTACCTTTGTCATACGTTGTTTGGCCCAACGTTTGATTCTAACCAAAATAATTACGTAGTGAAAGGTTTGATTTACGTTGCTGCTCGGGAGGGCAATATGTTTTCCTCTCATTGGATGAGAATTCATGCTTCCACAAGCAGTTTGGTGGAGGATGTTCAGCATTGATTCAATGGCACCATTTCATGCGTTTCACTTACTTACAGGCAGCACTGCATATGTCAGCAGCTGTCTAGATGTACAATTTATTTTAAATCAATTACAATATAATTGCATTCATTTGATCATTTGCTTGCCAGAGGATTTTCAACTGTGAAGCTGGCTGATAATTTAGACATTTCTCTGATTGCCATAAAAAAAGTTTTGACAATTTTTTTTTTTCCTCTGAAACCAGAAAGTATATATTACAGAGATATTAATGAATATTTTTGATATAGAAGTAGAAGCCTAGGTTTCTAATGTGGCCAAAAACTACAAATTAAAACTACCAAATGAGTAATTGATGAGAATCTCTGGAAAAAATTTGTCTCCCAGTGATGCTATTTTGGCAATGAATGGGAGACCAAATCTGTTCACTGGGAGACCATTTGGTCTCCCAGTTACTATGTTAACAAATGCACTGGATTATTGATTATAGACAAAATTGATAGTGGTTAAGGTAACGACCTTAGCCTCTCTTGATGCCTACTAGGTCAAAGTTAAGAGTATTTTGATAAAATACACAATGGATGCTATGGTTGTGCTATTCAACCCTGCTCACAGCTCATCAACAATTTCAAGTCAAGTAGGCATCCCAAGACAGAATGTATATGACTAAATAGGGAGGCACAATTCGACACAAAACTTGGAGTGCTAGACCAGATCAGCATGCATTTTGGCTATCATCAGATAAGTTGTGACAGAAAAAAGCTTTTTGTCAGTGTAAAAAAATGCTTATCACCATGTCAATGTCAAACTTGGATGCACAATTCTTATTTTTTATAATGTTAGGCCACACATAATGAATTATTAGCTTCTCGGACCCGCCGAAACAATAGATTTCTCGCCGATGGAAAAAAAAAATTGAAAAAAAAAAAAAAAAATTTTTTTTGACATTATAAAAAATATTTATTTCACCTTTTTTTTTGTCCTACTGACCGACCCTAGAAAAAGTGCCTTGAGAGGATCCGAGAAGCTAAAGATCAATTATGTGTGGCCTTACCTTCATTGCATGGGTCAGTGATGTCCCCTGACGCAACATTGCTCTCTGGGCCCACGTCGGTGTTGTCTCCAAGTGGTTCATCAATTGGACCTTGACGTAGAGTTGCAGTATCATAATAGGAGTTCCTCAGAAATCCATCTGAGGGATCATGAAGTGGTGCCCTCTCAGCCTTCTTGAGGACCACATCTGAGTTGCTCGAGACTGATTCATCAGTGGAATTTTGAATTGAGGTTGTGACATCCAGTGACTCTTCAATGGGGACTTCCATTTTGACATCTGGGCTTGAATCAGTTGGGAATACTTCGGTTACCATCTGTGTCAGGTGTAAGAAGGAGGAAAACATGACAGATCACATGGTATCCAGATAGACAACTCACTTTGCTCTGCAACTTTTAACCGAAGTGACTGTTAGCAAGGTTTTGCAGAATAACATTACCTTATACCCAAAATAAACCAAATATGACATCATGAATTGAATGGATAATGGCATCATTGTTTAGAGAAAGTATCTCAATTTTAGTAGATCATGGTACTAGTGCATGCAATTTTATGTACAGACCATAAGGCCACACATAATTGATTCTCAGCTTCGCGGACCCGCCGACACAATAGATATGCTGCCGATGGAAAAAAAAAATTGAAAAAAAAAAATTTTTTTTGACATTATAAACAATTTTTTTTTTACCTTTTTTTGTTGTTGTCCTACCGACCGACCCTAGAAAAAGTGCCTTGAGAGGATACGAGAAGCTAAAGATCAATTATGTGCGGCCTAAATCTTTACAATAATGCTATTGGTCTAGGAACACTTTTGGGTTGTTGAAATATGTTGTACTGAAGGCAAAACATCAAAGATGTCCAGTGCCATTTTAATGATAACTATTTGTCCTGCTTAAACTGTTTCTTGAGAACCATTAGCCACAAGAGGGCTTTAAAATTTGAAGAATTGCCATTACAACTGGTGGGAGTAATTTATACGTCTTTATACAAAAAAGTGAATGTTTGCTGAGGAAATTGCAAAATACTGGAAAAGATTAATTTATGATATGTTGCAGCACTTTTATGTCTTGCAGCAGAAAGGCTGTTTTAATTACACAAGTGTTTTTTGTGACACATGCATCTTTTCTGCCACTGGACAAATTCATAAAGTAAACTATTTGACCATTTTCATGATTGAAATAATCTAATCCTCCATCACTCTTACCCTCTCAAGCTTTTCCATGCGACTGATATTAGCTTGATGAAGTGCTTCAACCTCCTCCTCCAGCTCAGCGCATTCTGTTTTCTTCCTTGTGAGTTCCTCTTCCCTTTCCACAGCAGGTTGTTGTCCCATGGGGCCATTGTTCTTATCTCTTTCTTGTTCTTCAATTTCTCCTCTTATCCTAAACAGCACTGACTCCTTGCAATTCGTTGGTCTCAGCTCATCAAGGAATTTGTCAATCTCTTCACTCAACTCTTCACATTCTTTCTCTTTCTTATTGGAGAGTGCTGATTTTGTCTCATCAAGTCCAAGGAGGAATTCTGAAACATCTTTTTCCAGCTTCCTGCATTTACTTTCTTCTTGCGTGAGTCTGTCTTTCATCCATTCACCTCGAAAATTGTCAATCCTGATCGTCTGCTTTTTCACTTCCCTTCTCATTTTCCACAGCTGTCCACCTGGCACCTTCTCCGCTTCTTCATTCATCCTGTTGATGACTTCCTGCAACCTTGTCCTCAATCCAGCATCACCTCCTGGCTTATCTGTAAAATAAAAAGTCTGCTATATTTGCTCAAGCTTGTTAACAGCCGAGATCTTAGATTTGGCGCCACCACTAGATCATCTAATCTCCCATTAATACCTTACGCTCAACCTTCCTCTTTCTTCTCGGCAGTCCTACTCCTCGTACGTGAGATCGACAACCGCTTGTTAACAGTCAATTGGAGCAGTTACAATGAGTTATTTATGCTGTATTTTGCTTTTTTAGGTTCTTCATTTAACCTGTTTCATCACCTCGACAACTTTGTGGCGCATAAGCTGTCAAAATGGCAGACCCTGTGATGAACGTCAACATTTGCAAGTATTTTTGAGTAATTCGAGACATTGTCCATGCTCTAATTCTTGAATCCCTTGCTTAGTGGTGCCAGTGCTAACTCTTTTCTTTTTGTCTTGTACGAATTACGATGCATTTCTACCCTCGAAGTTCGCCCCTCCACATGGCGTCCGTCCTGGGTGGATCATCGATGCATGATTGTCTTTACTCCATTTTCTAGCTGCCACGGTTTATTTCAACGTACGTCCCACTGGGCGAACGCAATGGGCTCCATTCTGCACCTTGATGCCGCCAACCCCGCGAGCCGCCTCTCCCGGGCTTGTCTTTTCTTGTTCACGGCCAGGTCTTGCACTGAGCTTGAATAGGGAGGGGGGATAACCCTCCGGAGGCCAGCCCCCGGAGTAGCCTGCTGTCTTCCTCCTGGCCCCAGCCTCCTGGCTCGGGGGCAGCGGGAGGTCAGGTTGCCTTCTCTTGCATTTTGTGTCAATGCCCCTTTCTTGGTGCTTGCGGGTATCATTCCCTCCTCCACATTGTGAATCTGCACAAGTAAGCGTTGTCACTCTCTTAGATGAGTGACAATAGGTCAGTGGGCCATGAGGGAAGATAGAGTTTGGGTCCTCCCCTATCTGGATAGGCCCCATCTCTATGAGCTCATGGAACACAGACTTATTACTTGAGTTTCCCACCCACCTCATTTCAGAGGAATGTCTTTAGGACACCCTAGCTAATGATACTAGTTCCCTAGGTTCCTAATCTCGTCAGAATGTCTTTGGAATGAATGATTGCACACAAAAGTGACAAAACCAAGTGAAATGATGCATGTCATCTCTTCTTTTGAACCAAATTTGCAAAAAATATTTTTGTTCATTGCAAGTGAATACAGAACTCGATATTGTAATGGTACGCCTCTGACCACTGTTTAAAGTGTACAACTGATGAAAATATGGTACCATACGATAGAGTCGCCAAATCTTTTGATTGATAAACACTTAATGCTTTTAATTTCACATCAGGATGTCTAATACATAAATATCGATATATTGGTTCTGTTAAAATGTAACTGAATTGGTTTCTAGTCCAAAATTTAAGATTTTATGATTAAAAGGTAGCTTCGCGTGGAGCAAACCGTACACACTGTTAATATGCTTGAATTTGAATTCATTAAAATACAACTAGGAATGTCATTATTATCCATCCAATAACTATGTATCCTTCAATTTTTTTTCGAAGACTGAAAGCTTGATGTCATACTGAGACTGGGTGGATATTGGTCAGTAGAGGTGTGAGTAGAAAACCTGTATGTCATGCAAGGCTTTTTTGATGATGTCAAGCTATATGTACATTCTCATTGGTCGGGACAGTCAGCTAAATGACATCAAGCAGTTGCTCTTAAATTGTACTAAATTAACATGGTGAAGGCTCCCGTGTCATTATCATCTTTTTCAATAGCATACATGAACTCTCAAAGCATGCCATGTGATGCCAGGGTGGCTTGATTTGGAATTTTATTGGAAGAAGATGGGAAGTAGAAGAAGAACCTTCGTTTTATGATATGTAACAGAGAACATCTGATCCCAATATCTGTCCAGAATATTCATCAACTGAATGCATGTCACTCAGGTGGGGAAGGAGTTTAGTGAAAAGCTGTAAAACACAAACAAGACTTTAACTGCTTTAACTGTTTGTTGTTCCTAATTATACCAGCCAATTTGATTTGCTTGTCAGCATGTTGTCATGCTCTTCAGCTGCACACCACACAGAGCTGCCAGACCAATAGCTATCCTGAACCAGCATGACATCATCCTATTGGTCTGAGGAAAAAAAACTGAAGGATACATAGTTATTGGATGGATAATAATTCAATGGATCAAACATTACCGTAAACCAAAGCAAAATATCTGCTGAGACAGAAATATGAGTTACATGCATTTTCTTTATTGTTGTACTATACCTGATAAAGGACATGTCTCGTTAGTAAAGAAGACATGTGGGCTCAACTTCTCAAGGCATCTCCCGCATGTGTCCAGCACATCAATCACGTCATGTGCTTCAAACAGCTTATTGGTGTCATCTCCTAAAATACTGCCAAGTGTCATTCTGCATTCTCTTGTCACAAACTGAATGGCATCAAATATCTTCTCGGCCCAAAATCTCCCTTCCTCTGCAAGTCTCTCCACATCCTCCTCTGTCATCCATTTTGGGTCATTTGTGGTGAATTGTAGTTGTTGACGGAGGGCACCATATCTCTCTCCTATGACATTCCCACGGATGCTCTCGATGTCCCTTGGCTGCAAATAACAAGAAGCATGAAGTTCATCTGCCCACAGGATGAGGACAATTTAGATAATGTAGGAAATTATAAACACCATTTATCAAAAAAAGCTATACTGCTATGTGTCTATGAGACAGTCAAACAAGTCAAATTCTCTATCCTTTATGAAATTAAACACTAACTGTTTCACCCGCAAGTAGCCACAAGAGTGTGTTCTTCAATACATAGGACGTAATCTGTTTTTTCAGGAGATTGGTCCCACTGGTTTGATGCAGAGCCTGCAAAAGGAAGTAATATATAATTAGACTAGCATGATTGTGAATGTACAGGTAAAGAAAGCCATCATCTCCACTAATTACATTATGATTATTATAAGATTGTTTTTGACATGGGACTATTGGATTAACGCTAATAGTCAGAGATACACTGCCAGGGGCGCCACATTTCGGTGGCCTAAAATTTGGGTAACTTTGTGTATTTCTTTGTATACATGTCTTATTGTAATGTTTGAGGAAATAAACTGTTTGTTGTACCAAAATGGACATTTATTCTGTTTTATAATATAAAATAGTAATTCAGACAATAATTCATTACGGTGCCTTGTAAATCACATCTAAATGTCAATTTTGTAACTTTTGGAATTCTCCTCAACAATGAAAAAATAAAAAAAGTGTTCAGTGTGGGGTTTATACATAACTTCTTCTGCCAGAATTATAGAGACATAATTCTACAGTTGCATCAAAGGAGCTGATATCAGCTAGATTTTTAAAAAGGGAATAACCAGGGGTGCCGGAACAGGGCGGGGGCAGGGGGACAATTGCCTTGCTGCCCTAGTCCAAGGGGGGCAGGGGGGGGCAAAGTGTACCCTTTTGATTTAAATAAAACAACGTAATTCTGCCTTATTTTAGTACTTTTAAGCTCATTCTTCTGCCTTATTTTAGTAATTTTAGGCACATAGTATTAATTGTATTATAATCAAAATTATTATTGGCTCTATATCTAAATTTGTCGCGCCAAATTGACACGAATATGATTTACTCTTTATCATCCGACTGCCCCTGCCACCTGCATATCCTTCCGACACCTCTGGGAATAACTAATACTGTCTCAGAAGTGACTCAGAACCACTCCACACTCTCCTTGAGCATCAATTTTTAATGCAAGTGCAAATGTTTCTGAGATAACCAACTTCAAATGCAAATTCCTTCACAGCAAAGAACATTGAAATAAAATGCAAATCTTTCAAAATGATTCAAAGGCAAATTCAAATGCAAATGTCCTATTTTCAAAATCATTTTAATGAAAATGCAAGTACACTTTACTATTCAGTGACCTGAATCAAGCACACATTTGTCTCTGTGGGATGTTTGTTTTACCAAGAATTGCAATCGCACTAAGATTTCTGACATCTTTATCTGTCATTCAGTTGACTTGGACACTTACATCCTGCCATATTAACAGTCATGATTACGACTCACATTTTGCTGTCTGGTTGCAAAAGGGTAGGTGCAGTGTAATATATTATGCCTTGCATTTAAGCTCAATAGTATTGGTGATATTCATGCAAACTTCTGAGTCGCTCAGTGTTTTCAGCTTTGAGCAAAACTAGTAGACGTTAAATGCATCCCAATGTGCATCGGTCCAATCTATTCAGTCCCCAGTTAAAACTGCTCTGGATCCTTAATTATGTTAAAACTACAAAACTAAGCTATCTTAGAATGCTATGGATAATTTGAAAATAAATCACTTTATCTTGACAGAGAAATTATCTGGGAAAAATTGAAGAAAAATTCAGCATCACCAAAACCTCTATCGTGTATGTTTTATTCAACATTATCTGAAATAAACAGGGTGTAGTGGAACATTTTTCACAACCCAACAAATCGAATAACTCAGATATGTGAATTTCGCAAGGTAAACATACAAAGTATTAATTTTAAGGTATCACAGTTTTGGAATTATCTTCCTATAGAATTAAAAGACAAGATACATTTATCAATTAATTCTTTTTCCAATTAGCATCGAGAACTACCTTCTATCCCTTTACCAAAAAAGTTGTAATAAACCTAGTTGCTATGTATGCAGCAGCTGACTGCTACTATTAAACTTCGTTAATGTATACTCATTTATTTACAACTGTATATTGCTTAACCTACCACCGCTATATTCCTTCTGATATTAGACTTATATATTAGACTTATATATTAGACTTATATTTTATGCACATTTGATAACACAAGCATAAAAGGCAACTTACGCAATGAAAGAAAATACAAGGTCCACTGTTAGATATCTTTCTCCAAAGTTAAATTTGAAAATGTTTGACACACATATATTACCAATATTGGAGTAGAATAGTGAGGTGCGGTTCCCAGAAAAAGAAAATAATGATCTAGAAAAGGTGCAATTGAACTTCCTCAATAATATGCTTGGTGTCCGATGTCAGACACTAACGACTGCTGTCTTAGCAGATACCGGCAGATTTCCATTACTTGTCAGGCAACAATCCTCCGCCATAAAATATCTTGCTAGATTGAAAAATGGTGATTGCCCTTTACTCTTGCACTAATGTTTAGCCATTCAAATGCAATTAAAGGATAAAGGTGCACCTTGTTGGCTCGCAAGACTCGGCAAAATAGCTGCACATGTTGGTATTGACATTTTGAATTTTGACTTAAATAAATCAATTGCCATAATGTTTGATCACGCAAAAGACACTATGATGACTAAGATGAACGACAACTTAGAATATCCAAAACTTAGAACCTCTAAAACCTTTAAACTGGATATGCGAATTAAACCGTATTTCACCCATAACTTTCTTAGAGCTATTTACACTAATATAGCCCGCTTTAGACTAAGTTCTCATAACCTAAACATTGAACTAGGTAGGAACAAACGCCCTTATGTCTCAGCAGCTAATCGAATTTGTGAGAAATGCAATTTAAACCTTGTGGAGGATGAATTCCTCTTAATGACATTTCCAAAATGGCTGGATTCTAGAGATAAATTATTCAATGTACATGTAGCATCTAATTCGATCAATTGTTTTGTAGTACTCTTGGTAAATTTTTGCACATTGCATTAAAAATCGATAACCAATCATAGCACTTGACATATCATACAATTATCACAGCACCATTTCATTAATACAAGAACACCATTTGTAGAAGATATGATATACAATAAATAAAATGTACATGACATGTCTGCAGTAGTTTCTAAGAAAATGAATGGGTATGTACAAACAACTGTTATTTGCTCCTGGAATCTTAGTGGTTAGTGGCATATTAATTGTGTTGCTTCCATGTACACTACGCTCCAAAAGTTTGAATACACCTGGATAAGTGAGGTTTCTTTTAAAAATACTTGATTTTGAATGGAATTTTTGTCTAATATTTACATCAAATAATATAACAAGTCACATTGAAGTCAGAAGTTGTTTATATTTTGTCATTTTAGGTCATTTTGGTTAAAATTTATGGCCACTCTCGATATCCAAAATTTTGGTATTTTATAGAAAATTGTCACAGCCGAGTTATCTTCTAGGTTTATGAAATTTCATCATATTTAAGCATTTCCAGAGTTGTAACATGACCGTAACAGTTGTTTTTGACCCCGAAAAGACAGTTTAAAAATTGGACATTGACCACCCAAAAATACAAAATTTAAATGATTTCGGGTTATCATGAAGTATAATCATAGAATGCAGCTTCTCTAGTGACAATTATTTTATTTGAGCTGTTTCAGCATTGTTTCGACCAAAAAATAGCCAAAATCAGTATTTTTGTCCGATTTTCAAACGCCATTTTCTGGTCTGAAACTGCTTGTAAAATCATCACAAACCAGTGGAAATGTGTAAAAAATTATTAAATGTCATAAATATGGAAGACAACAGTGCTTTTATAGCTTTTTATAAGAAATGGAAAAATTGGATATCGTGAAATTTATGTAAATTTGTACCAAAATAATCTAAAACCATGAAATATGAACACTTTTATGGCCTGAATGTGAATTTCCATATTGTTTGATGTAAGTATAAAACAAAAGATGTGTTGTAGATGAGGTATTTTTGAAAGAAATCTCACCTTTTCTGGTGTATTCAAACTTTTGGAGGGTAGTGTATTTGTGTTTATACTTTTCACTGCTGTATTATTATCTTTGTACATAATCAATTTCTGTCAATGCTTGCCTGACAATCTGGATCATTTCTAAACAAACTAAGCTGTTCACTGAAGATGAAGATTACATTTTTAATTGCTTTCTAGGTTCAACCTATGGATTTGGAGGATGTATGATAACTTACTGACCAATCAAGAAAGCTTTAAATGCTACATAGACTATGATAAACAAGCCTTAGCAACTCATACTAAATGAATCTGCTGTAATTGATTTAGTATGAATTTAATACAAACTGCAGGACAGTGTCTATTTTTCAAATAATTAATCCCATCCTGCCCTATTAGCTCACTTAGCACACATTTAGTACAAGGTGGAGGAAATCATTTATATCGAAAAATAGTTATTAAATACCTCCAACAAAGCCTTTGAGATGAGGATTCCCAAGCGGCAGCCAGGAGGTAAGTTGTGAAGAATGTCCCACTCGTAGGTGCACAGTGTCTTGTTCCAGTCTGGTTCACTCTCACAATCCTTCCATTTCATATGCAGGAGAGGCTGCTGACGAGGAGCTACATCTATTATCCATCCCATTCTGTGATGATTTTCTGATGAACTTCCCTCAACGTAGATAGGTACAACATCAACGGATATCTCCAGACCTCTACAGCCGCCTTCTCTTTCCCATATGAACTTCCATGGCTTCTCAACTGACACACACTGCAAAGAAATCCCCTCCTTGTCAACCTCAGCCATCTTCTTCACTAGGTGTTCATGCAGTCTCAGACATGCAAAGGGTTCATATTCATATCGCCCTTGCCCTATAACAATTCCATAAGGTTTTGTTTTGGTGAATATCTGCAGATCGAACTCATCCCATCTGCCAACCTTCAGCTTCTCCCTCACACTTCCTCCCATGACTATTTCAGCATCTAACAGCCCATCTTTGGCCACCATCCTTGTGAACAGCTTCTTCAAATCCTCTTCTATAGCTATGCATTCATCAACTGGCAGGACAAGCATTTTCTTCATATTCTCAAAAACAGAAGATTCTCTTTCCAAAACATCCAAACAATGATTTTGATAGTGTTTATCGTGTTCTGACGGCGGCAATTCGGGAAATTTTACAAAGCAATCTACACCTGCTATTGCATTGTGAGATTTCAAAAACTTAATAGCAGACATGTTGCCGTGCAGGTGTGCAAGGTCCATGGGAGTACATCCATTGGAGTCCCTTTGATCAATTTGTCCTTTTATCAGTTCTATTGGGATGCAGTTGAGAACGTTTTCATCATGACAAAAGATGGCAGCCAAGTGCAGCACACTCCTCCTGAGCCAGTTGTCATTCCTCTTGATCAACGTCCATCTCAGCTCTATCTCCTGCTCTTTTCCTTTTTCTGAGTGCCTCGCAGCATGTTCCCCATTTTCTTCAACCCATTTTGTAACAGGAGGGTCTCTCATATCCCCCTGTAGAAGTTCATCTGCTTCCTCAAAGCATTTCTTGATGTCATCATCACTATCGTCATTGCTTAAGAAGAGCAGAGTGTTGATCACACTTTTTGATTTTATGCAATTACTGAGAGTGCCATAAGCTGCACTGATGACTAATCTACCAAGTGTTCTCAGATCCTCCTTAACACTCCCTTGGTCTTGTATTGGATTCAGGTATATTTCAACAGGGTCAGTGTTTCCTTGATCTCTGTATGCGCCGATAAGCAGTCCCAACACCTGGACAGTGGCCAATGAGCCTTCAAATGTTTTGCACTCTCCTACAATCAGCAAAGATATTTCAAAGATTTCAGCAATTTTAGGACGAGCACCATTGTCAAGACACCATTTGAGCAAATCAAACAGGGCATAATAGTTCACAACTTTAGGACGAGGGTACTCTCCTTCGATGCTTCTTTTATGTAGCAGTGAAATATCATAAATCACCTGAGCATTAGCTTCATTAATAATGACTTGCCATATGCCCCACAAGATCGCAAGAATCCTGTCATTCCTTATCTGAATGTGTTTCTTGACAAACTCTACGAAGTCCAATGTTCCTGTTAACCGTGGAATGCATTCTCCACAACCTCTGTTCTTCAGATATTTTATCCTCTCAACATCCTTCTCCAATTCAGCAATTATCTCCTCACTTGTTCTTTCACTCCTTTTCAGTCGATCATCCATGTGTGTGTTGAACTTGATCAATTTCTTTAGGAGTCCTTCCATTTCTTTTTCCCTGCAAATAGACACTCTTAATTATAAATGCAACATAGCCATCAAAACTTGCAGGTGCTCCCAAAAAAGGTAATTTTATGTTTCGAGCTGTTGCTCCATGATAAAAGTCTGGAAGATGACAAAACTGGAGGGAGAACTTGCAGATGACATGCTTTCATATGTTGGGAAATTTTTTTTCTACAGGCCTTCATTAAGGTGGGCTATGGCAAAAGTCTACAAATGAGACATAAGTGGATTTGGCGTTTTTGAAATATTGGATTTTATTTGGCTTATTTCTGTTTGCATAAGGTCTGGGCTCCAATATTAATACTCGGCCACTGTTGAGAACCATTCTAATACAGTTATCACCTAACTGCTTGAAACTAGACATCGATGTTTTATGCAGATTTCAGTGACTTTTGACCTTATTCAATAAAATATTTCTTAATATTCCTTGTACAGGCATTTTCAATGCAGTTTGTTCTTGGAAATTTTTTATGTGACCCAAATTCGATGCCAATGGACATCAAAGCTGGGAAGTTGCATGTTTCTCAAATTATATTCTTAGCTATAAAGCAGACTGCAGACCAGGTACACTTTGAAAATTTAAATTTGGCCTTGACTTATCCATAGCTACCCATAACTATCCCTATCTAGTCATTTGTATTCATTGTAATAGTTTCACCCCTCGTTTCAAAAACAGTAGTTTTGGCTAGCTATGGATAACTAGGGATAGATTTAGTGAAACATCGCTTCATATACACTCTTGGTCAAAATGCTGGAATAATTCAGATTTTCGTAGTGTCACTGTATCAGCACTACAATATTCTAAAAATTGTCATTGAATTGCTTATATGCGGGTTTTTAATTTGAACACTGCACTTACCGAAGAATATTCAACAGACGCATGGCATTTTCTTCACTTGCTCCTTTTTCCTGGAATTGTTTCTTGATATCCTCAATCTTTATTCTTAACTTCTGCTTATTTTTTACATCACATGACATCACTGATTCCTGCCAAAAAAGGAACCAACTGAAAGGAATCACCTGGTCTTTGTCTGCCATGTTTACATTCTTCTCTGTAATCAGTTTATACATTAGATTCCAAAGGCTGTCAGTTCCTTCTATTAAGTCTGGTGATCTTTTCCACGAAGCATCAACCAAGAGTTTTTCCAATAAGTTGTGAAGTGGAGTTTTACCTTCATCATCAACATGATTGCAAAGTGCAGGATTTATCTTGATCATATTAAGACAATTTCCAACCATAAGTTCCTTGATAGAAGAATAGTGACCGGAATGTCTTTCAAAAATGATAGTTGGGAGAACCTTGATGACATCATTCAATATGTTCTCCAACTTCAGATGCTCTTCCAGAAATGTTGTGACTGAGAACATCAATCTTTCAGCAAGATCAGAATCATATTTATCTAGGAACAACTTGAAAGCAACAGTTCCCCCGATAGATCGAAAAGGGTTGGCTCCGTTGCCGATGAGATATGTTAGCACTTCCACAAAATGAACATTCCAGTCATCCACTTCACAGCGAAGAGTTAGCTTGTGCAAAAATCTGCAAGAGAATATTATGTGCTCAATTGTCACATGACATTATCGTCAATGCAAATGAACATCCTATATAACAAATGAAGGTTTTGGCCAATTTTTTTTCTTCAAAGGGATCCTCCATTCGTGATGGATCAGGGCTTACTATCCACCAATCTTCCGATATTCTCTCCTTTCATGGATTTTGACCTTTACTAAATATCCAGATTTCAAGGATTTCTGCACCCATGGAGAAGTGTTCTTAATCCTCCATTTACACCAATGTTTCATCTCTTCATCCTACCACCTCTTCCTCCCCTCATCTCCTTCTGTCTCATATTCCTACCTCTTTCTATCTCCTCTTATATCCTATCTCCTCCTTCTCCTTCTCCAATCTCCTCCAATCTCCCCACTCCAAACTCTTGCTAAAATTGCCTCCTCGCCCTACAACTACCTTCCCACAACTCCCACTGCTATCTTCTACACCAAAATCCTTTTTTGCTCTCCTCCATTCTCATCCTCGTTCTCATCCTTATATCTCATCCTCCTCACTCCCTATATCCATCTCCTCCTATCTCATACTACCTCCTCTAATATGCAATTTCCTCATCCTACCTCTTTCTCCCCTCCTCGTCCTCCTATCTCCCATCGCTTCATCATTCCTTCTCTATTTATATCTTCCTTTCTCTTATGCCCATCTCCTACTTCCTCCCTCTCCTCCTTCCCCTGCTCCCCCGGCTCATTCTCCTGCCTCTCCTCCTCATCCTGCTAACTGCACCTTTTATCTCTTTTCTCATATCTCCCATCTCCTCATCCGACCACATTCTACTCCTCCCCCTATCTGCAGCACATATCTCCTCCTTTTAACTCTTCTCTTATCTCCTATCTCCTCCTCCTATGTCCCATCTCCTCATCCTACCTCCTCATCCAATCAGCTGTTATATGTAGCCTCCTCATCGTATCTCCTGCTGCTGTACCTATTTCCTCCTCCTGTTCCTATCACTTCCTCCTATCTCCTCATCTATCTCCTTCTACCTCCACCTTCTATCACCAATCTCCTCATCCTACCTCCTCATCAAACCTCCTTATCGAACCTCATCCTCTTCATATCTCTTCCTGTCTCCTCCTCCGTATCATCCACCTGTTTCCTCATCTTATCTTTTCAATCTTCATCCTATCTCATCCTCCTATCACCAACACCTATATTCTCATCTTATTCCTCCCACCTTTTCATCATCCTATTTCCTCCTCCTATCTCCTAGTTCTATTTCCTTACTATCTTCCAATTCCTCAACCTACATTCTTCTCCTCTTCCTCCTTCTATCTCCTTCCATCTAGTCCTTCTATCATTTCCTCCTTTCTCCTCCTTTCTCCTCCTTTCCCCTCCTCTCGCCTCCTTTCTCCTCCTTTCTCCTCCTTTCTCCTTCTATCTCCTCTGTTCTCCTCCTTTCTCTTGATCCTATCTCCTCCTACTATCCTATCTACTCATCCAAACTCCTACTCCTCCACCACTCCCCCTATCTGCACCTGTTATCTTCTCCTTCTACCTCTTTTACCTCCAATCTCTTCAGTCTAACTCCTCCTTCTAACTCCTCCTTCTGCACCTCATCCTCCTCATATCTGTGCCTCTTATCTTCTCCTCCTTCTATCACTTTTATACTATCTCCCATCTGCTCCTTCAATATTCCCCTCCTATCCCATCTCCTGAACCTATCTCTCAATTTCTATCTCCTTGTATCTCCCATTTCCTCATCCTTTATCCACCTCTTCTTATCTCCTCCAACATATTATATCATAGAAATACATAGAACGGACATGATGCTCTAGCAGATGAAGCAACCAAATCCACCATCTTGGAACTGCCTGGCAGCCTGGCATTTGGTAACCGTGACGTCACCAATAATAGTGATGGCACTAGTAACAATGGCATCAGGTCATGTCACAATCAGCCAAACACGACATCTTGTTGCTCCTGCTGTGACGTCACAATGACGTCATGTCTCAGGGCAGTTCCAATATTGCGGATTTGGTGACCTCATCCCGAGGTGGCGTCATGCAGCCTCACATCTGTTTCAACAGGCAATTAGTTGCATGGTTGCAGTAGAGCCAGAGCTCAAGAAATTATTGGGGCCTACCACGGGGACAACCCCATTGAAAGGAGCTACTGCAAAGGGACAGATTGGGCACTTCCCGAAAATTTTGTAAAACTGTATTTGGAGTGCGGACGGGAGTGGGGACAGAAATGGGGACCACCCCAGTACTGGGGCATGCCCTGATAGCTTTGTGAAACAACTTTGTAATATCTTCTTAAACCAACCATATGTGATGGTGGAGTTAATCTCAGTTTAACCTAGATTTAAACTAGGATTAACATATGATAGAAATAAGATTAGTTTAACCAGTCAGATGAACCAAGGAACCTAGATTAACCACCAGTTTAACTTTTAGTAGAATGAAACAAGGTTAAACCCCCAGTTTAACCTAGGATTAAGTCTGGATTAGTTTAACCTTCAGTTAAACCATCTTAGTAAAAGCAAGCCCAGGAGGCAACACCTGTTTGATCCCCCATTTAGACCATAGAACAACAGATGTCAGGACCAGATTGATAAAGCACATAGGGGAGATCGGGGCTGGTTGCCACAGGGGCAGATTGTCACACTTTTTGTTACACTAAACTAGGGAGTTAAACATCTCAACCAATTATTGTTTACTGCTTTTATAACCCACTTGAATATTTTTGAGAAATCTTGACCCCTGGAAGGGAGTCTGGCACTCACACTGCCAATTAAAAATTTCTGGTAACAAAAAGGAGATTTTTCCCTGCAGCTTGCATGTTATCCTACTCTTTATCAAATAGTTGTTGAAAAAGGTACAGTTAATACACTTACCATGCAAACATTTCTTTAAATAATGATAGGAAGAAATATGGGGCAGGTTGTCACACTTTTTGAAGCTGGTTATTACCCTTTAGGACTAGGTTTTTCAACAAGAAAAAACTAAACCAAATATGAATTGGTGATTTATACATGCTATTGATGACTAGAGATGTATGCAGAAATGGCATAGTGTCTAAATATATCTATTTCAAATTTACAAAGAAATGTTAAAAAAAATGTTGTTATCATACTCCTCCTGATCAGAATGCGTTGGGGTGATGCCGATTGGAAAAAAAAAACTTTTGAATTATCAATGGGGCACCCAGAGTCCGCGAAAAGTGCCAGTTTGCCGGTCAAAACCGGCAAAAATAGCGTGTGGCCGGCAAGAATAGATTGGTTACCTGCCCAAATGTCCGATGCTTATGTTGGAGAGTCAGAGAGTTGAACAGCACTCTGTGCAATTTTTAGGCCTTTGAAATCTCCACAGCAATTGGCAAACAGTACTTTGAAACATCAATGACACCAATTGGTGTCAGAGGTGTCAAGTGGATTGCAATCAAACTTAATGAGGGTCAATGGCTCAGCTTATTGCAATTAGCAATTTAACTACCTTCAGCATGTCAAGTTTCAACATAAAATGAGGCCTGAAAGGTTGCAACAATGAGCATGGATCCTTGTGGGTTTTCTGTCCAGTGAATTAAGTTTTGAATGAACTTAAATATCCCCCCTAGAATGATCCAGGGGGGACGATCATACAAATATCCCCCCCCCCTAGAATTTCAAGTTGTAACCACTTTTTTCGAGATTTTTTAAATTTTTTTTTACTGTCATTGGCATTATACCAGTAGGATGCGTTATGCAAAAAAAATTAAGTTTGAGGTTGCTCAGAATTCACCTTAGACAGAGTAAAATCCATTGGCTACTAGCCATTTAGTGGCCCGCGAACCCCTTTTGTGTGGCCTTCAGCCCTTTTGGCTGCTAAAGTGCGCTGAAGTCATCCCCCCTACAAAAATGAAAAATCTACGCTCCTGCATGGGCACGGCACAAAATTCTCACGTTCAGGAGAAAATCTGATTTCAGATTTGGAATCAGCGTACTAAAATTAGGTTTATATAGGCATTTTCCTCCTCTGGTAGCAAAATCATTGTTGACCAGTGTAATCTACTTTATCGATTACAAAACTACTGGTTTAAGCTCCTCAATATTGTCTTAGCTGGGTCTCCCCATGATGAAGACATAAATAAAGTTCAAGATTAGTTATTTTTTACTGCAAATATTATGAAGAAAAAAGCTAGTAGGTACTGCTTTTTTGTAGGGACCTTCTCAGATCTGTGTTATAAGCTCCAAATAAGGAAAGATTTTACAGTGGAGGTCCCTAACTAAAGGGGCAAAAAGAATCAGACAAGTGCTATTTGTCATCAATTTCTTCTTGAGTTTCTGGAGGGGGCCACTGGGAAGTTGGCCTTGCAGATATACTTTCCCTATAGCAGGAGTACCCTCCAAATTTACCTCCAATATTAGGAGGGTACTCATGCTACAGCGAAGGTAACTGTGACTACAATTTACAAATCAAGTATATATTTGCCCCTCTTTATGCTCAGTAACTCCATCAGTGCATGACCTTTGGAGCCGCTTAACCATGACTGTCATGGTTGAGTGATTGGGGACCATACCCAAAGCACATCTGGAGCATAATATTATCCCATAGAAATTTCCTTCAAAAAATTATATAGCCTAAGTGTATAAAGATTTGAGACGATATAAGGCAAGTGATAAAAGAAAACACTGTATGAAAACATTAGATATTCAACTTCTCACAAACTGGCCAGTCTAAAAGTGTAATAATCCAAATATTATGCAAGCCACAATTAGGTTGTTGTAATGGAAATAGAAATTTCATATTCATGACAAAGAATATAAAAGGGCTTCTCATTGCTTGGTTTGGTGTCTATGTTAATAACACCCGTAATTAGGCATGCCTAATCATGAGGTAACATGTATTAGGTTTGTTAAATCACACACTCACAGTGGTACATTGGAGGTATAGATGTAACTACACATACATAAAACATTATTTGAATATTAGGAAAATAAAATATGTGTTCGAAGAAACCTCAGGTCCCTACAATTCTTTTTTTAAAGAATTTCTTGTTTCTGGCCTCTGACATCAATTAATTTGTTACAGAGCCCATGTGTTCAGTCCAAGTGCCAAGGATATACTTTATGCCAATTGCATTTCTAGCTTTGCTGAGATAAATTCTATGCAGTTGAGTTTGTGAATTTTTGTTAACATTAACAAATCCCAAAACCAGAATGAAGATAAGTTGGGGAGGCCCTCTCTTCAAGAACCAGTTCACATTAATTATATTATTACCTTGTGCTGAAACCGGCGTCCAAGGGAATGAAAATCTGCAAAGTGAAAAGTAACTGAGATTACTCCGCCATCCTTCATTTACATGTACACTCAAAATCTTAAGTAAAATATTTTGCAGTTCAGTACGTACCTTGAGTCTGGCAATAAATTCTTCCACCATCGACTCATTCCTTGGCTTGGGCCATTTAACCTCTTCCCAAGTGTCCTCCACCAGATCTCTACCTCTTGATAGGGTGCTCCATTGATAACTTGAATATAATTGCTGGAAAAGAAAAACCACAATAACAAGAAAAGTACCCTAAGGCCAGTGGCGTAACTGGGCGGTCCCGAGCAGGGGGGGGGGTGCCAGGGGGGGGCACCCAATTCTCTGGGGGGGCACACTCTATACTAACTGTATATTTTAGCCAGAGTTGGAAAGTTCATATGGGGGGGCACCTGGGGGGGCACAGGTCCAATATGGGGGGCATGTGCCCCCCGTGCCCCCATAGGGACGCCACTGTCTCAGGCAGCTCAAATTGACTTACAGTATATGATTGACTGTAAGTCAATTTGAGCTGTATATCATGTTTCGACCAAATATAACATATCAAGGACAGTCCTAACTAAAGCTGTTTCCATTAACCTTCAAAAGCAGTTGCACTAGATGCTCACAGTATATCATGTTTCGACCATATATAACATGTCAAGGACAGTTCTAACTACAACTACATCCATGTCCTTCAAAGGCAGCTCCAATTGACTCACAGTGTGTCCTGTTTTGCCCAAGTAAAACGTACCAAGGACAGCTCCAAATGACACATGCACAGTTTATCCTCTGTTGACCATAATATAAGGACAGTCCTAACTACATGTGCATCCATGTCCTTCAAAGGCAATTGCACTTACAGCATATCATGTTTTGACCATAAATAACAAGCCAAGGACAGTCCTAACTTCAGCCTCATCCAGGTCTCTCAAAAGCAGCTCCACTTGATGCTTACAGTATATTATGTTTCGACCATATCTAACATACCAAGGACAGTCCTAACTAGGGTGTTTGAGTCGCAGTCAGGGTCGGGGAGTCAGAGGTCTTTGGGTGTAGTCAGAGTCGGACTTTGATTTTCAAGCGAAGTAGGAGTCGAAAGTTAATTTGGAGACTGCTGATTCCTAAAAATAATTTTAAACATTTACAAAAACAAAGTTAAAACAATGTGCAATATATCCCTAATTTTACACTTAACTTCCTAAACAAATATTCATGTAAAAAAACTCATGGAATCTTTGTGCAAGTACGCATTCCCCTGTTAACGATGTAATATTTGTGTGCAATAATGCCAATAAGCAGAGCCAGGAGTCGGAGTCTTAGATCAGGAGACCAAAGTAGTATAGTCTGAGTCGGCGTAGCTTTACAGAAAGCAAAGGAGTGGGGAGTCGGAGTCAGTTCACTTATCTCCTGACTCCAAAGCCCTGGTCATAACTACAGCTGCATCCATATCCTTCAAATGCAGCTCTACTTAATGCTTACAGTGTATCATTTCTTGACCACATACTTACCTTGGCCAACTTTGCAAAATAGGGTTCCTGAAAACAGACTTCTGTTTTACCAATGAGCTTCTTCATAATGGATGGTCCTTTTGTCGGAAAAGTAATTTCTCCTTCCTCAAGGATCTTCAAAATATCCCTGATCTGCCGTTCTAAATTTGGTTTTTTCAAATGTTGGATCTTTTCTTCAATTCTTCTGTGCCTGCATAAAATTAATTAGCTTCCATCAGAGCTTTTGCAATGTTAAACTTACTGATCCGAGCAGTGTCATTGCATGTCAAATCAACCAATGGTCCCCAACTGACCATATCCAATGTCACAATAGTGTAACATCATCCATCATGCACATCATCCCTGCCGGGTATAAGATGCAAAAATCATGGGTGACATTCTCACTCCTGCCGCACCTAAAAACGCATTTCCCAGCCCTCACACACACCTGAACTATCCACCTATCTTTATTATTCTATCCTCTCATCCTGATAACAGCAGAAAGCAGTTCCACTGCTGTCTTATTTACGTTTTTCTACTGCAACTGTCCTCTGCCACCAGGGGCGCATGAATCTGCTCAGTAGTTCCGCTTATGACATCGCCAGGGACTGGTGCCACCGTCTCCATTTTCCCGCCAAAAACATCCACACAGACCATAGCCAGCCACACCTCAATAGTGCACAGTGGCTCACCCACTTCTACTCATCGAATCTGTGTCATATTACCATCAATACAACAGTGTGCCCTTTCACCATTGTGTTTAAAGGCATCTACTTTTGTTTTATAATGTGCAGGCAGCGGGTTGCAGTGTACATAAAACTGCACTATCGTCCTGCCTTTTATCATGGGTAAATCTAGTGTCATCACAATGGTATACATCCAATGATCATGCATGAGTAAACAAAAGACCATCGTGTTTACAACACAATACCACATGGGATATATCCACTGCTTTATGCCTTATTCTTCTTGTATGAAACCATGAATACTGCACGGGGCTTGATTTTGGTATTACAAGGATTTTTCCCCTAGCAAATTCTTTAGAGCATAATGATTGTCACAGGATATTTATAACTATCGCACAGTGACCTTGCTTCATGGGATATGGAATATACTCACCCTCAGACTCTCATATCCCAGAGCAAGGTCACAGCAGAACATAAATACATACCAGGGGCAAATTTCTCTGGACACGCCATCGGCGCTGGCTCATTTTTCATGACAGGTATAATATCTTTAATTCCCATATAGGGGAGACTGGGGCTGTTTTGTTTTTATTAATACCAAAAGACAAGCAGAGCCAAGTGTGTCAATAAAGGCAGCTGAGACAAGGTTTGCATCCCAAGGTTCTTCTGCACAGTTGTTTTTGGTGGATTATTTTGGCTGGAGTGTCGCTTTAGCTGATCGGTTTAAAATATAATTAGATGTATGACATGCAATGGCCAATACATTGAAAGACTGGGCATGTTAGCAAGTATTTTTTCACATGATTAATAACCGTTGCTTATATACAATTCTATGATTGTAAATGCAGCTACGGTAATAAGTCTGTCTATAAAATATTATCCTGCCATGGTTGCACTGTGCTGTTGTTTCCATGGTAACAGAATCTAAACTCTTCCAGCAAGACACATTTTTTCAACTAAGTTGGCATCGACCTCTACCACTTTTTTTGAGATAAATAGAAAAATACTTAAATTTGCTGTGTGAAAAATTTATTCACCTGCTTCAGATAGAAAAGTTTACTAGAAAACTTTGTCAGAATGTTTTTGCGTTTACTTACCGACATATTCCCACCCCATTAGCAGCATCCTCTTCACTTGCTCCTTTTTCCTGGAAATGTTTCTTGGCATTCTCAATCTTCTTTGTTAACTTCTGTTTATCTGGTGCATCATGGGATCTCCCTAATTCCTGCCACATGAGAATCCAGCTGTAAGGAGTAGCTTGGTTCTTGTCTCTAATGTTTACATTCTCTTCAGTGACTAGTTGTGACATGAGATTCCAAAGGCTGTCACTTCCAACAACATAGTCAGGTATTTGTTTCCACAAACCATGGAGCAAAAGTTTTTCCATCAGGTTGTGAAGTGGAGTTCTTCCTTCACCATCAACATGATCACACACAGCAGGATTCTTCTTTATCATTGCACGACATTTTGTGGCAAGGCGTCCAAAAACTGAGGATAAATGACTGGAATCTCCTTGGGAACATTCACCGGGGACCAACTTGATGAATTCATTCAGTGTGCTCACTTCTGTGTTTGTGGCTTTCCACTTCCTTAAGGCTTCCTTAAAATAAGTTGTAAAGGAGGATGTCAATGCTTACATATATATTTTTCACATTGCAATAATAATAATAATAACAATAATAATAATAAGTACTTTTATAGCGCCAATTCCAGTAAACTGCTCATTGGCGCTTGGTTAGATTAGCTGATATCTCTGTAGCATTTTGCAAAGAGATAAGTTTTCAGTCGCTTCTTGAAATTATCCAGTGTCCTTGATTTTCGCACATTTTTAGGTAAGCCATATGACACATTCACATGTGGTAGTGAGTGCACATATGTACATATATGTCCTAATACGGGTATGTATGGGTATGTATGTGTGGTTGTGGATAAAAAAAAAGCTAAGCAGTTGTGTACATGAACCACAGAACAGTTCCAGGACGATAAAAAATCTCTTGCATTTAGGGGAAATGGGGACACAATGAATCGCAGGACACAGTGAATCAGTGTCAATTTCTGGATGATACAATGTATAGCTTGAATGTGCTATCTACGCAGTGGCTACTTATGTCAGCATACTCATTCAAGCATGACATTCTAAATTGCCCATGGCGCACTGGAGTTCTGAGGTAAAGTTAGATTTTTTGCACTAAATTATGAACTTTGTAATATTGTACCAGTTATCCAGGATTAACTTGCATACTTATAATATATGTCAAAGTAACGTGCAATGAAAGTACTGAGTTTGTATTTTAGAGGCACGTGGTTGCAATTAAGATTTTTGTTAAATTGTTCACACTTGCCACAGTGAATCGGGGCTACCATGGGATACAGTGGATGAATGTATTCAGTGATTCACTGCGCCCTCGGTAAGAATGGTGAATAGTTTTCTGCACATATATTTTAGCAGCAATTATAAACAACTATTTGTAAATTCCCAAATGTCAAATATGCAGAAAAATATCACTTCCTCATAAGTTGATTTAAGTGTTAACAATTTTACTATAATGCTGTATGTTTTGGAGTAAAAAGTTGGATTTTAAAATGGTGTTAGAACCTAAGGAAATGTTAATGCCAAAATAAACTTTGGACAGACACACTATCTAATTTGTTTTATTTATTGCCTTTGCACTGGATTGTTGTATTGTGGTCCTGATTTACTATGTCTCTGTATTGATTACAATAGAAAATTCTGAAGCTCAGTGAATACTTCGATACCAAAGGTGTATGGAGAACATATACATTTTTTTTAATCACCCAGAAGTACACCAGAAACACCTGTTGTTTATTTGAGCAGGCCTGGTAGCTATAAACCAAACTGGGCTCCACGGTCATTTATGACCTTAGGTAGCTAGCACATTGGTGACACCAAGCTGATTTTGGGAATCAAATTAGTTCCCCGCCAAAACTCATAGGGCAGCACATATTTTATTTATTTTTTGTTAAATATGTTAAACATCACAATTACCCAAACTAAATGGATAAGTTTCATTTTCTAAATAATAATATTGAAATCATAACAATTTATTTGTCCTCTTTTTTTTTTTTTTTTTCTGCCAACTTGTTGCCATGGCACAATGTGAACTGAGGGCACCTGCACTTGTTGACGTCAAGAAAATGCCTGGAGAGTTGCAGATGGTCTTTCTCGGCTTAAAAATGACATGTTCAGAGCTCTGAATGTCAAAAACTGACAATAGTGCCGTCCCGAAATTCAGAGCAAATTTCAATCAACATTTGAGGGTTATCACCTGCCTTTCAAATTTTGTCAGCGATGTTTTAGCAGCCAAAAATGTCATTTGTTAAAAAAATCATAAAAAAATCAGGTGAATCAGAAATGGTATGATTGTTGCAGGACACGCAATGTTCAGAGCCCCGAATCTTTAAAACTATGAAGAGGAAAATTATAAAAATTTTGCGATTTTATCAGTAATACTTGAATATCACCACCTGCCCTTCAGAATTTGTTTGAGCAGCCAAAAATAATTTTTGTTTAAACACCAAAGACCTCAAATTTCAATTCGAAAGAACTTGATGTCACTGTTGCAAAAAATGTTCAGGGCTCTGAGACTTAAAAACTATCAATAGGAAAATTATGAAATCTTGGGAATATTTCTAGCAAAACTTTAATTTTACCACCTCCTTTTCGGAATTTGCCTGCAATTTTTTGGCAGCCAAAAATATTTTTTGTTTACACACAGAAGATCTTGAATTTCCATTTGTAAGAACTTGATGTCATTCTTGCAAAACATGCATTGTTCAGAGCCCTGAAACTAAAAACTATCTATAGGAAAATTATGAAATTTAGGGGATATTTCAGTCAATAATTTAATTTTGTCGATAGCTTTTCAGAAATTGCGTACAATTTTGTGGCAGGTAAAAAACAATCTTTCTTGAAACACAAAAGATAGCAAAGTTCCAGTTCAATAGAACTTGATAATGTAAATTTGCAAAACATTCTATTTTCAGAGCCCTGATGTTCAAAAACTATCAATAAGAAAATTATGAAAGTTGTGGGATATTTCAGTTAATACTTGAATTTTATCACCTGCTTTTCAGAAATAGTATTTTATTTTTTTTGTAGTCAAACATGCTCATTAGTAGATGTTGAAGAGATGGATACATTAAGTGAAAAATGTTATTTTAAGTTTTTTGTGCCTTATCAGAAATCAGCAACTATTGGACTATCAAAATACATTTTCACATTTTTAGAATCTTCAAGTATTGTCCTTGATGGTAGATTCTCAAAAATGATCATTATGACGTTATAACTCAGTTTAGGCATGTTGAAACGTATCTCATCATAAATCAGCAACTGCTGAACTCTGAATATTAACTTTTACATTTTTAAAATCTGCAAGAATATTCCTTGATGACAGATTTGGTTTAGACTTTTTTCTCAAACTGTATCGCAGACTTTTTTCTTCCGCATGTCTCCCCAAAAGAGTCATAGATTTACATTTTTGTGCAAGGCAATGCTTAGTCTACAAGAAACCAATGCAGCCAGGACCACAAAATGTTTTCGTAATATCCTTTTATAGGTATCTTTTCACATTAAACCACCTTTCTAACTAACTTTAATCAAGCCTGAGCAATGTGTTTATACAAGAGTAAAAAGTTCACTCCCCGAATGCAAAAAAGCTTTTTTAGAAACCACAAATTTGATTGGCCTAACTGATTTAACATTTTGTTTCCACCATTATGCCTTTTAAATTTGTAAATCAGACTGATATTAAGGCCTGTAGATACGATCGTTCATTGAAAGTCATGCATTAGGTCTGGAAACACAGGTCTGGGCCAGCGCCATCTTTGCTTGGGTGAAATAACAGAATCTTTAGGGCCTGGTTTTGGGGTGATTTGTGGCTTTGAAAAATCGAAAAAAAATACTAGCATCTACCTTTTATCTTTAAAAAACACACTGGATTCTTGAAATATTTTTATGAGGCCGATTTATGGAGAAATGACTATAAATATAACATGTAAACACAACTTCCGACATCAAGCTCGAGTGCTTCGGACGCACTTTTAACATAGAAAGAATGGTCGTACAGAGCCCAAACTTAGCTCAAAATGTAGGAAATTAAATTTCCTAAACACTGGTACCAGTTAGAAGGTGCTGCGCCCAGTATTAAGGCCTCCAGAACGTGCTGCGTCATTGACGCAGCAATTGCACAAGGAAAGGTAGGATGGATACTGAGCCCTGCTCTGCTGATCTAGTCATGCATCTACCATGAAAATTAGTTGGTGTGCCACTCCCTTGGTGACGTCTCAATATTAGGATTCCCATGGAGCTTTGTGACATCACTACTACCTGCCAGTCCACTGACATGTGGGTGGAAACCAGTACAGTCTGCTACAAACAATGCCTACAGAGTCACGTGATTTTAACAGTAGCAAGACCTATGGAGGGCGTTATATGTGGTTGACAGCCCAAGGGAATGCTTGTCAGCTCAAGGAACGAGGGTCATGTTATTACTACTATCATTACCTCTTTCTCATAGATAGATAGATAGATAGATAGATAGATATATAGATAGATAGATAGATAGATAGATAGATAGATAGATAGGGGCTGCACTTACCATATCTATCTATCTATCTATCTATCTATCTATCTATCTATCTATCTATCTATCTATCTACCTACCTATCTATCTATCTATCTATCTATCTATCTATCTATATCTTACTCATATAATTCAGCTTCCACCCTCATTAATCTATGATAGGTAGGCCTTCCATCACATTTTTTCTCAATAAATTAAACGGTATTCACTTTCTTCATCTAAGGGATTAGGGGTGTGGCAATGGCCAGCATTGATTATAGGCACAATTTTCTGACTAAGTACAGTCATGATTTGACCTTTTTGTATAGTGAATCAATGTTTTGGTTGCAGTTGAATTTACAGTCTATGATAGTACTTAAGTACTTATATCCCTTGACACATTCAACAATTTCATCATTTATGTACACAGGTGGATGATCTGTGTCAGATAGTCTAAAATCTACCAACATTTCTTTTGTTTTTTTAAACATTTAGCTCAAGATAGTTATTTAAGCACCATTTAGCAAAGACATGAAATCATCACGTGCACTGCAAATAAATAAAGATATTGGGGTGTAGAAAGTGTTATTTAAAGTTATATTGATGTGCCTCAGGGCACTCAGCTGCAACCATGCACTTAATTGCTTGCTATAAGGTTAGGGATGGGGTGGGTCGAAATTTTAGTTTTTGGGAAAGTCAGTCTTTCATTTTAAGAATGCTCATTATATATATCGGGAAAAATTATGTGTATTTCATATGATCGAACTGTTTTGAAAAGAAACTGTTATGCTGATGACAATGTTGCTTGTTTTACTAATCTCAATGGCTCTTATTTTATTTTTTATTTCAAGTAGCATATATATATATATATATATCATTTCAAGTATTACACTATTACATCTATAGCAAAATGTGACTGGGACCAGCCTGTAAAATGCTTATATGCTATAAATTTGTAAAATATCACATAACAAAATTGATGTTAAGCATTTCATGATATTGATATACTACGATATTGTGTAATCCGTTGTTAATCAACTATAGTTTTTTTTTCTAATTCTTCCTGTTAAATTACAGTAATTAGCATTTAGAATAGACTTAGCATTGTAGTTTGTTTTTCATTGTATTTCTATTTGATGATCATTGTATTTTCATTGATGACACATGTATTTGTTATGATATAAGGATGTCAATAAAAGTTTATATATATATATAAGGTAGTATTTTGGATTTTAAGAAATTACTATCAACCAGTATAGTACCCACGAAGTTGAGAATAAATGGATGAAAAATAAATTCTAAATGAAGAAAAAAACCACATTTTGTGTGAAGAAGGAATGTACATATAGTTTGAGGTTATGACAGGATTAGGTTGATGATGACTGACCGTTCGCAAAAGAATACACAAGTCCGAAGGACAAATATTTATTCTGCAGCAGACCTGCCATGAGTGAGGTTCATTGCTGTGAACCACACTCTCATTAAGTTGTATTTATATCCCACAGCAAAAATAAACCTCCAGGCAAATAAATTAATAATTTCAATAGGCACTACTTTGTTTGAATGGCCCAAAAAAGATCCCTAGCAAACAGAAGGACCAATCAGTGCCTCAAAACATTGTGACGTCATCACTTCACTGCCCAATGTTTACACAACAACGTCAGATAATTATATGCATGTGGTTCGCATCGATGATCCCCATGGTGTGAATCATGGTTTTTTGCCTGAACTTCACCATCTGTTGTGGGATATAAGAGCATGATATAAGCTTGACACCTATATTTTCCAGGTCTAGTTATTTGGAAATTTACAAATTTAAGAAGGTGGCAATGCTGTATAAATAGGCCTAAATCTATAGATATGCTCACCGCTAATAAAATTGTGTTTTTAAAAATGCCTTATTAGACTGTTTTCCATTGGTGTTGGTCTGAGGGGGTACTAACTTTTCACACGTGTTTCAAGGGGGGGGGGGTATTAATTTTTGACAACACTTCTATTGGGCGGCAAGAAATTTTAACAAAGAAAAAATGTTAAAAAACACGCAGAAACTCATTTTATTTGGAGTTTCTCGGAAATGACGCAAATCTTTGCGTGGCCGTGTATAACAGACTATACATGTGTGTAGCTTTGTATGTCGAGAGGGGGGAGTACTAAAAATACGAGTGAAACCTAAGGGCAGGGTAGAAAAAATCCGCATGAATCTCAAGGGGGGTATCAATTTTTGACGGGAAGTTCCAGCAAAACTCCCACCGCCCCCAGTCATAAATTCTGAACGGTCCCTTAGCAGGTAATATTACTGCTTCAGCCAATAAAACTCAATATTGGTCTCCTCACCATCCATTATCTATATAATATGTATATGTTAATGTGTGATAAACGCTCTTGCTCATTAATATGGAGTATCAAATTTACCAGGATGCTGATTTAGATTTTTTATAACTGTTTGGGTGAATCCAGAATTATAAAATTAACTTCAACATCCTGACAATAAGCTCAAATATATATAATATGGGAGGCTTCAGGGGAATTTGCTTAATTCGATATATATACATGGAACCAACCTTGTTTATTTTGATAAACTCTCAATTGCTGGTTGTCAGAACAACTTCCCGTCAAATTGATACTACCTTTTGTAAGGCACACTTCAGGGATAATTTTGTACACCAACCTAATATCTCTAGCTATCATGCAGTTTGGAATTTCAAAATATAAAAACTTTGACATTGATCCAAGCATAAATATAATCTATTTTGTCTGTGCAAGGATTATTTATCTGGTAGTTTCCACGTGCTAATGATCATTGAATTGACTCATGTAGTAGATATGGCATCTCCAGAGGGCAGCACGAGCCAGTGCATAGAGACAAAACCTACCACTGGAGGCAGTGTGAGGCACTGATGCATGACCAAGCCACAGAGGGGGATTCAACTGCTCTCACACAGCAGAACTGTAGCAGACACTGAATGAGAAACACACACCAGCCTGAGGTACTTCACAAGAACAGCAAGAAATCACTACACTCATTTAAACATTAATCTTTCTTTTGGTGCCAATAACATTCACAAATCATCAATTGAATTTTTACATACAATTCTTACCAAACATAAAATTGATATTTTGGCTATTTTAACATTGTTTGCTCACTTTTTTTTCCCATATTTCAGAGATTTGAGCAAATATTCAAGGGAGGAATTTTAAGTACTCCTTAGGAATGCACTAGGTACTTAAAAGTGTGATTTTGACCAATAAATTCAAATGGTGCATCTACAATTCAAAGGGTGTTTTTCTATACTCATTATTTATGAACAATAGTGTATGTCACATCCCTGCCAATAAAAATAATGAATGTCTCAAAAAGAGGAAACACTTTACCTCCAATGACGTTGAAGTTTTTGGTTCATCTGAATCTGTATCAGAATCTGTTTTTCTGATAACGCGAACACGACCTGAATCCCCTTCTTTGACAACGCGAACGGAGTCAGCTCCTTTTTCAAGCGATTCACATACAATATGCCGCAAAAACCTGAAATAATATTATATGAGGCTCGAAATGAGACTTGGCAAGGGGCCTCTTGTGGGGAACTGGTCTCTACTAAGATAGAAAAATGTCCAAGAGATACCAATCAATGCAGGATTTTTATCCAAAAGGTCTCGTAATGAACCACTGGGTATTATTAAATTTTGATAAAGAACTGCAGCTTAAAATGATTGTTTATGCATCAACTACAGTGCCGCCGTTAGTGAAACGGGTGAGATTTAGCCAATACCGCAATGCTAAATATCCTCGGCCAAACTGCTTGTGGAAGCACAAATTCTCATTTGATGAAAGGAAAACATATTATGTCATAAAGGCCAATATTTGAGGCATGTTAGATAATATTGGCTCCCAATTTTCTATGCTATACTCGTAGTAAGGTATGGGTCAAAATCTTCATTTCAAAAAGTAAGTGAACACTCTTCCCATCGAAATAACATTGGGCTTGTGTTTCACTTACATGGACTAATCAAAGATTTGAGCTATAGATACATAAATCAGAGTACGGCAAAGAAAATTGGCAGCCATTGTTATTCAATCTGCCTTAAATATTAGCCATTTTGACCCAGTATATTTTCCTCTAATCGGATATAATTTCATGTTTCCACAAGCAGTTTTGTCAAGGATATTTAGCATTATGACAATGGCTAAATTATGTTTAAAAAACTTACAGGCGGCACTGTACATGCACATGAAAAAAAGGAAAAGCAATTGAATATTTATAGTCGGTTTGGTTATGGCTCTGCTGAGCTTCTTGTTGACTGCACTCCCATGCCGCATGCCTTCGAAGCCCAATGGTAAGATACAGCCCCCCCCCCCACTCTGAGGGTAGGAAGAGAGGCAATAATAGGAAATGTTATGGACGAAGTGGGTATCATCCTAACATGATGTCACCTGGGGAGTGGCCTAGAAACTAGTCCTCCACACTGCTAAACCTCTTTACACTGTGAGTGCATTGGGAATGAAGAAAACTAAAGTTGTGAATTCGTTTTTTTGAAAATTGGTAATATCAAAAGCTCCATTCAAGTTGCAATCAGTATAGGACTATCATAGGACATGGTACTGAAAACCTTAGAACAACAGGTAATACAATTTGGTCAAAACTGTTTTTGACATTTTCCTAAATTTTTGATTTCAGGGTTGATTTATCTTGCCTCCTGGGGATCCAATTGTGCTATTTTCAATTTTTTAAAGTGAGACAGGACAACTCTTTTGAGTGAATAAGCTACAACAATGTCAAATCATGAAGATGCAAATTGATCATATTCTGACTTCTAAGATTAACTCACAGTTACAAGGAATCCATCCGCTTAAACTGATAAATTAAATTATAAATTGCTGACAAGGTTTACATACATATGTCACTTTTTTAATTCAGATTTTTCAAATTTCCTGATCTGAGCATGTTATCATTTATTTCAATTTTTTAAGACACGTGACACCTGATATATTGTGCAATGCAAAATTTATTTATAAAACAAGATCACTAAATGTCTATCAGTCATGCCATCCTTTCACCCTTATCTATAACCTGGGGGAAGTACCAAGTTATTACTTTAAAGAATTGATAACGGGTTACTTGGTATAGGATGTTAGATGTATTACTGTTGTGTAATTTTTTTTTTCATGCAAATCTATTAATTAACCTCATCATCCACAATTACATCCCCTTTTGTTCTTACACACTTACTGATACTTCATTCGGCTACTATACTACAAGTCCCTTTTTAACATTTAAAAATTTAACTGATACAAATCGGTGAAATAGTTCAATGTGACCAGGTTATCACAAAAATATTTGACAAATTGGTATAAACTGTATCTCACCTTTGTTTGGTGGTTTCATCCATTGCTTCAAGGTCAATGCCCTCCATCGCCACTTTAAGACTCCGAGCATCCGATGAAAACTCTCTCTTAAAAATTTAGAAATATTGTTACACTTTTGAACTCTAGGGTGATTAACTTTAAGCCCAACATCGAGAATGTGGATAAAAAACTTTTTTAGATAGGACATATGAAGGAAATAAACGTTACAACACAGTCATATGAATTTTTCAATTTTTGTAAAAATTACTACCACAATAACTATTGAGCCGGATTTCATGTATCGTTAACCATTATGTCCAGCATATATTAAAGCATGACATGCCCTTGATTGAATAATTTTCACGCTTTCAAGTGTTTGCATATATGCATAGAGTAGGGCAGGGCATGCAGCCCCCCTTAACTTCGAGGTGCGATTTGACCATCTTCTTATGGTCGATTATTTGAATGCTGATTCTGTCAGGAAGGAATCACTTGACTCTACTTATAACCAGTGAAACAAATGTCTACCAATTTTAATAAAGGAGCTACCACAATTTTTGTAAAAAATTGAAAATTGCCATCTTACCCCACCCATTGAGCAAGAAGCCCCCAATTATAATCCGATGGCAATTTTTTTTTGCGAGCGCATTCAGCTTTAAAGTTATTTCTTGGGGTTCTTCTATCCTTTTTAAGGCATTCTATTCACTTTACTGAATTTCAGAATTTTCTGTTCATATATTTATTTTGATATTTTTTTCCCTGTTTCAATTTCGACAAATTTGTTTCAATGTTATTTTGCTATTCTATCAGGATTTAAGATAAAGTACACATTATTAAATGGTTCCTGAAGCAGCTTCGAGGCCCCAGTGAAGGGGGCCTGATGCCCCATACCTTGTGGGGCCTCTCTTATTTTGATAAACTCTCTATTGCCGGTTTTCAGAACAACTTCCCGTCAAATTTATGGCATACTTTTGTGAACCAACCTAATATCTCTAGCTATCATGCAGTTTGGAATTTCAAAATATAAAAACTTTGCCATTGGTCCAAGCATAAATATGTTCTATTTTGTCTGTGCAAGGAATATTTATCTGGTAGGTTCCACGTGCTAATGATCATTGAATTGACTCATTTAAACATTAATCTTTCTTTTGGTACTAATAACATTCACAAATCATCAATTGAATTTTTAGATACAATTCTTACCAAACATAAAATTGATATTTTGGCTATTTTAACATTGTTTGCTCACTTTTTCTCACATATTTCAGAGATTTGAGCAAATATTCAAGGGAGGAATTTTAAGTACTCTTTAGGAATGCACTAGGTACTTAAAAGTGTGATTTTAACCAATAAATTCAAATGGCGCAGCCACAATTCAAAGGGTGTCTTTCTATACTCCATATTTATGAATAAGAGTGTATTGTAATTGTAATTGTAATTGTAAATACTCTCAGTCATGCACTGCAATGCAGGCACGAAATTCGTGGTGAGCCTTCCACAATGATACAGCTCAGGGCAGCCATAGAACGGCTCCCATGGGCAGAGACTAGACGAACACTGCCCAAGGTTCCCATGCCGTAGCATTCTCCAGTGTTGGTGACCGCCGTATGATGATGATTGATAAGAAGACTGGGAGTCTGGTACGTACCCTATTAATTCAGGGATGCCCAGGGTCTTTCAGTTGCTCCAGTAGAGAACACTGGATACAACCCGCCTCCATTTAATGTCCCATGGGCTCAGACCGAATTGAGTTCCAGGAGTGGGAGTTGAACCCACGACCTCAGAGCCAGACTGGTAGAGCAAACAAGCATCGTAAACCATTAGGCCACGGAGAACTCTATTCACATCCCTGCCAATAAACTAATGAAAATCTCAAATAGTGGAAATACTATACCTTCAATGGCGTTGAAGTTTTTGGTTCATCTGAATCTGTATCAGAATCTGTTTTTTTGATAACACGAACACAACCCGAATCCCTTTCTCTGACAACGCGAACGGAGTCGGCTCCTTTTTCAAGTGATTTACATACAATATGTCGCAAAAACCTGAAATAATATTATAATGAGGATGGAAATGAAACTAGGCAAGGGGCCTCTTCTGCGGAACTGGTCTCTGCTAAGATAGAAAAATGCGCAAGAGATACTAATCAATGCAGGATTTTTATCCAAAGGGTCTTGTAATGAACCACTGGGTGTTATTTGATTTTGATAGAGAACTGCAGCTTAAAATGATTGTTTATGCATCAACTACAGTGCCGCCGTTAGTGAAACGGGTGAGGTTTTGCCAATACCGCAATGCTAAATATCATCGGCCAAACTGCTTGTGGAAGCACGAATTCTCATTTGATGAAAGGAAAACACATTAGATCATAAAGGCCAATATCTGAGGCATGTGGGATAACAATGCTGTCAATTTTCTTTGCTGTACTCAGAGCTAGGTATGGGTCAAAGTCTTTGTCAAGTAAGTGAACCAGCCTTCCCATTGAAATTACATTGCTCTGGTGTTTCACTTACTGATC
This sequence comes from Platynereis dumerilii, assembly GCA_026936325.1. Taxonomy (NCBI): domain Eukaryota; kingdom Metazoa; phylum Annelida; class Polychaeta; order Phyllodocida; family Nereididae; genus Platynereis; species Platynereis dumerilii. Next base: position 67,319,749 of record JAPTHN010000004.1, on the reverse strand, counting down.
AATGATTTGAGCCATACCTAACTCCAAGTACAGCAAGGAAAATTGGCAGCCATTGTTGTCAAACCTGCCTTAAATATTAGCCATTATGACCCAGTATGCTTTCCGATAACCGTTATGTCATATGGGCCAATATATGAGGCAAGTAGGATAACAACAGCTGCCAATTTTCTTTGCTTTCTATACTCGTAGTTAGGTGTGGGTCAAAATCTTCGTTAAGTAAGTGAACACATATTTAAATAACATTCGGCTTGTGTTTCAACTACTAATCAAAGATTTGACCCATACCTAAGTCCGAGTACAGCAAAGAAAATTGGCAGCCATTGTTGTCAAACCTGCCTTAAATATTAGCCATTATGACCCAGTATGTTTTCCAATAACCATTATGTCATATGGGCCAATATTTGAGGCATGTAGGATAACAACAGCTGCCAATTTTCTTTGCTATACTCGTAGTTGGGTGTGGGTCAAAATCTTCGTTAAGTAAGTGAACACCCATTTAAATAACATTGGGCTTGTATTTCACCTACCAATCAAAGATTTGACCCATACCTAACTCCGAGTACAGCGAAGAAAATTGGCAGCAATTGTTATCCAACCTGTCTTAAATATAAGCCATTATGACCCAGTATGTTTTCCAATAACTATTGTGTCATAAAGGCCAATATTTGAGGCATATGGGATAACATTGGCTGGCAATTTTCTTTGCTGTACTCGTGGTTAGTTATGGGTCAAAGTATTTGTCAAGTAAGTGAACCACCCTTCTCATTGAAATTACATTGCGCTTGTGTTTTACTTACTGATCACAGATTTGAGCCATACCTAACTCCGAGTACAGCAAAGAAATTGTTATCCAACATGCCTTAAATAATAATTAATATGTAAATGGCACTGCCATGAAATTCGCTCAGCATTGACATAGAACTACTGCGTTATCTTTAACTTTCCATGCAGAAGGCCAATTTATCTTTTTAAAGGACTGGGCAAATGGACAGATAGATAGATAGATAGATAGATAGATAGATAGATAGATTGCACTGACAGCTGTGTAATTCAAATCTGTGTCAAATGTTGATCTTTAAATTTGGATCTATTATGTTAAATTGTTGATGTTACATAACTGAGATCAATAAAACCTTAGCTATTCAGAGATTACTGTTTACTATTAGACTGTTACATAATTTGTTCATAGTTAATGAAGATTATGTAACCTTAAGTTTCGTTATGATTTCTTAAGAAATACTTGATGAGCCATTTAAGTCATTAACTTTTGTGTGATGTTTACATTTCAGTCACTTCTTACAATCAGGGGTATGAAATAATTATTTCCAATGTTGATAAACATGTTGATTTAAATCCCTAAAATATGTCATTGGAGGTTGTTATACAACAAGACTGGAATTTTAAAGCTATTTTGGAAGATATTTGAGGTATTTTAACTACTAGCTCCACTTGTATATTACATATGAAATTACAAGAGAAAAAATTTAACGAATTGTCTGGCGAATTACAAAGTGTTGAGATCCCAGAACCTGAATTGGCAAAGGGCAGGGGAGTTATACCAAAAGAAACCAGATGACAACTACAGATGGCAACTACAGATGTTCAGGCAGTCACTGTAGACAGGAGCACCACATAGAATGAGCTGTCCTTGTGCTAAGTGAGCTTTGCTCATGGCTGCCTTCGTCAGCCATGAGCTGTGCTCATATTATTAAATATTAGCCTTAATGACCCAGTATGTTTTCTGTTCATCGGATGAAAGTTTGTGTTTCCACAGGCAGTTTGGTCTAGGATATTTAGCATTATGACAATGGCAAAATATATATTTTTTAAACTTACAGGCGGCACTGTACATGCACATGAAAAAAAGGAAAAGCAATTGAATATTTATAGTCTTGTTGGTTATTGCTCTTCTGAGCTTCTTGTTGACTGCACCCCCATGCCGCATGCCTTCGACGAGGCCCAATGGTAAGATACAGCCCCCCCCCCCCCGCCGCTCTGAGGGTAGAAAGAGAGGAAATGCTATAAAGAGTAGTGGGTATCATCCTAACATGATATCACCTGGGGAGTGCTAATTAATCACATTCTGACTTCTAAAATGAATTCACAATCACAAGGAATCCACCAGATTAAAACGATCAATTCAGTTATAAATCTCAGACAAGGTGTATAAATATGTTACTTTTTTTATTTCAGATTTTTCCAATTTCCAGAGCATGTGGTCAATTTATTTCAAATGTTTAAGACACAATTAAACCTGACACATTGTACATGGCAGAATTTATTTATAAAACAAGATGACTAACTGTCTGTTGGGCATGCCATCCTTTCACCTCTATCTACTAGGGGGAGTGTAAAGTTATTAATTAAAGAATTAATAACTTGTATCTTGGTGTGAGAAATTTAATGTATTACTGTTGTGTACTTTTTTGTGCAAATCTATTAATTAACCCCATCAGCCACAATTACATCCCCTTTTGTTCTTTACACACTTACTAATTCTTCATTCCATTACAGGCCCTTTTTAAAATTTAAAATTGTACTGATAAAAAAGGGTGAAATAGTTCAATGCGACAGAGTTATCACAAAAATATTTGACAATTGGTATAAATAGTATCTCACCTTTGTTTGGTGGTTTCATCCATTGCTTCAAGGTCAATGCCCTCCATCTCCACTTTAATACCCTGTTGGGTACTATCAACGTGACTGGCAGTTGAACAAATCCTTCTCTTAATTTCTTCTTGGGATAAACATTCTTCAGCTAGTATTTTCTCAATGAGTGCTACACTCTCAGCTTCACTGGTGGCTTCATTGTCTGATTGAACCGCTGTCTCTCTCTCCCCCCCTGTTATTCGAATCTGTGGGTTACTATCAACATGACTGGCAGTTGAACGAATCCTTCTCTCAATTTCTTCTTGGGATAAACATTCTTGAGCTAGTATTTTTTGAATGAGTGCTTCACTCTCAGCTTCACTGTTGACTTCATTATCTGACTGAATCCCTGTCTCTCTGTTTCTCGCAGTCGCCTGAGGCTCTAGGTTACTATCCGCATGAGCTTCAACTTTTATATTGTATTGACAAGTTGCTTCAGTTCCTTCTGGAGATACACTTTCTTTTGCTAGTAATGCATTAAGAAATGACTCACTCTCAGCATGGCCAGCCAGGCTATTGTCTGACTCGATCCCTGCTCCTCTGTTTACTGGTGTTGCTTGAAGCACCTGGTCACTATCTACATGACGAGCAGCATTGATATTGTACTGCATATTTTTCATATTTTTTTCGGCTTCTTCTTGGCTGATGCCCTTTTTCCATGGTAATGCCTCAATGAGTGGTTCACAAGCAGGATGGTCGGGAGCTCGACTCTCTGACTGGATCCCTGCCCCTCTGTTTACTGCTGTTGCCTGAAGCACTGGGTCACTATCCAGATGACGTGCAGCATTGATATTGTACTGCATATTTTTGATATCTTTTTCCATTTCTTCTTGTTTCATGCCTTCCTTTACTGGCAATGCCTTAATAAATGGTTCGCTCACAGCATGGCCTGAAGCTTCATGGTCTGACTGAATCCCTGCTTCCCCCCTGTCTCTTGCTGTCGTCTGAGGCACTGGGTTACAATCCGCATGATGTGCAGGTTTGATATTGAAATGTATATTTTTCACATTTCTTTCAATTCCTTCTTGGTTGATGCCTTTTTTTCCTGGTAACGGCTTAATATGTGTGTCACTCGCAGCACAGCCGCCAGCTCCACTGTCTGACTGAATCCCTACCTCTTTCTCTACTGCTTTCATCTGAAGTACAGGATCTGCAGGTTCGATATTGAATTGTATATTTTTTTCAATTATTTCTTGTTTGATGCCTCCTTTTCCTGTCTTAAAAAGTGTGGCACTCTCAGCATGATCACCTGTTTCATTGTCTGATTGAATCACTGCCTCTCTCCCTTCCCTTATTTTGTTGAGCACTTGGTTACTCTCCAATGGAGCTGCTGCTTCCCTGTCATCCACAATGTCACTTTCAATTTGTTGCCGAGTCGTACGTTCTTCTGCTAGAGAAACCTGAGGTAGACCTTTGCTACGAAATTGAGATCCGGGCTCTGTCTCTTCGGCAAGCGTCTTCGCTTCAAATTCCTCGGCTTGTAATGCCTGAATTACAGCCTCACTCTCTGTCTCAGTGGCATATTCACCGCTAGATGCAATCTTAGTGTCATTCTCACCTCTCACTGATGCTCCAGTGTCAGCCACATGCAATGCTGAATGCTGTGTTCTTGTGATACGACTCTCAGCATCATTCTCTGCTTCAAAGTCACTTCCACTCTCACCGTCCCTTTCTATTGTATTTCTTGCTTCCATTTTTCCTTCTGTCCCAGACTCTTCTTTCTTTGTTATATCTCCTTGTTCACTGGATTCTCCATCCTTGCTTCACTCTGCCATACCAATTTGTAAATCAGTTGTGAATGTATCAATCTACAACTATAGGTTGAGACACAACAATATTACTGTTGCGGTCATTGGTGTACCGAGAGCAACTGATATATTGGGGAGAGCCAATTGCCAGAAGATCAAGATCTACGTCAAATTTAACAGGAGACCAGTTGAACCAGCAGGTCAGTTGAACCACCCTTGATTTTTCACCACGGGCAGCAGACATGGGAACAATGGAACATCCATACCACCTTGTTTTAGACCTTATTGGGCTAGTCGTTTTCATTTGGAGCTTTTGGCTCCAAGACACATGGTAAGGAAACGATCACACATTTTTCGTTTTTTGCATGTAAACGCTAATTTGTCACATTGAGATTGGAACTTTCATAGCATTTAAGGGGACTGATCTGCAGGGATGTCATGTCATCATAATGATAGATGATGTGTTATGTGTAGATGGAAACCCACCTCCTTAAAATGGTGTCTTCAACAAGGATACAGCCAGGCTATATATAGATACATGGTGGTCCCAGTGCCAGTCGAACCATGGGAGCTGATGGCAATTTATTTATTTTTATTTCATTTTCATCAAATACAAAAGGCACTTTTCAGTAAAACTGTTTTTCAAAGTGGCCCACTACAATAGATTAAAGCACATAGAAAAAATTATTGTAACACACTAACGCAAAATTGTGGGACATGTAAAATTTAGCCCAAATAATTATACCATGGTCCAAGCTAAACTAGTAAGCAAACGTATTGGACTGCAGCCCCACATCTTACCCAGCATCCTTCCAATGGTTCAACTGGCCAAAAGGGGTGGTTCAACTGACCCCATGTGATGCAAGCAGGCAGCTATGGCAGACATCTAAGGAAGGGAGGCAGAATATACAATAGACTCAACCTAATCTAGGATAGGCCTAGGTGACACTAAATAAAATATCAACAACCAAAATTTCAATTTCTGACTTGATTTGACACTTTAGAGTCTCATACTTAACAAATACAAAATGCAGTTGATAATTTCAGAACCAGAACTGATATGGCCAACAGTTTAGCACATTTTCCAATAACATATAGTTGTGCATCATTTTTTAAATTTTCTCACAATATCCACGTAATACATATTTTTAGGAAAAACAAAGCTGTTTCACCTGAAATTTGCACAAGGTAATATCATAGGCCTACTCACTATCCTTTTACAAAGTCCAAGCTGCCTTTAGCCATCTGTATGTCAGTTCATCATCATTAGAGCATGCAGTACATGTATTTGTAGCTGCATTCTCATCAATCAGAAGAGAAAGTGTTCTGCAAGTCAAAATTAACCAGGATATTGGTATTGAATTGACAAAAATCTCTTCCTGCTTGACAATGCGGAGCAGGAACCCTGGGGAGGGTGAATCCGGGAGGGGGGGGCGGGTTTATTGTCACCACCGACCTGAAATAAAGTTTTGTCCTATCTCATCTTTTTAGGATGAGCATGGGGGGATGATCAAATGATAACCCCCCCCCCCCCCTTATCAGGATGTCATGTGGAAAATGCAAGATGCAGATTTCTCAGAATTTACCTCAGATGCACCCTAAAAAAATTCAGACGAAATTGTTTTTTTAGATTCAAAATGGTTTTTGAAAAACCAAATTTCAATGCAAAACCAACATGGATTTTTTAAAAAATCCATGTTGGTTTTCTGCATTGAAATTTGGTTTTTCAAAAAACCATTTTGAATCTAAAAAACCAATTTTGTCGCGACTTTTTTAGAGTAGGACGTAAAAGATTGTTGGCTTTTGAGCCATGAAGACGTCCCAAAATTCCCTACCGCGCAACTTTTGGCCCATTGGATTCCACACCTCGATCGAAAGTGCCAATATCATCCCCCCTGCGAAACAATCTATGCTCCTGATTCCCTAAATCAGATTATATAGATGCTTTAATTACAAAATTAACATCATAAATATATTAAACAGGATTATATAGACTTAAAATGTTATCATACATAATTTTGCTATAAAAACAGAAATAATAATATATGAAAGTAAAAGAGCATAAAATCGAAAAACTGCAATCTACCAGGATGTACTATCATAGGCGTATCCATGTGTACAATTAATACTGAATATAGGCCTATACAATATATGCATTTGGTGTTAAATATATCAAATAATCAGCACTCATTGAGATCATATAGCACAGCATGTAAATATGAAATATCTAAGCATTAACATGAAAAAAAAACTTGGTATACAATGTGTTATGGCTATCAAGACCAACCAAAGCTAGAACCACTATCAGTCTACGTAATGGAGCATGGGTTATAAAGAGCAACAAATGTTATTACCCCACTGTAAAAAAGTGATGCCATTCAAGTGTAGCAAAAGACATATCGTCTACATATATAAATCATCTACACATACAATGATACATGGGTCATTCTCTAAATTATTATCAAAGTACCGATACTGATATGTATGACATGTAAATCTAACAATACCTAAAAAACAACTATGCTGTATCAAACCAACAATTCTCATGAAAAACTATGATTGGATTAATTTTTTTTTTTTCATTTTTCCCAAGTTTTACTCCTAAAATTGGTCTTTTTTGATTGTTACTAGTTCTAGGTTGTCACATATCTCAGACCAAAAATCAAATTTTTCTCTTTAAAATGTTTAGAATTAAAATTGGTATGCATGCATCACACTCTGGCATAGGCATTGTCGATGGAAAGACCAACCACATTACATGATTTTCAAGCCATTCACACCAGTTTTTCGATGTGTTACTGCATTTGCAAAATTTATGTCACCTCCAGAACTTTTAACATGTTTGGAGTCCTTGTATCAATATAGTTTAATGAAAACTAACAATTCTTTCACAATATCAGTTTAACATCCTTATAGCAGTAGATTGTCTTCCTGTTTGTAATTTTCAATTATTCTATTTCAATGCAAATCGCTAAAAAATGTTCACTACATCTTGTGTATTCAACTCTGGAACCACTGCCAGAGGGTGAAAATGTGTCTTGATTTCATTATTTTTTGGCTACCAAGTCCGTTTTGAGTACAATTTGAGACCTGCATGAACACTTTTTGTTCTATCAGAGGCTTTCATTTTTCTTATTTTACATGAAACATACACATTTGTCAACTACAGAACTGTCAACTCCTGCACCAAATTGAAAAATTCCAGAGTTGACACATAATCTTGCTGGACTTTATATCATCAGGTTGAGTGTATTCTTTAACTAAGATAATCAATTCAGATTCCACAATTTTTTTTGGCAGGGATGAGACAACGCTTGTATTTTGCAACTTCATTGATTTTAAAAAAATTTTTCAACTTCCATTTTTGATTAAATTTATAGTGTTTTTTTGGTGCCAGAGTTGACAATTGACTGATGTATGTTAGACAAAAATGCCCAGGAGAAATGAAGATTCCGCAACAAAATATATATTTCAGATACCATCAGCAAAATAATATGTATTAAATGATCACTGTATCAAAATGTGGCCTATAACCCTTGTTAAAACATTAGAAATAATGCTGAAAAGTGCTAAATGGTAAAAAATGCTGATAACAGAATTTTAAGACCAAAAAATATGCAAAATAAATAAAATTTGAATAATGATCAAGTGAAAGAAACATTTGCTAGCTATCAAACAATCAGAATAGTGATTTTATATCATCAGTTTTATACTTCTTTTGGTGCAATTTTAATCCTTAAACAAAAATTTTAAATTCCTTTCAAACAAATGCCAACTTAGTTGGAAACAAATGTCAGCTCCAGAACCATTCCTTTGTCAACTTAATACTGCTTGTAAGAAATACTGGCCAAATCACAATTTTTTGGTGCAAATTGCAGTACATTTAATTTTGCAACTTCACAAAACTATTTAAGTGTTTTTAACATATTAATTGTTTATATATACAATACTGATGCATTTAAGAATATGTATTTGATTCAGGAGTTGATAAATTTTCAAATCCGGCACTTTGCGTCAAGTAAAAAGTTGTTTTTTGCAAAAATAACTGAATTATTCCTTGGTCATTCATTTAAAAGGTATACCATACCAAGGAAGGCATCCACTTAATCCTCTTTTAAGTACCTCAATAATTTTATTGTAATCATGACCCATTTTACATGTAGTCAGTTCAGTCAGGTAAAAGTTTGTAAAATCCACTAAGAGCATTCCCTGAGGCCGGAAAATGGCACCAGGTTAAAATCAAGGACTAAATACTTTTGAACTAAGAACTATAATCTAAGAGCTAAAATAGAACTACAATCTAAGTGCTATACTCTAACCATCTGACCCTGTTGAATTGGCTTATTTGTCATTATCAATTTCTTGCGAAAATTCCCAATATTCAAAGCACTGCTGTAATAGTGTAGAATAAAGCAACATTTTAAATTTGCTTACTAAGATGGTGTACGTTATATTTGTGTTCCTAAATTCCTGGTTATGTTATTCAATACCATGTCTGACATTAATGATGGAAAAATCCGGCAAAATTTGTTGATTTATGAGTGCCCTGTGGCCTGAAATGACCGCATATTGGCAAGATATGAATTTATTTTTAGATAAGAATAATGGAAAGCTTAAATACGAAAAAATATCATCACTCTAGTGGAAGGGCAACTTCCTTCACCCATTGCCTATGGCTAATTAGCAAAGGAATAAATATGTTTCAACCAAATTGGGATTTCGCCCATTGCAATACAATGTTGTATTTCAGATTGCGGTAGCACCCTCTAAAATTTGTCCAATTTGGCTCAAATTTTTACTAATTTTTTTGTTATGTATTGGAACATATTTGGGAGGTGCCTCAATTAAAATTCAATAGTTTATTTTTTTTGTGCAATCTGCATCACCCTACAATAATAATGATTATGTCATGTTAAATGAAGTGCATGAAATTTAGTTATATATTGTATTTGTGTGTCATTTCAAGGCCTCAGATATTTTGCTGCTTAAGACAAGGTATTTATTATATCTCCGATAAATTTGCCTAACTGAATGCCACTAAATATTGAATCTAGATGATCGGATGCTTATATTAAGAAAACCCAATAAAAAAAAATCAGAATAGTGACATTTTTATCACATAGAAATTCAGTGTTCACAAGAAAATATTCTTTCTGTCTTGAATAAGAAACAGAAAAGTTATAGTTCTCATCACAAGCATTCATCATCTTAGCAATGTAATCACATTAGAACAGAAAAACGCTTTTTCATCAGACTAGGCCTATAATCTATTTATAAATATATATAATTATAATATATTATAGATATAGGAATGTAATGAGTGTCATATAGATCTAAGAATAATGAAAGACTGCCTTGATCCTTAATTAGAACAGAGCTGTGTAATAACACAATAGAAACACTAAATTTCGCATAAAATTATTGCTGAATGGAATGTAGGAACATCAGTCTCTGATATGAGTTAAAAAAGCATGATCATTCTCACCTTCTGTTGTTGTGACTGTTTGCAAATATGTCTATAAACTCATCCAAATCAAATAAATTTGACCTTTGTCATTAAATATGGATGACTCCTAAGTTTGAGAGCATCTCATCTGCCATTAAATTTCTCACAAAGGTTTTTATCCTCTTATGACAGACAAGAAGCATTGGATACTGCAATTTTACAGAGCTTGTGGCCTATAGGTCATTGTGTTTCGAGGCCCTGCATATTTTTGGACCAATAAATGATATACGTAAAGATGGAATATAGCATCGGTGACAAAACACACCCTTGTGGAGAACCAGTTGATAAAAACCTGAGATCAGAGAAAAAATATTTTGTAAACAAACTCTTTTTAAATAATAAAATCAAAAATCCAGTAGCACAATGATGCTGGAAATTAAAGATCTGATAAAAGCTTTTGTGCAGTTTTGATGGTATAATTGTATTAAAAGCGGAGCTGTAATCAATAAAAATACCATGCAATGCATGCACCGTGTCCTCAAGCAATTTAATAACCCTTATAACTCAATGGGAAATGATCATTACATTAACACATCTCTACATATTGTTAAAAGTTGCATTCTATCTATAGATCTATCAATCTACCTATCAATCCATCTATCTGTCTATCTATGTGTCTATGTGTCTATCTGTCTATCTTTAGTAATTGGCTGAAGTATAAATCTCAGGTTGTGGTGCACGCCACTTTGTCTCAGGGCGGAAGGGCCAAAGGGAAGAAGAAGAAGATGCTTCTCAGAAATCGTCTGCTGAGCAAGGAAGAATTTGGGGGATTAAAGTTAACTATTTAGAGCAGTGAGACATAAGATTAAAGCCAGGGCATCTAGTGCAACAGTGTAAACACTGGGCATCATAATGGCATCATAACTTTGGGTTGTTCTTGCATCTGTGAAATGCTTTTCGATCCACACCAACCCTGATATGAAAATCCCATTGATGACGACAAAGGGCCCGAGGCCCTGCTCTCGGACACAAAAAGTATCCGTGCATTATGTAGATGATGACTCAAGGTGCTGTAAAATCCCATGCAGACATAGAGAAATAGCATCTTATGTACATGTACAATGATTTGATCTGCAAGCAAATTGAAACTGACCAAAGCCAGGTGGCAGCAGTGACTTGATATATTTTAAAACTAGTCTTTCAAACACCTTCATTCAAGTTCATCGGTGCCGCAGTAGGAGCAACTGGCCTTTAGTTATTCAGGCATGAAATACTGTTTTTATTTGGCACTGGAATTACAGTACAACTATCATAAAATGGCTCGTCAGTTTGGATCGACACTTATCTATCGATCTGTAGTGATCCATGGCGATCTTGGTTGATATGGAGTGATCGATCTTCAGTGATCTGATGTGATCTGTATCTATTTATCAATATTAATATTAATAAATTTACTTTTCTACACCAAACAACTACTGGATATGTTTCCTTAATCATTATGTTCAATTATTAGATAGAGTTTATCTGTTCTTTGACAATCCTAAATAATTGACTAAAAGTGAATTAGTAGATCACTACAGATAGAGTTATATCATCTCAGATCACTACAGATCACTCGTTATCTGGTCCGCTCTGGATCACTACAGATCACTATGTTGAGCCATTTTAAGATGGTTGTACTGTATTTTAGCCCGCTTAAATGAGCTTGGAACTTTGCATGATCTTAATGAAATGTTGTAGATATCAGTAAAAACTCCAGCTAGCACAGATGCAGTTTATTATCAACTGTGGAGCTCTTCCGGTCGTTATTTAACGTACTTGTGTTATTTACGGAACACTGCACTGTAACACATCTAATGGGTCAAGTATAATATATTATAAAGCAGTGGTAGTTTGTTCCAGTCAGCCTTGCTGCAAATAATAAAAAAATCGAGCCTGGTGGTGGGGGGCTCTGAATTGTTCTTCTGAAACGCCACTTTTGTTTTATAGAATTGCATTTTTTTCTTCGGAGAAACAAATTTTTCATTCTAAAACTTTGCCAAAAAACAAACCATAATAAGTGGCATGTTTGCCAATTGGAGAATTTTGGTCATTTTAAACCCAGAAGTCTAGTTTTAGATGAATTTAAGAAAATCACTTCCTTGAATATTGCAGGCATACGTGTATTTGGTATATATAGCGGGGCAGATTTGTCATGAATAGGGGAGTAATAGTGCATTTATACATAGAAGCATGAAACTTGGCACACAGTTTAACATCATCTTAAAGAATATTTTTAGATAGGGAGCCACTTCAGATTTGACCTGGTTGACCCCTGCCAGCCATTTTCCGAACTGTTGAAGAAAATGCACCATTTTCGCGGTTTCCCATAGTTTGGTGGAATCTCGATTAATATTTAAACAGACTACATATTTGAATTCCTTGTAAAAAGAGCTTTCGAATGAATGGTAGCATCCTTGGTTTCCATGTGTTCTTTGTCAAAATGAGCCTGAACACCGAAATCTTCAAAAAACACTTCATTTTAATTTTTTCCATTTTAACATCAAATTTACGTAGCCCATTAATGCGGGTATTCATTTGAAAGGTCTTCTTGCAAGGAATTCAAATATGTAATTAATTTTAAGATTTATATAGAATTGGCGTAGTTATGCGGAACCGCGAAATCCAGTATTTGAATCAATATTTCTGCCAAAATACATTCCAACAAGCCTGAAAATAGTCCAGGCCACCAAAAAATGATATAGTAATGTTCTTTTTACCTAAAGGAAGAATAAAAACCAATATTTCCATGTATTCTATTTGTAGGGACTACCAAGAAAGAAGAAAAATTGAATAATTAACCGCCATTTTGGAAAATGGCTGCCAGTTGCCAACTAATCTAAATCTGAGGTGGCTCCCTATCCAAATATTTTTGTAAAGATGTTTTTTAAGTGTGTGCCAAGTTTCATGCTTCTATGTATAAATGCACAATTTTTTTACATATCTGCCCCGCTAATAGGGGCTGATCTATAATGGACATTTAGGTATGTTATCGGTATAGGAATACATATAATTTCACTCTCTTGCTGCTTGACAGACATTCCATTCTAAAGTGACTTGACCAATATTCAAAATAAATTCCAATCCAAATTTTAAAAAAGAGAGGCAGTTATATCATATATATATATATACACTCACCAGCAAAAGAAACGCAACACTTGATTTTGAAATTTTTTTGGACAAAACAAATTATATGGTATTGATCCTTAGATAAACTAGTGTCTTCGTGCCAAAAATCATTCAGCTGTGACAATTTCCTGTCTGCCTTTTGACTTGTTTATCACATTTCAGTTTTTGTAATAAAATATGACCTTACCAACCAGTTACACGAAAAATAAAGGTGCCATTTTAAATAATGGCCAAAAAGATGATAATAGCCGAAAAATTAGCGCAGCAGCACTGTTTTTGAATTTTACAGGACAATTTGAAAATTGAAGTTTTGCACATTTCAAAATGTAGCAGACAAAATCTCTATGGTTCGGGCCCTTAGAATTGAATTTTTTAAATAAAATTTTCAGACAATTTCACTCTGTTGTCTAAGAATAGGCACAATTTTTTTCAGAGTAAAATATAGAGTTTAACACAATTTTTTGTGACGGCGAAGGCAATATTCTTAAAATCACATTAACATGACTTGCACACAATATTAAAATAAAAAAAACAATATGGATCAAAGCGCGAGATGTTCCAGATTATTGAGTCCAGAAACGGACTAAACAGATACACCAGTAAAAAAGTTCCAGGTCTATAGTTTCAAGTAAAGTTTCTCATTTCAGAATAAAAGTGTCATTCTGAAAAGTTCCTACAGGGGGTGCTGTAGTCTAGGACTCAAATAACTCCAGCAGTTTTGCCACTATCATTTCTTTCTGTGAATAAATGTTATTAGCCAAACAAAACAGTCAGAAAACAATTGGTTTTTTTTCTGTAAGTATCAATGTGATTATGAGTAATGCTGTTTTAGTCCTCACAATTTTCTAAACCCACTTGAGCAATGACAACACAGGTCTCATAAGAGCAATAGAAAACATTAAATGACTAAATGATGCAATAACAGTAAAAGTCAGACATACCAGGGAAGATGACATTAACCAACAACGGTCTCCAGAATGCAGTATGCCCACCACTGGCATCAATACAAACAGTGATTCTGTTTTCAAGTGAATCTATTGCTCTTATGGGGTCTCTGTTGTCATTTCCCAATTGGGTTTATTTTAATTTTTTCTGCCTATTTTGGTTGGCTTACAACATGTTCGGCCTATTTTGGTTGGCTGATAACATTTTTACACAGAAAGAATAAGAGTTGCACACTTGGAATTATTGGAGTCCTAGACTACAGCACCCCCTGTAGGAACTTTTCAGAATGACACTTTTATTCTGAATGAGAAACTTTACTTGAAACTATGGACCTGGAACATTTTTACTGGCGTATCTGGTTAGTCCGTTTCTGGACTCAATAATCTGGAACATCTCACGCTTTGATCCATATTGTTTTTTATTTTAAAATTGTGTGCAAGTCATGTTAATGTGATTTTAAGAATATTGCCTTCGTCTTCGCAAAAAATTGTGTTAAACTCTATATTTAGCTCTGAAAAAAATTGTGGCAATTCTTAGACAACATAGTGAAATTGTCTGAAAATTTTATTAAAAAAGCTCAATTCTAAGGGCCCGAATCATAGAGATTTTGTCTGCTACATGGTGAAATGTGCAAAAATCCAATTTTCAAATTGTCCTGTAACATTCAAAAACAATGTTGCTGCGCTAATTTTTCGGCTATTATCATCTTTTTGGCCATTATTTAAAATGGCACCTTTATTTTTGGTGTAACTTGTTGGTAAGGTCATATTTTATCACAAAAACTGAAATGTGATAAACAAGTCAAAAGGCAGACAGGAAATGGTCACAGCTGAATGATTTTTGGCACAAAGACACTAGTTGATATAAGGATCAATACCACATAATTTGTTTTGTCCCAAAAAATTTCTTTGCAAAATTATAAGCCAAAATCAAGTGTTGCGTTTCTTTTGCTGGTGAGTGTATATATATATGTTGCTTTATTGACATGAGAATATCAGATAGTGATACATGTGTCAATGTTAGTATTGCCAGAAAACAGTGGTTAGTAAAATGTGATAATATTTAAGAATAAAACAATTATACAAGTAAATTATACCAATTATACAATAAAATTGTATCTTTCATAGGGTTCAAAAAATATGACATGCAGGTTATGTTACTTCAGGTTCCACGAATCAATCATGTTTGAATAGTATATAAAACTTTATATCTGGTTATGACAAAAATACATGAATATATGTATGCAAAACAATGTTAAAATCTAAAATAGCTAATTTCCAGAGAAAACCTCCAGGAATAATAATACATTATGCAAATTTGTTTTCAACATTGATATCATAATATCTATTAATATAACAGACGGGACAGAGCCACCAGCTTACTGAGTGGAGCGAAGTGTCTCGTCCCTTATGGCAAACATGCGAGGAGTGAACCAGATGGTTCAATCAAAAGAAGTGATTCAGACATCCCATAATATGATCCTGGCACTTTTATTTCATCATGCGTGACTACCAAAAATGTTCGAAAACAAATTTCCAAATAAAAAAAAGGTTAAAAAAAAAATTTCCGAAAAAAAAAAAAATTAAATGAATCGAGAATGATGAAAGTAACACATATTTTTGGTATCATATAGGGCAAGTTGACCTAACTTCAGCCCCCCTACAGAATACTCCTTGTAATTAAATTTCCATTTGGCCAAGGTGTCAGTTTTTGGGTTTAAAGTTATTGTCAATGTGTGTAGAATAAATTACGACAAAGTTATGACCATCATAACATATGATTCAGGAATTTTACATGTTTTTTTGGTGGACCGCATTTTGCTTGTTTTGCAACGCGAATAAAAAGCGAAACGAAAAAAAATTTGATAAAACGTTAAATCTGTCGGTTGGCTGTAACCAATTCACCCAAGCAGGAGCAACCAAAAAAAGTTTCATCACAAGGGAAAATTAGTAATCTTCCATAAATTCAGGTTTTTAAAAAATATTTTTTACTTGATCATTCAATGAATTAGGTGATTTATAAGACATGTCAATCTTACCTAACTTCAGCCCCCATGGTCCAAACTTCAGCCCCCACATGACCTAACTTCAGCCCCCAGGTTTCCCAAACTCCAGCCAATAAATCTCACCTGAGAAGTTTGTTTATTCATCCCTGAATATCTATCTATCTAAAAATTTAATTTTTAAAGCATTTTTACATCTGGCATACTGGAATAGACCAGTTGCCTGAAATGGAGTTTAAAATAAATTTTTTTCCTCTTTCCGCGAAAACAATGACTTCTTTCCAAGCTTTTTTGCAATACATTTTTGGAGGACTGATTTTTTTCAGACCATCATGTTTTATATACAGGTAAGTAATTAAAGCCAAATTTAAACAGTCTGCTGTTTTTATGACAGAATAGGGTCAATTGGTTGAAGTTAGGTACGGGGCTGAAGTTAGGTACAACCTAGGCTGAAGTTAGGTACTACGTGGCTGAAGTTAGGTACATGTCCCACTTTTGTCTTTGAAGCACATTTGCACTGCCTTATAAGGCATTCGGCTGTTTTTTCACAATATGGTCATGAAGAGGAGAGGAGGCTGGGGTTAGGTCCACAGCTACATGTTATTCCCATGAATAGCCAGCCAATGACAAGCGATCAAAACCCAAAGTAGGCTGAAGTTAGGTCAACTTGCCCTAGACCTATATTAATGTGATCTGCTCAGGTGCGGACTAGCGGCATTTCAGGCCCATGGCAAAATAAGGCAATGGGACTCCACATTCCCATTTTCGGCACCACTCTATTTACGCCAAGATGGAAGGGCCCTTTCCTATTTAGGACCCTACACTGTAAATTCTGAAATTCTGAGTTAGCTCAAATGATTGAGTGAGACGGTTGCACAATTTGTTTGAGCCATGATAGCTTGCTGTTTTGAGTTATGATAATCTTTATGTTGTTATAACTTGCAAACAACAAGCTATCTTGGCTCAAAGGAATTGTGCAACCATCTCACTCAATCAATTAAGCTAACTCAAAATTCAAAATTTACAGTGTATGATATAGGGCCATATCCTTCAGCCCCCCTCACCCAACCTGCAGCCACCACCAAGTAACTGTTTTATGACTACTTGATTAGGATTATTAGCCTTGTGACTACAGAACCTTTGATAACTTGTTCCAAATTAGACTTGTCGAAAATTTCCTCGGAATTGATGGTCAGTGGTAACTTTCACATCCAATTCTCATCCTTTATAGTTACATCAATAGAACGAATGTCAATTGGAACCTTCGCTCCGGAGGTGTAGATGGAGGCCAAAGTATCATCGTTCCTTAGGATTTTCCCTTTTGTATCGCCGATTGAATTTGTCTAAAGGGTGTTGTGGGGTTCCATGACAAAATGTTTTCATGCCTTTGAGGTTTTCGATTCTTGTTGACAAGGGTATGATGAGATGTGAATTGTAACTTCGGTCCATGCATGCACTGTAGTCAGTGATGGTTACCTCGAATAAAATGCAGATTTATTATAACAGTTTTTCAATTCAAATGAGAATACATTCATGGTGCAAACATGCATGCATGAAAATTAGATAATGATGGGCCTGCTCCATGCATATTCTATTTTGTACCACTCAACAGTGAAAAGTAGCATTATGTACACCATTGTACATGTAGTCATGTCCACTGATTCTGAAGAGACTAATCATAGTTGTTGCATGTAATTCTAATGTTGAACTCTTGGGACCATGTTGAAAGCATATTCACATTGATATAACACTAGAAACAGGGACTGCCCGCGAGTTGCACAACATACTATTCAAATTTATAATAAGAGTTTTCTCAGCAGGGCACCAAGTTTATGGCTACAGTTACCAAATACTGTGAAAAATAAGAAGAATATTAAGTTGTTTAGTAAGCAGGTAGTGATCTTAAAATTAGAATCGTATTGAAAATTCTCAGAAATTAAATAGTTTTAATTTATTGACATACTCGGTGAATGAAATACATATAAATCACTTGAGATAATTGTTGCATTTACCTTGATGAAAGTTCTGTTGGTGTGAATATTGATTTAAATTGTATTGTTGAAATGATGATAAATTGTATTCAATTATAAATTTTTATTATTATTTTTATTTTTTATTATTATTTTTTTTCAATTATAATTTTTGAATTGATGTTGTGTTGGTTTATGCAAATGTTATATATATATATTTTTTCTGCTTGTGAATGAGTTGCCAGATTATGACTTAATTTATCAACACATTATTATTACTACTTAATCATACTTATATCAATATTCCTCTGTAAATATCTGTTAATTTAATTTGGGCAGTCACCCCCCAATGGGAATAGTAATATTTATTTACTCGGGCTGACTGCTCCCAACATATGTATTGTCCTTTTTTACTGTGAAAATGATCCTTATATATGTGGTGTATGTACAGTGTATGTTGGGAAATAAATATGTCTATGTCTATGTCTATGGTTAAATCTTACTGTTAGGTCAGGACTGAAAAATCTGAAGCGATATCTGCCTAATTTGCAAATGAGACTGTCAATTTTGTTCAAAATGACACAAATAAATTTTTTCTGGCAGTTATCAACCGATTTGAATAATTTTTTCGCTACTGTAGGTCCGTCTCAGTATGTTTGTCATTCTGTGTAACTTTTTTCCACATATATGTACGGTACTTCTGGTATTTTGGATATCGTGTGACTTTCCAGAGCGTATCCCGATTGATAAACAACCCATATGTTAACACACGTTCTGACTGCTGCTAATGTCACAGTGACATTAATTTCAAAACTATTCAATACCTTTTTTTTGGTCAAGCCTAAGGGAGGTTTTAAAAGCTAAATTTTAAAGTTTACAATAATTTTTTTTTGGTCAAAAGCACGTGATATATCTAAACATATAAAATATCGAGATCTTCGGCTGACTTCGATATTAGACGAACTTGCTGATTGGCCCAATCATCCTTGGCTGGACCAATCAGCAACCTTGTCTTTTGGCTAAATCACATGATTTGGTCAAACCAACTGGGTCACTGAAGCAACCCAAAAATATGAAGCTGAAATGGTGGTTACTGACACAACCGCTATCAACATTCATCCCTTGAAATTAATTATTTTGCAAAGGTGAATTCTCCGAAATAAGACGTGTTTCTGATTAAATTGTTTTTGACACAATTTGGCTACTAATTTTCTTGTGATAATAGGGAGTTTCATGGTACAAAACAACAGGGCCGGATTTAAATATGGGCAATTTGGGCAATTGCCCGGGGCCCGGGGGATTAGGGGGGCCCGGAAAAACCAAGAAGAGTTGCCGCACGCAACATCGTGGCACTCGCGACGAGGGGGCCTAAGGGGGCCCGGGCCCCCCTAGAAGACTAAGATGGAAAATAGCATTTTGAAGAAACTATATGGAGTCAGGGGCCAACAAAAGCCACAACTACGTCCCGGCCCCCCAACCCCAGACTGTCCTGTCTGGATCAGCTACTGGGGCCCCTCACATACACTGCTTAGTATTTCCAAAACCACGCACTGGCAGGCTGGAACTTTTGATAAAAGTATTCATGCCATAGCAGCACGATGTACATCATATAGCAAATTTCGCCATGCAAGGGGCCCATAAAATTAATAATTGCGGGCCCCTGCAATAGCATTTCCTAACTTTGCTGGGCCCCTACCCAGATTGGACTCCAAACGACATAATTGTGTGCCCTGGCCCTGTTTGACAAACAGGTGAATTTTCAAACTGTTCCGGGGCCTGGCCTGTGTGGCTTCAGAGCAGTGTGAATTTAATTTGATTTATAAAGCAATCAAACAGGGGCCTGTGAAATGAATAATTTTAAAATGATTGTGGGTCGTACAGTGTATTAATGTTCAGAAGAATTTTCCAACAGGATTCTTTAGAATTGCTCATGTGTAATTTAACAAATATTTTCATCTCAGTTTTTGTGGTTGCTCAATTTATCCAGCCACTGTGATAGTTCAATTGATGACCTGCAACTTATAAAGAGTGCAAGTTACAAAAGAATCACAAGTGCTTAAAGATTACATTCAGCTATTTGAAGACCTCAGTGCATAATGTCACAATAGGCACCATCTTTCCCATTGAAATGAACTGTCAATTTGTCAATGGCCAAATTTTGACCTAACTGGTGACTGGTCAGTGCTGAGTGGTCAGACTCACTCACAGACTTTTCTGATAAATGAAAAGAATGGGATATGACCTCACTTACTGGATTATGAGTAATTAGAAAAGTGTTGAAGGTCTCGAGGACAAATCTTGGCCGTTCCTCAGTCTCGGATGTCTTGGCTTCGACTATATCACTGCACCAAGCACTCAAGTCAATTCAGGATGCCAGAACTATTTGACACCGGGCTTTATGTAGGTGTCTTAAATGGACTATGAGAAAGGTTCCGGGAGTCCGGAAGGCGAGGGGGAGGGGCCCGGAGGGCCCAGAATGACGTGAATGCCCAGGGCCTCATCTTGTCTAAATCCGGCCCTGCAAAACAATTATATAATGTGGGACATGAGATATGCTCACCCTCCAATTTCATGCACAACTCGGCCTCACATATCTCTATGTCCCACATTTACCCATTTGATAACTGTAATATATTCCATGACCCCTGCGGCGGCTCTGCTTGATTCCCATTCAGGTCTGGATTATCCATTAGGCTGAGTAGGCTATAGCCTTAGGCCTCACACCTCAGGAGTGCCTCACATTTGTAGAAGAAAATTTAATTACTTTTTGCCTCAATTTGAGAATTTAAAGTTAAAAATAAATCGGCAAAAGTTAAGAGAACAATTTGGGCTCAAATGCACATTGTGTGCCCCTAATTAATGTCAAGGATCGTGAAGCCCAGAAATACCAGTTTAAAGAGAATAGGATCTTATGAAACTTCTCTGGACAACCACTGGACTCAATCATATAATGACACTAGCAGAGGTTGGCAGAAAATTCATAAAAATTTTGTAAGATAATCTAAGACATTCAATGATTTTCCAAAATGTATCACACTTATTACAATATATGGAAGTAACCGAAGAAATTTCGGCAATAATAACAATCGATAATATTTCAAGAATGTAATACGCCAGACAATTTGTTAGATTGTGTCTTTTCTTGTGTAATTTTATATGTATATAATGGACATTTTCATAAACCTTTAGAAATTCCTGCAATTATCATCTGCAAATTAGAATGATTATTGCTTAAATGTATGCAATAGTGAGAATTTACGATTATATATTGTAAAAATTCTTCAATAATTGTAAACATATCCAAGACTATTGCTGAGATCTCTAAGACTGTTTCAGAAATAATTGGATAAAAATGTGCTGTTATCTTGGAATAAATGTGAAATCTCCAATTTTTTCTGGGATTTTAGTATGCTATTTGACACATTCATGATTATTGGAATATGTTGAAGTTAATGTATTTTCTTGATTATTGCAAAACAAAAAGTACAATGCTTTGACCATATATTTGCAATTACAATAATTGTACAGTTGATAATGGAGGAGCTGCTCAGTCTCTTGAAATTGGACTGGGGAAATGTATATAAAATCAAGTAGAACGGTGTCGAATGCTGTACATACAGAACCTGATTTCTTTCTGGTTCATTGCTTATTTTGTACAGAAAACTTATGATCAAGCGATCCATTTATTATTTTAGGCCTAATGGCTTTTAGACATATCACTATTTTAGGCCTAATGGCTATTATGACATATATTTAATACATATTTCAAGCCCATAAGCAGAAAGTGGGAATCACAGAGAAAGTTTGCGGTTATTGGTGGTGTCAGGTCAGGTTCAGCAAGAGGCCTCACATTGAAGTTCAGCCTAGGGCCTCATAATACCTTAATCTCGCCCTTTTCCCATTGCCAATCTAGGTGCAGACTGGATAATCTTTGAAAGGGGGGGGGGGGTTATCAATTTTTAGTGAAAAAAGTTAGTTTGCCACCTAACACTAAAAAGTTTGTTCAGAAGGGGAAATTAAAAAAAAGTTTGTTTCCAGTACAGTAACGTATGATACTGTTTCCAACAGCCCAACTGTTATGACTAAGGCAGACACATGTTTGGCCATAGAGAATGAAAAGTGTATGGCCAAATTTAATAAGGCAACTAACACTGGGAGAATGCCGAAATAAATAATTCCCCGCTGAGGAAAATTCCTGCCAAATTATTAAATGCACCCTTATTGGCAAATACAGGACAAAGACCATTGATGGTACACTTAGTATTACTGATGAGTTTATGTGCTTCTTCAACACTGAATAAATGGGATAATTGTGACCAAAAAAGCTAAGAAAATGACCTCTTTTTCAATACTCAATCCAAAATCATCAGTAGAGAATTTATTATCTTAAGGAGTATAGTTTAGTTTTGGCCCGATCTGTGTAACATTCATTCTCTCCATTAAGCATGATGTGATTTGAGTTGCAAAAAAAATGTATATATCCCGCCTCCACAATGTCACATATAATGTTTACCAACCTGAGCCATCTCAGTTCTCAAACTGATCAGAGAAGTCTGTCCTTTATTCCTTTGTTCCCCAACCTACTATTAGCTTCCCAACCTCGTCGTATGTCAAAATTTCCAAGGGCGAAACTTTGTCTAAAAATTCTTCTCTCTTCATCACAGGGAATCTGATTTTAGTCAGCACATCTCCAAGAGCAGTTCGTTGGTTTGCAGGGGTCACTTCCCAATGCTTTCGTTGACATTCTCTCTTGGCCCATTCAATGCAAGCCAAGAATACATCAATCTCATGACAAGTGATTGCGTCACTGCCGTCACTGCTGCAGAGTGCCAGTAGCACATTGTAGGATACCTCCAAGAATTCATCCGTTTTGCTAATCTGCATAAAAAAAAGTCAATCTCTGAAATTACTGAACCTCTAGAACTTCAATGATTTGTTATGACCTAAAATAGGCATGATATTTACACCACAGGTTCAAGAGAAGCCCAAATTTCTGACTTCATTGGTCGTTAATGGCCGAATGAACTCTATGATTGCTACTTTGGTGTGGAACCTAATTTATTCCTTAAGGTGTCAAAATATTTCAGTATTCATGGCTTGGGAGTATGAAACTTCCATGATGCCAAGTACTGTGAAGAAATGTATTCAACTTACAACAGGAGTGTCAGATTAAGCACACATTGTTGTTACTTCTAGGTCTACCTGAATGATCTGGATACATTCTGTTGATTCCAAATGTAATCGATTTCATAGTTCAACATCTATCTTTCCCAGGTTCATTTTGAGCTAGAAATCCTCTATAATTTAAGAAAAACAAATTGTTCAGGACTGTGTTCAAAGATAGTATTTACCTGTAGAATTTTGGTCCTGAAGTATTCTTGACACACTTTCACGCTTTCCTTAGCATCCAACTCAACAGCATAAGAAGCGTGAGCCCCCACATTTGAAACCGCCAGTTTCGTCTTCGTGATACTGGCACAATATTTCTCCAATTTGTCCAACTTGAAGACAGTTGCAGCACGGGTCACGTCAAATAGGTTTGTATTGTTAACATCGCAGCTACCCGTGGAGATGAACCTGTAATTTAAAACGACACAAAAAGCGTTTATATCATTATCAATTTTATCATACGAAACCAAGATTCAAGAAGTCTATTGAAATAACCATAATTACTTATTAGAAAGCAGAATTTTTTATATTAAAACATATTGGTCAAATTAACAGTGTTAATTTCCAATACGGGAATATCATGATTCAGCAGTTTCGGTGAAAAATTTGATTGCTTGATAAGCTGACTTGAAGGTGAAATGCTTGAATTTCTAGTAGCGCGACTTGTAACAAATTTTTTTCCAAACCTGAATTTTCTTGCCCAACATGTGAACTTAGAAAAGCTATGTTTAATGTGATACAATTATTGCAATATCATGACAACTGTATAGAAGAAAATTGTGAGAAAATCTCACACATGTCTTTAGAACAGCTATTCCAGTGCAGACGACCTCTGTACTGATCATATGAAAAATGCTTACTCCAAGACAGTTTTGAAGGTCTCCAAAGTTACATCTTCCTTAATCGTTATCTTGTTTCCAGCATAGTTTTCCTCAAACAGTTGTCTCAGAACTCCTCCACCGGCTATCAAGACAAGGCGGTGAACCGTTATTTCAGTATCTTGGACTTGGATTGTGACATCCATGGGGTAGTAGCCTTTCCTAAAGTCAAAAAGGCAAGTGCGGAAACTGTCATCCATCTTTGATCTGGAATAGAATAGAATAGCCGACAAAAATATAATATAATATATATAATGAAACAGGGGTGTACATACTGGGGGGGGGATGGGGAGATGCATCCCGAGGAGGATGATCCATGGGGAGGTGATCATACAATTATCCCCCCTAGAATTTCAAATTATAACTACTTGGTGTTGAGAATTTTTAGTTATATTTATCTGTTTTTGCTATAATACTAGTTAATTGAATGGTAGAAAATGCATGCTCCAGGTTGCTCAGAATTTACCTCCGATTATCTAAAATACTAGAACGCTTGTGCCTAAATCATCCCCCCCCCTACAAAAATGAAAAATCTACGCCCCTGCAATGAAATCGAGTAGAAAATAATAGAATGAAAAAGAATCAATTAGAATACAATGGGTTTCCTAGACGCCAATTCATACACCGCATTGAAGATATTATTGATTTGAAGATTACTGGTTATATCTTCCTTAAGAAATGCGTCATTAATCGCATCAAGGTATGTGGAAAGGTGTATACCGTATTAGAACGTTGTTAAATCTGCCAAATTGTACTCATACTAGGTTTTTGCCACTTTTAAAGGATTCACTTAGTGCTCTGGAGCAGGTCTAGTCTAAACAACTTTTGTCTGTTCTCATTACTTTCGGCGAAGTTACAGCTACCACATTGAAATGTAATGCTAAGTACTGAATGGACAGTTTTATGTCTTCCCTAAAAGTGAATGCAGTTTTATCTGAAGTAGAGCAAATCAACAACAGCTGCTACCATATGAATACTTCTGCACTGATTTCTGAATTCATATTTAGTTGAACAGTTGGTTCAGCAGATTAGGACAATTTTTACATGCTTATATATGGCACTGCTGTGACTGTGTACCAAGATCTTTCTGCCTAGGTGAAGAAAACTTGTGGCTATTGTCATTGGAGTTCAGAGCTCTAGAAATAGTCTTGAGGGACTGGAGATCCTGTGACAAATGCCAAACAATTTTCTTTTGTGTGTGCTACATTGTCAAAATGGCTCAGAGGAGAAAGGTAGATTTAACATAAGCTCAACTTTTGAATAGCTGTAGATATAGCTCTACTTTCGAATAGCTGGAGATGAAGCTCAACTTTCGAATAGCCTGATATATCGCTCAACTTTCTGCCACTTCTGTGCACATGTTGAGAGAAGCTGTAGTGAAGAGGCTGACGTATCTGCCGGTCTGTCAGATTTCTCAACTTAACATCATCATAATAGATAACAACCACAATGCACTGAAACAATAGATACTTAATTCAATAGTTGACAATCCAGATTAGGGAAAATGACTATTGTCTCATTTCACTGCTATCATCCAATATTTTTATGAGGATCTTCCCAAGTCCTTTCCATTCTTTTAGTGGATTCAACAAATGTCTGAACTGGAGACATCATCTAGAATCAGCAAAACAATCAAACCATGTTTGCATCATCACAAATGATTCTTAGAAAGACTTCAAAGGCATGACCATTAAGAAAACTTCAACTGTATACACCAGGATGCTGCCAATTGAGCATGATACTTTTTGATTAAGCATCCATTAATAGCCAACATTCCCCCAAAGACATACCACAAATGAAATAGCCTTGGTTAGGTCTCTGAACTTAGTTTGAGGAACACACCTTGTGGATTCATGTGGAATAGTATAACTATATGTGTGACTGTATGTGGTTTTCACAAACAAAAGAGCAGAGCTGGCACGTGCATCGGGCTGCTTTGAGACTTAGTATTCACATGGAAATGGAAGGTTCCAGAAGTTGGGCTACGTCCTCAGACATTTCATTCCTTCTGCTTGCCTTAATTAGATGTAAAAGGCAACATTTTAATGAGCCTCACTTGAAAGAAACAGGATTATTTATTGTATTATTTATTTGGCATATTCTTTAAAAACAAATTTACGGCCAATTTATTTCCACAACAAGAACTTAAACAGCCTTCAATTTGAGGGATCAGTGTCGGATGCAGACATGGTAGTCTAATGGCAGCACAGTTACACCCACTTTGTCTTGACATATACACAGGACTGCTTAATCGATAAATACACATATTGAATTCAAAATGACTAACAGTAACACCCCATTTAGGGATCCATGTACCCGTAACATATAGCTTTCTTCCTCTGAGCCATTTTAACAATGCACCACACACAGAAGAAAATTGTTTGGCATTTGTCACAGGATCTCCAATCCCTCAAGAATATTTTTAGAGGTCTGAAATCCAACGAGAATAGCCACAAATTTTCTTCACCTTGGCAGGAACAACTTGATATACAGTAACAGCAGTGCCATATTATTTATTTATTTATTTATTAAAACCCCCATCGAGTGGGGAACGAGTTATATACATATTTACAGGGTACAAAAGTACAGTATATATAAAAACAGCAACACAATAAGAATGCAGTAGAGTCTGAAAATCACAGTTAGCAGCTCAATAATAAAAACAAAGGACTATATTTACTTAAAATGCTCTGGTCAAAAGTTTAGTTAAAAAATACTCATCAGACCATGGCTTCACGTAATTGTCATCAAAGACCAGTTGCCTAAGGCTAGGTACAATGCCGTTTTCTTCTTCACCATGACTAGAATAATAAAACTTTCCCTCTTTTGAGATAACATCAAAAGGTGACATACCAAAACTAACAATTTGATGTGAAAGGGTACCGTTAATCAGTTCACCAGTATTAATATAATTCGAAAGAAATTTACATTGTAGGCTCAGTACCGGACTTTGTATTTTAAACAATCTATTATAGAAATTTAAGGTATTCCGTTTTATTATATTATTCACCTTTTCTATGCATAGAGCCTGCATTAAATTAGTGTGATGACACCTTTTTCCTATACCCATCATATTTTTAACTATCGTACCTTGAGTTGACATTACATCTTTTAAATTACCACTGCTTATCCCTGCCGGGTATAAGATGCAAAAATCATGGGTCGTATGCTCACACCTGCAATAGCTAAAAACTCCTCCCCGAGCAATGCCACTCACCTAAACTGTCCACCTATCCTTATTCATCTATCCTCTCCTTCTGATAACAGCAAATAACAGTGAAACAGCTCCCTTATTTACGTTTTCTGCTTCTACTGTTTTTCCCCACCAGGGGCGCATGCATCTCCATCGCAGTTCCGCTATTGCTCACATTTAGGACTGGCGCCACCCGTCTGCCTTCCCGCCAAAAAGATCCATACACTTCACTCTAACACCTTACACCAATACATATGGCAGTGCATTTGTAACTTCAATTCCTCTACCACCCATCTGTAATTATATTACAATTATCACTCAAATGCTATTTCAAATGGTCAGCATGCAACACAGGCCCACATGCCCATGCAGGTAGAGGGGGGGTTAATTATTCCCCATTATAGTCCTGCCCCAAATCATGGGTAAATCTAGTATATATATAAGCGTGTAAAAATTGTCCTAATCTGCTGAACCAACTGTTCTACTCAATATGAATTCATAAATCAGTGCAGAAGTATTCATATGGTGTTTATCTACTTTCAGTATTGAGGATGGAAGCATCTGACTTGCAAAATGCAGTTAAAACCAGTATGAAACCCAGGAAAAACAGTTTTTTCGATATAACTCCAAAACTATTGAAGTTAGGCCTATGATATCAATGGAAGTTGAATATGAACATGACCATTACGCATCTTTTGGGCTTTATTTCATGTCTCAGATTTTGATGAAATTAGACTTTTTGTGCTAGTAAGAACTTACTTCCCCCAAAAAAGCATGAGCACCTTGACATTTTAAAAATGTTTGCAAAAGTGACAGGCCTAATACCTATGCCAATGAAAACTCTCTTGTCACTGTTTTTTTGATGAATCAAATAGGTGTCTGGTAGACAAATCACATGCAAAATACATTTTTTTGCAGTGTGACTAGGAGTCTGCTGTTGCATACTCCCATTAAAGGGATGAAAAGGTATCAAAAATATATTTTCTTGATACTTTTTAGTTGACCTTTCATATACTAACAGCTTTGGAACAATAAATCACCATTATAACCCACTTACTAATCACCCCTAAGTAAGATGAAAAATGGTTATGTGACTCATCGAAAATCATGTTAAATTATTTCCACACTTTTCCTCAATTATATTGCCAAGCATTGAGGACCCTTGTGGTGGTAAACAGAATCAGACATAAGTTTGGTCCACCTGAAATTTTTTTTTATCACACATACTGAAGTAAGGGCTAAAAGCAGTTGAATTTTTCTCCATGGTACAACTTCTCTGATACAAGGGCAAAGTAATCCATGAAGAGTTTTTAAATTAACCACCTACTTGTCCTGATATTAAGAAAATATTGATTTGGCCTAAACTTTCGTCCGCTACTGTATATTGTTTTACATGACCCTGGCAATCTCTCTGCCAGCCATATTTTCCCATGGGCCATTAGAGTTTCTGAGATAATTACTTGGATCTTGACTGTTTTGTTATAGCTGTTGCCATAGCATGGCGCTAGGGGAGGGTGCCAAATATGGCTATTTATAGGCCCATAATTCCCTGTGAGACAAAAATATTAGTTTTCATGAATATTTTTTAGGAAATAATCATTCTGTGGCTTAAAACATTAAAGGGAATTAAATAATTTGGAATTTTGGCGATTTTTGCCTTAATCTTTACATATAGTCACTGGAGAAAAATTAGCGTGAAACCTAAGGTTGGGGGTACTAGGCTTTTATGCATAGGAATATAATAGGAAAAAGAGGTTTAACTAATAAAACAATGATTTTCATACTTGTACCACATACCTGTCTGGTCCAACGTTCAGCACATTCTGATCTTCTGATTGTGTAGAGGCATCATTTGCTGATTTGTTGCCTTGGTGACTGGAAGCCCTGAAAGCAGTAGCATATGTTAAATAAGTGTGCTAGGTCTAAATATGCAGGGCATAGACATTAAAATACCCACAACATTGGATTCAACTAAGGACATGATGCCAACCGCTTGTGACCCCCAGGATTGGTCACCCAATAATAACTAGAGTGCGCAATGTGTGAGCCCATTTTGATTGATGGATAAATTGCAAGATTGGTAAACTTTCTTTCATTGGTGAACACCTATAAAGTAATACTTATTCACAGTTGGGCCATATCCATGCCAACATTGATTCACATCTCCACAGTATAATTATGACACCTCTCACTGTGATTTTGTCAGTTTGCTGAAACTGTGCATTATAACACCATACTGCAAGATTTTGACCTGTTTCCATGGCCACACGACAGAAGTATTCTGTGGGAGAAAAATAGCCAAACCATATCGGGTTTTTAACCAGTTTAGGACGTGATTGGAGAGATATATTACTAAATTTTATGTTTCTATAGATTATTCCTGATGAATTTTACAAAAAGTCCGTATGGTAAAATTTTTAAAGTGAACGTTACCCAGAGTGACAAATTATTTTGCTAAATATGGACATTTTCCTGTGTATTATAACATAAACGTGTGCTCATTAATCTTTATAACGTTATTTTAAAAGTATTTTTTGGTTACATACATGTTATGGTTATTTCCTTTACTTTTCTTGATAGTGCCCAATACCTCCAGCACAGCCGTCATAGATTAAGTCACAATGTTCATTGTTAAAAATATACCGTTATAAGTTAACAAATTCTAGCAATATTGATGCCGTTATTGAGTTGATAGCAAGCAGACTGAAGATTTTCGTTGGTGCGTACCCGAAATAAATCTATGGGTCTTTTAGTGCATTCAGAGCCTCATTAGGACAAGTAAAAATGCTCCAATATTCAAGAAATTTTACATACCATATGGTATACCCCCATCACACAAGACAGAGCAAAATCAGGAAAACTTGGTGTGAAATCCTGATCATTCAGTACAACTTTAACCCTCTACTGCCTATTTTGCAACATACCTGTCTAGTCCATTGTTCAGCAAATTCTGATTTTCCGATTTTGTAGAGACATCATCTGCTGATTTGTTGGCTTGGGAGCTGGACGTCCTGCAAGCAGCAGTATAAAAGAGTGTTAGGTCCAAATTAGCAAGGCACGACATTGGAGTCAAATAAGGACACGATGGCAACCCCTTGTGACCCACAGTATTGGAGTCAATTGAGTTTCCCAATAACAATCCAGAGTGCAAGATGCCACCATAGTATGAACAATGAACACAGGGGGAATGCATGAGCCCATTTTGATCAATAGATAAAGTGCAAAATATTGGTAAACTTTCTTTCATGGGTGAACAGCTATAAAGTAATGCATATTCACAATAGGGCCCTATCCATGCCAACATTGATTCTCATCTCCACAGTATATCAGACACGTCTCTGTGATTTTGCTTGCTGATCCTGTGCATTATAACACCATACAGAAAGATTTTGATATGTTTCCATGGCAAAACAGCAGAAGTGTTCTTTGTAAGAAAAATTGTCTAAACATATCGGATTTTTTAAACTTTTTTTTCGGCATTTTCACCCAATTTATGACATGATAAGCAAGACATATTACTAAATCTTATTAAGTACATGTTACAATTCTAGTCTGAAAAATAGTCAAGATACAATTAAGTAATTATCTCAAAAACCCCAAGGGCCATTGGAAAATATGGCTGGCAGAGAGAATGCCAGATCATGTAAAACAAAGTACAATAGCGTACGAAAGTTTAAACTACATCAACATGTTGTCAAAATTAGTACCCCCCCCCCCTCTTGGAACATGTGTGAAAAGTTATTACCGAGGTTGGGCATGAGTACATGCAAATGTACTCGAGCAGGAGTACCAGTACTTGCCACATCTACGAGTACGAGTGCGAGTACGAGTACGAGTGCAGCTTTTTCTAAATGTATGCAAATACCGAAATGAGAAAAAAACTGTATTATTAGTTAACCCTCTTCTGCCTATTGTACCACATACCTGTCTAGCCCATCGTTCAGCACATTCTGATCTTCTGATTGTGAAGAGACATCATTTACTGATTTGTTGCCTTGGGAACTGGACACCCTGCAAATATTAATTAAGTGTGTGTTAGGTCCAACTATGCAAGGCACGGCATTGGAGTCAACTAAGGACCCAATGCCAACCCCTTGTGACCCACAGTATATCACGCACCACTCTATGATTTTGTCAACTTGCCGATCCTGTGCGTTATGACACCATACTGAAAGATTTTGACCTGTTTGCATAGCAACACAACAGAAGTGTTCTTTGGGAGAAAAATTGTCAAAACACATCGGGTTTTTTAAACTTTTTTTTTCCGGTATTTTGACCCATTTTATGAATTACAGGCCTATTAATAGCCTATAAATAGCCATATTTGGCCCCCACCCCTGGAGCCACGCTATGGCAACAGCTATAAGAAAACCAATTTTTATTATTGTTTTCTGAGGCAAAACGTGGTTTTCCTGCCAAAATTTCAACCTCGTTTTTGGCAGGAAAAACCACATTTTTCCTGTTTATAACCAAAAAAATGGCTATCTCAAAATTGCCCCTCCAGTTAATTGTTTTTGGAGGCCTCAGAAAACAATATTAAAAATTGGTTTTGTTATAGCTGTTGCCATAGCATGGCTCCAGGGGTGGGTGCCAAATATGGCTATTTATAGGCCCATAATTCCCTGTAATTGCATGAAAGAAAAAATATTTCCAGCATGAGACAAAAAATATTAGTTTTCATGAATATTTTTTAGGAAATAATCATTCAGTGGCTTAAAACATTAAAGGGAATTAAATAATTTGGAATTTTGGTAATTTTTGCCTTCATTTTTACATTAATTCACTGGAGAAAAATGAGCATAAAACCTTATGGCGGGTACTATGCTTTTATGCAAATACCGAAATGAAAATCATTATTTTATTAGTTAAACCTCTTCTTCCTATTGTACCACATACCTGCCTGGTCCATCGTTCTGCACATTCTGATCTTCTGGTTGTGTAGAGGCATCATTAGCTGATTTGTTGCCTTGGTGACTGGAAGCCCTGAAAGCAGTAGCATATGTTAATTAAGTGTGCTAGGTCTAAATATGCAGGGCACAGACATTAAAATACCAACAACATTGGATTCAACTAAGGACATGATGCCAACCGTTTGTGACCCCCAGTATTGGTCACCCAATAATAACACCCAATAATAACTAGAGTGCAAGATGTCACCGTCTTGTGACCTATAAACACAGGCGCAAGGTGTGAGCCCATTTTGATTGATGGATAAATTGCAAGATTGGTAAACTTTCTTTCATTGATGAACACCTATAAAGTAATATTTATTCACAATAGGGCCCTATCCATGCCAACATTGATTCATATCTCCACAGTATAATTTTGACAACCCTCATTGTGATTTTGTCAGTTTTCTGATCCTGTGCATTATAACACCATACTCAAAGATTTTTGACCTGTTTCCATGGCAACACAACAGAAGTTTTCTATGGGAGAAAGATGATCAAACTATGTCGGGTTTTTAAACTTTTTTCAGCATTCTGACGCAGTTTATGACGTGATTAGAGTGATATATTACTAAATTTAATGATTCTATAGTATATTCCTGATGAATTTTACAAAAAGTCTGTTTGGTAACATGGATTTCTGAATTCAGCATATTCAAATTATCTCAGTTATATATGTTATTTAGGGACTGTTCAGAATTTATGTAGGAGGGATGGGAGTGTTGCCCAAGGGGGTAATAACTTTTCACACATGTTCCAAGGGGGGGGGACACTAATTTTTGACCTCATGTTGATGTGGTCTAAACTATCTTAATGTTTTGATCAACCAAAACAATATGATGAAATTATCACATAAATAGTTAATTATTGTTAAAATCTAAACCACCGTAGACATTTGAGGTGTGTTACTTTTATGCAAATGCCGAAATGAAAAAGAAAATTTTAAACGCGAAAGTTACCCAGAGTGACAAATTATTTCGCTAAATATGGACATTTTCCTGTGTATTATAACAAAAACGTGTGCTCATTAATCTTTACAATGTTATTTTAAAAGTATTTTTTGGTTACATACATGTTATGGTTATTTCCTTTACTTTTCTTGATAGTGCCTAATACCTCCAGCACAGCCATCATAGATTACGTCACAATGTTCATTGTTAAAAATATACTGTTATAAGTTAACAAATTCTAGCATTTTCGGCATTTTGACCCAATTTATGACATGATAAACAAGACATATTACTAAATTTTATTAAGTACATGTTACAATTCTAGTCTGAAAAATAGTCAAGATACAATTAAGTAATTATCTCAAAAACCCAAATGGCCATTGGGAAATATGGCTGGCAGAGAGAATGCCAGATCATGTAAAACCAAGTACAGTAGCGTACGAAAGTTTAAACTACATCAACATGTTGTCAAAATTAGTACCCCCTCCTCTTGGAACACGTGTGAAAAGCTATTACCGGGGTTGGGCACGAGTACATGCAAATGTACTCGAGTACGAGTACCAGTACTTGCCACATCTACGAGTACGAGTGCGAGTACGAGTACGAGTGCGAGTACGAGTGCAGCCTTTTCTGAATGTATTCAAATACCGAAATGAGAAAAAAACTGTATTATTAGTTAACCCTCTTCTGCCTATTGTACCACATACCTGTCTAGCCCATCGTTCAGCATATTCTGATCTTCTGATTGTGAAGATACATCATTTACTGATTTGTTGCCTTGGGAACTGGACACCCTGCAAGCAGCGGCAAATATTAATTAAGTGTGTGTTAGGTCCAACTATGCAAGGCACAGCATTGGAGTCCACTAAGGACCCAATGCCAACCCCTTGTGACCCACAGTATATCACGCACCACTCTATGATTTTGTCAACTTGCCGATCCTGTGCATTATGACACCATAGTGAAAGATTTTGACCTGTTTGCATAGCAACACAACAGAAGTGTTCTTTGGGAAAAATATTGTCAAAACACATCGGGTTTTTTAAACTTTTTTTTTCCGGTATTTTGACCCATTTTATGAATTACAGGCCTATTAATAGCCTATAAATAGCCATATTTGGCCCCCACCCCTGGAGCCACGCTATGGCAACAGCTATAAGAAAACCAATTTTTATTATTGTTTTCTGAGGCAAAACGTGGTTTTCCTGCCAAAATTTCAACCTCGTTTTTGGCAGGAAAAACCACATTTTTCCTGTTTATAACCAAAAAAATGGCTATCTCAAAATTGCCCCTCCAGTTAATTGTTTTTGGAGGCCTCAGAAAACAATATTAAAAATTGGTTTTGTTATATCTGTTGCCATAGCATGGCTCCAGGGGTGGGTGCCAAATATGGCTATTTATAGGCCCATAATTCCCTGTAATTGCATGAAAGAAAAAATATTTCCAGCATGAGACAAAAAATATTAGTTTTCATGAATATTTTTTGGGAATTATCATTCAGTGGCTTAAAACATTAAAGAGAATTAAATAATTTGGAATTTTGGTAATTTTTGCCTTAATTTTACATTAATTCACTGGAGAAAAATGAGCATAAAACCTTATGGCGGGTACTATGCTTTTATGCAAATACCGAAATGAAAATCACTATTTTATTAGTTAAACCTCTTCTTCCTATTGTACCACATACCTGCCTGGTCCATCGTTCTGCACATTCTGATCTTCTGGTTGTGTAGAGGCATCATTTGCTGATTTGTTGCCTTGGTGACTGGAAGCCCTGAAAGCAGTAGCATATATTAATTAAGTGTGCTAGGTCTAAATATGCAGGGCACAGACATTAAAATGCCAACAACATTGGATTCAACTAAGGACATGATGCCAACCGTTTGTGACCCCCAGTATTGGTCACCCAATAATAACACCCAATAATAACTAGAGTGCAAGATGTCACCGTCTTGTGACCTATAAACACAGGCGCAAGGTGTGAGCCCATTTTGATTGATGGATAAATTGCAAGATTGGTAAACTTTCTTTCATTGATGAACACCTATAAAGTAATATTTATTCACAATAGGGCCCTATCCATGCCAACATTGATTCATATCTCCACAGTATAATTATGACACCCCTCATTGTGATTTTGTCAGTTTGCTGATCCTGTGCATTATAACACCATACTCCAAGATTTTTGACCTGTTTCCATGGCAACACAACAGAAGTTTTCTATGGGAGAAAGATGGTCAAACTATGTCGGGTTTTTAAACTTTTTTCAGCATTCTGACGCAGTTTATGACGTGATTAGAGTGATATATTACTAACTTTAATGATTCTATAGTATATTCCTGATGAATTTTACAAAAAGTCCGTTTGGTAACATGGATTTCTGAATTCAGCATATTTAAATTATCTCAGTTATATATGTTATTTAGGGACTGTTCAGAATTTATGAAGGAGGGATGGGAGTGTTGCCCAAGGGGGTAATAACTTTTCACACATGTTCCAAGGGGGGGGACACTAATTTTTGACCTCATGTTGATGTGGTCTAAACTATCTTAATGTTTTGATCAACCAAAACCATATGATGAAATTATCACATAAACAGTTAATTATTGTTAAAATCTAAACCACCATAGACATTTGAGGTGTGTTACTTTTATGCAAATGCCGAAATGAAAAAGAAAATTTTCAATGCGAAAGTTACCCAGAGTGACAAATTATTTCGCTAAATATGGACATTTTCCTGTGTATTATAACAAAAACGTGTGCTCATTAATCTTTACAATGTTATTTTAAAAGTATTTTTTGGTTACATACATGTTATGGTTATTTCCTTTACTTTTCTTGATAGTGCCTAATACCTCCAGCACAGCCATCATAGATTACGTCACAATGTCCATTGTTAAAAATATACGGTTATAAGTTAACAAATTCTAGCATTTTGACCCAATTTATGACATGATAAACAAGACATATTACTAAATTTTATTAAGTACATGTTACAATTCTAGTCTGAAAAATAGACAAGATACAATTAAGTAATTATCTCAAAAACCCAAATGGCCATTGGGAAATATGGCTGGCAGAGAGAATGCCAGATCATGTAAAACAAAGTACAGTAGCGTACGAAAGTTTAAACTACATCAACATGTTGTCAAAATTAGTACCCCCCCTCTTGGAACACGTGTGAAAAGCTATTACCGGGGTTGGGCACGAGTACATGCAAATGTACTCGAGTACGAGTACCAGTACTTGCCACATCTACGAGTGCGAGTACGAGTACGAGTGCGAGTACGAGTGCAGCTTTTTCTGAATGTATGCAAATACCGAAATGAGAAAAAAACTGTATTATTAGTTAACCCTCTTCTGCCTATTGTACCACATACCTGTCTAGCCCATCGTTCAGCACATTCTGATCTTCTGATTGTGAAGACACATCATTTACTGATTTGTTGCCTTGGGAACTGGACACCCTGCAAGCAGCGGCAAATATTAATTAAGTGTGTGTTAGGTCCAACTATGCAAGGCACAGCATTGGAGTCAACTAAGGACCCAATGCCAACCCCTTGTGACCCACAGTATATCACGCACCACTCTATGATTTTGTCAACTTGCCGATCCTGTGCATTATGACACCATAGTGAAAGATTTTGACCTGTTTGCATAGCAACACAACAGAAGTGTTCTTTGGGAAAAATATTGTCAAAACACATCGGGTTTTTTAAACTTTTTTTTTCCGGTATTTTGACCCATTTTATGAATTACAGGCCTATTAATAGCCTATAAATAGCCATATTTGGCCCCCACCCCTGGAGCCACGCTATGGCAACAGCTATAAGAAAACCAATTTTTATTATTGTTTTCTGAGGCAAAACGTGGTTTTCCTGCCAAAATTTCAACCTCGTTTTTGGCAGGAAAAACCACATTTTTCCTGTTTATAACCAAAAAAATGGCTATCTCAAAATTGCCCCTCCAGTTAATTGTTTTTGGAGGCCTCAGAAAACAATATTAAAAATTGGTTTTGTTATAGCTGTTGCCATAGCATGGCTCCAGGGGTGGGTGCCAAATATGGCTATTTATAGGCCCATAATTCCCTGTAATTGCATGAAAGAAAAAATATTTCCAGCATGAGACAAAAAATATTAGTTTTCATGAATATTTTTTGGGAATTATCATTCAGTGGCTTAAAACATTAAAGGGAATTAAATAATTTGGAATTTTGGTAATTTTTGCCTTAATTTTACATTAATTCACTGGAGAAAAATGAGCATAAAACCTTATGGCGGGTACTATGCTTTTATGCAAATACCGAAATGAAAATCACTATTTTATTAGTTAAACCTCTTCTTCCTATTGTACCACATACCTGCCTGGTCCATCGTTCTGCACATTCTGATCTTCTGGTTGTGTAGAGGCATCATTTGCTGATTTGTTGCCTTGGTGACTGGAAGCCCTGAAAGCAGTAGCATATATTAATTAAGCGTGCTAGGTCTAAATATGCAGGGCACAGACATTAAAATACCAACAACATTGGATTCAACTAAGGACATGATGCCAACCGTTTGTGACCCCCAGTATTGGTCACCCAATAATAACACCCAATAATAACTAGAGTGCAAGATGTCACCGTCTTGTGACCTATAAACACAGGCGCAAGGTGTGAGCCCATTTTGATTGATGGATAAATTGCAAGATTGGTAAACTTTCTTTCATTGATGAACACCTATAAAGTAATATTTATTCACAATAGGGCCCTATCCATGCCAACATTGATTCATATCTCCACAGTATAATTATGACACCCCTCATTGTGATTTTGTCAGTTTGCTGATCCTGTGCATTATAACACCATACTCCAAGATTTTTGACCTGTTTCCATGGCAACACAACAGAAGTTTTCTATGGGAGAAAGATGGTCAAACTATGTCGGGTTTTTAAACTTTTTTCAGCATTCTGACGCAGTTTATGACGTGATTAGAGTGATATATTACTAACTTTAATGATTCTATAGTATATTCCTGATGAATTTTACAAAAAGTCCGTTTGGTAACATGGATTTCTGAATTCAGCATATTTAAATTATCTCAGTTATATATGTTATTTAGGGACTGTTCAGAATTTATGAAGGAGGGATGGGAGTGTTGCCCAAGGGGGTAATAACTTTTCACACATGTTCCAAGGGGGGGGACACTAATTTTTGACCTCATGTTGATGTGGTCTAAACTATCTTAATGTTTTGATCAACCAAAACCATATGATGAAATTATCACATAAATACTCAGGTTGGTTAATGCACTTTTGAGCTTTTTGAGGGCTATAGTGCTATTCCTTCAAATGCTGCAGTATTGAAGGCACTTCTGTATATTTCATCCAAATTTTCGGTGTAAGGCTTCCAAGAAAATATGTCAAGGAAAAAAAAAATTTTTTTCAGGGGGTCACTGTATTTTTTGATAGAATAAATGCTATTTTTAGCTTAAAATCTGAAGGAAAACTTAAACAAAAGGCCGAGGGACGAATTTTAATGGTAGAATCGCAAATAAGGTGTCAAATGATAGAAGAGAAGCAGCACTGTATGATGCTGGAGGCGCTTTTTTGAATTTTTAATTTTTATCCCTGTTACATGGGGTTTTAGTTGAAACTGAGTCATTTTTGGCATGTTTATTGGACAAAAAAGGTACTCAGACCTAAATTCAAAAAAGGGCCTAAAGGATTATATAGTGCTATTTCTCAGCTTTCATTTGACACCTTATTTGCATTTCTACTATTAAAACTCATCCCTCGGCCTCTATTTTAGTGTTTTTATCAGATTTTAAGCTAAAAATAGCATTTTTTCCTATTAAAAGATGCAGTGACCCCCCTGAAAAATTTTTTTTTTCCTTGACATGGTATATTAGACTCCTGATGCCGAAAATTTGAAGTGAAACTGCACAAAAGCCTTTAGTATAACATCATTTAAGAGCCTTTCCGTTCTGTCCAAAAAAAGCTGAAAAGTGCATTAACCAACCAGAGTAGTTAATTATTGTTAAAATCTAAACCACCATAGACATTTGAGGTGTGTTACTTTTATGCAAATGCCGAAATGAAAAAGAAAATTTTAAACGCGAAAGTTACCCAGAGTGACAAATTATTTCGCTAAATATGGACATTTTCCTGTGTATTATAACAAAAACGTGTGCTCATTAAACTTTACAATGTTATTTTAAAAGTATTTTTTGGTTACATACATGTTATGGTTATTTCCTTTACTTTTCTTGATAGTGCCTAATACCTCCAGCACAGCCATCATAGATTACGTCACAATGTCCATTGTTAAAAATATACTGTTATAAGTTAACAAATTCTAGCATTTTCGGCATTTTGACCCAATTTATGACATGATAAACAAGACATATTACTAAATTTTATTAAGTACATGTTACAATTCTAGTCTGAAAAATAGTCAAGATACAATTAAGTAATTATCTCAAAAACCCAAATGGCCATTGGGAAATATGGCTGGCAGAGAGAATGCCAGATCATGTAAAACAAAGTACAGTAGCGTACGAAAGTTTAAACTACATCAACATGTTGTCAAAATTAGTACCCCCCCTCTTGGAACACGTGTGAAAAGCTATTACCGGGGTTGGGCACGAGTACATGCAAATGTACTCGAGTACGAGTACCAGTACTTGCCACATCTACGAGTACGAGTGCGAGTACGAGTACGAGTGCGAGTACGAGTGCAGCTTTTTCTGAATGTATTCAAATACCGAAATGAGAAAAAAACTGTATTATTAGTTAACCCTCTTCTGCCTTTTGTACCACATACCTGTCTAGCCCATCGTTCAGCATATTCTGATCTTCTGATTGTAAAGAGACATCATTTACTGATTTGTTGCCTTGGGAACTGGACACCCTGCAAGCAGCGGCAAATATTAATTAAGTGTGTGTTAGGTCCAACTATGCAAGGCACAGCATTGGAGTCAACTAAGGACCCAATGCCAACCCCTTGTGACCCACAGTATATCACGCACCACTCTATGATTTTGTCAACTTGCCGATCCTGTGCATTATGACACCATAGTGAAAGATTTTGACCTGTTTGCATAGCAACACAACAGAAGTGTTCTTTGGGAAAAATATTGTCAAAACACATCGGGTTTTTTAAACTTTTTTTTTCCGGTATTTTGACCCATTTTATGAATTACAGGCCTATTAATAGCCTGTAAATAGCCATATTTGGCCCCCACCCCTGGAGCCACGCTATGGCAACAGCTATAAGAAAACCAATTTTTATTTTTGTTTTCTGAGGCAAAACGTGGTTTTCCTGCCAAAATTTCAACCTCGTTTTTGGCAGGAAAAACCACATTTTTCCTGTTTATAACCAAAAAAATGGCTATCTCAAAATTGCCCCTCCAGTTAATTGTTTTTGGAGGCCTCAGAAAACAATATTAAAAATTGGTTTTGTTATAGCTGTTGCCATAGCATGGCTCCAGGGGTGGGTGCCAAATATGGCTATTTATAGGCCCATAATTCCCTGTAATTGCATGAAAGAAAAAATATTTCCAGCATGAGACAAAAAATATTAGTTTTCATGAATATTTTTTAGGAAATAATCATTCAGTGGCTTAAAACATTAAAGGGAATTAAACAATTTGGAATTTTGGTAATATTTGCCTTAATTTTTACATTAATTCACTGGAGAAAAATGAGCATAAAACCTTATGGCGGGTACTATGCTTTTATGCAAATACCGAAATGAAAATCATTATTTTATTAGTTAAACCTCTTCTTCCTATTGTACCACATACCTGCCTGGTCCATCGTTCTGCACATTCTGATCTTCTGGTTGTGTAGAGGCATCATTAGCTGATTTGTTGCCTTGGTGACTGGAAGCCCTGAAAGCAGTAGCATATGTTAATTAAGTGTGCTAGGTCTAAATATGCAGGGCACAGACATTAAAATACCAACAACATTGGATTCAACTAAGGACATGATGCCAACCGTTTGTGACCCCAGTATTGGTCACCAAATAATAACACCCAATAATAACTAGAGTGCAAGATGTCACCGTCTTGTGACCTATAAACAAAGGCGCAAGGTGTGAGCCCATTTTGATTGATGGATAAATTGCAAGATTGGTAAACTTTCTTTCATTGATGAACACGGTTTATAGAGCCATCATCTGCTGATTTGTTGGCTTGGGAACTGGACGTCCTGCAAGCAGCAGCATGTTAATTAAGAGTGTTAGGTCTAAATAACAACCGTTTGTGACCCCCAGTATTAGTCACCCAATAATAACACCCAATAATAACTGGAGTGCAAGATGTCACCGTCTTGTGACCTATAAACACAGGAACAAGGTGTGAGCCCATTTTGATTGATGGATAAATTGCAAGATTGGTAAACTTTCTTTCATTGATGAACACCTATTAAGTAATATTTATTCACAATAGGGCCCTATCCATGCCAACATTGATTCATATCTCCACAGTATAATTATGACACCCCTCATTGTGATTTTGTCAGTTTGCTGATCCTGTGCATTATAACACCATACTCCAAGATTTTTGACCTGTTTCCATGGCAACACAACAGAAGTTTTCTATGGGAGAAAGATGGTCAAACTATGTCGGGTTTTTTAACTTTTTTCAGCATTCTGACACAGTTTATGACGTGATTAGAGTGATATATTACTAACTTTAATGATTCTATAGTATATTCCTGATGAATTTTACAAAAAGTCTGTTTGGTAACATGGATTTCTGAATTCAGCATATTCAAATTATCTCAGTTATATATGTTATTTAGGGACTGTTCAGAATTTATGAAGGAGGGATGGGAGTGTTGCCCAAGGGGGTAATAACTTTTCACACATGTTCCAAGGGGGGGACACTAATTTTTGACCTCATGTTGATGTGGTCTAAACTATCTTAATGTTTTGATCAACCAAAACCATATGATGAAATTATCACATAAATAGTTAATTATTGTTAAAATCTAAACCACCATAGACATTTGAGGTGTGTTACTTTTATGCAAATGCCGAAATGAAATAGAATATTTAAACACGAAAGTTACCCAGAGTGACAGATTATTTCGCTAAATATGGACATTTTCCTGTGTATTATAACAAAAAAGTGTGCTCATTAATCTTTACAATGTTATTTTAAAAGTATTTTTTGGTTACATACATGTTATGGTTATTTCCTTTACTTTTCTTGATAGTGCCTAATACCTCCAGCACAGCCATCATAGATTACGTCACAATGTCCATTGTTAAAAATATACTGTTATAAGTTAACAAATTCTAGCATTTTCGGCATTTTGACCCAATTTATGACATGATAAACAAGACATATTACTAAATTTCATTAAGTACATGTTACAATTCTAGTCTGAAAAATAGTCAAGATACAATTAAGTAATTATCTCAAAAACCCAAATGGCCATTGGGAAATATGGCTGGCAGAGAGAATGCCAGATCATGTAAAACAAAGTACAGTAGCGTACGAAAGTTTAAACTACATCAACATGTTGTCAAAATTAGTACCCCCCCTCTTGGAACACGTGTGAAAAGCTATTACCGGGGTTGGGCACGAGTACATGCAAATGTACTCGAGTACGAGTACCAGTACTTGCCACATCTACGAGTACGAGTGCGAGTACGAGTACGAGTGCGAGTACGAGTGCAGCTTTTTCTGAATGTATTCAAATACCGAAATGAGAAAAAAACTGTATTATTAGTTAACCCTCTTCTGCCTATTGTACCACATACCTGTCTAGCCCATCGTTCAGCATATTCTGATCTTCTGATTGTGAAGAGACATCATTTACTGATTTGTTGCCTTGGGAACTGGACACCCTGCAAGCAGCGGCAAATATTAATTAAGTGTGTGTTAGGTCCAACTATGCAAGGCACAGCATTGGAGTCAACTAAGGACCCAATGCCAACCCCTTGTGACCCACAGTATATCACACACCACTCTATGATTTTGTCAACTTGCCGATCCTGTGCATTATGACACCATACTGAAAGATTTTGACCTGTTTGCATAGCAACACAACAGAAGTGTTCTTTGGGAAAAATATTGTCAAAACACATCGGGTTTTTTAAACTTTTTTTTTCCGGTATTTTGACCCATTTTATGAATTACAGGCCTATTAATAGCCTATAAATAGCCATATTTGGCCCCCACCCCTGGAGCCACGCTATGGCAACAGCTATAAGAAAACCAATTTTTATTTTTGTTTTCTGAGGCAAAACGTGGTTTTCCTGCCAAAATTTCAACCTCCTTTTTGGCAGGAAAAACCACATTTTTCCTGTTTATAATCAAAAAAATGGCTATCTCAAAATTGCCCCTACAGTTAATTGTTTTTGGAGGCCTCAGAAAACAATATTAAAAATTGGTTTTGTTATAGCTGTTGCCATAGCATGGCTCCAGGGGTGGGTGCCAAATATGGCTATTTATAGGCCCATAATTCCCTGTAATTGCATGAAAGAAAAAATATTTCCAGCATGAGACAAAAAATATTAGTTTTCATGAATATTTTTTGGGAATTATCATTCAGTGGCTTAAAATATTAAAGGGAATTAAATAATTTGGAATTTTGGTAATTTTGCCTTAATTTTTACATTAATTCACTGGAGAAAAATGAGCATAAAACCTTATGGCGGGTACTATACTTTTATGCAAATACCGAAATGAAAATCATTATTTTATTAGTTAAACCTCTTC
Organism: Platynereis dumerilii; assembly: GCA_026936325.1. Classification (NCBI taxonomy): domain Eukaryota; kingdom Metazoa; phylum Annelida; class Polychaeta; order Phyllodocida; family Nereididae; genus Platynereis; species Platynereis dumerilii. The sequence goes on along the minus strand of JAPTHN010000004.1, from coordinate 67,275,970 downwards.
TTCCTATTGTACCACATACCTGCCTGGTCCATCGTTCTGCACATTCTGATCTTCTGGTTGTGTAGAGGCATCATTTGCTGATTTGTTGCCTTGGTGACTGGAAGCCCTGAAAGCAGTAGCATATGTTAATTAAGTGTGCTAGGTCTAAATATGCAGGGCACAGACATTAAAATACCAACAACATTGGATTCAACTAAGGACATGATGCCAACCGTTTGTGACCCCAGTATTGGTCACCCAATAATAACACCCAATAATAACTAGAGTGCAAGATGTCACCGTCTTGTGACCTATAAACACAGGCGCAAGGTGTGAGCCCATTTTGATTGATGGATAAATTGCAAGATTGGTAAACTTTCTTTCATTGATGAACACGGTTTGTAGAGCCAGCATCTCTGCCCTTGTCTGACAAAAGGCATTTTTTCAGAAATTGAAGGTTTTCAGGAGAGCTCAAAAACTATTCAGATCGATGCTGCATGAAAACTATTTGTCCCACACTCCCAGATTTTTTCAAGGATGTGTATTTCACTAATGTGTAAATGCACAAGGTGACTCGGATTTCAATGGTTCAATATTCGATGAGATAATCACGAAGTAATCCTTCTGTCAGAACATTCAAGCTGAGTCATGAGTCAAAAATTTCTGACAAAAGGCATTTTTTTGCTAAAATCTCAACATTTTTCACACTAAATTGCCAGAAATACATCAATAAGATAATGTTGGTCTTTTTCAATGATCTTATACACGACATAACTACTGCAAAAACATATTATTAAATTGATTAAAGACTTTTACTACAAAATATGCCCACACAAGTACATCTATAAGACAACAGTGATTCATTTTCGATGATCCTGGACATAAAAATATTGCCTGCTGGAAATAATATTCATGTAATTGAAAACTTTAAATGCATCTTTTTTTATGACTTTATCTGTTTATTGATTAAATGTTAATAACAATTCTTGGTGTAACGATGTCTCGTCCTATCTATTTATTTTATTATAAATATGTAAAATCAACAAATTCAAATGGTCTTGAAAATGAAATAAGACAAAATTAATTCGGTATTGAGATAATTTCAAAAATCATCAAGGTTTTGTTTGGAATTTTACATTCTCCAACAAAAAGATACCCCAGCACTTTTCCATTTAACAGGATGGTATGGACAAGCCTTAGGGGTCACATGTCATGAGGTGGGCACCTGAAAAGGGTGGTTTTGTGACACTATGCAAGGTGATTGGTCATCAACTGTCTTTTTCACAAGAACTACTGCTTATTGCTACTTTTTACTCACAATTCATACTCCTTTACACTTTGATAAAGCAGGTTATTTTGGCTTTATCTTATAGTCCCATCTGTAATCCATGATTTAAAACAGACCAGAGTCAATTCTATTGAGTTTTGACCTTGCAATGATTTTTTTAGTAAAAAAGGTCCAAATTGAGAAAAATGCGTTTTTAGATCAGGCTTTTAGTGCTGTTAATTAATTATACATTAACGAGTATATCTCAGTTATAAATAAACATAATGAAGATCTGTTTGCTGTATTTGATACGTGTGATGACCTACAATAAGCTATGGGAATATTGAAAAATGGGCCATTTTTACCATGTCACAAATTTGTGGCCCACCTTATGACATGCGACCAAGGACAGGTCAGCACTCAGTCTGTCAAGAATCTGTTTTCGGCAAGACCTTCAGCAAAACCAAGATAATTTCAAGCGAGTAGGTTTCTTTGGCAAACTTGCCATCTGTTGTCTGCGAGAAAAGTTGACATTTCTGCCATTAAGCAGGTAAAAATAGCTTGCCAACTTTACCCCGGATTGCTGACTTACCCCGCTTTATTGTAGATCAACCTTTCGTTTATGACAAAAAATCAAGCAAGTTGATCAACCGATGGGTTATACTTTTATTTTTGCTTCCTTTACATAGGCATCCTAAATTATCACTTGGGAGGGGGGTCTATCCACCTGGCTATGCAGCTGATATAAAAAAAATAAGACATTCATTGCTTTTTCTGCCTTGGAACGTTCCTATGGTTATTTTACTAAAAAAAATAAAAAAATTCGAATGAAGTAACTGAGGTAAAATTTCATTCAAGGCAAAATTACCAATATCCTGATTCAAAGTAATTAGACTATGATTTGAGAAGAATATCTTGGTCAGCCAACACCAAATCAATTTTGTCTGCTTCTTATTATGTTTTAGATTTTGTGCATAACAACAGTATTATTTACGTTTCCAATTCCCCGTGCTGCACATACAGCCATCACGGAAAATGATATCTGCAAAACCTTCAAAGCATGTCAAAGATTTTGAATTAAAACATTTCCCATTGCACAGAACCTTATACAATATTGCAATGTTCAAGTAAATCATATTGATTGGTACGAATTTCATTGTCACAACATTATGAAGCAACATCAATATATGACAATAGCATATATAATTTTTTGGGCAAGGTTGTAATAATGCTCTGAAAACATATCTCAATGTCGTGTGCACGTTGTGGCAACATAATTCCTATAACACAGAATAATTATGTTATCAACTCTTATATTTTTGCTACTTTTTGATGCATGATAATTTCTGACAAAAAGCATTTGTACCACAAAAAAACATGAAAATCTCTGACAAACGGCATTTTTATCTCACAGAAGGCATTTTTTTTGACAGAAGGCATATTTTTGATGAAGTAATGCCATTTGCAAGAAAAAATGCCTTTTGTCAGAAAAATGTGCTACAAAAGTGCAAAAAAATGCCTTTCTAGGTACTGGTTTGACAAGGTTACACATGCAGTAGAGCCACCAAATTTCACTGGCAAATAGCCATCACCAAAATATGTTGATTAGTCGAAAAAAAAAAAGAATGCCTTTTGTCAGAAAATGCCTTTTGTCAGATAAGGGCAGATCTGCTGATTTGTTGGCTTGGCAACTGGACGTCCTGCAAGCAGCAGCATGTTAATTAAGAGTGTTAGGTCTAAATAACAACCGTTTGTGACCCCCAGTATTAGTCACCCAATAATAACACCCAATAATAACTGGAGTGCGAGATGTCACCATCTTGTGACCTATAAACACAGGCGCAAGGTGTGAGCCCATTTTGATTGATGGATAAATTGCAAGATTGGTAAACTTTCTTTCATTGATGAACACCTATAAAGTAATATTTATTCAAAATAGGGCCCTATCCATGCCAACATTGATTCATATCTCCACAGTATAATTATGACACCCCTCATTGTGATTTTGTCAGTTTGCTGATCCTGTGCATTATAACACCATACTCCAAGATTTTTGACCTGTTTCCATGGCAACACAACAGAAGTTTTCTATGGGAGAAAGATGGTCAAACTATGTCGGGTTTTTTAACTTTTTTCAGCATTCTGACGCAGTTTATGACGTGATTAGAGTGATATATTACTAACTTTAATGATTCTATAGTATATTCCTGATGAATTTTACAAAAAGTCCGTTTGGTAACATGGATTTCTGAATTCAGCATATTCAAATTATCTCAGTTATATGTGTTATTTAGGGACTGTTCAGAATTTATGAAGGAGGGATGGGAGTGTTGCCCAAGGCGGTAATAACTTTTCACACATGTTCCAAGGGGGGGGGGGGGCACTAATTTTTGACCTCATGTTGATGTGGTCTAAACTATCTTAATGTTTTGATCAACCAAAACCATATGATGAAATTATCACATAAATAGTTAATTATTGTTAAAATCTAAACCACCATAGACATTTGAGGTGTGTTACTTTTATGCAAATGCCGAAATGAAAAAGAAAATTTTAATTATTTCGTTAAATATTGACATTTTCCTGTGTATTATAACAAAAACGTGTGCTCATTAATCTTTACAATGTTATTTTAAAAGTATTTTTTGGTTACATACATGTTATGGTTATTTCCTTTACTTTTCTTGATAGTGCCTAATACCTCCAGCACAGCCATCATAGATTATGTCACAATGTCCATTGTTAAAAATATACTGTTATAAGTTAACAAATTCCAGCATTTTCGGCATTTTGACCCAATTTATGACATGATAAACGAGACATATTACTAAATTTTATTAAGTACATGTTACAATTCTAGTCTGAAAAATAGTCAAGATACAATTAAGTAATTATCTCAAAAACCCAAATGGCCATTGGGAAATATGGCTGGCAGAGAGAATGCCAGATCATGTAAAACAAAGTACAGTAGCGTACGAAAGTTTAAACTACATCAACATGTTGTCAAAATTAGTACCCCCCCCCTCTTGGAACACGTGTGAAAAGTTATTACCGGGGTTGGGCACGAGTACATGCAAATGTACTCGAATACGAGTACCAGTACTTGCCACATCTACGAGTACGAGTGCGAGTACGAGTACGAGTGCGAGTACGAGTGCAGCTTTTTCTGAATGTATGCATATACCGAAATGAGAAAAAAACTGTATTATAAGTTAACCCTCTTCTGCCTATTGTACCACATACCTGTCTAGCCCATCGTTCAGCACATTATGATCTTCTGATTGTGAAGAGACATCATTTACTGATTTGTTGCCTTGGGAACTGGACACCCTGCAAGCAGCGGCAAATATTAATTAAGTGTGTGTTAGGTCCAACTATGCAAGGCACAGCATTGGAGTCAACTAAGGACCCAATGCCAACCCCTTGTGACCCACAGTATATCACGCACCACTCTATGATTTTGTCAACTTGCCGATCCTGTGCATTATGACCCCATACTGAAAGATTTTGACCTGTTTGCATAGCAACACAACAGAAATGTTCTTTGGGAAAAATATGGTCAAAACACATCGGGTTTTTTAAACTTTTTTTTTCCGGTGTTTTGACCCATTTTATGAATTACAGGCCTATTAATAGCCTATAAATAGCCATATTTGGCCCCCACCCCTGGAGCCACGCTATGGCAACAGCTATAAGAAAACCAATTTTTATTTTTGTTTTCTGAGGCAAAACGTGGTTTTCCTGCCAAATTTTCAACCTCGTTTTTGGCAGGAAAAACCACATTTTTCCTGTTTATAACTAAAAAAAATGGCTATCTCAAAATTGCCCCTCCAGTTAATTGTTTTTGGAGGCCTCAGAAAACAATATTAAAAATTAGTTTTGTTATAGCTGTTGCCATAGCATGGCTCCAGGGGTGGGTGCCAAATATGGCTATTTATAGGCCCATAATTCCCTGTAATTGCATGAAAGAAAAAACATTACCAGCATGAGACAAAAAATATTAGTTTTCATGAATATTTTTTGGGAATTATCATTCAGTGGCTTAAAACATTAAAGGGAATTAAATAATTTGGAATTTTGGTAATTTTTGCCTTAATTTTTACATTAATTCACTGGAGAAAAATGAGCATAAAACCTTATGGCGGGTACTATGCTTTTATGCAAATACCGAAATGAAAATCATTATTTTATTAGTTAAACCTCTTCTTCCTATTGTACCACATACCTGCCTGGTCCATCGTTCTGCACATTCTGATCTTCTGGTTGTGTAGAGGCATCATTTGCTGATTTGTTGCCTTGGTGACTGGAAGCCCTGAAAGCAGTAGCATATGTTAATTAAGTGTGCTAGGTCTAAATATGCAGGGCACAGACATTAAAATACCAACAACATTGGATTCAACTAAGGACATGATGCCAACCGTTTGTGACCCCCAGTATTGGTCACCAAATAATAACACCCAATAATAACTAGAGTGCAAGATGTCACCGTCTTGTGACCTATAAACACAGGCGCAAGGTGTGAGCCCATTTTGATTGATGGATAAATTGCAAGATTGGTAAACTTTCTTTCATTGATGAACACCTATAAAGTAATATTTATTCACAATAGGGCCCTATCCATGCCAACATTGATTCATATCTCCACAGTATAATTATGACACCCCTCATTGTGATTTTGTCAGTTTTCTGATCCTGTGCATTATAACACCATACTCCAAGATTTTTGACCTGTTTCCATGGCAACACAACAGAAGTTTTCTATGGGAGAAAGATGGTCAAACTATGTCGGGTTTTTTAACTTTTTTCAGCATTCTGACGCAGTTTATGACGTGATTAGAGTGATATATTACTAACTTTAATGATTCTATAGTATATTCCTGATGAATTTTACAAAAAGTCTGTTTGGTAACATGGATTTCTGAATTCAGCATATTCAAATTATCTCAGTTATATATGATATTTAGGGACTGTTCAGAATTTATGAAGGAGGGATGGGAGTGTTGCCCAAGGGGGTAATAACTTTTCACACATGTTCCAAGGGGGGGGGGACACTAATTTTTGACCTCATGTTGATGTGGTCTAAACTATCTTAATGTTTTGATCAACCAAAACCATATGATGAAATTATCACATAAATAGTTAATTATTGTTAAAATCTAAACCACCATAGACATTTGAGGTGTGTTACTTTTATGCAAATGCCGAAATGAAAAAGAAAATTTTAAACGCGAAAGTTACCCAGAGTGACAAATTATTTCGCTAAATATGGACATTTTCCTGTGTATTATAACAAAAACGTGTGCTCATTAATCTTTACAATGTTATTTTAAAAGTATTTTTTGGTTACATACATGTTATGGTTATTTCCTTTACTTTTCTTGATAGTGCCTAATACCTCCAGCACAGCCATCATAGATTACGTCAGAATGTCCATTGTTAAAAATATACTGTTATAAGTTAACAAATTCTAGCATTTTCGGCATTTTGACCCAATTTATGACATGATAAACAAGACATATTACTAAATTTTATTAAGTATATGTTACAATTCTAGTCTGAAAAATAGTCAAGATACAATTAAGTAATTATCTCAAAAACCCAAATGGCCATTGGGAAATATGGCTGGCAGAGAGAATGCCAGATCATGTAAAACAAAGTACAGTAGCGTACGAAAGTTTAAACTACATCAACATGTTGTCAAAATTAGTACCCCCCCCTCTTGGAACACGTGTGAAAAGCTATTACCGGAGTTGGGCACGAGTACATGTAAATGTACTCGAGTACGAGTACCAGTACTTGCCACATCTACGAGTACGAGTGCGAGTACGAGTACGAGTGCGAGTACGAGTGCAGCTTTTTCTGAGTGTATGCAAATACCGAAATGAGAAAAAAACTGTATTACTAGTTAACCCTCTTCTGCCTATTGTACCACATACCTGTCTAGCCCATCGTTCAGCACATTCTGATCTTCTGATTGTGAAGACACATCATTTACTGATTTGTTGCCTTGGGAACTGCACACCCTGCAAGCAGCGGCAAATATTAATTAAGTGTGTGTTAGGTCCAACAATGCAAGGCACAGCATTGGAGTCAACTAAGGACCCAATGCTAACCCCTTGTGACCCACAGTATATCACGCACCACTCTATTATTTTGTCAACTTGCCGATCCTGTGCATTATGACACCATACTGAAAGATTTTGACCTGTTTGCATAGCAACACAACAGAAGTGTTCTTTGGGAAAAATATTGTCAAAACACATCGGGTTTTTTAAACTTTTTTTTTCCGGTATTTTGACCCATTTTATGAATTACAGGCCTATTAATAGCCTATAAATAGCCATATTTGGCCCCACCCCTGGAGCCACGCTATGGCAACAGCTATAAGAAAACCAATTTTTATTATTGTTTTCTGAGGCAAAACGTGGTTTTCCTGCCAAAATTTCAACCTCCTTTTTGGCAGGAAAAACCACATTTTTCCTGTTTATAACCAAAAAAATGACTATCTCAAAATTGCCCCTCCAGTTAATTGTTTTTGGAGGCCTCAGAAAACAATATTAAAAATTGGTTTTGTTATAGCTGTTGCAATAGCATGGCTCCAGGGGTGGGTGCCAAATATGGCTATTTATAGGCCCATAATTCCCTGTAATTGCATGAAAGAAAAAACATTACCAGCATGAGACAAAAAATATTAGTTTTCATGAATATTTTTTGGGAATTATCATTCAGTGGCTTAAAACATTAAAGGGAATTAAATAATTTGGAATTTTGGTAATTTTTGCCTTAATTTTTACATTAATTCACTGGAGAAAAATGAGCATAAAACCTTATGGCGGGTACTATGCTTTTATGCAAATACCGAAATGAAAATCATTATTTTATTAGTTAAACCTCTTCTTCCTATTGTACCACATACCTGCCTGGTCCATCGTTCTGCACATTCTGATCTTCTGGTTGTGTAGAGGCATCATTTGCTGATTTGTTGCCTTGGTGACTGGAAGCCCTGAAAGCAGTAGCATATGTTAATTAAGTGTGCTAGGTCTAAATATGCAGGGCACAGACATTAAAATACCAACAACATTGGATTCAACTAAGGACATGATGCCAACCGTTTGTGACCCCCAGTATTGGTCACCCAATAATAACACCCAATAATAACTAGAGTGCAAGATGTCACCGTCTTGTGACCTATAAACACAGGCGCAAGGTGTGAGCCCATTTTGATTGATGGATAAATTGCAAGATTGGTAAACTTTCTTTCATTGATGAACACCTATAAAGTAATATTTATTCACAATAGGGCCCTATCCATGCCAACATTGATTCATATCTCCACAGTATAATTATGACACCCTCATTGTGATTTTGTCAGTTTTCTGATCCTGTGCATTATAACACCATACTCCAAGATTTTTGACCTGTTTCCATGGCAACACAACAGAAGTTTTCTATGGGAGAAAGATGGTCAAACTATGTCGGGTTTTTTAACTTTTTTCAGCATTCTGACGCAGTTTATGACGTGATTAGAGTGATATATTACTAACTTTAATGATTCTATAGTATATTCCTGATGAATTTTACAAAAAGTCTGTTTGGTAACATGGATTTCTGAATTCAGCATATTCAAATTATCTCAGTTATATATGTTATTTAGGGACTGTTCAGAATTTATGAAGGAGGGATGGGAGTGTTGCCCAAGGGGGTAATAACTTTTCACACATGTTCCAAGGGGGGGGGGGACACTAATTTTTGACCTCATGTTGATGTGGTCTAAACTATCTTAATGTTTTGATCAACCAAAACCATATGATGAAATTATCACATAAATAGTTAATTATTGTTAAAATCTAAACCACCATAGACATTTGAGGTGTGTTACTTTTATGCAAATGCCGAAATGAAAAAGAAAATTTTAAACGCGAAAGTTACCCAGAGTGACAAATTATTTCGCTAAATATGGACATTTTCCTGTGTATTATAACAAAAACGTGTGCTCATTAATCTTTACAATGTTATTTTAAAAGTATTTTTTGGTTACATACATGTTATGGTTATTTCCTTTACTTTTCTTGATAGTGCCTAATACCTCCAGCACAGCCATCATAGATTACGTCACAATGTCCATTGTTAAAAATATACTGTTATAAGTTAACAAATTCTAGCATTTTCGGCATTTTGACCCAATTTATGACATGATAAACAAGACATATTACTAAATTTTATTAAGTATATGTTACAATTCTAGTCTGAAAAATAGTCAAGATACAATTAAGTAATTATCTCAAAAACCCAAATGGCCATTGGGAAATATGGCTGGCAGAGAGAATGCCAGATCATGTAAAACAAAGTACAGTAGCGTACGAAAGTTTAAACTACATCAACATGTTGTCAAAATTAGTACCCCCCCCTCTTGGAACATGTGTGAAAAGCTATTACCGGAGTTGGGCACGAGTACATGTAAATGTACTCGAGTACGAGTACCAGTACTTGCCACATCTACGAGTACGAGTGCGAGTACGAGTACGAGTGCGAGTACGAGTGCAGCTTTTTCTGAGTGTATGCAAATACCGAAATGAGAAAAAAACTGTATTATTAGTTAACCCTCTTCTGCCTATTGTACCACATACCTGTCTAGCCCATCGTTCAGCACATTCTGATCTTCTGATTGTGAAGACACATCATTTACTGATTTGTTGCCTTGGGAACTGGACACCCTGCAAGCAGCGGCAAATATTAATTAAGTGTGTGTTAGGTCCAACAATGCAAGGCACAGCATTGGAGTCAACTAAGGACCCAATGCTAACCCCTTGTGACCCACAGTATATCACGCACCACTCTATGATTTTGTCAACTTGCCGATCCTGTGCATTATGACACCATACTGAAAGATTTTGACCTGTTTGCATAGCAACACAACAGAAGTGTTCTTTGGGAAAAATATTGTCAAAACACATCGGGTTTTTTAAACTTTTTTTTTCCGGTATTTTGACCCATTTTATGAATTACAGGCCTATTAATAGCCTATAAATAGCCATATTTGGCCCCCACCCCTGGAGCCACGCTATGGCAACAGCTATAAGAAAACCAATTTTTATTATTGTTTTCTGAGGCAAAACGTGGTTTTCCTGCCAAAATTTCAACCTCCTTTTTGGCAGGAAAAACCACATTTTTCCTGTTTATAACCAAAAAAATGACTATCTCAAAATTGCCCCTCCAGTTAATTGTTTTTGGAGGCCTCAGAAAACAATATTAAAAATTGGTTTTGTTATAGCTGTTGCCATAGCATGGCTCCAGGGGTGGGTGCCAAATATGGCTATTTATAGGCCCATAATTCCCTGTAATTGCATGAAAGAAAAAATATTTCCAGCATGAGACAAAAAATATTAGTTTTCATGAATATTTTTTAGGAAATAATCATTCAGTGGCTTAAAACATTAAAGGGAATTAAATAATTTGGAATTTTGGTAATTTTTGCCTTAATTTTTACATTAATTCACTGGAGAAAAATGAGCATAAAACCTTATGGCGGGTACTATGCTTTTATGCAAATACCGAAATGAAAATCATTATTTTATTAGTTAAACCTCTTCTTCCTATTGTACCACATACCTGCCTGGTCCATCGTTCTGCACATTCTGATCTTCTGGTTGTGTAGAGGCATCATTTGCTGATTTGTTGCCTTGGTGACTGGAAGCCCTGAAAGCAGTAGCATATGTTAATTAAGTGTGCTAGGTCTAAATATGCAGGGCACAGACATTAAAATACCAACAACATTGGATTCAACTAAGGACATGATGCCAACCGTTTGTGACCCCCAGTATTGGTCACCCAATAATAACACCCAATAATAACTAGAGTGCAAGATGTCACCGTCTTGAGACCTATAAACACAGGCGCAAGGTGTGAGCCCATTTTGATTGATGGATAAATTGCAAGATTGGTAAACTTTCTTTCATTGATGAACACCTATAAAGTAATATTTATTCACAATAGGGCCCTATCCATGCCAACATTGAATCATATCTCCACAGTATAATTATGACACCCCTCATTGTGATTTTGTCAGTTTGCTGATCCTGTGCATTATAACACCATACTCCAAGATTTTTGACCTGTTTCCATGGCAACACAACAGAAGTTTTCTATGGGAGAAAGATGGTCAAACTATGTCGGGTTTTTAAACTTTTTCAGCATTCTGACGCAGTTTATGACGTGATTAGAGTGATATATTACTAACTTTAATGATTCTATAGTATATTCCTGATGATTTTTACAAAAAGTCTGTTTGGTAACATGGATTTCTGAATTCAGCATATTCAAATTATCTCAGTTATATATGTTATTTAGGGACTGTTCAGAATTTATGAAGGAGGGATGGGAGTGTTGCCCAAGGGGGTAATAACTTTTCACACATGTTCCAAGGGGGGGGGGGGACACTAATTTTTGACCTCATGTTGATGTGGTCTAAACTATCTTAATGTTTTGATCAACCAAAACCATATGATGAAATTATCACATAAATAGTTAATTATTGTTAAAATCTAAACCACCATAGACATTTGAGGTGTGTTACGTTTATGCAAATGCCGAAATGAAAAAGAAAATTTTAAACGCGAAAGTTACCCAGAGTGACAAATTATTTCGCTAAATATGGACATTTTCCTGTGTATTATAACAAAAACGTGTGCTCATTAATCTTTACAATGTTATTTTAAAAGTATTTTTTGGTTACATACATGTTATGGTTATTTCCTTTACTTTTCTTGATAGTGCCTAATACCTCAAGCACAGCCATCATAGATTATGTCAAAATGTCCATTGTTAAAAATATACTGTTATAAGTTAACAAATTCCAGCATTTTCGGCATTTTGACCCAATTTATGACATGATAAACAAGACATATTACTAAATTTTATTAAGTACATGTTACAATTCTAGTCTGAAAAATAGTCAAGATACAATTAAGTAATTATCTCAAAAACCAAAATGGCCATTGGGAAATATGGCTGGCAGAGAGAATGCCAGATCATGTAAAACAAAGTACAGTAGCGTACGAAAGTTTAAACTACATCAACATGTTGTCAAAATTACTACCCCGCCCTCTTGGAACACGTGTGAAAAGTTATTACCGGGGTTGGGCACGAGTACATGTAAATGTACTCGAGTACGAGTACCAGTACTTGCCACATCTACGAGTACGAGTGCGAGTACGAGTACGAGTGCGAGTACGGGTACGAGTACGAGTGCAGCTTTTTCTGAATGTATGCAAATACCGAAATGAGAAAAAAAACTGTATTATTAGTTAACCCTCTTCTGCCTATTGTACCACATACCTGTCTAGCCCATCGTTCAGCACATTCTGATCTTCTGATTGTGAAGACACATCATTTACTGATTTGTTGCCTTGGGAACTGGACACGCTGCAAGCAGCGGCAAATATTAATTAAGTGTGTGTTAGGTCCAACTATGCAAGGCACAGCATTGGAGTCAACTAAGGACCCAATGCCAACCCCTTGTGACCCACAGTATATCACGCACCACTCTATGATTTTGTCAACTTGCCGATCCTGTGCATTATGACACCATACTGAAAGATTTTGACCTGTTTGCATAGCAACACAACAGAAGTGTTCTTTGGGAAAAATATTGTCAAAACACATCGGGTTTTTTAAACTTTTTTTTTCCGGTATTTTGACCCATTTTATGAATTACAGGCCTATTAATAGCCTATAAATAGCCATATTTGGCCCCCACCCCTGGAGCCACGCTATGGCAACAGCTATAAGAAAACCAATTTTTATTATTGTTTTCTGAGGCAAAACGTGGTTTTCCTGCCAAAATTTCAACCTCCTTTTTGGCAGGAAAAACCACATTTTTCCTGTTTATAACCAAAAAAATGACTATCTCAAAATTGCCCCTCCAGTTAATTGTTTTTGGAGGCCTCAGAAAACAATATTAAAAATTGGTTTTGTTATAGCTGTTGCCATAGCATGGCTCCAGGGATGGGTGCCAAATATGGCTATTTATAGGCCCATAATTCCCTGTAATTGCATGAAAGAAAAAATATTTCCAGCATGATACAAAAAATATTAGTTTTCATGAATATTTTTTAGGAAATAATCATTCAGTGGCTTAAAACATTAAAGGGAATTAAATAATTTGGAATTTTGGTAATTTTTGCCTTAATTTTTACATTAATTCACTGGAGAAAAATGAGCATAAAACCTTATGGCGGGTACTATGCTTTTATGCAAATACCGAAATGAAAATCATTATTTTAATAGTTAAACCTCTTCTTCCTATTGTACCACATACCTGCCTGGTCCATCGTTCTGCACATTCTGATCTTCTGGTTGTGTAGAGGCATCATTTGCTGATTTGTTGCCTTGGTGACTGGAAGCCCTGAAAGCAGTAGCATATGTTAATTAAGCGTGCTAGGTCTAAATATGCAGGGCACAGACATTAAAATACCAACAACATTGGATTCAACTAAGGACATGATGCCAACCGTTTGTGACCCCCAGTATTGGTCACCCAATAATAACACCCAATAATAACTAGAGTGCAAGATGTCACCGTCTTGTGACCTATAAACACAGGCGCAAGGTGTGAGCCCATTTTGATTGATGGATAAATTGCAAGATTGGTAAACTTTCTTTCATTGATGAACACGGTTTGTAGAGCCATCATCTGCTGATTTGTTGGCTTGGGAACTGGACGTCCTGCAAGCAGCAGCATGTTAATTAAGAGTGTTAGGTCTAAATAACAACCGTTTGTGACCCTCAGTATTAGTCACCCAATAATAACACCCAATAATAACTGGAGTGCAAGATGTCACCGTCTTGTGACCTATAAACACAGGCCCAAGGTGTGAGCCCATTTTGATTGATGGATAAATTGCAAGATTGGTAAACTTTCTTTCATTGATGAACACCTATAAAGTAATATTTATTCACAATAGGGCCCTATCCATGCCAACATTGAATCATATCTCCACAGTATAATTATGACACCCCTCATTGTGATTTTGTCAGTTTGCTGATCCTGTGCATTATAACACCATACTCCAAGATTTTTGACCTGTTTCCATGGCAACACAACAGAAGTTTTCTATGGGAGAAAGATGGTCAAACTATGTCGGGTTTTTAAACTTTTTTCAGCATTCTGACGCAGTTTATGACGTGATTAGAGTGATATATTACTAACTTTAATGATTCTATAGTATATTCCTGATGAATTTTACAAAAAGTCCGTTTGGTAACATGGATTTCTGAATTCAGCATATTCAAATTATCTCAGTTATATATGTTATTTAGGGACTGTTCAGAATTTATGAAGGAGGGATGGGAGTGTTGCCCAAGGGGGTAATAACTTTTCACACATGTTCCAAGGGGGGGGGACACTAATTTTTGACCTCATGTTGATGTGGTCTAAACTATCTTAATGTTTTGATCAACCAAAACCATATGATGAAATTATCACATAAATAGTTAATTATTGTTAAAATCTAAACCACCATAGACATTTGAGGTGTGTTACTTTTATGCAAATGCCGAAATGAAAAAGAAAATTTTAAACGCGAAAGTTACCCAGAGTGACAAATTATTTCGCTAAATATGGACATTTTCCTGTGTATTATAACAAAAACGTGTGCTCATTAATCTTTACAATGTTATTTTAAAATTATTTTTTGGTTACATACATGTTATGGTTATTTCCTTTACTTTTCTTGATAGTGCCTAATACCTCAAGCACAGCCATCATAGATTATGTCAAAATGTCCATTGTTAAAAATATACTGTTATAAGTTAACAAATTCCAGCATTTTCGGCATTTTGACCCAATTTATGACATGATAAACAAGACATATTACTAAATTTTGTTAGGTACATGTTACAATTCTAGTCTGAAAAATAGTCAAGATACAATTAAGTAATTATCTCAAAAACCAAAATGGCCATTGGGAAATATGGCTGGCAGAGAGAATGCCAGATCATGTAAAACAAAGTACAGTAGCGTACGAAAGTTTAAACTACATCAACATGTTGTCAAAATTAGTACCCCCCCCTCTTGGAACACGTGTGAAAAGTTATTACCGGGGTTGGGCACGAGTACATGTAAATGTACTCGAGTACGAGTACCAGTACTTGCCACATCTACGAGTACGAGTGCGAGTACGAGTACGAGTGCGAGTACGGGTACGAGTACGAGTGCAGCTTTTTCTGAATGTATGCAAATACCGAAATGAGAAAAAAAACTGTATTATTAGTTAACCCTCTTCTGCCTATTGTACCACATACCTGTCTAGCCCATCGTTCAGCACATTCTGATCTTCTGATTGTGAAGACACATCATTTACTGATTTGTTGCCTTGGGAACTGGACACGCTGCAAGCAGCGGCAAATATTAATTCAGTGTGTGTTAGGTCCAACTATGCAAGGCACAGCATTGGAGTCAACTAAGGACCCAATGCCAACCCCTTGTGACCCACAGTATATCACGCACCACTCTATGATTTTGTCAACTTGCCGATCCTGTGCATTATGACACCATACTGAAAGATTTTGACCTGTTTGCATAGCAACACAACAGAAGTGTTCTTTGGGAAAAATATTGTCAAAACACATCGGGTTTTTTAAACTTTTTTTTTCCGGTATTTTGACCCATTTTATGAATTACAGGCCTATTAAGGTGACTCAAGCGTGGTGGTTCGATCATACAGATTTTTCTAAAATTTTGCACAGGAACTCTATGGGACCTATACATTTCAAAAATGAAAAATAAAAAAATTTCACCGACTCGTTTGGTTGCTATGGTAACGGCATGTTTTGCCTGATGACTGCTTGAAAGTCATAAATTGAGTTTTTTGTTATGTACCACATTATAAAGCATTACATGCATTTGTCACACAAAAACGTCAGAAATGTCTTCCCAAGGATTTACACCAATACATTTGCCATAAATTTGAAGAAAAAGGTTGAAATACTTTTTTCTGTAAGAGCTCAAAGGGCTCCAACACACTAATTAATTGCAGATTTTGCATGCATCAATTTTGGCAGTAATCAAATTTTAGGAAAACGATCATACAGATTTTTTTAAAAATTTGCGTATATCATAAACAAGTTATTGTCAAACAAATGGCAAAAAATTAAAAAATTTCACCGAGTCATTTTTTTACTGCAGTACCATGACTGTGCCAATGTCAATTTAAATAAATAAAGACAACTTTTGACACTGTTGACTGAACTTAACTGAGAAAATTTTTTGGATAAAGCTGAGAAGCTGAAACTTTAAAGTAGCATAGAATAGATGTCACTGCATTCAATAAAAAAATAATTATGCTTCTAGCTGCTTTAGATCTCATTTAAATAGCAAATCACTGGCTGCCATGCTGTTAAAAAAAAGAGAACAGAAAATGGTAACGTCACAACTGTTTCAGGGCCTGCAGCAGTTGTGACGCTATGTTGCTAGGCAACCAGGCTGCTCAGAAGTATGTGCAGTGTACCACGGTTGAGTCACCTTAATAGCCTATAAATAGCCATATTTGGCCCCCACCCCTGGAGCCACGCTATGGCAACAGCTATAAGAAAACCAATTTTTATTATTGTTTTCTGAGGCAAAACGTGGTTTTCCTGCCAAAATTTCAACCTCCTTTTTGGCAGGAAAAACCACATTTTTCCTGTTTATAACCAAAAAAATGACTATCTCAAAATTGCCCCTCCAGTTAATTGTTTTTGGAGGCCTCAGAAAACAATATTAAAAATTGGTTTTGTTATAGCTGTTGCCATAGCATGGCTCCAGGGGTGGGTGCCAAATATGGCTATTTATAGGCCCATAATTCCCTGTAATTGCATGAAAGAAAAAATATTTCCAGCATGAGACAAAAAATATTAGTTTTCATGAATATTTTTTAGGAAATAATCATTCAGTGGCTTAAAACATTAAAGGGAATTAAATAATTTGGAATTTTGGTAATTTTTGCCTTAATTTTTACATTAATTCACTGGTGAAAAATGAGCATAAAACCTTATGGCGGGTACTATGCTTTTATGCAAATACCGAAATGAAAATCATTATTTTATTAGTTAAACCTCTTCTTCCTATTGTACCACATACCTGCCTGGTCCATCGTTCTGCACATTCTGATCTTCTGGTTGTGTAGAGGCATCATTAGCTGATTTGTTGCCTTGGTGACTGGAAGCCCTGAAAGCAGTAGCATATGTTAATTAAGCGTGCTAGGTCTAAATATGCAGGGCACAGACATTAAAATACCAACAACATTGGATTCAACTAAGGACATGATGCCAACCGTTTGTGACCCCCAGTATTGGTCACCCAATAATAACACCCAATAATAACTAGAGTGCAAGATGTCACCGTCTTGAGACCTATAAACACAGGCGCAAGGTGTGAGCCCATTTTGATTGATGGATAAATTGCAAGATTGGTAAACTTTCTTTCATTGATGAACACCTATAAAGTAATATTTATTCACAATAGGGCCCTATCCATGCCAACATTGAATCATATCTCCACAGTATAATTATGACACCCCTCATTGTGATTTTGTCAGTTTGCTGATCCTGTGCATTATAACACCATACTCCAAGATTTTTGACCTGTTTCCATGGCAACACAACAGAAGTTTTCTATGGGAGAAAGATGGTCAAACTATGTCGGGTTTTTAAACTTTTTCAGCATTCTGACGCAGTTTATGACGTGATTAGAGTGATATATTACTAACTTTAATGATTCTATAGTATATTCCTGATGATTTTTACAAAAAGTCTGTTTGGTAACATGGATTTCTGAATTCAGCATATTCAAATTATCTCAGTTATATATGTTATTTAGGGACTGTTCAGAATTTATGAAGGAGGGATGGGAGTGTTGCCCAAGGGGGTAATAACTTTTCACACATGTTCCAAGGGGGGGGGGGACACTAATTTTTGACCTCATGTTGATGTGGTCTAAACTATCTTAATGTTTTGATCAACCAAAACCATATGATGAAATTATCACATAAATAGTTAATTATTGTTAAAATCTAAACCACCATAGACATTTGAGGTGTGTTACGTTTATGCAAATGCCGAAATGAAAAAGAAAATTTTAAACGCGAAAGTTACCCAGAGTGACAAATTATTTCGCTAAATATGGACATTTTCCTGTGTATTATAACAAAAACGTGTGCTCATTAATCTTTACAATGTTATTTTAAAAGTATTTTTTGGTTACATACATGTTATGGTTATTTCCTTTACTTTTCTTGATAGTGCCTAATACCTCAAGCACAGCCATCATAGATTATGTCAAAATGTCCATTGTTAAAAATATACTGTTATAAGTTAACAAATTCCAGCATTTTCGGCATTTTGACCCAATTTATGACATGATAAACAAGACATATTACTAAATTTTATTAAGTACATGTTACAATTCTAGTCTGAAAAATAGTCAAGATACAATTAAGTAATTATCTCAAAAACCAAAATGGCCATTGGGAAATATGGCTGGCAGAGAGAATGCCAGATCATGTAAAACAAAGTACAGTAGCGTACGAAAGTTTAAACTACATCAACATGTTGTCAAAATTAGTACCCCGCCCTCTTGGAACACGTGTGAAAAGTTATTACCGGGGTTGGGCACGAGTACATGTAAATGTACTCGAGTACGAGTACCAGTACTTGCCACATCTACGAGTACGAGTGCGAGTACGAGTACGAGTGCGAGTACGGGTACGAGTACGAGTGCAGCTTTTTCTGAATGTATGCAAATACCGAAATGAGAAAAAAAACTGTATTATTAGTTAACCCTCTTCTGCCTATTGTACCACATACCTGTCTAGCCCATCGTTCAGCACATTCTGATCTTCTGATTGTGAAGACACATCATTTACTGATTTGTTGCCTTGGGAACTGGACACGCTGCAAGCAGCGGCAAATATTAATTAAGTGTGTGTTAGGTCCAACTATGCAAGGCACAGCATTGGAGTCAACTAAGGACCCAATGCCAACCCCTTGTGACCCACAGTATATCACGCACCACTCTATGATTTTGTCAACTTGCCGATCCTGTGCATTATGACACCATACTGAAAGATTTTGACCTGTTTGCATAGCAACACAACAGAAGTGTTCTTTGGGAAAAATATTGTCAAAACACATCGGGTTTTTTAAACTTTTTTTTTCCGGTATTTTGACCCATTTTATGAATTACAGGCCTATTAATAGCCTATAAATAGCCATATTTGGCCCCCACCCCTGGAGCCACGCTATGGCAACAGCTATAAGAAAACCAATTTTTATTATTGTTTTCTGAGGCAAAACGTGGTTTTCCTGCCAAAATTTCAACCTCCTTTTTGGCAGGAAAAACCACATTTTTCCTGTTTATAACCAAAAAAATGACTATCTCAAAATTGCCCCTCCAGTTAATTGTTTTTGGAGGCCTCAGAAAACAATATTAAAAATTGGTTTTGTTATAGCTGTTGCCATAGCATGGCTCCAGGGATGGGTGCCAAATATGGCTATTTATAGGCCCATAATTCCCTGTAATTGCATGAAAGAAAAAATATTTCCAGCATGATACAAAAAATATTAGTTTTCATGAATATTTTTTAGGAAATAATCATTCAGTGGCTTAAAACATTAAAGGGAATTAAATAATTTGGAATTTTGGTAATTTTTGCCTTAATTTTTACATTAATTCACTGGAGAAAAATGAGCATAAAACCTTATGGCGGGTACTATGCTTTTATGCAAATACCGAAATGAAAATCATTATTTTAATAGTTAAACCTCTTCTTCCTATTGTACCACATACCTGCCTGGTCCATCGTTCTGCACATTCTGATCTTCTGGTTGTGTAGAGGCATCATTTGCTGATTTGTTGCCTTGGTGACTGGAAGCCCTGAAAGCAGTAGCATATGTTAATTAAGCGTGCTAGGTCTAAATATGCAGGGCACAGACATTAAAATACCAACAACATTGGATTCAACTAAGGACATGATGCCAACCGTTTGTGACCCCCAGTATTGGTCACCCAATAATAACACCCAATAATAACTAGAGTGCAAGATGTCACCGTCTTGTGACCTATAAACACAGGCGCAAGGTGTGAGCCCATTTTGATTGATGGATAAATTGCAAGATTGGTAAACTTTCTTTCATTGATGAACACGGTTTGTAGAGCCATCATCTGCTGATTTGTTGGCTTGGGAACTGGACGTCCTGCAAGCAGCAGCATGTTAATTAAGAGTGTTAGGTCTAAATAACAACCGTTTGTGACCCTCAGTATTAGTCACCCAATAATAACACCCAATAATAACTGGAGTGCAAGATGTCACCGTCTTGTGACCTATAAACACAGGCCCAAGGTGTGAGCCCATTTTGATTGATGGATAAATTGCAAGATTGGTAAACTTTCTTTCATTGATGAACACCTATAAAGTAATATTTATTCACAATAGGGCCCTATCCATGCCAACATTGAATCATATCTCCACAGTATAATTATGACACCCCTCATTGTGATTTTGTCAGTTTGCTGATCCTGTGCATTATAACACCATACTCCAAGATTTTTGACCTGTTTCCATGGCAACACAACAGAAGTTTTCTATGGGAGAAAGATGGTCAAACTATGTCGGGTTTTTAAACTTTTTTCAGCATTCTGACGCAGTTTATGACGTGATTAGAGTGATATATTACTAACTTTAATGATTCTATAGTATATTCCTGATGAATTTTACAAAAAGTCCGTTTGGTAACATGGATTTCTGAATTCAGCATATTCAAATTATCTCAGTTATATATGTTATTTAGGGACTGTTCAGAATTTATGAAGGAGGGATGGGAGTGTTGCCCAAGGGGGTAATAACTTTTCACACATGTTCCAAGGGGGGGGGGACACTAATTTTTGACCTCATGTTGATGTGGTCTAAACTATCTTAATGTTTTGATCAACCAAAACCATATGATGAAATTATCACATAAATAGTTAATTATTGTTAAAATCTAAACCACCATAGACATTTGAGGTGTGTTACTTTTATGCAAATGCCGAAATGAAAAAGAAAATTTTAAACGCGAAAGTTACCCAGAGTGACAAATTATTTCGCTAAATATGGACATTTTCCTGTGTATTATAACAAAAACGTGTGCTCATTAATCTTTACAATGTTATTTTAAAAGTATTTTTTGGTTACATACATGTTATGGTTATTTCCTTTACTTTTCTTGATAGTGCCTAATACCTCAAGCACAGCCATCATAGATTATGTCAAAATGTCCATTGTTAAAAATATACTGTTATAAGTTAACAAATTCCAGCATTTTCGGCATTTTGACCCAATTTATGACATGATAAACAAGACATATTACTAAATTTTGTTAGGTACATGTTACAATTCTAGTCTGAAAAATAGTCAAGATACAATTAAGTAATTATCTCAAAAACCAAAATGGCCATTGGGAAATATGGCTGGCAGAGAGAATGCCAGATCATGTAAAACAAAGTACAGTAGCGTACGAAAGTTTAAACTACATCAACATGTTGTCAAAATTAGTACCCCCCCCTCTTGGAACACGTGTGAAAAGTTATTACCGGGGTTGGGCACGAGTACATGTAAATGTACTCGAGTACGAGTACCAGTACTTGCCACATCTACGAGTACGAGTGCGAGTACGAGTACGAGTGCGAGTACGGGTACGAGTACGAGTGCAGCTTTTTCTGAATGTATGCAAATACCGAAATGAGAAAAAAAACTGTATTATTAGTTAACCCTCTTCTGCCTATTGTACCACATACCTGTCTAGCCCATCGTTCAGCACATTCTGATCTTCTGATTGTGAAGACACATCATTTACTGATTTGTTGCCTTGGGAACTGGACACGCTGCAAGCAGCGGCAAATATTAATTAAGTGTGTGTTAGGTCCAACTATGCAAGGCACAGCATTGGAGTCAACTAAGGACCCAATGCCAACCCCTTGTGACCCACAGTATATCACGCACCACTCTATGATTTTGTCAACTTGCCGATCCTGTGCATTATGACACCATACTGAAAGATTTTGACCTGTTTGCATAGCAACACAACAGAAGTGTTCTTTGGGAAAAATATTGTCAAAACACATCGGGTTTTTTAAACTTTTTTTTTCCGGTATTTTGACCCATTTTATGAATTACAGGCCTATTAATAGCCTATAAATAGCCATATTTGGCCCCCACCCCTGGAGCCACGCTATGGCAACAGCTATAAGAAAACCAATTTTTATTATTGTTTTCTGAGGCAAAACGTGGTTTTCCTGCCAAAATTTCAACCTCCTTTTTGGCAGGAAAAACCACATTTTTCCTGTTTATAACCAAAAAAATGACTATCTCAAAATTGCCCCTCCAGTTAATTGTTTTTGGAGGCCTCAGAAAACAATATTAAAAATTGGTTTTGTTATAGCTGTTGCCATAGCATGGCTCCAGGGGTGGGTGCCAAATATGGCTATTTATAGGCCCATAATTCCCTGTAATTGCATGAAAGAAAAAATATTTCCAGCATGAGACAAAAAATATTAGTTTTCATGAATATTTTTTAGGAAATAATCATTCAGTGGCTTAAAACATTAAAGGGAATTAAATAATTTGGAATTTTGGTAATTTTTGCCTTAATTTTTACATTAATTCACTGGTGAAAAATGAGCATAAAACCTTATGGCGGGTACTATGCTTTTATGCAAATAACGAAATGAAAATCATTATTTTATTAGTTAAACCTCTTCTTCCTATTGTACCACATACCTGCCTGGTCCATCGTTCTGCACATTCTGATCTTCTGGTTGTGTAGAGGCATCATTAGCTGATTTGTTGCCTTGGTGACTGGAAGCCCTGAAAGCAGTAGCATATGTTAATTAAGCGTGCTAGGTCTAAATATGCAGGGCACAGACATTAAAATACCAACAACATTGGATTCAACTAAGGACATGATGCCAACCGTTTGTGACCCCCAGTATTGGTCACCCAATAATAACACCCAATAATAACTAGAGTGCAAGATGTCACCGTCTTGTGACCTATAAACACAGGCGCAAGGTGTGAGCCCATTTTGATTGATGGATAAATTGCAAGATTGGTAAACTTTCTTTCATTGATGAACACGGTTTGTAGAGCCATCATCTGCTGATTTGTTGGCTT
Source organism: Platynereis dumerilii (assembly GCA_026936325.1). Classification (NCBI taxonomy): domain Eukaryota; kingdom Metazoa; phylum Annelida; class Polychaeta; order Phyllodocida; family Nereididae; genus Platynereis; species Platynereis dumerilii. The sequence continues at coordinate 67,252,540 of JAPTHN010000004.1, read as the reverse complement.
GGGAACTGGACGTCCTGCAAGCAGCAGCATGTTAATTAAGAGTGTTAGGTCTAAATAACAACCGTTTGTGACCCTCAGTATTAGTCACCCAATAATAACACCCAATAATAACTGGAGTGCAAGATGTCACCGTCTTGTGACCTATAAACACAGGCCCAAGGTGTGAGCCCATTTTGATTGATGGATAAATTGCAAGATTGGTAAACTTTCTTTCATTGATGAACACCTATAAAGTAATATTTATTCACAATAGGGCCCTATCCATGCCAACATTGAATCATATCTCCACAGTATAATTATGACACCCCTCATTGTGATTTTGTCAGTTTGCTGATCCTGTGCATTATAACACCATACTCCAAGATTTTTGACCTGTTTCCATGGCAACACAACAGAAGTTTTCTATGGGAGAAAGATGGTCAAACTATGTCGGGTTTTTAAACTTTTTCAGCATTCTGACGCAGTTTATGACGTGATTAGAGTGATATATTACTAACTTTAATGATTCTATAGTATATTCCTGATGATTTTTACAAAAAGTCTGTTTGGTAACATGGATTTCTGAATTCAGCATATTCAAATTATCTCAGTTATATATGTTATTTAGGGACTGTTCAGAATTTATGAAGGAGGGATGGGAGTGTTGCCCAAGGGGGTAATAACTTTTCACACATGTTCCAAGGGGGGGGGGGGACACTAATTTTTGACCTCATGTTGATGTGGTCTAAACTATCTTAATGTTTTGATCAACCAAAACCATATGATGAAATTATCACATAAATAGTTAATTATTGTTAAAATCTAAACCACCATAGACATTTGAGGTGTGTTACGTTTATGCAAATGCCGAAATGAAAAAGAAAATTTTAAACGCGAAAGTTACCCAGAGTGACAAATTATTTCGCTAAATATGGACATTTTCCTGTGTATTATAACAAAAACGTGTGCTCATTAATCTTTACAATGTTATTTTAAAAGTATTTTTTGGTTACATACATGTTATGGTTATTTCCTTTACTTTTCTTGATAGTGCCTAATACCTCAAGCACAGCCATCATAGATTATGTCAAAATGTCCATTGTTAAAAATATACTGTTATAAGTTAACAAATTCCAGCATTTTCGGCATTTTGACCCAATTTATGACATGATAAACAAGACATATTACTAAATTTTATTAAGTACATGTTACAATTCTAGTCTGAAAAATAGTCAAGATACAATTAAGTAATTATCTCAAAAACCAAAATGGCCATTGGGAAATATGGCTGGCAGAGAGAATGCCAGATCATGTAAAACAAAGTACAGTAGCGTACGAAAGTTTAAACTACATCAACATGTTGTCAAAATTAGTACCCCGCCCTCTTGGAACACGTGTGAAAAGTTATTACCGGGGTTGGGCACGAGTACATGTAAATGTACTCGAGTACGAGTACCAGTACTTGCCACATCTACGAGTACGAGTGCGAGTACGAGTACGAGTGCGAGTACGGGTACGAGTACGAGTGCAGCTTTTTCTGAATGTATGCAAATACCGAAATGAGAAAAAAAACTGTATTATTAGTTAACCCTCTTCTGCCTATTGTACCACATACCTGTCTAGCCCATCGTTCAGCACATTCTGATCTTCTGATTGTGAAGACACATCATTTACTGATTTGTTGCCTTGGGAACTGGACACGCTGCAAGCAGCGGCAAATATTAATTAAGTGTGTGTTAGGTCCAACTATGCAAGGCACAGCATTGGAGTCAACTAAGGACCCAATGCCAACCCCTTGTGACCCACAGTATATCACGCACCACTCTATGATTTTGTCAACTTGCCGATCCTGTGCATTATGACACCATACTGAAAGATTTTGACCTGTTTGCATAGCAACACAACAGAAGTGTTCTTTGGGAAAAATATTGTCAAAACACATCGGGTTTTTTAAACTTTTTTTTCCGGTATTTTGACCCATTTTATGAATTACAGGCCTATTAATAGCCTATAAATAGCCATATTTGGCCCCCACCCCTGGAGCCACGCTATGGCAACAGCTATAAGAAAACCAATTTTTATTATTGTTTTCTGAGGCAAAACGTGGTTTTCCTGCCAAAATTTCAACCTCCTTTTTGGCAGGAAAAACCACATTTTTCCTGTTTATAACCAAAAAAATGACTATCTCAAAATTGCCCCTCCAGTTAATTGTTTTTGGAGGCCTCAGAAAACAATATTAAAAATTGGTTTTGTTATAGCTGTTGCCATAGCATGGCTCCAGGGATGGGTGCCAAATATGGCTATTTATAGGCCCATAATTCCCTGTAATTGCATGAAAGAAAAAATATTTCCAGCATGATACAAAAAATATTAGTTTTCATGAATATTTTTTAGGAAATAATCATTCAGTGGCTTAAAACATTAAAGGGAATTAAATAATTTGGAATTTTGGTAATTTTTGCCTTAATTTTTACATTAATTCACTGGAGAAAAATGAGCATAAAACCTTATGGCGGGTACTATGCTTTTATGCAAATACCGAAATGAAAATCATTATTTTAATAGTTAAACCTCTTCTTCCTATTGTACCACATACCTGCCTGGTCCATCGTTCTGCACATTCTGATCTTCTGGTTGTGTAGAGGCATCATTTGCTGATTTGTTGCCTTGGTGACTGGAAGCCCTGAAAGCAGTAGCATATGTTAATTAAGCGTGCTAGGTCTAAATATGCAGGGCACAGACATTAAAATACCAACAACATTGGATTCAACTAAGGACATGATGCCAACCGTTTGTGACCCCCAGTATTGGTCACCCAATAATAACACCCAATAATAACTAGAGTGCAAGATGTCACCGTCTTGTGACCTATAAACACAGGCGCAAGGTGTGAGCCCATTTTGATTGATGGATAAATTGCAAGATTGGTAAACTTTCTTTCATTGATGAACACGGTTTGTAGAGCCATCATCTGCTGATTTGTTGGCTTGGGAACTGGACGTCCTGCAAGCAGCAGCATGTTAATTAAGAGTGTTAGGTCTAAATAACAACCGTTTGTGACCCTCAGTATTAGTCACCCAATAATAACACCCAATAATAACTGGAGTGCAAGATGTCACCGTCTTGTGACCTATAAACACAGGCCCAAGGTGTGAGCCCATTTTGATTGATGGATAAATTGCAAGATTGGTAAACTTTCTTTCATTGATGAACACCTATAAAGTAATATTTATTCACAATAGGGCCCTATCCATGCCAACATTGAATCATATCTCCACAGTATAATTATGACACCCCTCATTGTGATTTTGTCAGTTTGCTGATCCTGTGCATTATAACACCATACTCCAAGATTTTTGACCTGTTTCCATGGCAACACAACAGAAGTTTTCTATGGGAGAAAGATGGTCAAACTATGTCGGGTTTTTAAACTTTTTTCAGCATTCTGACGCAGTTTATGACGTGATTAGAGTGATATATTACTAACTTTAATGATTCTATAGTATATTCCTGATGAATTTTACAAAAAGTCCGTTTGGTAACATGGATTTCTGAATTCAGCATATTCAAATTATCTCAGTTATATATGTTATTTAGGGACTGTTCAGAATTTATGAAGGAGGGATGGGAGTGTTGCCCAAGGGGGTAATAACTTTTCACACATGTTCCAAGGGGGGGGGGACACTAATTTTTGACCTCATGTTGATGTGGTCTAAACTATCTTAATGTTTTGATCAACCAAAACCATATGATGAAATTATCACATAAATAGTTAATTATTGTTAAAATCTAAACCACCATAGACATTTGAGGTGTGTTACTTTTATGCAAATGCCGAAATGAAAAAGAAAATTTTAAACGCGAAAGTTACCCAGAGTGACAAATTATTTCGCTAAATATGGACATTTTCCTGTGTATTATAACAAAAACGTGTGCTCATTAATCTTTACAATGTTATTTTAAAAGTATTTTTTGGTTACATACATGTTATGGTTATTTCCTTTACTTTTCTTGATAGTGCCTAATACCTCAAGCACAGCCATCATAGATTATGTCAAAATGTCCATTGTTAAAAATATACTGTTATAAGTTAACAAATTCCAGCATTTTCGGCATTTTGACCCAATTTATGACATGATAAACAAGACATATTACTAAATTTTGTTAGGTACATGTTACAATTCTAGTCTGAAAAATAGTCAAGATACAATTAAGTAATTATCTCAAAAACCAAAATGGCCATTGGGAAATATGGCTGGCAGAGAGAATGCCAGATCATGTAAAACAAAGTACAGTAGCGTACGAAAGTTTAAACTACATCAACATGTTGTCAAAATTAGTACCCCCCCCTCTTGGAACACGTGTGAAAAGTTATTACCGGGGTTGGGCACGAGTACATGTAAATGTACTCGAGTACGAGTACCAGTACTTGCCACATCTACGAGTACGAGTGCGAGTACGAGTACGAGTGCGAGTACGGGTACGAGTACGAGTGCAGCTTTTTCTGAATGTATGCAAATACCGAAATGAGAAAAAAAACTGTATTATTAGTTAACCCTCTTCTGCCTATTGTACCACATACCTGTCTAGCCCATCGTTCAGCACATTCTGATCTTCTGATTGTGAAGACACATCATTTACTGATTTGTTGCCTTGGGAACTGGACACGCTGCAAGCAGCGGCAAATATTAATTAAGTGTGTGTTAGGTCCAACTATGCAAGGCACAGCATTGGAGTCAACTAAGGACCCAATGCCAACCCCTTGTGACCCACAGTATATCACGCACCACTCTATGATTTTGTCAACTTGCCGATCCTGTGCATTATGACACCATACTGAAAGATTTTGACCTGTTTGCATAGCAACACAACAGAAGTGTTCTTTGGGAAAAATATTGTCAAAACACATCGGGTTTTTTAAACTTTTTTTTTCCGGTATTTTGACCCATTTTATGAATTACAGGCCTATTAATAGCCTATAAATAGCCATATTTGGCCCCCACCCCTGGAGCCACGCTATGGCAACAGCTATAAGAAAACCAATTTTTATTATTGTTTTCTGAGGCAAAACGTGGTTTTCCTGCCAAAATTTCAACCTCCTTTTTGGCAGGAAAAACCACATTTTTCCTGTTTATAACCAAAAAAATGACTATCTCAAAATTGCCCCTCCAGTTAATTGTTTTTGGAGGCCTCAGAAAACAATATTAAAAATTGGTTTTGTTATAGCTGTTGCCATAGCATGGCTCCAGGGGTGGGTGCCAAATATGGCTATTTATAGGCCCATAATTCCCTGTAATTGCATGAAAGAAAAAATATTTCCAGCATGAGACAAAAAATATTAGTTTTCATGAATATTTTTTAGGAAATAATCATTCAGTGGCTTAAAACATTAAAGGGAATTAAATAATTTGGAATTTTGGTAATTTTTGCCTTAATTTTTACATTAATTCACTGGTGAAAAATGAGCATAAAACCTTATGGCGGGTACTATGCTTTTATGCAAATAACGAAATGAAAATCATTATTTTATTAGTTAAACCTCTTCTTCCTATTGTACCACATACCTGCCTGGTCCATCGTTCTGCACATTCTGATCTTCTGGTTGTGTAGAGGCATCATTAGCTGATTTGTTGCCTTGGTGACTGGAAGCCCTGAAAGCAGTAGCATATGTTAATTAAGCGTGCTAGGTCTAAATATGCAGGGCACAGACATTAAAATACCAACAACATTGGATTCAACTAAGGACATGATGCCAACCGTTTGTGACCCCCAGTATTGGTCACCCAATAATAACACCCAATAATAACTAGAGTGCAAGATGTCACCGTCTTGTGACCTATAAACACAGGCGCAAGGTGTGAGCCCATTTTGATTGATGGATAAATTGCAAGATTGGTAAACTTTCTTTCATTGATGAACACGGTTTGTAGAGCCATCATCTGCTGATTTGTTGGCTTGGGAACTGGACGTCCTGCAAGCAGCAGCATGTTAATTAAGAGTGTTAGGTCTAAATAACAACCGTTTGTGACCCTCAGTATTAGTCACCCAATAATAACACCCAATAATAACTGGAGTGCAAGATGTCACCGTCTTGTGACCTATAAACACAGGCCCAAGGTGTGAGCCCATTTTGATTGATGGATAAATTGCAAGATTGGTAAACTTTCTTTCATTGATGAACACCTATAAAGTAATATTTATTCACAATAGGGCCCTATCCATGCCAACATTGAATCATATCTCCACAGTATAATTATGACACCCCTCATTGTGATTTTGTCAGTTTGCTGATCCTGTGCATTATAACACCATACTCCAAGATTTTTGACCTGTTTCCATGGCAACACAACAGAAGTTTTCTATGGGAGAAAGATGGTCAAACTATGTCGGGTTTTTTAACTTTTTTCAGCATTCTGACGCAGTTTATGACGTGATTAGAGTGATATATTACTAACTTTAATGATTCTATAGTATATTCCTGATGAATTTTACAAAAAGTCCGTTTGGTAACATGGATTTCTGAATTCAGCATATTCAAATTATCTCAGTTATATATGTTATTTAGGGACTGTTCAGAATTTATGAAGGAGGGATGGGAGTGTTGCCCAAGGGGGTAATAACTTTTCACACATGTTCCAAGGGGGGGACACTAATTTTTGATCTCATGTTGATGTGGTCTAAACTATCTTAATGTTTTGATCAACCAAAACCATATGATGAAATTATCACATAAATAGTTAATTATTGTTAAAATCTAAACCACCATAGACATTTGAGGTGTGTTACTTTTATGCAAATGCCGAAATGAAAAAGAAAATTTTAAACGCGAAAGTTACCCAGAGTGACAAATTATTTCGCTAAATATGGACATTTTCCTGTGCATTATAACAAAAACGTGTGCTCATTAATCTTTACAATGTTATTTTAAAAGTATTTTTTGGTTACATACATGTTATGGTTATTTCCTTTACTTTTCTTGATAGTGCCTAATACCTCAAGCACAGCCATCATAGATTATGTCAAAATGTCCATTGTTAAAAATATACTGTTATAAGTTAACAAATTCCAGCATTTTCGACATTTTGACCCAATTTATGACATGATAAACAAGACATATTACTAAATTTTATTAAGTACATGTTACAATTTTAGTCTGAAAAATAGTCAAGATACAATTAAGTAATTATCTCAAAAACCCAAATGGCCATTGGGAAATATGGCTGGCAGAGAGAATGCCAGATCATGTAAAACAAAGTACAGTAGCGTACGAAAGTTTAAACTACATCAACATGTTGTCAAAATTAGTACCCCCCCCTTGGAACACGTGTGAAAAGTTATTACCGGGGTTGGGCACGAGTACATGTAAATGTACTCGAGTACGAGTACCAGTACTTGCCACATCTACGAGTAAGAGTGCGAATACGAGTACGAGTGCGAGTACGGGTACGAGTACGAGTGCAGCTTTTTCTGAATGTATGCAAATACCGAAATGAGAAAAAAAACTGTATTATTAGTTAACCCTCTTCTGCCTATTGTACCACATACCTGTCTAGCCCATCGTTCAGCACATTCTGATCTTCTGATTGTGAAGACACATCATTTACTGATTTGTTGCCTTGGGAACTGGACACGCTGCAAGCAGCGGCAAATATTAATTAAGTGTGTGTTAGGTCCAACTATGCAAGGCACAGCATTGGAGTCAACTAAGGACCCAATGCCAACCCCTTGTGACCCACAGTATATCACGCACCACTCTATGATTTTGTCAACTTGCCGATCCTGTGCATTATGACACCATACTGAAAGATTTTGACCTGTTTGCATAGCAACACAACAGAAGTGTTCTTTGGGAAAAATATTGTCAAAACACATCGGGTTTTTTAAACTTTTTTTTTCCGGTATTTTGACCCATTTTATGAATTACAGGCCTATTAATAGCCTATAAATAGCCATATTTGGCCCCCACCCCTGGAGCCACGCTATGGCAACAGCTATAAGAAAACCAATTTTTATTATTGTTTTCTGAGGCAAAACGTGGTTTTCCTGCCAAAATTTCAACCTCCTTTTTGGCAGGAAAAACCACATTTTTCCTGTTTATAACCAAAAAAATGGCTATCTCAAAATTGCCCCTCCAGTTAATTGTTTTTGGAGGCCTCAGAAAACAATATTAAAAATTGGTTTTGTTATAGCTGTTGCCATAGCATGGCTCCAGGGGTGGGTGCCAAATATGGCTATTTATAGGCCCATAATTCCCTGTAATTGCATGAAAGAAAAAATATTTCCAGCATGAGACAAAAAATATTAGTTTTCATGAATATTTTTTAGGAAATAATCATTCAGTGGCTTAAAACATTAAAGGGAATTAAATAATTTGGAATTTTGGTAATTTTTGCCTTAATTTTTACATTAATTCACTGGAGAAAAATGAGCATAAAACCTTATGGCGGGTACTATGCTTTTATGCAAATACCGAAATGAAAATCATTATTTTATTAGTTAAACCTCTTCTTCCTATTGTACCACATACCTGCCTGGTCCATCGTTCTGCACATTCTGATCTTCTGGTTGTGTAGAGGCATCATTAGCTGATTTGTTGCCTTGGTGACTGGAAGCCCTGAAAGCAGTAGCATATGTTAATTAAGCGTGCTAGGTCTAAATATGCAGGGCACAGACATTAAAATACCAACAACATTGGATTCAACTAAGGACATGATGCCAACCGTTTGTGACCCCCAGTATTGGTCACCCAATAATAACACCCAATAATAACTAGAGTGCAAGATGTCACCGTCTTGTGACCTATAAACACAGGCGCAAGGTGTGAGCCCATTTTGATTGATGGATAAATTGCAAGATTGGTAAACTTTCTTTCATTGATGAACACGGTTTGTAGAGCCATCATCTGCTGATTTGTTGGCTTGGGAACTGGACGTCCTGCAAGCAGCAGCATGTTAATTAAGAGTGTTAGGTCTAAATAACAACCGTTTGTGACCCTCAGTATTAGTCACCCAATAATAACACCCAATAATAACTGGAGTGCAAGATGTCACCGTCTTGTGACCTATAAACACAGGCCCAAGGTGTGAGCTCATTTTGATTGATGGATAAATTGCAAGATTGGTAAACTTTCTTTCATTGATGAACACCTATAAAGTAATATTTATTCACAATAGGGCCCTATCCATGCCAACATTGAATCATATCTCCACAGTATAATTATGACACCCCTCATTGTGATTTTGTCAGTTTGCTGATCCTGTGCATTATAACACCATACTCCAAGATTTTTGACCTGTTTCCATGGCAACACAACAGAAGTTTTCTATGGGAGAAAGATGGTCAAACTATGTCGGGTTTTTAAACTTTTTTCAGCATTCTGACGCAGTTTATGACGTGATTAGAGTGATATATTACTAACTTTAATGATTCTATAGTATATTCCTGATGAATTTTACAAAAAGTCCGTTTGGTAACATGGATTTCTGAATTCAGCATATTCAAATTATCTCAGTTATATATGTTATTTAGGGACTGTTCAGAATTTATGAAGGAGGGATGGGAGTGTTGCCCAAGGGGGTAATAACTTTTCACACATGTTCCAAGGGGGGGACACTAATTTTTGACCTCATGTTGATGTGGTCTAAACTATCTTAATGTTTTGATCAACCAAAACCATATGATGAAATTATCACATAAATAGTTAATTATTGTTAAAATCTAAACCACCATAGACATTTGAGGTGTGTTACTTTTATGCAAATGCCGAAATGAAAAAGAAAATTTTAAACGCGAAAGTTACCCAGAGTGACAAATTATTTCGCTAAATATGGACATTTTCCTGTGTATTATAACAAAAACGTGTGCTCATTAATCTTTACAATGTTATTTTAAAAGTATTTTTTGGTTACATACATGTTATGGTTATTTCCTTTACTTTTCTTGATAGTGCCTAATACCTCAAGCACAGCCATCATAGATTATGTCAAAATGTCCATTGTTAAAAATATACTGTTATAAGTTAACAAATTCCAGCATTTTCGGCATTTTGACCCAATTTATGACATGATAAACAAGACATATTACTAAATTTTATTAAGTACATGTTACAATTTTAGTCTGAAAAATAGTCAAGATACAATTAAGTAATTATCTCAAAAACCCAAATGGCCATTGGGAAATATGGCTGGCAGAGAGAATGCCAGATCATGTAAAACAAAGTACAGTAGCGTACGAAAGTTTAAACTACATCAACATGTTGTCAAAATTAGTACCCCCCCCTTGGAACACGTGTGAAAAGTTATTACCGGGGTTGGGCACGAGTACATGTAAATGTACTCGAGTACGAGTACCAGTACTTGCCACATCTACGAGTACGAGTGCGAGTACGAGTACGAGTGCGAGTACGGGTACGAGTGCAGCTTTTTCTGAATGTATGCAAATACCGAAATGAGAAAAAAAACTGTATTATTAGTTAACCCTCTTCTGCCTATTGTACCACATACCTGTCTAGCCCATCGTTCAGCACATTCTGATCTTCTGATTGTGAAGACACATCATTTACTGATTTGTTGCCTTGGGAACTGGACACGCTGCAAGCAGCGGCAAATATTAATTAAGTGTGTGTTAGGTCCAACTATGCAAGGCACAGCATTGGAGTCAACTAAGGACCCAATGCCAACCCCTTGTGACCCACAGTATATCACGCACCACTCTATGATTTTGTCAACTTGCCGATCCTGTGCATTATGACACCATACTGAAAGATTTTGACCTGTTTGCATAGCAACACAACAGAAGTGTTCTTTGGGAAAAATATTGTCAAAACACATCGGGTTTTTTAAACTTTTTTTTTCCGGTATTTTGACCCATTTTATGAATTACAGGCCTATTAATAGCCTATAAATAGCCATATTTGGCCCCCACCCCTGGAGCCACGCTATGGCAACAGCTATAAGAAAACCAATTTTTATTATTGTTTTCTGAGGCAAAACGTGGTTTTCCTGCCAAAATTTCAACCTCCTTTTTGGCAGGAAAAACCACATTTTTCCTGTTTATAACCAAAAAAATGACTATCTCAAAATTGCCCCTCCAGTTAATTGTTTTTGGAGGCCTCAGAAAACAATATTAAAAATTGGTTTTGTTATAGCTGTTGCCATAGCATGGCTCCAGGGGTGGGTGCCAAATATGGCTATTTATAGGCCCATAATTCCCTGTAATTGCATGAAAGAAAAAATATTTCCAGCATGAGACAAAAAATATTAGTTTTCATGAATATTTTTTAGGAAATAATCATTCAGTGGCTTAAAACATTAAAGGGAATTAAATAATTTGGAATTTTGGTAATTTTTGCCTTAATTTTTACATTAATTCACTGGAGAAAAATGAGCATAAAACCTTATGGCGGGTACTATGCTTTTATGCAAATACCGAAATGAAAATCATTATTTTATTAGTTAAACCTCTTCTTCCTATTGTACCACATACCTGCCTGGTCCATCGTTCTGCACATTCTGATCTTCTGGTTGTGTAGAGGCATCATTAGCTGATTTGTTGCCTTGGTGACTGGAAGCCCTGAAAGCAGTAGCATATCGATGGTGAAAGTGCAAAACCTCATAAGTCAAAAAAAGCTGTTTTTCAGAAATTGAAAAAAACTGTCAAGTGTCTTTTTTTAAGGTAATGTTTATTAATAGGTGGGTTATGGCCAACTAGATACATAGAAAGTGACACCCTGTTGTAGCAAATTTTTTATCAGAGGTCATTTACCCCTTGCATTGCTGTTACCATCAGATGTGATTGAAAATGTCGACTTACGAGGTTTTGCACTTTCACTTTCTACCCGTGCAAAACCTTGTAACTCGATCATTTCTCACACTTTAAAGCAACTTGAAGCATTGAATATACTTTCAATCTATGCATACACAGTGAAAATTATAATTTGCCTATGACAGATTGCAATAACAAATTTTATTGAGTGGCTACAATGGCAAGAATGAGGAAAATGACATTTTTTTCAAATTTTCGTGCACTCTCTTTTTCAATAGCCTACATCACCAAAACAAATATAGGGAGGTAAAATTTTTTTAATCAAGAAACTTGCTGGGAGTCATAAAAAAGTAACGCAGTAATTGTTTTTCAAAAAAAGTTGAAATATCCCACAATATGTGCTTCAAAGTTCTGATTTGAGTTACAAGGTTTTACACTTTCACTTTTTGAAACATATCGACATACAAGGTTTGGTGAAATCATTCTGTTACCAGTGTGTTACAGCTTCCAAAAATAGCAAACTGGCAAGGTAATCAACTGACAACGTGTATTGGATATTAAAATAGTCATTCCACCAAAAATCTAAAAATAGCAAAATTTTGACATACGAGGTTTTGCACTTTCACCATCGATATGTTAATTAAGTGTGCTAGGTCTAAATATGCAGGGCACAGACATTAAAATACCAACAACATTGGATTCAACTAAGGACATGATGCCAACCGTTTGTGACCCCCAGTATTGGTCACCCAATAATAACACCCAATAATAACTAGAGTGCAAGATGTCACCGTCTTGTGACCTATAAACACAGGCGCAAGGTGTGAGCCCATTTTGATTGATGGATAAATTGCAAGATTGGTAAACTTTCTTTCATTGATGAACACCTATAAAGTAATATTTATTCACAATAGGGCCCTATCCATGCCAACATTGAATCATATCTCCACATTATAATTATGACACCCCTCATTGTGATTTGGTCAGTTTGCTGATCCTGTGCATTATAACACCAAACTCCAAGATTTTTGACCTGTTTCCATGGCAACACAACAGAAGTTTTCTATGGGAGAAAGATGGTCAAACTATGTCGGGTTTTTAAACTTTTTTCAGCATTCTGACGCAGTTTATGACGTGATTAGAGTGATATATTACTAACTTTAATGATTCTATAGTATATTCCTGATGAATTTTACAAAAAGTCCGTTTGGTAACATGGATTTCTGAATTCAGCATATTCAAATTATCTCAGTTATATATGTTATTTAGGGACTGTTCAGAATTTATGAAGGAGGGATGGGAGTGTTGCCCAAGGGGGTAATAACTTTTCACACATGTTCCAAGGGGGGGGACACTAATTTTTGACCTCATGTTGATGTGGTCTAAACTATCTTAATGTTTTGATCAACCAAAACCATATGATGAAATTATCACATAAATAGTTAATTATTGTTAAAATCTAAACCACCATAGACATTTGAGGTGTGTTACTTTTATGCAAATGCCGAAATGAAAAAGAAAATTTTAAACGCGAAAGTTACCCAGAGTGACAAATTATTTCGCTAAATATGGACATTTTCCTGTGTATTATAACAAAAACGTGTGCTCATTAATCTTTACAATGTTATTTTAAAAGTATTTTTTGGTTACATACATGTTATGGTTATTTCCTTTACTTTTCTTGATAGTGCCTAATACCTCAAGCACAGCCATCATAGATTATGTCAAAATGTCAATTGTTAAAAATATACTGTTATAAGTTAACAAATTCCAGCATTTTCGGCATTTTGACCCAATTTATGACATGATAAAGAAGACATATTACTAAATTTTATTAAGTACATGTTACAATTCTAGTCTGAAAAATAGTCAAGATACAATTAAGTAATTATCTCAAAAACCCAAATGGCCATTGGGAAATATGGCTGGCAGAGAGAATGCCAGATCATGTAAAACAAAGTACAGTAGCGTACGAAAGTTTAAACTACATCAACATGTTGTCAAAATTAGTACCCCCCCTCTTGGAACACGTGTGAAAAGTTATTACCGGGGTTGGGCACGAGTACATGTAAATGTACTCGAGTACGAGTACCAGTACTTGCCACATCTACGAGTACGAGTGCGAGTACGAGTACGAGTGCGAGTACGGGTACGAGTGCAGCTTTTTCTGAATGTATGCAAATACCGAAATGAGAAAAAAAACTGTATTATTAGTTAACCCTCTTCTGCCTATTGTACCACATACCTGTCTAGCCCATCGTTCAGCACATTCTGATCTTCTGATTGTGAAGACACATCATTTACTGATTTGTTGCCTTGGGAACTGGACACGCTGCAAGCAGCGGCAAATATTAATTAAGTGTGTGTTAGGTCCAACTATGCAAGGCACAGCATTGGAGTCAACTAAGGACCCAATGCCAACCCCTTGTGACCCACAGTATATCACGCACCACTCTATGATTTTGTCAACTTGCCGATCCTGCGCATTATGACACCATACTGAAAGATTTTGACCTGTTTGCATAGCAACACAACAGAAGTGTTCTTTGGGAAAAATATTGTCAAAACACATCGGGTTTTTTAAACTTTTTTTTTCCGGTATTTTGACCCATTTTATGAATTACAGGCCTATTAATAGCCTATAAATAGCCATATTTGGCCCCCACCCCTGGAGCCACGCTTTGGCAACAGCTATAAGAAAACCAATTTTTATTATTGTTTTCTGAGGCAAAACGTGGTTTTCCTGCCAAAATTTCAACCTCCTTTTTGGCAGGAAAAACCACATTTTTCCTGTTTATAACCAAAAAAATGGCTATCTCAAAATTTCCCTTCCAGTTAATTGTTTTTGGAGGCCTCAGAAAACAATATTAAAACTTGGTTTTGTTATAGCTGTTGCCATAGCATGGCTCCAGGGGTGGGTGCCAAATATGGCTATTTATAGGCCCATAATTTCCTGTAATTGCATGAAAGAAAAAATATTTCCAGCATGAGATAAAAAATATTAGTTTTCATGAATATTTTTTGGGAATTATCATTCAGTGGCTTAAAACATTAAAGGGAATTAAATAATTTGGAATTTTGGTAATTTTTGCCTTAATTTTTACATTAATTCACTGGAGAAAAATGAGCATAAAACCTTATGGCGGGTACTATGCTTTTATGCAAATACCGAAATTAAAATCATTATTTTATTAGTTAAACCTCTTCTTCCTATTGTACCACATACCTGCCTGGTCCATCGTTCTGCACATTCTGATCTTCTGGTTGTGTAGAGGCATCATTTGCTGATTTGTTGCCTTGGTGACTGGAAGCCCTGAAAGCAGTAGCACATGTTAATTAAGTGTGCTAGGTCTAAATATGCAGGGCTCAGACATTAAAATACCAACAACATTGGATTCAACTAAGGACATGATGCCAACCGTTTGTGACCCCCAGTATTGGTCACCCAATAATAACACCCAATAATAACTAGAGTGCAAGATGTCACCGTCTTGTGACCTATAAACACAGGCGCAAGGTGTGAGCCCATTTTGATTGATGGATAAATTGCAAGATTGGTAAACTTTCTTTCATTGATGAACACCTATAAAGTAATATTTATTCACAATAGGGCCCTATCCATGCCAACATTGATTCATATCTCCACAGTATAATTATGACACCCCTCATTGTGATTTTGTCAGTTTGCTGATCCTGTGCATTATAACACCATACTCCAAGATTTTTGACCTGTTTCCATGGCAACACAACAGAAGTTTTCTATGGGAGAAAGATGGTCAAACTATGTCGGGTTTTTAAACTTTTTTCAGCATTCTGACGCAGTTTATGACGTGATTAGAGTGATATATTACTAACTTTAATGATTCTATAGTATATTCCTGATGAATTTTACAAAAAGTCCGTTTGGTAACATGGATTTCTGAATTCAGCATATTCAAATTATCTAAATTATATATGTTATTTAGGGACTGTTCAGAATTTATGAAGGAGGGATGGGAGTGTTGCCCAAGGGGGTAATAACTTTTCACACATGTTCCAAGGGGGGGGGACACTAATTTTTGACCTCATGTTGATGTGGTCTAAACTGTCTTAATGTTTTGATCAACCAAAACCATATGATGAAATTATCACATAAATAGTTAATTATTGTTAAAATCTAAACCACCATAGACATTTGAGGTGTGTTACTTTTATGCAAATGCCGAAATGACAAAGAAAATTTTAAACGCGAAAGTTACCCAGAGTGACAAATTATTTCGCTAAATATGGACATTTTCCTGTGTATTATAACAAAAATGTGTGCTCATTAATCTTTACAATGTTATTTTAAAAGTATTTTTTGGTTACATACATGTTATGGTTATTTCCTTTACTTTTCTTGATAGTGCCTAATACCTCCAGCACAGCCATCATAGATTATGTCACAATGTCCATTGTTAAAAATATACTGTTATAAGTTAACAAATTCTAGCATTTTGACCCAATTTATGACATGATAAACAAGACATATTACTAAATTTTATTAAGTACATGTTACAATTTTAGTCTGAAAAATAGTCAAGATACAATTAAGTAATTATCTCAAAAACCCAAATGGCCATTGGGAAATATGGCTGGCAGAGAGAATGCCAGATCATGTAAAACCAAGTACAGTAGCGTACGAAAGTTTAAACTACATCAACATGTTGTCAAAATTAGTACCCCCCCCTTGGAACACGTGTGAAAAGTTATTACCGGGGTTGGGCACGAGTACATGTAAATGTACTCGAGTACGGGTACCAGTACTTGCCACATCTACGAGTACGAGTGCGAGTACGAGTACGAGTGCGAGTACGGGTACGAGTGCAGCTTTTTCTGAATGTATGCAAATACCGAAATGAGAAAAAAAACTGTATTATTAGTTAACCCTCTTCTGCCTATTGTACCACATACCTGTCTAGCCCATCGTTCAGCACATTCTGATCTTCTGATTGTGAAGACACATCATTTACTGATTTGTTGCCTTGGGAACTGGACACGCTGCAAGCAGCGGCAAATATTAATTAAGTGTGTGTTAGGTCCAACTATGCAAGGCACAGCATTGGAGTCAACTAAGGACCCAATGCCAACCCCTTGTGACCCACAGTATATCACGCACCACTCTATGATTTTGTCAACTTGCCGATCCTGTGCATTATGACACCATACTGAAAGATTTTGACCTGTTTGCATAGCAACACAACAGAAGTGTTCTTTGGGAAAAATATTGTCAAAACACATCGGGTTTTTTAAACTTTTTTTTTCCGGTATTTTGACCCATTTTATGAATTACAGGCCTATTAATAGCCTATAAATAGCCATATTTGGCCCCCACCCCTGGAGCCACGCTATGGCAACAGCTATAAGAAAACCAATTTTTATTATTGTTTTCTGAGGCAAAACGTGGTTTTCCTGCCAAAATTTCAACCTCCTTTTTGGCAGGAAAAACCACATTTTTCCTGTTTATAACCAAAAAAATGACTATCTCAAAATTGCCCCTCCAGTTAATTGTTTTTGGAGGCCTCAGAAAACAATATTAAAAATTGGTTTTGTTATAGCTGTTGCCATAGCATGGCTCCAGGGGTGGGTGCCAAATATGGCTATTTATAGGCCCATAATTTCCTGTAATTGCATGAAAGAAAAAATATTTCCAGCATGAGACAAAAAATATTAGTTTTCATGGATATTTTTTGGGAATTATCATTCAGTGGCTTAAAACATTAAAGGGAATTAAATAATTTGGAATTTTGGTAATTTTTGCCTTAATTTTTACATTAATTCACTGGAGAAAAATGAGCATAAAACCTTATGGCGGGTACTATGCTTTTATGCAAATACCGAAATTAAAATCATTATTTTATTAGTTAAACCTCTTCTTCCTATTGTACCACATACCTGCCTGGTCCATCGTTCTGCACATTCTGATCTTCTGGTTGTGTAGAGGCATCATTTGCTGATTTGTTGCCTTGGTGACTGGAAGCCCTGAAAGCAGTAGCACATGTTAATTAAGTGTGCTAGGTCTAAATATGCAGGGCTCAGACATTAAAATACCAACAACATTGGATTCAACTAAGGACATGATGCCAACCGTTTGTGACCCCCAGTATTGGTCACCCAATAATAACACCCAATAATAACTAGAGTGCAAGATGTCACCGTCTTGTGACCTATAAACACAGGCGCAAGGTGTGAGCCCATTTTGATTGATGGATAAATTGCAAGATTGGTAAACTTTCTTTCATTGATGAACACCTATAAAGTAATATTTATTCACAATAGGGCCCTATCCATGCCAACATTGATTCATATCTCCACAGTATAATTATGACACCCCTCATTGTGATTTTGTCAGTTTGCTGATCCTGTGCATTATAACACCATACTCCAAGATTTTTGACCTGTTTCCATGGCAACACAACAGAAGTTTTCTATGGGAGAAAGATGGTCAAACTATGTCGGGTTTTTAAACTTTTTTCAGCATTCTGACGCAGTTTATGACGTGATTAGAGTGATATATTACTAACTTTAATGATTCTATAGTATATTCCTGATGAATTTTACAAAAAGTCCGTTTGGTAACATGGATTTCTGAATTCAGCATATTCAAATTATCTCAGTTATATATGTTATTTAGGGACTGTTCAGAATTTATGAAGGAGGGATGGGAGTGTTGCCCAAGGGGGTAATAACTTTTCACACATGTTCCAAGGGGGGGGGACACTAATTTTTGACCTCATGTTGATGTGGTCTAAACTGTCTTAATGTTTTGATCAACCAAAACCATATGATGAAATTATCACATAAATAGTTAATTATTGTTAAAATCTAAACCACCATAGACATTTGAGGTGTGTTACTTTTATGCAAATGCCGAAATGACAAAGAAAATTTTAAACGCGAAAGTTACCCAGAGTGACAAATTATTTCGCTAAATATGGACATTTTCCTGTGTATTATAACAAAAACGTGTGCTCATTAATCTTTACAATGTTATTTTAAAAGTATTTTTTGGTTACATACATGTTATGGTTATTTCCTTTACTTTTCTTGATAGTGCCTAATACCTCCAGCACAGCCATCATAGATTATGTCACAATGTCCATTGTTAAAAATATACTGTTATAAGTTAACAAATTCTAGCATTTTGACCCAATTTATGACATGATAAACAAGACATATTACTAAATTTTATTAAGTACATGTTACAATTTTAGTCTGAAAAATAGTCAAGATACAATTAAGTAATTATCTCAAAAGCCCAAATGGCCATTGGGAAATATGGCTGGCAGAGAGAATGCCAGATCATGTAAAACAAAGTACAGTAGCGTACGAAAGTTTAAACTACATCAACATGTTGTCAAAATTAGTACCCCCCCCCCTCTTGGAACACGTGTGAAAAGTTATTACCGGGGTTGGGCACGAGTTCATGCAAATGTACTCGAGTACGAGTACCAGTACTTGCCACATCTACGAGTACGAGTACGAGTGCGAGTACGAGTACGAGTGCGAGTACGAGTACGAGTGCAGCTCTTTCTGAATGTATGCAAATACCGAAATGAGAAAAAAACTGTATTATTAGTTAACCCTCTTCTGCCTATTGTACCACATACCTGTCTACAGTACAAATTTCTAAAAGTGGCTTGTCACTTAAAATCTAGCCTTAGCTATCCATCTATAGCCATTCCAAGCTAAACAAAGCTACCCTTATCCAGAGCTAGCCATAGCTATCCACAATTACTATTGTTTAAACAAGGGGTAAAGAGATTCCAGTGTATACAAAAGAACGTAAATGGATAGCTATGGATAGATATGGATAAGACTAGTAATGGATAGCTATAGACAGCTAAGTTGAGCCACATTTAGAAATTTGTACTGTAGCCCATCGTTCAGCACATTTTGATCTTCTGATTGTGAAGACACATCATTTACTGATTTGTTGCCTTGGGAACTGGACTCGCTGCAAGCAGCGGCAAATATTAATTAAGTGTGTGTTAGGTCCAACTATGCAAGGCACAGCATTGGAGTCAACTAAGGACCCAATGCCAACCCCTTGTGACCCACAGTATATCACGCACCACTCTATGATTTTGTCAACTTGCCGATCCTGTGCATTATGACACCATACTGAAAGATTTTGACCTGTTTGCATAGCAACACAACAGAAGTGTTCTTTGGGAAAAATATTGTCAAAACACATCGGGTTTTTTAAACTTTTTTTTCCGGTATTTTGACCCATTTTATGAATTACAGGCCTATTAATAGCCTATAAATAGCCATATTTGGCCCCCACCCCTGGAGCCACGCTATGGCAACAGCTATAAGAAAACCAATTTTTATTATTGTTTTCTGAGGCAAAACGTGGTTTTCCTGCCAAAATTTCAACCTCATTTTTGGCAGGAAAAACCACATTTTTCCTGTTTATAACCAAAAAAATGGCTATCTCAAAATTGCCCCTCCAGTTAATTGTTTTTGGAGGCCTCAGAAAACAATATTAAAAATTGGTTTTGTTATAGCTGTTGCCATAGCATGGCTCCAGGGGTGGGTGCCAAATATGGCTATTTATATGCCCATAATTCCCTGTAATTGCATGAAAGAAAAAATATTTCCAGCATGAGACAAAAAATATTAGTTTTCATGAATATTTTTTAGGAAATAATCATTCAGTGGCTTAAAACATTAAAGGGAATTAAATAATTTGGAATTTTGGTAATTTTTGCCTTAATTTTTACATTAATTCACTGGAGAAAAATGAGCATAAAACCTTATGGCGGGTACTATGCTTTTATGCAAATACCGAAATGAAAATCATTATTTTATTAGTTAAACCTCTTCTTCCTATTGTACCACATACCCAGGCCTGAGCAGAGGGGGGGCCAGGGGGGGTTAATGGCAGGGGCCCCCAAATTTTAGGGGGCCTACTTCCAAAGTAAGGTTAACCGCACATTGCAAAAGTGAGATTGTACTGGAATTTGTACAGGGTTAGACTTTTGCGACTTTGGGCTCTGCAGCAAAATTAGTTGGTGGGCCCTCACATCTCTAATGTCAGCAATTTAAAATTTACATAACTACTATTGTACCTTGTCAGGTAAAAAATTTAACCTATCACTTTTTTTCCTTATTGGTTTTACATCTTGTTCTTTGTAAATCGTAGATTCTCGTTTATGGTCTATTTTCCTCTGCGATTTCTATCGGTGGGTATTTCGTGAAGTTGTTGTCAGGGTGAAAAGTTTGGCCACCCTCCAATGTGAGAGGGCCCTGTACAATACTAGACTCTTTCGATTGGGCAATTTGGGGCCCCCATCTTAAGTCTGATTTTTTGTCCAGGTCCTGCTTCAGGATCCAGTAAGCGGGTGCCACACAATCCAAATTTTTAGAGGCGATGCATCAGCCCATAGCTGATACAGTCTTAGTGATTCTATATATAGCCACTCGCCTCTGTATAGATGGCCACAGGCCTCCCGACAGGAGGCTTTTCCAAGATTCCGGTTTTCATTCTGTTAAACTTCGTCATCAGAACGGATGGCCAGCGACGTAATAAAATGCGGACGGGCCTAATTTGCGGAACGGCGGGCCGCGGGATTTCGTTGTAAAACGCGGATGCGCTGTTGCGAAACAGGACGCTTTTTGCGGGATCGGGCCGAAATTAAATGCAGATGGGGTGAAATATGTGGAACAAGCTGAATTTGCTTTAAAAATCGCCTCTATTTTATTTTATTTAAATTTTCTTGTTATATCTTTTTGGCATCTTTCAGGGCCCCCCTGAGTGAATAGGCCTGTAGCAGCTGCTACTTTGCCTCATAGGCCAGTCTACCCCAAGATTTGTATGTTCCTGCTCATGTAAGAAGCAAGATAAGAAACAAGGAGTAATGCCTGTATTTGTCATTGAGGTCAATGTTCATAGAATGTTGAGGTTCCATAAGCACCAGTTGCACAAAGAGACAATATCAATCAATTGTGAGGTCTGGAGGGTGAAATTCTGATGCTGAAAAGATTCTTCGATGTGAACTTTTACTTTGTTTTGGTCAACCTGAAGAATATC
Organism: Platynereis dumerilii; assembly: GCA_026936325.1. NCBI lineage: Eukaryota > Metazoa > Annelida > Polychaeta > Phyllodocida > Nereididae > Platynereis > Platynereis dumerilii. The sequence continues at coordinate 67,230,741 of JAPTHN010000004.1, read as the reverse complement.
TATAAGGAAATATTTTACTTCAAATTGGGTAACTTGTTCCCAAATCCAAGTTTGCCTGCATATTTTAGTCAATCCTGGCAACTGTTGCATCAAATGAACATAGTTTTAATGTTCTGATATGAATAATGTCTTACTTTTGTTCAATGATAGGGAAAGAGCATCACCTTATACATTGAAAATCTTTTTGACAAATTAAGTTAGTCAAACATCAGAAATTAGTCAAATGTCTGACTTAGTTTGTCAAGTTACAGATGTTTTGCGACTTTTGACTAATTTAGTTAATTATTATCATACTTTAGTTTACCGATAAAGTTATTCATTTTAGTTGGTCTTTTGACTTAGTAAGTTAGTCAATTAGCCATATTGACTAATTTCATTGGTCATTTGGCTAATTTAATTAGTCATCTAGCTAATTTAAGTAGTCATCTGACTAATTCAGTTGATGTTTTGGTGGCACTAATGAGCCACATTCTATTTATAGGTCTAATGTTGTCTAATATTAATTATTAAGTTCAACACCTCCTTCAGTAGTTGTTCTCCGTGGCATAGTGGCAATGTGCTGTGTTTCTATAGTAATCTCTTGCAGTTTGGGAACTGAGTTAAACGTTGATTGTTCAAGCCTCACAAATAACTTTCTTTTTAAATGGCTCCCTGTGTAATAATTACCTTAGTAAAATGATTAATTAAGTTAGTCACTTGACTAGCGTAACTAAGAATATAAGGGACCATCAAATGACTAACCTAATTAGTCATTTTGACTAAGGTAGTTAGTCGAAAAGATTTTCAGTGTACTACTCAGTAAATCAACAGTTATATTGCAAAATCATTGGAATTTTCAAATCTGATTGAAGATTGTTTCGAAAGAAGCAATAATAGCTTTCACTGGGTAAATTTTAAGATTCGCTGATTAGTTTGCAAGGGAGTATCTAGATTAATTGTGTCCATAGGCGAACAGCGCGCGCAATTTTTGGGGGGGCGAGCGACATTTGCCCGAATTTCAAGATGTAGATTTAATACCATTTCCAATGAAATTGCCTGGAAATCATTAATTTTCAATAGTGATTATTTAATCATCTGCCCAAATTTTTTAGTCTTTTTGCCCGAATCTTACTGTTTCCCAAACTTTTAGGGGGGCAATCGCCCCCCCTACCCCCCCCCCCCCACTCCGATACGCCTATGATTGTGTCAGAAATACTAGTTAAATTATTTCATGCGATTTGTGAATGGCTGTAAGTCCCAAAAGTATCACAGTCAGAATCTCAGTCTGTATTGAAATTTCACATTTTTATTGCAAAGATTTTGCAACTATCGTTTTTATGACTCATGAATCTGTTAATTGTACTTTGATATATATATCTTAATTGCCCCGGGTAAAGTCTTCGGTAATCTTGAACTTTTTATACTAAGCATCCATTAGCATAGTCTATTACATTTTTCATAATAATTGCACCTTGTCAGTTGTCACCTAGCTTGATTTGGTAGAATTTATTAAATGTATGCTGGTAATTCAAAATCTAATGCGATTTCTTTTATAAGGTCTTTGAAATTTAAATTTTAACCTGGAGTGAGCAAATTTCAACAAGTCTTGTGTGAGTAAATTAACAGGTTATCATTAAGAGAAATATGCCAGGTTCAATGGCGGGCTGAGAGGGGTATTGGGCCATTACCCATGCAACCCCCCCCCCCATCAAAACTAACAAGAGCGAGATATGAAAAGCTGCAAATCTCCCAATGTAATGGCCCTGGGTTTGCCTTTATGCCTCCAGAAAATACATAATTTGTTAACATGAAGCCGCTGAAGGGGGGAGGGGGCCTACTTTTTAATTTTGGCCTGAGCCTACTGCAGGCTCTGCACGGCCCTGCACATACCTGCCTGGTCCATCGTTCTGCACATTCTGATCTTCTGGTTGTGTAGAGGCATCATTTGCTGATTTGTTGCCTTGGTGATTGGAAGCCCTGAAAGCAGTAGCATATGTTAATTAAGTGTGCTAGGTCTAAATATGCAGGGCACAGACATTAAAATACCAACAACATTGGATTCAACTAAGGACATGATGCCAACCGTTTGTGACCCCCAGTATTGGTCACCCAATAATAACACCCAATAATAACTAGAGTGCAAGATGTCACCGTCTTGTGACCTATAAACACAGGCACAAGGTGTGAGCCCATTTTGATTGATGGATAAATTGCAAGATTGGTAAACTTTTCATTGATGAACACCTATAAAGTAATACTTATTCATAATAGGGCCCTATCCATGCCAACATTGATTCATATCTCCACAGTATAATTATGAAACCCCTCACTGTGATTTTGTCAGTTTGCTGATCCTGTGCATTATAACACCATACTCCAAGATTTTTGACCTGTTGCCATGGCAACACAACAGAAGTTTTCTATGGGAGAAAAATGGTCAATCTATGTCGGGTTTTTAAACCTTTTCCAGCATTCTGACGCAGTTTATGACGTGATTAGAGTGATATATTATTAACTTTAGTGATTCTATAGTATATTCCTGATGAATTTTACAAAAAGTCCGTTTGGTAACATGGATTTCTGAATTCAGCATATTCAAATTATCTCAGTTATATATGTTATTTAGGGTCTGTTCAGAATTTATGAAGGAGGGATGGGAGTGTTGCCCAAGGGGGTAATAACTTTTCACACATATTCCAAGGGGGGGTCACTAATTTTTGACCTCATGTTGATGTGGTCTTAACTATCTTAATGTATTGATCAACCAAAACCATATGATGAAATTATCACATAAAAAGTTAATTTTTGTTAAAATCTAAAACACCATAGACATTTGAGGTGTGTTACTTTTATGCAAATGCCCAAATGAAAAAGTAATTTTAAACGCGAAAGTTACCCAGAGTGACAAATTATTTCGCTAAATATGGACATTTTCCTGTGTATTATAACATAAACGTGCGCTCATTTATCTTTACAACGTTATTTTAAAAGTGTTTTTTGGTTACATACATGTTATGGTTATTTCCTTTACTTTTCTTGATAGTGCCTAATACCTCCAGCACAGCCATCATAGATAACGTCACAATGTCCATTGTTAAAAATATACTGTTATAATTTAACAAATTCTAGCAATGTTGATGACGTTATTGAGTTGATAGCAAGCAGACTGAAGATTTCTTTGGTGCGTACATCAAATGAATCTATGGGTCTTTTAGTGCATTCAGAGCCTCAGTAGGACAAGTAAAACTGCTCCAATATTCAAGAAATTTTATGTACCATATGGTATACCCTCATCACACAAGACAGAGCAAAATCAGGAAAACTTTGTGTGAAATCCTGACAGATCTATCATTCAGTACAACTTTAACCCTCTTCTGCCTATTTTGCAACATACCTGTCTAGTCCATTGTTCAGCACATTCTGATCTTCCAATTGTATAGAGACATCATTTGCTGATTGGTTGCCTTGGGAACAGGACACTCTGCAAGCAGGAGCATATGTTAATTAAGGGTGTTAGGTCTAAATAAGCAAGGCACGACATTGGAGTCAAATAAGGACATGATGGCAACCCCTTGTGGCCCACGGTATTGGAGTCAATTGAGTTTTCCAATAACAATCCAGAGTGCAAGATGCCACCATATTATGAACAATGAACACAGGGGGAATGCATGAGCCCATTTTGATCAATAGATAAAGTGCAAAATATTGGTAAAATTTCTTTCATGGGTGAACACCTATAAAGTAATACTTAATCACAATAGGGCCCTATTCATGCCAACATTGATTCACATCTCCACAGTATAATTATGACACCCCTCACTGTGATTTTGTCAGTTTGCTGATCCTGTGCATTATAACACCATACTGCAAGATTTTGACCTATGTTTCCATGGCAACACAACAGAAATGTTCCACGGGAGAAAAACAGTCAAACCATATCGGATTTTAAATTTTCTTTTGGCATTCTGATGCAGTTTATGACATGATAAGCAAAATATATTACTAATTTCTATAATTTTATAGTAATTTTTTGATGAATTTTACGAAAATTTAGTTTGGTGATATGGATTTCTGAATTCAGCATATTCAAACTATCAGTTGGCTTGGGACCATTCAGAATTTATGAAGGGGGGATGGGAGTTTTGCTCGAGGGGGTACTAGCTTTTGACACATGTTCCAAGTAGGGGTACTAATTTTTGACAACATGTCCATTGTTCAAGGGGGGGGATAAGAAATTTTAACGAAGCAAGAAAGTTGTAGAACGCCCGTATACTCAGTTTGACCATGCATTTTCATTCTCAAAAGGCCGCGAATCTGTACGGCGACTGTACAAGGGGCACATGTATAACAATGTATTGCTTTGTTGAGGGGGGGGGTCTAAAAACTAGAATGAAACCTATGATTGGTATACTAAAAATCTTCCTGGAACTCAAGGGCGGGGGCATCAATTTTGACTGGAAAACTCTCACCACCCACCCCTCAGTCATAAATTATGAAAGGTCCCCTAGCATTAACAAAAGAGTCTTCTTACTCCCAAAAACAGGCCTATTTATGAGGATTCCTCCAGTCCATATACAGTACAATCATAGATCTTTTAAAAATACCATGCAAAGCATGTGAACTATCGAATTTATATTTTTTTTTTCCCGAATTTTTTTTAATTTTTCCGTAATTTTTTTTTGTGGAAATTTTTTTTCTTGCAATTTTGGACCTACAGGTTTTTATTGATGCCAATATATTATCTAGCAAACTGAGTCGGAAATGTATTTTAACAAGAAAGCAACATAACAGCATTGTGATGTCATCACCAGTGCTGCCACCAGGATGATGTCACAATGGCTCAAACAATGGCATTGTGATGTCATGACTATTGTCTGGTGACGACAGAAGGTTTCTAGGATGCAGAGTGACAGAATTGGCTTGTGGTAGAAGAAGTAGGCATCCGAGATGGCTGAAATACAACTGCACAGAATTGTCGGTAGAAAATAGAAGGGTATGACAAATTTTACAGGTATGGTTGGCAGAATAAAAGAGAAATTGTGAACGGAAGGATCGAGGACAAAAGTGACGTCATCGCAGTAACTCTTTGGCTATAAATAGCCGAGAGTTAAAAATGGCTCAATATATATCGATCTGGAGTGTTACAAATCCGTTGATGTACTAACTGATCTGCATTGATCTGAGATAATAATAATAATAATAATTTTATTTCTTAACAGCGCATTACATGAATCATCTCAATGCACTTTACAAATAATACATACATATACACAGTAAAATCATTGTAAATTGATATGTAAGAAGGTTAAAATTTGTAGAGATTAAAAATATATGAAATTAAAAATTACAGTTGATAAAACAATCGGAATAAATGAGTTTTTAGCTTTTGTTTAAAATTGTCAAAGTTAAGTGTTGATCTGAGATCAATCGGAAGTCTATTCCATAGCATGGGGGCTTGGATGGTGAAAGCCCGGTCACCATAATTTTTTAACGTTCTGCTGCTGGGGCTCTGGAGAGTTACGGCACAACTGCTGCGGAGGCTACGGCCATGTGACTTGATTTTGATAAGTTCCTTCAGATAACTAGGGGCCGTTTCCCAATGAATACATTTAAAAACAAGGCAGATGACTTTAAAAACAATGCGTGCTTCAATGGGTAACCAGTGTAGTTCTCGAAGAATAGGCGTGATATGAAGCTGATCTCGTAGACTGACTCCTTTGACTAGACGAGCTGCAGAGTTCATTATACATTGAAGTCTTTTCATTTGATAACCAGGGATTCCGATAAGTAAACTATTACAGTAGTCCAACCTCGAACCAACAAAGGCATGGACCAGTTTTTCAGTGGTTTTTGTATCAAGGTAATGTCTAATTTTACCAAGTCTCCACAGTGCAAAACTTGCAGATTTACAGACATTTGCAACTTGGCTGGCCATAGTTGCCTTATCATCAAATAATACACCAAGATTTCTGACGACTTTAGAGAGATTGATGTTGGCTTCGCCTATTCTAACATGATTTGAAATACTAATTTCAGATGGCTTTTTAAATTTGGATGAAAAGCGAATTATCTCAGTTTTTGCCTCATTCAACGCAAGAAAATTTGTGCTCATCCATAACCTTATTTGATCTATGCATGACTCAATGATAGAAACTGATGATGTACCATTACATGAGATATAAATCTGGGTGTCATCCGCATAGATGACAGTCCTACATCCATGTTGAACAATTAAATCCTCAAGTGGGGTTACATATAAAGAAAAAAGCATTGGCCCCAGAATGGACCCTTGAGGGACACCAAACTTAAGAGTCTTTGCATCCGACACCATTGACCCACCTAAACACACACTTTGTGTTCTGCCGCACAAAAATGACTCAATCCATTTCAATACAATCCCATCAAAACCAAATCTGGCTTTAAGTCTTTTAAGCAAAATTGTGTGGTCAATGGTGTCGAATGCAGCTGACAAATCAAGTAAAATGAGAATGACATCTTGCTTTTGATCTAAAGAAAGCATGATATCATTGTGTATTCTCAAAAGAGCAGTTTCTGTACTGTGACATTGTCTGTAAGCAGACTGAAATTTACCATACAACTCGTTCTGATGGAGATATTCATTAAACTGAATGCTTGCACATTTTTCAAGTAGTTTGTCAAGAAAAGCACAATTAGACACTGGTCTGTAATTCTTCAGAACATTGTGATCAAGATCAGGTTTTTTGATGACAGGTCTTACAAGGGCACCTTTACAGTCCGACATGTATAACAGCTAAAAACGTAATTTAAAGGCAGTGTCGATCTTCTGGGAGGCTGCCAAACCAGCGCCATCTACCATTTTTTTTATATATATGACCAAAATTGATCTTTAGTGATCTGTTGTGACCTATACACCAAAGTGCCATCTGTCCATAATTGTAGTTATTATATATCTAGAGGAAACAGAGGTGTGCGGGTTTCTGATTTGAGACTACCTATCTGGTCCATTGTATTATCAATCACCTTCACAGTAGCCTAAACTCATACGGATCCATTTTGTAATGCAGCTGAAGCAAATTTCTGTATTACAAACTTAAATATCAATTATCAAATTTACACTCACAGCTATCAATTTATGATGATTATGAAGTAATTCACGATATTGTGTGAATTTGCCAGAAAAATAGTAATTGGCTAGATACATAGTTTAGATGTAGGAAGACAATGGTGAATGTTCTATGACTGTACCTTCAAGGTCAGGTTTACAAATTTATGACAATTTTATTCGAAAAAAGAATGGAAAAATCGGGAATACGGGTATTTTTTAAATTTAACTATTGAGGAGATTTACAGTCCTTGTCATACTTACAGTACAACCCAAAATAAAGTAAGAAAATTTCCTGTCAGAAGTCCTCTGTTTTCCTATTTTGCCCTCCTTTCTCCTCTCCACCCCAAATCTCCTTACAACTACCTTTGAATCCTCACCTCAACCTTAGCCTACATTAAGAACTCTATTAAAAATGCTGTGAATGAAATTGCAATTAGCAAAGGGGCACAATATCAAAGAAATCTAACACAATGGGAAGATTAAGTTTGAATTGGTGTTGGCTGAATGTGAATTAAATGTAATTTTAAAAGGTAGTTTCAAGTAGGAAAAAGTAGGAAGGGATTTGTAGGGAGCCAAAAGGTGTGAATGGGTAAAGTAGTGGCTGATTCTTCCTTTATCCTGGGGTAATCATACTATATTTTGGGTTGTACTGTACATGGAATCTCAAGTTTTTTTTTTCTGTGCTGTTGAACTGTGATGTCAGAGACGACTCTATTCTAGCATTACAAGGTAAGTGTTGATTCCAACTGCTACCAACAAGTCAAGCTTATGGGCTGTCTAAGTGTGAATAACAATTCAAATCAAATCAAATCAAATCAATTTTATTTAGACTCAGTTTTACAAACAATAAACATTAGCTGAGAGCTATTTTCACCGAGTTCAAGTGAAATATATAACAAGTGTGAAATATAAAATTGAAAATATGTAAATTATGTAAATTATGAATAAAATCTTATCTGAAGGCTCTTTCAAAAAATCCATATAAGAGCACAAAGTTAGAAATTTACAATTAAAATCTCAAGTTAAAATCCCAAATTTAAAAGCAATTGTCTTTTAGGTTTCATTTGGTCCTACAGAAGGAGCATTGGCACTGTGGACCTGTCCATAGATTTATTAAAGTCTTGAAAGTGTTCACATCGATACTGCTTCGGACTTCACTGGAGATGGAATTCCACAAGATCCCTCCGAAATGAGAGAAGGAGTGTAGTCCAAAGTTTGTTGTTCTGTTGTTCTGTTCGTCCTTAAGCGAACTGCGTTTCTTGATCTTAAATTGTATCGAGTTGACTGGCGAGTAAAAAGTTCGGTAACAATTGATTAATCTGCATTCATTGGTATGGTTGTTTGATTCAGTTGGAGCAGGTGAAACTGATATGTTGGAGCCACTTACTTGATCCATCATGGACATTTATGGTGTCCTGTTGTGAAATTCTCCTTGAAGGCAGCACCATGTGGCTCTTCAGCCTTTTAGGTGAGATCTTCACCAAAGAAACTGTTCAGAATTGATGACTGGAATGGGGATGATGGGGAGATTTTTTGGAAGTGAACATGGCGGTGTTGCATGTGCGTACCAGGGGACGAGAAATGGGGGGGGGGGAGTAGTTGCTCCCCATAAATTTGGGAAAAGGCCGGACAAGGAGTCTAAGAATTCGATCATCAAATAAACATTATTGGAAATCAGTGATAAGGATGCCCCCGAGCAAAACTCCCTCCCCTCTTAGGTCTTAAATTCTGAATGGTTTCTGAGTATATTATTTTTGCTAAGACAGAGCAGCACATGATAACCTCTCAGACCAACAAATGAATGTGAGAGTGAATGATTTTGTTTTGTTGTAAAAGTGCTAAAACTGATAGTAGTTATACACAAAATCCATGCATTATATATAGCTGGTTATTGTAACTTTTGGATTTATTCAAAACATCTAACTGAATACTCAATGTTGAGCAACAATCTAACAGCTTATTGTGGATTTGTGATGATGTGATCAGTATATGTTCCAAGTGACAGGGATGAAAGTGCAAATAATACCAACTGTGAAATCATTATGCTGATACTGACGTCACACGAGCACTCTGGCAGTTGAAAAGAACATGGCACACTAATAAGAGATCTGTAATAACATGATTCTACTGTCTACACAGAGCCATTGATTTCCTGAAAATGAATGGTCATGATTTAGGCCATTATTTTCACTCCATGTCTTAGATAGTTTCGTAAGCAAATAATTTAAAAGAATAAAATAAATATTTATCGGATCTTACTGTTTGGCTGCAGAGGCGTAAAAAAAAAAGAAAAAAAAGAAGATCTTTCTGTTTGTCACACACTATAAGTGTTGGTATGCAAATGAAAGCTCTCTTGACACTCTGTTTAATGATGTTATTTTCAACTTCCTATCTTTAAACATGTTAAAATTAACAAATATCGTGAATAGGCGCAATTTCACAAAAACGTCGCTTTTCCTGTCATACGAAAGTGCTAGTAGCAGCTAGTAGCAGGTCCGAAATCAAGAAATTTCAGTATGGATGGACTTTTAAAACAGTAAAGATTGCCCAGTGAAAAAGCCATTTTATCATCCCCCCTAATTACATCTTGTGTTTCAGCCATTTTGGTCAGAATCTAGGAAGGCGGACCAAAAAAATCACACTTTCAGTTCAGGATTATCACCTGCAGAGAAAAATCAACATCGCTGCAAGGGACTCAAGTCTCACTTGAAAAACCACTGGTAAGAAAATCATGGACATGTGATAGCCACGACAATTAGTAGGGAACAATGGCCATTGTGATATCATCAAAGCAGATCAAAGTAAGATGGAGGACAGAGAAATTCTGGCAGTGACTTGAAGTGAGGAAAAGAGCTAAGAGGCTGTTGGAGAACATTAAAATTTAGTGACTTCTTGTAGTAACCCAAAATTGTTTCAGAATGCTTAGGCCCAGGTTTCCTTCGGCAAATCTTGATAAATTGATGTTATAATTATATACGTATGTAAGTATGTTTGAATGTGAATGGCTTAGAAGCCCATTCATCAAAAAACATCAATATGCAAGCATGTAAATGAACTATGTAGTATTGCTGGAAAAAATCACATAGGCTACCAATGTCCAATTGTTTGATCAGAAACATAATTATATCTGCTTGTGTTTCCTGCTCTGATAAACCTTATGGTACCTGACAGTTTTGATTAATACTTGATTGTTATGCTATTTCCTTAACTCAAATTCATTAATTTTATCACTAACCTTTCCATAGAATTGAGTTGTGACTGATATTGATATTGATATTGATTTATTTAGTAAATTCCCAAAGACCAAAGATGGTCGCTTTTAGGGAACTACCTTCAAAATACAAAATTATTATACAGATAGAAATATTGTAAAATACAGAAATGTAAGGGATGCAAGAAATATATGTGTACATTTCAAAATATACAGTATGATAAATATGTTAATTAAGAAATATATATATTTTTAAAAAAATAAAAAAATAAAAAAATTGATGTTTTGTTATTTGGTTAATTAATAATTCTGTCATACCTCTGTCTGTAAAATAAAATGCAAGAGGAGCAATACCTTTTGGACATTGAACTGTAGAATCCGCATGGGTTCTATAATAAACAAAGTTTCATCAGCATGGACAGTAATGGTATTTTTGCTTATCTGGTTCATGTGACACCATGTATTGACTATATATATTAATGTTATAGTGGCTAATTAAACTCATATAAAGACTATTCGAGTTCCCCCGTGGCCTACTTGGTAAGTGCGCTTGTCAACTGGCTTTGAGGGCGTGGGTTCAAATCTCACCCCGGGAACTCACTTTAGTCTGAGCCCACGAGGCATTAAACGGAGGTGGGTTGTATACAGTATTCTATGCTGGGGCACCTACAAGACCCTGGGCATCCCTGAATTAATAGGGTATGTGCCAGACTCACAGTCTTCTCATCTCATCATTATACGGCAATCGCCTGCCTCGATATAGCCCACTAAGGTGCTGCAGAGGCGTAAAACACAAATAAACAAACAATATAAAGACTATTCATAGTACCATATGCTATAATCTAGTCCCATTCATTTAGACTGCAAGTAATGACAAATGTCAGTATATTCTAACGTGCTTCCAAATTTCAGAATGAATAGGGTGTATTCCTTTCCTCAAAGGGCCGTAACACAAGTGTTTCAAAGCTGCCCTTCTTTAAAAGGCTTAACATAATCAGAACCTCAGAAGGCTAAGTGAACTAACAAATAATTAACCAAGTGCATAAATACAGGACGTAAAGCCACAAACATCCATCCATCCAGTACCATCAGCGGCTCCTAAACGTTTGTCGCGTTATACTATAATGCTATAATGCCCCCACCCCCCCCAATCCCAAAGTGGGGTAAAAAAATTAAAGTAAAAGAAAAAATTATTATCCCACCCCCATTGGCGGTCCCTCATGGATGAATTAACGTTGTATCTGCATTAATTTCTAAAGAACTGACACGTCAAATATAAGACAGCTACGGTAGGTAACCAAAAACTCTGAAGCGGGGCCTGGTTCCCTTTAAATTCTCTGACGTCAGTTTGATACAATTATAGAATATTATACATTACTGGTCAAAAAGATGTTCAATTCCTTTAGGGCCCCCCACAGATAAAAAATGTATAAGCTTTCTTTCAAAAGAAGGGGCGCATCAAACAAAAATTGAAAGAGGTGGCCCAGTGGCTCAACTACCTGAAAATGTTGGAATAGTTATGGGGCGACCCTGTAGTCTTTTAACATGAATGAGGTATTATTGGGGGCCCTTTAAAGTAAGTCTATAAGTCAGGAAGGCAGAATTATATATATCTGAAAAATGTTGGATTAGTTCGGGGCCAACAGAGTCTTTCACCATGAATGCGGTATTAGTGGGAGCCAATCATAGTAAGTCTAAAAGTGAGGCAGGCAGAATTATGCATCTGAAAAATATCGGAGTAGTTCAGGGGGACCCGGAGTCTTTCAGCATGAACGAGCTGTGACAAATTCAGGTAGCCAAAATTAGTATCTCAGAAAAATGTATTTCAGGGGCCCAAGAAGTTTGTGAAATAAATGAGGCATATATAAATTATCAGTAGATGTCAATAATTGGTCTGTTACTGCTTTGTAAGCTGTTATAACATGAATAAAATTTGAAGCATGGCCTAGATCAGACATACATTAATACATCAGAAAAACTTAAGAACAGTTCAAGGGGCCCTTGGACTCTTAGGACTTAATGAATAAGCCATTAGCGTATCAGTCTTGATGTTGATTACTGTTTCTAAGATATTTCAGTGATGTTGGACATTGTTGGTTTACTAAGACTTAGTATGGAAGTAGATAGATAGATAGATTGATACATTTATTTTAGATCGAAAGTAAAAACAAGACACATTAGTAATGGAATCGGTTGACCATTTTTAATAAAAGCCTAGTCACTTTTTTCTTGATTGATTTTATCTTTTAATTGCTAACTGATGTGAAGCTGTACACTACAGGGAATTTTTTTTTTTTTTTTTTGTAACATCCTGTGGAATCTTGAATAAAGTAGTTATGGGCCTGCTTATTATCTGTATGGTGTCAGTGGCTGGGATGGTTGGTGTATAGATGGTGGTGAATTTATTTGGATGAAATGTTTAATAATCTTAGTATATGCTTGTGGGAAAAAACCAGCCATTTCAGTAAGTCAAATTGTCAATTGAACAAGATAATGTGGTAGTGTTTGGACTATATCTACTTCTGACTGCTGTGCAAGGCCCCTAAATGGTGGACTAAAGTACAGTACAAATTTCTAAAAGTGGCTCGTCATTTAAAATCTAGCCTTAGCTATCTATCCATAGCCATATTAAGCTAAACTAAGCTATGCTTATCCATAGCTATCTACAGTGCCGCCTGTAAGTATGTGAAACGCATGACATTGTACCATTGCATCAATGCTGAACATCCTCAGCCTAACTGCTTGTGGAGGCATGAGTTTTCATCGGATGAAAGTGAAACAAAGTGGGTCATAAAGGCCGATGTGTGAGGCAAGTGGGATAAAAATAGCAGCCCATTTTCTTTGCTGTAGTTGGAGTTAGGTATGGGTCAAAGTCTTTGATAAGTAAGTGAACCACCCTTCCCTGTCTTTTAACATTGGGCCTGCGTTTCACTTACTTATCAAAGACTTTGACCCATACCTAACTTCAACTACAGCAAAGAAAATTGGCTGCTATTTTTATCCCGCATGCCTCACATATCGGCCTTTATGACCCAAAATGTTTTCCTTTCATCGGATGAGAATTCGTCCTTCCAGAAGCATTTTGATTAAGGATGTTTAACATTGATGCAATGGCACAATATCATGTGTTTCACTTACTTACAGGCGGCACTGTATAGCTATCCACATTTACTGTTGTTTAAACAAGGGGTTAAGAGATTTCAGTGTACACAAAAGAATAGAAATGGATAGCTAGGGATAGATATGGATAAGACTAGTAATGAATAGCTATAGACAGCTAAGTTGAGCCGCATTTAGAAATGTGTACTGTAACTTGAGATTGATATTAATTTGTACTAATAATGTCATATTAAATTGGCATAATAAACTGTGTCTGAGTCTGACTGAGTCTTGTATGCTTTTCCAAATGTGGGCACATTAGTGAAATGTGGAGGCTTTAATTTAGTACCTACTTCTCAATCTACTCTGGTACCTAATTTCACATAAATCAGACAGGCAATAGCCAATGATATATTTAGCTGAAACAAGAATATAAGATTTGTCCAATAAACCAACATACATTTTCAACCAATGATCTGCCCTACTAAATGACGTCCAATGGCGTGGCTAGGGGCCCCAAGCCTTCCTGATCCTACGGGCCCCACATCCTCTAGTTGAGCCCCTGGATATATTTATTGACACATAAGTGAAATTTGGTAGAATCAAATTTATCACAACAGAGGAAACGTGTAGAAATTTAATAAACTAATCAATGTAAGAGTTCAAGATTTGACACAATTTAATTGTCTTATAGATGCAGGTATAAAAGCGCTATAGCGCTCAGTTCTTGCTTTGGCTTGCCTGTATCTCCTTCTACTGGGCAGCATCGTATACTCGCTATGCAATGGATGGCTCGAGTCCTTCCTGATTTTTCTAGCCTGTTTATCAAGCCTAGTTTTGTATTCGTCGCCATTGTTTGTTAGATGAAAGGTTTTGTTGGCTAATCTTCCACATGCACCGCGTTCCCAATTATTATGCAACTTTGCTTTTTTGCATTATCTCAAAAAGAAATACCACTATTTTAATATTATTTTCACATAATGATAAGTGTACCATGGAGCTAATATCCTGCCAATCTTGTCCAATTCCATTGACTAAGTTGGGAGTTATGCCATATAATGATGTTTTGGGGGTGTTCCCAATTATTATGCAAATTCTTGGAAAAGCATCCATGGCCACTCGAAATTACCTAAACTAATCTGAAGATGCCATCAACATATACCCCATAACACAAAAGAAAAAGTGTAACCATCATTTCAAACATAGATGCATTCATAGCCAAAAAATTCATATTATTCATCTGCATTAGAATAGCATTGAAATTACAGTTTTATTGCAATAAAAAGCCTGTTAGCCAGACAAAATGAAAACATTATCTAAGTCATTTCTCACTTTCCTTAGGTTAAGAACTCTCCTGTAAACCAATGGCAATTAAGTTGCACCACTGTATTTGAGAAATATCTTGAAAGGAATTGAACGCATCCAATTGCCAATGCTATTCCAATGGGAAACAGAAGTGTGAGTTTTTGATTTGGTGTCATATTTTGCAGAGATACCAGATTTGGTGTTTCACACACAGTATGACCGAGGTGTGCTATACATTTATTCTAAGCTGGAATTTTATTGATATTAAATTTTTTTAAGATCATGGGAGGCATCTTTATTGAGAAAAAAGCCAATTTCAATGGTTTTTCAATGCAGTTGTATTATATTGATTTCTTGGTCATGAAGGCATCCATGTTTGAAATGATGGTTCCATTTTTTATTTAGTGTTATGAGGTATATTTTAATGTCAATTCATAATCATAAAATTGAAAAATCGCCGTCGCGCATCAGAATGTGAAAGTCCACGAAGTCCCCCCCCCCGGAAATAAGAAAACATTTGGGTAATTATCTAGTTTAAATGGAAATATCAGGGAAATTTTGTGCTATTTTAAGAAAAGTCAGGTCAGAAACTGAAAATCATGGAAACATAGTCATAGTTCAACACCGAATGCAGATAAGAAAATCAGAATACATCCTGCCGAAATTTCCATTGATCACACATTCAAACCCAAATGCATCGGTTACGATTTGGATATGTTTTGCAGATATAATATGTCTACATGTCATGCATAGGAAGAAAAGTTGGCCTAATTACTCCGAAAATTGTGGTATTTAATAAAACTTTTCTCAATAGATCTATTTCTTCCGATTTAATTTCCCCATTTCCCTTTGTCTACATTTCTCCTCCTTTGGTGACCTTCCCCATTTTTGATAAATTTTCCCATATTTGGTTAACCATTTCTCCATTATTAATAATGATAATAATAATAAGTACTTTAATAGCGCCAATTCCAGTAAACTGCTCATTGGCGCTTGGTTAGATAAGCTGATATCTCTGTAGAATTTTACAAAAATATATGTTTTCAGTCACTTCTTGAAGTTATCCAGTGTCCTAGCTGGATTTTCTATGAATTTTACAAAAAGATATGTTTTCAATCACTTCTTGAAGTTATCCAGTGTCCTGGATTTTCTAATAATTTTACAAAAAGATATGTTTTCAGTCACTTCTTGAAGTTATCCAGTGTCCTGGATTTTCGCAAAACTCATGTAAGCCATTCCTCAGTATTGGTGATGAAAAGGAAAAGGCTCTATCCTCAAACTTGTTTTGATTTTGTGTGGCAGGTACCTCTAACAGCATTTTGTCATTGCTACGGCGGTTCTGGTCATTTTCAGGTTTTTGTTGAATTAGACTTTTGAGGTACTGACGTGCCTGACTATTGACAGCTTTCCATGTGTTTCTCATTTGTTTGAATTGGATCCTTACAGGGATTGGAAGCCAGTTCAACTCTTTTCTGCAAAGACTAACTTTTTCATGTCTTTTTAGCCCTTCAATCAGTTGCACATCAGAGTTTTGCGCCAACTGAAGTTTATTTATCACTTGTTTTTACAAACCATAGAGCAATCCATTGCCATAGTCTAAATGAGGTGTGACTAATGCATTGACAGCTGTTTTGATTGACTCTTTATTCAGTGACTTACGCAGTTTAGAGATGTTACGAAGGTTGAAATAAGCGTTTTGACACATTTTGTTCACTTGTTTATGCATTGACATGTGTTTATCAAAGAATACACCTACATTTCTGGCATGATCTGTTGCTTTTCAACATTGTCCACACTGATTGACGACATGTGAAGTCCATTGTCTTACCATTTCCCCAATTTTGTGGCATATTTCTGTAAAAAATTCTCAAAATCTGTTGGGAGGGTTAACTTACCCCTCCCACTGGCTACACCACTGCTCCTGACTCTAACCATGGCCCGAAATTTTAAATTTCATGGTTGGTTCACGTTTTCTTCTAGGGATATATATTCCAATATTCTTGAGGTAAATCTTCTTAAGGCACCTTTTCAAAGGACAGTCACTCGGTCAGTAGTACAAAAAAATGCTATAAACTATTTTATATTAAGTCAATTAAATATAATCCTTCATGGGTAAACTCTCTGTTTTTGTATGAAGACATTTTTTCAGTATATAAATCCAAGAAACTAAATTATTAATTATATCTGGCCTAATCCATAGCATGAGCCATTTTTGGGAGAGGCCACTGTATAACAAAATATTAGTATATAATTGTATTCCATAGCCAGGAGGGGAGGTGATGGAACGACAAAACTACTTCTAACTTAATTGTGTTATTGAATTTGAGGAAAGTTCTTACCTTAGTCTTGGCCATGCTTTTCGAAGGCAGTATCCAAAAATAAATCTGGAAAAGAAAAAAGTTGTACTTGTGAATAGTTAGGTATCACAAGTGCAGTCACCTTTTGTTTGTGATGAGCTTGTGATGAGTAGATGATATATACAGAGTGTGAAACTGGAATTTCGCCTACTTTCATGGGCTGGTTTGACCTAAAATTGACACATTTGAAAACAGTGACAAAGTCGTACCTGACTTTTACTTGCCTCATGCAACTGCTCTGTTGTTTAAGGCAGGCCAAAGGTGAATGTCACCTCTGCATTTTTATGAACACCACCTCTTTCCACAGCTTATATGTGCTTTAGGTGTCAATGACCTTAATATATATAACAAGTTGAAGTCAGGTAAAACAATTCGGTAGAAAGCTGTAACAAAATATCACTTGCCGCGAAATAGTTTTGCAAGAATTGCTGAATGAATTGCAACCACATAATTGATAATTTCAGACAAATAATTTTTCATCCAATCACAGCATTTGTTTATTTGCTGCAAAGTCAGTGATGCATGGATTTCTTCAGTGAGTTTGATGGCCCTGCATGGACAAAATAAATGAGTTGACTGTCTCCGTCAACCGCAGGATTTCTGTTTATAACTATTAAGTTGGCACCCATAACTGGATGAAATCATTGCAGAAATACACACGGATGGAGCTCAAATCGTTTTTCAGGTTGGTCATGCCTTATATGAATTGTAATCAGCCCATTAGATTTTACAAACAAATCTTTCAAGATGGCAGACATTCATACTCTTGTTCATACTATAGACACACATCAGAACCTCACAACATTTTTTTGAAAACACCGTGTTAGGTCTACAGTTTTTACCATCAGCAACGTATATTGGCGATGGGTGTTGAAGTTACTTCTATTTTTTGGTCTTCGTATAAGGCAGCATGTCAAAACTATGGCACATACGTTTATTGAATTTGGTATATATATATGTATTAATGAACCACACAAGCATGTTGTGCCTTTTGGGGACCAATAGTGATAGACCTTTTTCAGTAATCATTGAAAACATAACGACCGCTCGGCGCAAGAGGAGCTTAGTGGAAAAATGGCATTTTGAGAAAAAGACCTTTTACTTTTGAACAGTTGGTTTCAGTTCTCGCTCGGTCAATACTGGTCCGATTTGAATGATTTTTGGTACGTACATTCATATGTACATTTTCTACAAATGTTTATAAAAACAATGATGCTAATATTATTACTTTTAATGAAATAAGACCAATGCTCCTTCTTGCATTAAACAAAGCATTATCAGTGGGACAAAAAGGAGCATAGATGCACTAAGCTCCTTTTTGCACCGAAACAAGTCAGCCATTGTTAAGTAAATTTCAGCGCCAAAAGGTGCATAACAACACTATGCTCCTTTTTGCATTGTGTGAAATTTTTTAATGGCAGTGACAAAAGGGACAACAAAAACTTGAACATTTGACTTTATTCCACAAAATAGTGTCATCCTGTACTTTGACCTGCAATTTCTCCTTTAATTGAACCCGCTTAGTTCCAATATTCACAGGCATTAATCCTAAGGTCTTGAACTTTCGAAATACGAAATAATTCAAAAAGGGACTTAGTGGCACTAAGTCCCTTTTTGCGCTCAGCGGTCGATAAGACATTTTCTTTGTTTTCAGAGTGGAAATGACAGTAGTTACAGTCATTAAATTTACTTATGGTTGGATGGGAAATTTTAAATTCAGGGACATTTTGATATTTAACATGTTTTTAAATAGAATTTTCATGATACTGAGCATCAATTTCATCAATTTCATCAATTCTAATATTAGGACATTATTATTAGATAAACTTCTTTGTTCAATTATACCAGAAAACCATCCGTCCACAGAGGCACACAACGTAAAACATGACTTTGCCAGGGGCGGACTGGCCCTATGGGCCAGAGGGCAATGCCCTGGAGCCCATCACTTCAGCTGGGCCCACCAGCAACCTTAAGAAAAAAATTGTAGTTATCAAAAAAGACGTAAAACAGGTAGAATTGAATTCTGGGCCAAGTAGAAATTTGTAAAAAAAATCTCTAATTAAAACTGACAGGCATTTAAACAATGAAGTAAGGGCCCTAAGAGGCCCCTCTCTCACTGTCAGAAATGGTCCACTAGGAGGGCCCTGGACTGGAGGGGCCCTGAGATTATGTCTGGACTACGGAGGGCCTCTTAATATGAACCTTCTGAATCATCTACTCTCTGCCCCTTAATTGACTGTATAACAGTCAAATGTCTTCCTCAGACTTTTGGCTTTTTAATTTTTTTAATGATCATTGATGATTTTCAAGTTACACAAGCAAAGGCTCACTCCCTTCTATCCTACAGTCTTGCTAAATTTTGTACTATATGTATATACTATATGACTTCATATCATATCATGCAGGTAAGAGCAATCTTTGTTCTGCAAATGCAATGGATTTTAATGAAGGCATTAATAAATTTAAAATGCAAATTTGAAAAATGCCGCTTTTGCGATAATAGGGGCCAGCCAGTGATTTTGCCCAGGGTCCCACTGTGGGGCAGTGGCGTAGCCAGGGGGGGCAAGGTGGGGCAATTGCCCCCCCCCTGTGGTTGCTCTTGCCCCCCTCTTGCCCCCCTCTGGCTTTGGAGTAAATAAAATAAAATTAGCCTGAAATGTCCAGTGCATGACCTGGTTTTACTATTCTGCTTAGGATGGCCTCTACCAAATAGTGTTTCAAACGCTGACCTAATTATTTAGCGGGCCAAGTGACTGGTGGAGCCGAAAAATGCAGGGCCTCGACAAACCAACTGAACTCTCCCGAATTTGTCAAATTTATTCAACCATACACTGAGGCTCTGTAAAATTGCTATGACAATCCCAGCGTCCAGTGCTTCTTGTGACCTAAGCTTCTTTGTCATGAAGAGGACAAAAACCTTTGTGAAAATTCAATGGCAGATGACAGGCTCTCAAACCTAAGAGTCATCCATATTGAATGACAAAGGTCAAATTCGTTTGATTAGGATGAGTTTGTAGAGATATTTTCAAACAGGATCATGCTTCTTAACTCATATCAGAGACTGATGTTGCTGCATTGAAATTTAGTGTCTCTGTTGCTGGCCTCCTAGAACTCCTACTTTTCCTACCTTTCTTAGAAATCATCCTACTTTTAAGTTTTGGCCAGTCCTACTTTTTTGAAATCCAGAAATGCTGAATTTAGTGAAGTGGCAAATCTTGTCTCTTCATAGGACAAATTTCAAACTTTGAGTCAGAAATGTCAGATATTCGGCGTCAAAAATGAAGACAATATCTTTTCCCTTTGTCATGTTTTTTGGCAAAATGTGTCTAAAACAGGCTCCTACATGACTACAATTAATGATCCTAATTTTTTGGGCAAACTCCTTTTTTTTTCTGGAGGCCTGCTAGGACGCCTGCTATTAATTGTGTGTGTGTGTGTTATTACACTGCTCTGTTCTAATTAAGGATAGAGATAGTTTTTCATTATTCTATATGACACTCATTACATTCCTATAATATATTTATGAATAGTTTATAGGCCTAGTCTGATGAAAAATCATGCAATTTTTCGTTCTAGTGTGATGACATTGCGAAGATGATGATTGCTATGTGATGAGAATTATAACTTTTCTGTTTCTTGTTTAAGAATGAAATAATATTTTCATTGATACCAGAATTCTTGTTTTGATAAAAATGTCACTTTTCTGATGTTTTTTTATGGTGTTTTCTTCATCTATGGATCCAATAATCTAGATTCAATATTTAGTGGCATTCATTCAAGCGAATTTATGCAAGATATAATAATAACTTAACATTTAGCAGCAAAATATCTAATGCCTTAAAAAATGATATGTAAATACAACATATAATTAAATATCTTGCACTTAATGGTCAATTTAACTTGTTTAATGATGATGATAATGACCATTGTGGGAGTCATGTAAATTTTATCCAAAAAATGTCTATAAATGTCGATAAAGGTCTCGCCCCCCCTCAAGAAGTCCTGCCCCACCCACCGCCCCACCTGTGGCAGATGTCTGGCTACACCACTGCTGTGGGGCCAGTCCGCCCCCGAACGTAGCTAATCGTTGGAGGGCTAGTCTGTTGTTAACATAGATATGTATGGTAGAAATTATGTTGCCACAACGTGAACACGACATCGGGGTTTTTTTTACAACATTGCCACAACATCGCAAGCTAATGTCGAACCATTGACAATGCCTCACAATGTTGTGAAATGTTGCCAACGTTGCATGCTAACGTCATATCTTTGATGTTGCTTTACAATGTTGTGACAACATGATTTCTACAATACAATTCTACATCATTTGACGAACAGGGTGACGTTGTTGCATCATTGCTACAACGTAGATGCGCCCATTGGGGTGTCACTGTGTGAACAGTTACTGCTTGTTCTTTATATTGTTACGTCTATAACTATTTTGGGACAAGAATAACCTGTTTTCAATGATTTATTATGCTCTGTAGTGGATGTTGAGTTGACCAATATTGAGTTTTATTGGCCGAAGCGAGGTATATATTTTTCACTATTTGGCATGTACACGAATTTGTAAAGCAGCAAAAACGAACATATAAACGAATTTTGCATTCATGTTAGTGATAATTATTGCTATTCACGAATTTGTGTATGTGTAATTACGAACATTGCAACCTTAAACTTGGCTAAAACTAACTCTAAACCTAATTTTAACACTAAACCCTATTATATGGCACTTCCACGAATGTTAGTATTGGCAGATACACAAATGAATAATAAAACACATTCACGAGTGTTAGTTTTTACATGTACACGAGCACCTATGCTCGTTTTTTCATGTCCACGAATTCGTACATGCTCGTTTTTACACGTCCACGAATTCGTGAACATGTCTAATAATGAAAAATATATACATGCCGAAGCAGTTATAGTGGTCTTGGCCTATTAGAGTAAGGGATGGTAATTCCGTCCAGGAGGGTAAATCCGTCCACCCTATCATATGAGGATATAGATATATCTGTTACTTTTTTGCTGGTTCCATTAGCAAGAGAGACTCGTTTCTTAGCATCTTTTAACTTTTTTAGGTGTTTTCGGCAATTTGAATAATATTTCAGGTCCATTTAATAACAAAGGATAAAATACAATCAAATTCTGTGACGTCATCACAGCCATGTTGAGAGTATCAGGTGTTGGGCATTTTCGATATTTTAGGCCTATTTTCGATAACAAATAAATGTATTTAAGATGAAATTTGTGAATGAGATATAGAATTAAATTATTTTTGCAGGATTTGTAAAATTGTGACACATTGAAAGGAAATACAATGGAAATAAAAGTGGACGGAATTACCATCAATATTTCACAAGTGGCTTGGTTTGGGGTTTGTAAATCCATCCACCCACATAAAATTAAACTTTAAAGTACTTTTATGACATAAAATATTTACTAATGCCATACCACTGATTACAGCCCTGTCAGCATGCCTAAGCGTTCCAACGTCGGCCCAGCGTCAGTCCGATGTCAGTAGCATCGGACCAGCTTCGGGCCGACGTTGGACCACCGAGGCATGCTGATAGGGCTAGAATTTAGATAGGAACACTTTTACCCCTTTGATTGGATTAAATTTTTCTTTAATTGCAATTCAGGCGGTCAATTGAAATTATTCAAATTTAACCTAAGCTCTTTCATTCGATTTTTCTTTTACAAATGCAATCAATGAAGACTTGACAAATGTCAAAACTTTGAAAAACTAACAAGATATGATAGGTTTGGGTTGCATCATGCCCTGTGGACGGATTTACCATCCTTGCTGGACGGATTTAGAAGCAGGGTGGACGGATTTAGGTGCCACGACCTTCAATCTTTGTTGCCATGGTTTCAGCATAATTATTTGAATATTTGATTTTTTTTAAATGTTGTTGATAATACGAAATATGCCCTTTCCAATAGAGTAATTTTTATTTTTGTATCTGTTATCATTTTCATGGAAATACAGTTTCAGCCAAAAGTGGACGGATTTACCATCATTGACTCTACCTGTTAAGGCCATTTTTTATTTGTTATATTCTTCACCACAATTTTCAGACTTATACATATTTGTAAAATACTGGTAGTTAGGAAATGGCAGAGTCCTGCAATTCAGTAACAAAGCACAACAATCAGAAATAATGATCTATTTTTAAAAGCAATGCTTGTTCTTCGTAGTAATAACTGACAGTACATTATCTGTGCCTTGAACTGATTTAGTATCTTTACCAGAAAGACATAAATAGGTCTTTTGTAAACAATTCCTTTGTTATTATTTTCTGCTGAAATTATTATTTATATTGTACATCTGTGTTTATGTTGCACAAACTCAATGTTTCCAAATAAGGAGCTGACCAAATTATACTTTAGGTGGCTATGGATTTTATGCCTGGGAAAAACTTTTTGTTTTGCTTATGTGTATGGAGCAATGACACACTGACACAATACTATTTTCCGGGCAAAGGAGAACGATTTTCTTGCAATTTTAACATAACAGTGTCCTAGGTAAGTGTGGATTTTCTTTTTTCAAAAGCTGACCAAACCTCTTTTGTTCTGTCACAAATGTTTTTCCTGGGCAATAATCCAAGGCCCTCACCTATATTGTCAGGTTGGCCCCGAATGAAAATAATAAAAATAATACTCACAGGCAGATAACTACAAAACATATTGACACTATGATCAATCCCAAGCGACTTTCTGAAAAATAGAGAATTTATAAATATTGTCTGAATCCAAACCAGAAAAAGACTCTTTTTCAGAAATTTCTGACCTGCATTTCTAAATAAAGAAATTTGCATTATTGGACAGGTGACAATTTAGAAAAGATCTGAACAAAGTTTGCAAAATTTTGTGAATGTACCATGAATAGTTGTATTGTTATATCAAGACTTACAGAATTCACTGGTCTACAAATTTTTGGAATCGGTCTGCTTCCGGGATAAAAGTGGCTAAATCTCATTTCTATTGATAAGATAAACTGAAAATCAACTGAAACTTGGTCTGGTTAGCTAATGCATTGAAGACATACAATGAATTCCACTTTTTCTGATACCTTTTCTCCATAGTTCTTGGAATTGTTCAATCTGTTCCTCACTTACTTCCACAGTTCAAAGGAAAGAAATCCAGAACGCAAATATTGTATCTTCAGCACTTGACATATTGAAGCCAAGAGCTCTGTCAGAGTTCAGAAGATGTTTATTACCAGCTGCTTTTAATTATCTGCCTTGCAGTTTCCAAACAGCTGACCAGTACTACTGACTGAAAAGCTTTGCTTGTGGATGCACTGTGCTTTCTGATATACTGACATTTTTGCCTAATTTTGCATAAATTTCATAATTTGGCACTATACTTTATCTTGGAAACTATTGCCAATCAGCACTTCTGACTTACAATTTCTTTATTAATGACCTAATACAAGAACATTTTTACTACTTTTGTTCCGGAAGCATTTTGCTTGTAGACCAGTGATATTGATGGATTACTAAACCAAACATTTTCATTATGTTTTGGTTGCTCCCTCATGCAAGTACTCTAAGAGCAACACCTGACCGATTTTGAAGGCTCAACTTGTTACCTGTTCAATAATACCAAATTTCCTTGCAAAACTTGGGTTCAAAATGTTTCAATTCGGGATGAGGTCCCAAGGCTAATATATAATATTCCGTTGTCCAATAAAATTATCTCCATGTTATAAATACGACATATTTATAAAATAGCTGCATCTTTTCATTTTATTTTCCTAAGGCAGATAAAAGTAGATGAAAGTAATAAAATAAAGTTTCTTGATAAATTTTGTTAATTGCACACCAACAAAATCAAATGGACTGGAGCTCTGTTGTGTCATCATGAGAAAACAGTCTCAGGTGCAATTCTCCTTTATTATTAAACAGTTTATACTAAAATGATAAAAATGAAAACATTTTTTATTAAATTTGCTGACAGGAAACTAGTTTTACCAAAATCTTATTTTTCTTCGACAGTAATTGTTGCAGCTCTCGAAATTGCTCTGAAGAAATCACTTTTTTCTTAGTGAGGACTAGAGCCCTGCGCGGGACTGATTTTTCCGTCCCGCCCCGTCCCGTCCCACAAAAGCCAGTCCCGCTCCCGTCCCGCCCCGCAGCTCTTATCTTTGCGGGACCCGCGTCCCGTCCCGCACTCTCCATTATCTGTCCCGTCCCGCCCCGCTCCCGCAGGCATATGTTTGCGGGACTCCCGTCCCGTCCCGCAGCCAAAGTCAGTCCCGCATCCAGTCCCGCATTTATGACTTATTCAAAAGCTAATTTTATCTTTAGTATAGGTCATTTAATTTGGCAAGAAAATTAATGCTGAGTAAATAATAACATAATATGAAAACATCACAGCATTAAATAATATATGAAAACATCAATTTAAATAAATGTGAAATTTGCAAAAAGTAAGTTACTGAAGTTACTGAAGAAAAAAAAAACAGGAAAAGGTCATTGATGGCCAATAGTTTTTAGTGTAATTCACTTAAACTGTAGAATTTGCAAGTATTTTGTCAAGTTGTATATAACTGAAATTTGTACTAACTTAAACATGTACCAGTTATATGATAAATAAAAATAAGTCATATATGTATAACATTATATTTATAACTGTTTTGGAAATGAATCCTGGTAATTCTAAAGTTTTCACTGATTCACATTGCCATCTCCATTTTAATGAACCTGACTTAAATTAACTAACCTAATGCCTGTGATATTGTCTAAATATATAAAATAGCACAATATTTTCATGACATAAACCTGATTCATTTTGAATGCTATGAAACTGCTATTCAAACACAGGCCATTGTCTTAATTGCTGTTTAAACAAAGACCATCCATGTCTATTGTGAGCAATGTTGCATTGTAATAGGGGTAGCTATTGTATGAACATCCAAAAGACACATAGCTTTTAGATAAAGTTAATGTTATTTATCAACTTTCAAAATTATTAGTCATATATATGCCTTATTTATTTATTGATATATATTGTATATGACTAACTATTCTTTTAACTGATTTAGTTAGCACATATATCTGTAGAAATATTAAATAGGTGTAGGTTTTTTTTGGGATTACCCTGCTAGCATAACTCAAGCCAACCAGCACTTAAGAATTAAATTGCAGTAAATCTGAGGATTCCCCAAACCATATTTAAAGGGGTATCAAACTTTTACCAAATTGCATTCATTGTTAAAACAATAGAGCAACTCTATACATTTTACCTGTTTAGAACTCCATCAAGTAATAAAATGATTATTTTATTCTTTATATATAAATTTCAGTTTTTGGCACAGCACCTGATTATGGAAGTCTGTTCTATTTTAAAATGGCTTATGTCAGATTTCCGGTAAAGCCTAATAGTAATAGTGGTAAGTCATATCTTTTTTAAAAAACAAGATTTTCAAAAATAATTTAATCATTTAAACAATCTTACTTTTCGCACAGTCCCGCAACTGTGTCCCGCCCCGCCCCGCTCCCGCAGACTGAACCAGTGCGGGATCCTGCTCCCGCCCCGCAATGACTATTTACAGTCCCGCCCCGTCCCGTCCCGCAGGAATTTTGTTTGCGGTATCCCGCGGGATCCCGCGGGATGCGGGATCCCACGTCCCGCGCGGGACGGGACATCCCGCGCAGGGCTCTAGTGAGGACCTATGATGTCATAGCTCAAGATTCCATTGCTTAGCATTTAAACATGTGGAAATTTGATACAAGCTATGATGCCATGTAAAAGAAATGTGTTCTAAGCTATTAAAATTTAGATTTAGAAATTACTTTAGCATTTGTAGAGATGATTTTAATATCCTGAATCAAAACATGACCCGATGGTGTGCTCAGACTTCTCCAATTACAAATATTTGAGGGTAAGAGGTGCCAGAAATAGGCAATTTTTGCTAAATAACCTCTGGTTGGTTTATAATTATTTAAAGATATGAAAATTTTGTATGAGCTTCTACAGCCAGTAACTAAAACCTATTTGTGAGCTGCTAAGGGCCTACTTTGCCCAAAAAAAGTATTAATAATTTTATATTAACAAATTTGATGAAAAAATTATTTGGAAATGTTTGCTTTTTCCCAATCTGATTTTGAATGTCCATTTTTAAATGCTCAGGAGAATATATATGCCCAAAGTTATGTCAAATCACACTCCACCTCCAGTAGCTCAGACTCTGAAGGGATTGCTTGATCATCCTGAAGAAGGGTTATGTGAACCACATAAATTGTTGCAAATTTGATGATTTAATTCTCCGCGATTTGATTACTTCTTGACAGAAACTTGTATTACCTTTCCCAGGGATAGATAAATTCAAATTTTCTATTTTGTATATTTGTATATTGGACCCAAATTATGGAAAACGTTACCAGATAGTATGAAAACTTTAATACATTAGTCCAATTTAAAAATGACATTAAGAAAGTCATGTTTGTATCAAACAATAGGAAATTCTGAATCTAATTATATTTTGTACCATTATTTAGTTTACTAACATTTCTTGTTTAATTTCACTGTACATACTGATTTATAGTTCTCTCTTGTGTGTGTCTGAAGCTATATGCCTATTGCGTAACTGTTTTCCAGGCTAACAAGCCCCTCGGGGTTTTACGCCTGTATATGATTGGAACCGCAAATACTGTAATTTTTATGGTGAAATACAAAAAAAAATTTTAAAAACCAGTATGGAAAACAGTTAAAACCATGTCAAATTTTAGGCACTGGTCTACACAGTGGCTGAGGCTGGCTCTGTGGGCAGTGTACTTGCACTAGAGTGTGGAATTTTGAATTATATCTGCATTACCTGACCCTTCCAACCAGAACATTTTAATTTCAAATTATTTTATTGCATCTCATTTTCCTTTTTTTTCATATTCTTCATAAAAATCCAATCATCATGAGAAATTACTTCTAAAGATATGTTTTTCTTACACCAAGAAACTATAATTTATCATCAGGAGTTGCATATTAGCCAATTTCATATCTCCAATGGGAATATATTGAACAATGACAATTTTGCAAAAAATCGCCGATTTCTGGAGCCTGTCACCTTCAAATTTGTGTATCTGGACCTGTCTGATTGAAATATTTTGGCTACATATTGTTTCAGCATCATATTTAATAACTTATGTAAATACTAAGATATGCTTACTTTCCAGTATTCAACAGTGCAGAGTGAATTTCTTTTACATGCAAATTACTCTCATGCCTGATTATTTGCCAAATGTTGACATGGCCATAACTCAAAATCTAGACGTTCTGAAGAAATTCTGATTTCAGATTTGGAATCAGCATGCTCGAATTAGGTTTTAGAGGTATTTTTAATCAGGTAGCAGACGGAAATTATTTTTTGTTGACCATGCAGTGTAATGTAAGAAAATGGAAGAATTCGTCTTGGGTAGATTCTCTGGGTGAAGCTTGCAGGCGCAGGTAATTTTAACAGTGTTGTATGCACTGATTTGTTTATGAAAGTGTTTTTACCTCATGTTTCCCATGTGATACCCTATTTTGTAAGAAAGAGTCATGCATTTTTTCATTATATGTCAAAGTCACAATTTTTGCTGTGGAAAAACTCATTTCTGTGCTTGCACAAGGGCAGTTTTACAGTATCTGCACTCAAAGTGTCTCATGGGGGGTTAAAATAAAAGTTTGTAAATGAGAATTTCCTTCATGCTATCATGAAATGAACATATTAAAGATTCGTAAATCAACAAGGACACATGTGATCTGTTGGATTATTACGAAATTGCCACTCCATAAAGTAGGCAAGGTTTGAATTTTTGAAAAATATGTTTATCATAAAAAAAATCCATGAGACTATTTTTCAATGGAAATCCAGCCATCTTGTTGCACAGAACCATCAAAACCAATACAAAAAACTTACATTTCGATGAAATATGGCAGAACATTTTTCCAAACAACTTTCATGATGAAAGTACAGAAATTAGACATTTCTTACTCTGAAAGTTTATGTTTTAAAGTGTGTAGTAAGGTTGTAGTCTCAATAGACGCATAATTGCCGTGATAAATGATGCTTAGGTATCCTACTAACCCAAAGTCGTGATGTGGTTCTGTATGATTTTAGCTCATAGTGTTTCCTTTCGGTGAAAGATAATGTTCTAGAGAGAAAAATCACAGAAAATGACCTAAAATCACAGGCTCAAAAAAAAAAAGCTTGAATTGCTCCAAAAACAAGATATTTACATATTATATTGTTAGTCATTCTTTTATTTGCGAAAAATTGCAGTTATATTGATATATTATATAAAATAATTGCCTTTTACTCTCAAGTCTGATTTTCTCGTAACACTTCAATCTGATGATCTAAAAACAAATATTGTAATGTTTAATATTTATAAATAGCCCCTTTTGGTATCCATGTTAAATTATTTAGTTAAGCCATGTTCTTTTCCTTAATGAATCTAGTGTTAAAAGACTTGAATCAAACACTGATTGGTTACATCACTAAAGTTGCCATGAATAAGGTGACCAGTATAATTGGATCAAATGTGAATTTTATAAAACTGACATACAACTTAAACGGGGAGAATATAAATCAATATAACTTCAGAAGACATTACCAAAAGACTGTGACAATACAAGAAAGATGTGCAGCTGAAGAAATAAAGGACTTGCATAACAATCATGTGGTACATTTGAGACTCAAGCCATATTTCAGCTATATACATTTTGAATATCTTTTTAAACAAATAATTTTCTTTGTAAACTAATTTTATATATGTAAAATGTATACCTCATAGTTTATTGAGTGTATGAATAAAGATATATATATACAAAGTGAAACTTCTGATGTACTGGAAAGGACATTTTGTGACATTGTGAATTTTAATTTCTAAGAAAATATATGTGCATGGCCTGGATATTTTTTCAACTAGCATTTGTCACATCAATGTAGAGGCACACAATCAAGCAAAGAAAACAAACATATCTTGTTTTTTCCTTCAGAATCCAGAGTGTTTTTTCCTTGTACTGGAGAGGACACATTTTTTTGAATTCATATTAAAGCCTCAAATTCCGAAAACTAAGTATAGATTCTGGAATGAATCTTCTTTATTTACCTTGAGACATGTCTCCAGCTACAAAATTGACACAAACTAGACAAACTCTTTAATACTGATTCATATATACAGTAATGAATGGTCCATCAAAGACAAACTTTTTGACACATGCCATTTTCTACTTTTTCGGACACAGCTCCTTTCGTATATAATTTATTCACACGAAACCTGTTGTATTATATGCCCGAGACATAGGTCGAGACAGGCATCATTAACGTGAATCACAACAGCCTGCATTTGCTTTTCTGTGTTGGCATAAAAATATGAGAAACTGCACATGAGACACAAAAAAATGCGAAAATTGTTTGTAAATCGCCTGCTGCTTCAAAACTAAGCATCGTAGCAAGGTAAAATTCGGTACACATATACTTCAATGTAGTATAAGACTGCTACCATGACAAATTTCTGTGTACCTGTCATACTTTTCTCATAGTAATTGCTTAAAGACGAAAAATTGGCCGAGTGCAAATACTGTAAAACTGCCCACAAGAGGTTTTGACACATCAGGGATCCAATTCAAAATCCATACACTGCATTATCTGTGTATTGTGCACAGATAATGCAGTGTAAACTAACAAATAACATAATTGATAACTAACTAATAAATAACATAATTGATATTTGATTTAGCATAATGCCAGTTATGAAGACATGAAATATCAATCACCACCTTAGATTTCAATTTAAATCTTTTTTTGTATGACTAGTTCAAACTGCCCTGATTATTATGCAAATTCTGTTTCATGCCATTTTATCATCAGCTATGATGTCATAGCTAAGGTGCTATATCAAATGTCATTGGCTCATAAGATGCATGAGATGGTTGGATCGAGCTGAGACGTCATAAGTTGTGCCAACCTGTTTATGCTTCAATGCTGGGCAATGGAGATTTGAGCTATGACATATATGTCCATATCAAGAAAAAAGTGTTTTCGACAGCAATTGTGATACATTTGAATTAAATAACATATAGTTAGAGAGATAAAAACAATCTAAATACTTACATAGGCAAGATTGCCTTTAAAAAGATATTTGATAGTATAAATGGTTCTTAAATCTTTTGACCGTAGGGTTTTTGAACACGTAACTTTACACAATAACTTACCATTCCAATATGCATCACTGTTAACTTTCTCCTCTACAGTAATTGATTTGGTAGCATATCCTCCATTTGCAGTTAAACATGTAAGGTTGAAATCGCCCGATTTGACAAAAACGACTTCAGCTTTTGCCATGACATAATATCTCTTTTTACCTGCCTCAGCAGTGGTCTCAATGTAGAAAATATCTGGCTCCCTGGGCTGGTAAAAATTATTGCCATCAAACCACACCTTCCCTCTTGAGATCATGTCCACAACAGTGCAGGTAAATCTTGTTATTTCATTAGCATAAACACGATGTAAACCATTGGTGTGAATGAAAACTGTTTGCCGGCCATCTGAAAATCCAAGATGGAAGATCTAAAAGTAATTATGAAAACCAGTAAA
Organism: Platynereis dumerilii; assembly: GCA_026936325.1. Classification (NCBI taxonomy): domain Eukaryota; kingdom Metazoa; phylum Annelida; class Polychaeta; order Phyllodocida; family Nereididae; genus Platynereis; species Platynereis dumerilii. Next base: position 67,199,116 of record JAPTHN010000004.1, on the reverse strand, counting down.
ATATTCAGGGGCAGACTGCTGGCCTCTATAATGGGAGAGTCCATCCACAAGGGGTATGCAAGATGTGAAAAATAAAAATTCTAGGTAAATAAGCCAAAGCTTTGTCATGCACCAGGTTATTTATATGATGTTGTGAATCAACCATTACATGATCATGACAGGAACCTCTCACTTGGATAGTCATTTAAAATATTGTAAATATATGCTATATATTTTGTTTTTCACAATTGGAATAATGCCAATGTTAGGGACTCAGGGGCCCACTGACTTATTTTGCACTGGGAATCTGTCAGAATATCTGTGAAGTTACTAAGCTAGGTAAATTTTAACTTACTTGACGGAATTTCCGCTTTTTTCTCCACTGTTATTGCTTTGGTAGCAGAGCGTCCACTTTCAGTGCTGCAAATCAGAATAGAAACTCCTTCTTCCCGAAAGGTACCTCTAACTGCTGCGGTGGCGATGTAATTTTTTTTGCCTACGTCCGAAGTGGTTTCCGCGTAGAAGACAGTTGCCTCTTCATGCCGGTAAAAGTGGTCTCCAACAATCAATATGTTCTCCTTCAAGAGCAAGTTTTTAACACTGCATCCGATCTTCACCATTTTTTCTGCAGGAAAACTAGACAATCCATTTGTGATGATTGTAATTTGTTGTTCATCTGAAAATTTTATATAGAGGTAATTTGTTGAAAATTTTATATAAACAGCCTGGGAAATTACCATCACATGGTGACAATTGCAATTGCCTGTAAGTCCTGGCCCTGACAGGATGATTGAGTCTGTGGAGTTGATCACTTGGGTATCAAAAGGAAGTCTGTTTTCTGTACACCCATCCTCGTCACACAGCAGCATGACAGTAGAGGGACATATTCTATCCCATTTCGCGGGGTACCACAAAGTCATCTGCAACTGATGACAGTTGCCTAGTTTCTCTGGAGCCTTCGGGTTCTTTTCCTCATAGACTTGCGGGATTTTTAAAAAAAGGCTTTAATAAGAGAGGTACGAGCATTTTGGGGTAAAAGTCGGGAACCAATCTTTTTATCATATTTCAGGTATGCTGAATCCAAAAAAAAACGGTTCCCAAGCGATATTCCGGGTCCTTCACCTCCTAATTTGCATAACAAAATGGCCGCCAAATTAGCAATTTTTGATCTTTTCAAAACCATAACCTTCAATATCTCACGGTTTAAGAAAGCCAAAAAGGCAAACTAAGTGGCTCAATCCATGTTATGAAGACCAGGGAATAACACACACAATTTTTTAAGTCAATTTTATAAGTTTGATGGTCATTATTATGCTAATTAGTAGCCGCCATTATACAAGAATGTCTTTTCCTCAATAACTTCCTTACTAATCAAGCAAATTAAACAAATTAAAGTTCTATACCATTGTTGTGAGGGTCAAGGAAGATGATGAAACCATCTATTAATTCATAACACTCATCCAATATTAATCATGCAAGAATAATGGTCATTAGCATGCTAATTATTGACGAAATATTACAGAAATTAAAAATCTTCTTAATATCTTCTTTGTTTATCCAGCAAACTTTACAAATTAAAGTTTTATACCAACGTTTTTCAGAGTCAATGAAGATAATGAACACTCATGAATCAAATATTACTTATGGAAAAAATAATTGTCATTAGTATTCTAATTAGCGATGACATATTTAAGAAAAGAACAGTTTTCATTATAACGAAGCTGCTAATCCTGCGAACTTCACAAAATAAAGTTATATACCGGTACCCAATATTTTAAGGGTCAATGATAAAGTCATTACACTCATCTGATAATAATTATGCAAGACCTGTAGTCAGTAGTATATAAGCAGTGTCATATGGCCGAAACAAAAAAGATTAATCTTATATCTCTCCTTAAATTATGCTGCAATACTTCAAGGGTCAATGTAAATCATGAACTCATTTATAACATAATAATATCAGTGACATCTGACCTAAATTTGTTTGTTAAGTTTGCAGGATCAGCAGGGAAGATCAGGGTTGTAGCTGGAATTCTGTTTTGGGGGAGGCAAATTAAGCAGGAGCTCCCAGAATTCAACAGTGTCTTATGATGGCCCGAGATGCCTTCTAAGCAATCTGAAGCAATAATTCCCCCCCATAAAAGACAAGGAATCACAGTGAATCACTGTATATTTTCATTTTATGTAGAGTCAAATTGAGTGAAATTTGCACACCATACACATATGAAATGGAAATCATCCAAATCATTACCATGATGACTTCTAGATATGACTATATAGTGGGGTCTGAACCATCAACTCTAGCTCTTGCCTCCTTCATTCACATTCTCCATTCTTTCCAGTGACCCCTAATTCCATATTCTCCCTTTCCGCCGCCTTCCTTGCTCTCCCCTCTTGTCTGATAGCGCCTGTCTCCTACCTGACTGCCTCCTCCTAGTTCTTGCCTCCACAACAGCTCTTCTTTTCTCTCTCTGACCTATATCTTTTTCCATGCAGCTCCCTCCCAAACTATTGCCAAATTCCAACAGCCCTTGTCTTATAAAATTGTTTCGTACCTCTCTGCTTATCTTTCTTTCCCCCACCATATCTTCATTCTCCTCTGCCTCCTGCTTAACTCCTGCCTCCCTATTCAATAGCTCATCTGTTCCTCCTTCGCTGTCTATTAACCTACTTCTTAAGCTCCTTGCTGATTTTGGTTTCCTCCTCCCTGTATTTCCTCCTACCCGTCGGCTCTCCCCTCTTTTGTCTGCTTCCCCTAGCTCTTGCGTCCTCCTCTGGAGTGGTTCTTCCATCACTCTCTTCCTACTCCTAGTTTATATAATTGCCTCCTCCTTCGCTGCTTGCTCCCACTTTCTCCAGGATCCTTTCTCTCCCTTGTCGCTCAGTTGTCTCTGTTAATTGGTCCCTTTAGAATATCTCCAATTTTTCCAGACCATCCCTAACTTTCTCTCTCACTATCAATGTTCCATGCACACATCATTTTGCCTCTTTTTAATTAAAAGAATGATTACTCTATCTGCTCTTCGTGTTGGCGTTACTGGTCGTAAGGGGAAAGTAGCAGTTTTATTATAGTAGGAGTGACAGGATTGCCACAGAATATTTTTTTGCGTATTGGGAGTGGCAAGATGACTTCATTTCTGAGTTGAGGGATCTTCCAATAATGCATATGATGCCATCTTGACACACCCAGTCAAGATGACATGGTGCAACCTTTGCTGTATTCCAAGGCAAGGCATGTGTCACCATGCATTGAGTCCCTGAAAATTCAGAAGAAACACCTTTATCTGCAAACATGGCATCATTAATAAGCATGCAGATAAATATCATTATTCTCGCTTTATTAATATATTTTGTATGACTTTATGAATGAGTTCATTGACCCTGGTTAGGAAGTTTTATTTGCAAAATGCGCTGGATGAGTAAGAAGACACTATAAAGAAAACATATTTTGTCTGTAATAAGGCATTGCTAATTAGTATATACTAATGATGATTATTCTTGCATAATGGATGCATATTTGATGAATGCCATGACTTTATTAATAAATTCATCATCCTTTGACTATTTAAGCTTTAGTACTGAACTTATATTTGTGAATTATTCTGGATGAGCAGAGAGGATATGAAAAAACTTTTTTTTTCTGTAATATTTCATCGCTAATTAGCATACTAATTACTATTATTTTTCCATAATTAATATTTGATGAGTGTTATCACTTTATGAATTAGTTAATCATCTTCATTGACCCACGATAAGTCGGTATAATAGAACATTAGTTGGTAAAGTTTGCTGGATTAGCATGGAAGATACAAAAAAGACATCACTAACTACTAAACTAGCATACTAATGACTATTATTTTTGAAAACTGATATTTAATGAATGTTATGACTTTATAAATAAGTTCATTATCTTCATTGACTCTTAAAACTTTGGTATAGAACTTTAATTTGTAATTTTTGCTGGATTGGCAGAGATAATGTAATGTAATGTTTCATTGCCGATTAGCACACTGATGACCATTATTCTTGCATAATTAATATTGGATGAGTGTTATGACTTAATAGATGGCTTCATCATCTTCCTTGACCCTTAAAACGTTGGTATAGAACTTTAATTTGTTTAATTTGCTTGATTAGTAAGGAAGTTATTGAAGAAAAGGCATTCTCGTATAATGGCGGCTACTAATTAGCATATTAATGACCATCAAACTTATATAATTGATTTAAAAATGGTTTGTGTTTTTCCCTGGTCTTCATAACATGGATTGAGCCGCTTAGTTTGCCTTTTTTGTTTTCCTAAACCGTAAGATATTGAAGGTTATGGTTTTGAAACGATCAAAAATTGCTAATTTGGCGGCCAATTTGTTATGCAAATTAGGAGGTGAAGGACCCGGAATATCGCTTGGGAACCGGTTTTTTGGATTCAGCATACCTGAAATATGCTGAAAAGATCAATTCCCGACTTTTACCCCAAAATGCTCGTACCATTCACATATTTCAGAAATCCTGCAAGTCTATCATTATTTCATGGATATACCTGCCAAAATTCGTAGAGGTAGTTGATACTGTGATACAACTCCAACCAAGTTTGGATGTGATAGTACCAGCAGTATTTTTTTAATAGCCTGTCAAAGATGATTTTGAGCACTGCTTAAGTCTTGGCTGGGCCATGACACTTTGATATGGTCATGGGAAAGAGATGACAGTGCTGGGATGTGTGTCACCTGGGACTGTAGAAAATGGTTGTCATGAGGAGATGGTAATTTTGTTGAATGATAAAGGTAATTTGTTGTTCATCTGAAAATTTTACATAAAGTTAATTTGTTGTTCATCTGAAAATTGTATATAAAGTTAAATTGTTGTTAATCTGAAAATTTTACATAAAGTTAATTTGTTGTTCATCTGAAAATTTTATATTAAGGTAATTTGTTGTTCATCAAGGGCCTTCTTGCATTGGGCCCCTAACCTATTAGTTTGATCCTATATATCATGCAGTCTCAAACTTGGTCCCAAATATTGACTTTTTGGGCTTTTTTCTTGATTTTTTAATTTTTGGCTCTCTGTATGGGCCCCCCTGAGTGGATGGGCCCGTGGCAACTGCCACTCTGTCACATAGGCCAGTCCGCTCCTGGTTGTCAAAACTAATTGACAGACTGGCAAAAAAGGTATGCAATTTTGTTTGATGTAAATTAATTTCAATCTGACAATCTGAGAATGGGTATCTCTTTAAAATACTTACCCATCTTGTTTTTTTGGCAATCAAATATATCAATTGCTTTAGTTGTAGATTCCCCACTTGTTGCTCTGCATGTGCCATTGACCTTGCCCCCTCTATGAAAAGTCACTGACGCTACAGCTGTTGCAAAATATCGCCTTTCGCCCCTGCTTGAAGTGACTTCATCAAAGAAGAGATCTTGTGATAGCAGTGAGTAATCATGACTTTCAACAAACCACACATTCTCTTTGATGCACAAATTTTTGACTAGGCACACCACCGTCACCATTTTGTTGGCCGCAAGACAAGGTGATTTGTTTTCTGCTGTGCTGATAGTTGGCCGATCGTCTGAAAATTAAAGATATGCATGCAGATTATGTTGTGTAACTGTTTTAAATATTTCACTTATATTGTCACATGGCCAATATTAGACCCATGTAATAGATGAGGATTAGTGCCTACTCAAGCAAAAAAAAAAGGAAACAAGTTCTGAAACCTGATTGTAGATACTCACGTGAAGGTAATAGCATAAGGTCTTTCGGAATTCGTTTGTCATCATAATTCACAACGCAAGAGAAGTGCTTCTCTTTCCCACACAGTGGAGTGGCTGTAGCAAACATCAGTTTCGTACTGTTGGCTGTTTCTCTAATCGTCCTTCCATTGTGATTAACACGGATAGAGGGGTATGTTTCCACCTGAAACATGGTAAGGGAAAGTTAAGGAACAATTCATTAACATAAAAAGAAAATGCATATGCATACAATTTAATATAAGTTGTTAACTTAGAATATGCAAATGTTTTTGAATTTGAACTTGAAAATGTTTTGAATCATAACGCTGTCAGGCATCACTACAAGACTTGTGAAATATTATATCATTATTAAATGTATGTGTCAATAAAATATGTTATGAACTGTCAAGAAGAAATTGCAATTGATCTTACATGAATAATTCTCCAATTCAGTGTGAAGTTCGATGGGAATTCTGTCGAGTTACTGAGAGTGACAATTTGATGTTTATAATGGTTAAAGGCAAGAATATCATAGACCCTGTTCCCTTGATCGGCTAGCAAGTCATTAAATTTGTGTTTGGGGTTCATCTTCGTGAAAAGTCTTTTTCATTGTCTCTCACATAATTTCTTCAGACCTGTCATCATATGACCCTGGTCATAAGCATCGCAGCCACATATTATATGCAGAGCCCTTTTTGGTACCTTCTCGACATCATGACTCAGGTATTCGGGTAAGTTTGGGTGCCATACCAACGCGAAATATTTCCAGAACCGATCTTATGAATCTTGTGACTCAGACAGGTTTATTTTGCCATAGGGTATGCAAAATGTATCAAAGAATTATTATGACAAATATATGGCACCACTCCAAGACGAGAAAACTACACCTGTTGAGAGGCCATCATCACTCTAAAAAATGTGGGGACAAAATTGTTTTTTTAGATTCAAAATGGTTTTTTGAAAAAGCAAATTTCAATGCAAAACCAACATGGATTTTTAAAAAAATCCATGTTGGTTTTTTGCATTGAAATTTGGTTTTTCAAAAAACCATTTTGAATCTAAAAAACCAATTTTGTCTGAAATTGTTTAGAGTGATGGATAGTTGTTTACCTTGCCATTGTAAGAACATTCAAGGGTAGTGTCAGTTGATGTCTGATGAACAACCGTGAAGTCTACGGAATCTGAGGCCAGGCTGATTGGAAAGATAGTCAGGAACACAGTCAAAACTGAAACATAATAAAAACAAGTCATTTAGCTTCATACTCTAAATAATTTCAGACAAAATTGGTTTTTTAGATTCAAAATGGTATTTTGAAAAACCAAATTTCAATGCATTTTGAATCTAATGTCTCAAATTATTCTAATTATCGACCAATTTCTGTAATAGCTCATATAGCTAAAATGTTTGAAAAAGAGGTTCAATATCAATTGATGTCATACCTTATAGATCATGACTTTATATCACTCGATCAATATGCTTATAGAAAATATCATTCAACTTCTACATGTCTACACACCACCATTGATGAGTGGCTGCAAAGTATTGATGAAAGTTTAAAGTAGGTGTTGCGTTTTAGGATATTTCTAAATGTTTTGACACCATAAATCATAGTCTATTGTTAGGAAAACTTAAAAAATATGGTGTTAACAATAGTGAACCTGATTGGTTTAAATCGTATCTTAGTGACAGATGTCAAAGTGTCATTTACAAAAATAAAAAATACTCTCTGGCAGTGTGTTCCAAATTATTGATGCCCTATAGATTAAAGATATCTTATACATTTGTGATTGACACTCTGGAATAACAACATTTAAAGTATTAGCAAGACGGGTATTAATATTATGGGCATCACATGCCATTATCACAGAATTGACTAGATGTTGAGGTGCATTACCATGGATACAATTGTACATGTGTACACTTAGAAAATAATTTATACGCTGTTGCATGTTTTGCCATTTAAGCTGTTTTACAATTTCAATTCCTCTGACGTTGACTATATCAAAACAACCTGTAATAATTCTAGCTGCTCTATTCTGCAGTCTTTGTATACTATTATCATTTGAATTACTATAACCCCAAATTGTACAGGCATAATCAAAAATAGGTACAACATATGTTTTATATACTAATTCAAGAATATTTCTTGGTACAATATGTCTTAGACGACCTAGCCAAGAGAGCTTTTTTGAAATACTTTTGACAACTTCATCAATGTGTTTATTAAATTTAAGATTAATATCGACATGTACTCCAAGATATTTTGAAACAGAGACATTATGAACAGATTCACCTGAGAGTTCCAGACACAATTCATCCTGATCTACACTAGTTACATTAGAACCTATTAACATACCAACAGTTTTTTTAACATTAAGCACTAGACAATTTCTAGAATACCATTCAGCAGCATCCTCTAAACACTTATTTAAATTTCATTAATATTATCACCATCACAATATAAGATTGTGTCATCAGCATACATAGATACTCTACCATTTTTAATAGAAGTTGAAAAGTCGTTAACAAATGATGTAAACAAGAGTGGACCTAAATTTGATCCTTGGGGCACTCCTATTGAGCAACCCAAAGGATTTGACAATTTATTTTTGTAAATAACACTTTGACATCTGTCACTAAGAAAATATGCTGTGTGGCTTCGTCATTTTTGAACTAGGCCTTATTTAAAAGATTGAATGTTTTGAAACTGGAGGATATACTCTACCTTCAAGAATTGAAATTTTACCATAAACTGATAAATCGAGAAGCGCCTAAATATTTCTTACAATTGAACTTTCCAAGGCAGTCAGACATTCATCCCTACTCTACCAGAGACCGACACTACAAAGTCCATGAAGAATTTTTTCATCTGAGCAGCTATTTGCCCCGATATTGAAAAAATAGTGACGCGGTCTAAACTTTTGTCTGATACTGTGCATAATCATGTAATGGGGTATAAATAAGACCAAATTGTTGTACGGTGGTATTTTGTGATGTACTCCCACTCGTGAAGATATCCTGAGTCCTCTGTACCCACGAGTACGTCGGGATATCTTCAACTCATGGAGTACATCTCAAAATACCACCATACCCATTTAGTCTTATTATAATACTGTGTGATCAATCATAAGGCTTCCATGGAATGCTGTTTCTCAGGCATTAAATGCGCTCTGCAGAAAGATGGGAGACCATGCAGACCAATTTCCTAGGGTGGGGTTCTTTATAATGGAATTTGTGACAGCAGACACTTTTAAGTCACTCACTCTCAAAAAATAGACATTTCAGAACTACTATATCTGTTCAACTAAATATATTATAGTAATTTACTCACAATTTTTGTTCTATGATTTTGATGGTAAAAATATAACTTGGCGCATATTTGATAGATTTGGGTTAAGTCCTTGATATCCTACTCTTAAGACTCTATCTCTTCAACTTTGATGTCACCTCTACTCCTCCACCCCTGCTCTTGCCACACCCACAGCATTTTGCATGAACCTTCGTACTGACATTGCCTTTGAGTGTGGCTCATAAAATCTCCACAAGTCCTCCCTTATTTCTTCAAAATCTACTTTTTCTGCAGCCACTTTCACGAAATTCGTTCATGCACCTCTGCAACGCCATTAACTTCACACTTTCTTTACTTGCACACACGCCCCCTGCTCTTCTGAGTGACCCAGTGTGTTTCGGAGGGAGGCATAGCCACTAAAGCAACAGCCCCACCTCTCCTGGCTTGTCATCAAACATTTTCGCGGGCTCTGGCCCATGCACTGTATATATTAAACACATTGCCAGCATACGGGATTTATCTCAAGTTATACTGAATGCCTAATCTTCTCTTTCACCCTCTGTCTTCCTGGCCATACTAAGGCACAACTCTCCCTTTTCACCTCACTCCAAGTCTTCGAAATATCCTAATTGATATGAATTAAATATTACTCTTTTTGCGCAGCAGACAATGCTCTACTACCATCAGGTGCACAAAAATGCCACGCCCCCTTTTAGGACAACACTAAAAAGTGCCCTGGGACAGTGGCACTATTAAACTAAACACATATATTGTATGCATCTTCTTTCAAAATATAGTAGAGCCTTTTTCAAAGCAAACACGATTCCCTGCAGTTGTCTCACTCCTTCTTATGCATTACCCCTTCCAATCTATGGGTTTTGTAAACACTTTTAATCAATGGCAAATATTACTCAGCATACTATCAGTGAAAATGCCCATATGTCTATTATTGCAACCTCATAGTCTGTCTCAGCCCAATCTATCTATCTATCTATTACAGGCCTATACCCATACATCTGTCTATGTTATTATGGTCTACTTTGTACCCTCTAATCAACGGGCAACTTACTAGTACATGTTTAAAACCACATCCTGACTTCTCTGCCAGATATAAATTTTGTGAAAACACACTATTTGGACAATATTTTGGGAAACAACATGTTACATGGGAGCCATCTATACATAGGCAGATACGGGGAGGGGCACATGTGGGTGTGTTCTAGAGACTCCAATGTTTTAATTATATTATCAGTAGCAGATCCAGGGGGGTTTAGGGGGTTCAACTCCCCCCCCCCTCTTTGGCTCAAGACAAAAAGCCACATAGACAACTAATACTCACAACGACACACAATTATCACCATCAATATAAAAATAGACACAGTTGGTTCAACTACATAGACAGGCTGGGAGACAAATACTGGATCAACATCTATGCTGCCTTAAATCTCCCTCACAGTAAATTATAATGGAAGGTCAAGATCAAGTCTGCAATATATCATCAAGTGGCAAGCGACATCATCTACCAGGCGGCCAGTAAGAGTACCCTGAAATGGCTGATCGGTCCAAGCAATCGAGAACTACGGACACATCCTCTGTGGCAAAACTGCGAAGGAAAGCAACACAGAAGCGAAGCTGCTGCGGTACGGGCCAAGATGAGTGGTAGATTTCGGACCAGGGAAATGTAGGAAATATACAACAGAGATAAGAAGTTTGACTCTACGTGCTCCCTCTGCAAGATGGAAAAGGAAGACATTAAGCATATCCTGGTGAAATGCGTTTCAATAGAAAAATTTAGACAGGACAGTGTCATCACCCTTAAAGGGATCTACTCAGAAGATGGATTACGTGTCCACAAAGATGAGAATGAATTGTGCTCAGCAATACTCAATGGATGGGGATATATCATTACGTATGATGAGAATGCCTGTAGTGCTAGTAGCGCCAGTAGAATTAGAAGTAGTATTGTGACTTTGTCTGCTGATGCAGCTAAGAATGCAAATTTATTGTGTAGCCAGCTCTGCTACAAATTAGCTGTAGAAAGAGACTTGACTTTTAATGTACTCTGAATGCACATTCAGGGGTCCGCCTGCAGGGAGGCGGGATATCACTCGCAGAAGAAGAAGAAGAAGAAGAAGAAAAAGACCATCTTGGATTTCTCGACATGTTCCCAATCGATACCCACAGGCCAATACTTATACAAATTTTATAACTCGAAGCGAAATATTAAGGTCACAATGGGCAGTTCAAGAATGAAGAGAGATGGCCACCAAAATGGCCACCACAAAATGGCCGCCATCTTGGATTTCACAACATGTTCCCGATCCATACCCACAGGCCCACACCTATTCCAAATTTCATTACTGTAAGTGAAATATTAAGGTCACAATGGGCAGTTCAAGAATGAAGAAAGATGGCTGCTAAAATGGCCGCCGCAAAATGGCAGCCATCTTGGATTTCTCGATTGGATTCCGATCCATACCCATGGGCCCATACCTGTACCAAATTTCATAACTCTAAGTGGAAAATTAAAGTCACAAATGGACACTTACACAAACCTTAACCGGGACAACGATGCGGACGACGACGATCGAGTGACGACAATAGCTCTTCGTTTTCAAAGAAAACAGACGAGCTAAAAAATACAGCTGTTTCGATGGTTGGGAACTTGGGATCCAGTAAGAGAATTGCCCTAAGTTCATGGTATACATACGAGTAACAGTTTACCTCTTGGAATTAAGAAAGTGAGAGCGAGTTTGCGAAGAATTTCCCGGCTGGGTAAATAGCACTTTGCAGTCCAGTTGTGGCACCTGAACTTGATGCAATGGATAATATTTCACCTTGTTATGTCATGAATATGTCTTCTGTGGCTTTTCTACCAGTCCACTTAATTTGACTGATTTAGTTTTTTTTGACAATTTGATATTAATCTGTAAATCTGGACTGTAAATTCCATACTGTCCCATTACTTATCAATATTAGCTCATCGATATTTTAAGCAATATGACTACTCATAAAAGTTTGTGGTTTCTGCTCTTCATATTTCTTTGTAGCTTAACATAACAGAGAGGCTTTACTGAACATTTCTATATGACGTATAGGCCTACATGTAGATGTGTTATCTTATTACATTCTTGTCATGACAGCCAAAACAATCACGGGACCTGAAAATGTGTAGCAAAACCTCTCTAATTTCTGATGAAACGACAACAAAATATCTTTTGGATTACGCAGCCTGAACAGCATTCAGGTTGCTCCAAATTCATCTCAGAACACGTAAAATCCATTGGCTTCTGGAGGCCTTCAGGGCCCCCCCCCCAGACCCCCTGCCATATATGCTCAGCCCTTTGGGCTTCGCATCCTGTGATAGTCCCATCACTATGATAGTCCCATCACATAGTCCCATCACATCCCAAATTCCCTGATCCGCCCCTGATTATATAATACAGTTATCACATCCTGAATCTTAATTGATGTATATATATAGTCTGCTATAGATACGGAAAGTTAATCTTTCCAGGCATACCTTTCCGCGCTTGAGAAATGACTTCAAATCAAGTAGTCTGCCAGTAAATTTATAACCAAAACAAGCCAAAAGACTTGATACCAGAAATACATAACATACAAGGGTGGAAACGATACCAACTGAGAAAGTGGCCACAACATTCAGAGAGGGTAGTGGGCTAATTTTTATTGGAGAAACGGAACATTTTCGGATTAGAGGGGGGCCAACTTATATACCAGTAACTTGAAATGTGCAAAACCACTTTTTGCAGGACTAAATCCTTGAAATCAGCAGAATTTCCTACTACAGGCCACAGTGTACAACCTTTTTTCAAATAAAACACAAACAAAAGTCTGCGGGCCCACGGACTAAAATATGTGCTCACGGAAAGCACAAAATAGGAAAATAATCAGCAATATTGATTTGCTTATAACTTTTGACTGAACAACATCTCAGCTTTTCGGGGGAGGGTATGTCTAGTGGTAGCGTACTGGACTGCCAATCGCTGGGTCCAGGGTTCGCCTCATTGCCGTGTCCTCCTCCTGTCCTAGTTAGCCTACGAAGTGCATAAATACATGACGTAAAGCCCCAATCATCCATCCATCCATCTCAGCTTGTCAACAAAACTTTTCTTGAAGCTTGAAGTCTCCTTAATTCACCTATCCTCTTGGTTTTTTTTTTCAGTACTAAAGGCCCGCGGGACTTAGTTTAGCTGCAGATGTTCCCTGACTAAGAGCCAGAAAAAACCCATGAGACTGGCTTATCATGCACAATATATGATCCAACAACTCACATGTCACTCCACCAGCTCCACTTATACTGTGTTCCCAACACTGACATAAATCCATCGTAAGCTAGCCGGAGTCCTGTCTGTAGTGTGGTCACACAGAGCAAAGCAGAGAGCGTATTGTTCCTGTTGCTCACTCAATCAGACTGGAGAGGGCAGAAGCAACTTGCTCACAAGGGGGGGTGCAAGGCTGGGTGCACACCACCCTTGCCATTTAACAGTAAATTCCTACACTGTCCTACTTTCTGATTGGCCAGCACAGGCCAATGTCTTTTGAAATAGCCAGGCCATGTGGAATCTGTTTACAAAACAACAAAAGTTAAACACGGCGTTTTCTGAAGTTATATAAGTCTTATTCTTATTTCCTGGGTTGTATTTAGTGTTTCCAATGAGACCGAGAATTCTCGAGAAGTCTCGAGATCAGCAATGACTCAGCATTTTTTCGCTCAAACGAGAATTCTCGAGAATTTTGTTACCATTGACAATATTGATTTTGTGGCTTGTTGGATGGGAATAATCTTATGAAATGTTCCGATAACATGCACATTACTTTAAAAAGCTGTCCCATTAACCTTTTTTGATGAAAATATTGAGGATAAAGCAGATTTAGAATGAATATTGAAGATGTTGGCATCAGTATCTGAAAATAACGCATACGAACCCAAACTACTAAACAAAGGGGTTGTTATGCATATCCAGGATAAAAAACACAAACACAGACAATCAGTCCATAACAAAACTCTGAAAAATATTTAAATAAAACATCTTTTTTCGAAGATTTAAACAAAAAGCTCCTATAGGGGGCAGGCTGGCATTGACACTAAATTGTTTTAAATTTCTTCATCTTTAATTGCAGCTTGGTCAAATTTCACTTTTTTCCATCTCATTAAGCAAGTAAAATGGTAAATTTTCCTGACTAATCATAACATATTGTATAAAGAACCGAAACATAATTGAGATTAAAGATCGCATGATCTTGAAATTTTGTGATTTTCGACACTAGCCATTACGATTTAACTTGCCACAAACATATCGCACTTAGAGATATGTAAATTTAGACGAAGATACTTGGTGGCAACTGCTAAGTGTGTGCAAAACTTCACCTTGATATCTTGAGAAAAAGTACCATTTTTGAGCCATTTTGCAATGCTGCGTTTTTAATGATGATCAGTGTATATCAGATAGATTGAAATTGAACTTGTACAAATATTTCAAAATTGTATAATATCTGGACGTTTTGCTGTGATTTATAGAAACAAAACACACAGATTGGCATTAAAACTACAAAAGACGTCATAATAGCCATTTAAAATGCAACATTGCAAAATGGCTAAAAAAGGTACTTTCTCTCAAAACATTACAACGAAATTTTGCACACACTTAGTCGTTGTCATCAGGTATAGTCACAAAAAATTTACAGATTTTTGAGAGCAAAACTTTTGTGTCAATTTAAATAACCGTGGCTATTGTTGAAAATGCAAGTCACAAAATTTCAAATTCCTGTGATGATTAATTTCAATAACTTTGCTGTTCTTTCCACAATATTTTTTTAATTAGTCAGGATAGTTCACCATTTTCCTTGCTTGATGAGATGAGTCCGTGAACTGATGTTTAAACAGAGCTCACTAAAATGAGTCATGTCACTTGTGTGTAGTGAGAAGTCAACCCTTTTTCACAATTTTTTCCAAAAATGCATTAAGGTCATACATGAGGTCTGTGCCAAATTTGATTACTATTGATTCACCAGAACTTCAAAATTTTTGATTAGTGTGTCAATGTTCCTTTTGTAGGACAGTGTCCTAGATTTCTTGAGAAATTCTCGAGTCTCGTGCACTAGACCATGACCATTCTCGAGAGTGCACGATCGAGACTCAATGGAAACACTAGTTGTATTAAACTTGGTAAGTGCAAAACAAGTAAGTAGCAAGTCTAATCTATGTGGGTCAACCCATTTATTAGGCCCCATTTAAGCATGTAACTCCCGGAACTCCTTGACGTCCTGCAACTCCCGCTATGTCCCGCTAACTCCTGCTAACTGCCGCTAACTCCCGTAACTCCCGCTATGTCCCGCTAACTCCTGCTATCTCCCATAACTCCTACCAACTCCCGTAACTCCCATTTAACTCCTGTCAACTCCCATAACTCCCAGTAACTCCCACTGAATCCCACAACTCCTGCTAACTCCCGTAACTCCTGGTAACTCCCACAACTCCCGTAACTCCCTGAAGTCCCAAATGGAGGCTCCGTTTGGGAGTTACATGCTTAAATGGGGCATTTTATTACCCTTGTTCCATTTTGACAGTTCTAGACCACATGGAATATGCAAATGGGGTAAAAGTAGGAGATAGAATGACACTGGGAAGGGGGGGAGTGAGAGAAGGGGGGGAGTGATCAGCTGCCACCTAGAAAAGAGGGCTGATGAAGGCTACAGTGCAGGATGTTGGCAGTCAGAATGCCTTGTTGTCTAAATTGCCAATCTCCAAATAGTAACAAAAGAGAGATTTAGAGATTGGCAAGGTGCCCAGTTTTGCAATTATTAATTTCTATCTTTTAGACATTGGCAAAAATCCAAAACCTTGCATATTCCCAAAATATTGCCCATTAATCTTTTTTGAAACAATGAATGCAGCTGCTGGACACAAGATCGCTGTACTGGTAATTTTTTTTCTTCAGCAAACGCAGTTCGAAGAAGGTATTGTTATCAGTTTGGTCTAAGATTGCCTGTCCGGGCGGGCGTTCCAGGCGGTCCGGCGTCCGGTCTATCCGGCGTCCGGGCGGATAGATAGTTTCCGGGCTAGGACTGATCCCCTATTGCATGTACTTGGATGAAATTTGGCACACATGTTGCCTGTATAGTCTAGTTGTGCCTTTTGATGGTCTGATTGATAGATATTTTGTACTTTTTGAAATATTAAGAAAAATTTTTTTTTTTTTTCCTTTCCGGGCTAGAACTCAGCCACTTTCACACATATATATGGATGACTTTTTTTACATATTTAGCCTATATGTGACCTGCTCCACCAAAATGAGTTCAAAGTAGGCATTATATATTTCTCAGAAATGAGCAAAACGTGTTAAAAGGTCACATTTTGATGTTTTTCAGCTGTTGGTACCACGTTTTAGCAAAAGTAATTTTCTTTGAATATTTATGACCATTTAACCAAAAAATTGATTTTAAATTATCTAAATTGTGTGTCCCTGTTGATTTTTTTAGTTCTTTCATTGTAACGGCGGGAATTTCAAATGCCATTTTCTCAAAGTTTGATGTTTCGTATCATCGATGTTTGAGGTGCCATATCTTTGGATTGGATGGAGATACCAAAACATACTAAACATCATTTTAAAGCTTAATTCAAGTAGAATAAAGTTATTTTCATACCTAGATATGATAGGAGGCCGACTTTGAACCCATTTTGGTGGAGCAGGTCACATATGGTCTAGTTGTGCATTTTGATGGTCTGCTTCATAATGCTTTTTGAAATATTCAGAAAAACTCAGAAAAATACACAATAAATATATTTTTTGGTTTCCAACTCATAACCTTGTTTATGCATGAAACTGGTCCATAATATGGGTAAATTGGTTTAGTAAGGCCTTTCCATGGTTCAACATACTTGTCAGGCAGGTGAGCATATGGCAGGGTACTCAAATAATTTCAGACCAAGATTGGGCCACTATTGCAAATATTTTTGAATACATTTCTATAGGGGAGAGTGGGGCACAGTGAGACGGCAGGCCAATGAGACAAAGCCTGTGGCGTCTAGCTAGTGCTGTTTACAGATCAACCCTCTTTTGTGTAATACAAAAATTAAGCTAGTCAGAGCTGTCCCATATCCTGAATGCCTACATAGCATATCGAGAGAGGAATTTCAATATATTTAGTTTTAGCCAGTAAAAGTAAATAATTTTGCAAAACGACTTTTTGTTATAATTCCCAAGAAAAATGGTATAAAGCAATCAATTTACAGGGATTAAAACCTTGATTATTTGTCTTAGTTTATGATGATGAACCACAATACAGGCATCCGGTCTGCAGGATTAAAAAATTTTATAAAGAGAGCTGCTTGGGGCACAGTGAGACAGTTTGAGGTGGGGCACAATGAGACATCACAAAATACACTCGAAACACTCTGAATGTAATGCATTGCTCACAATTCATCATTAAAGACAAAATGATGCTATAGACTCCTGATTTTAGTGAGTCACATCCAAAGGGAAGCATCAGAAAGTATTTTGATTAGTGTGTTACAGGTGCGGCAGGTTAAATAAGTCATGCATGTGTCCTGTGCGATGAAATTTAGAAACATGCTGAAAAAAGGATCTAAAAAACCAGCTGCTTTTATTAGAGTGTAGTAGGTCTTGTAGCAACAATTGATAGAACGATTCGGTAGGTCCAGAGGATCGGCGGTTATGGCAGCAGATGCCCTGTCTCACTGTGCCCTGCCTGCTGTCTCTGTCTCTGTGTGCCTTGCCCACGGGGGACAGTGAATTTCTCCAAACATGTAAAAGATAGGAACCTAAAACTACTGGACAACATACCCAACGTCATTATCTATAATGTGGACCTGATCTCATTTAACTTGTTACTGCCAACATTTTGGAACACTTGAATATAGAAAAATTATCTCACTGTGCCCCGCTCTCCCCTAAACTTGAAAAAATATTTTGTGTCAATTTTACCATTGTGGAATAAGCTTCATCACATATATACTTCCTTGTTCTATCATGGTGTTTAGCAAGCCAGCAGCTACATTAGATGCCCCACCCATGAACCTTCATAATTTATGAAGTTATACAAACTTGTATCACAAAAACCGCAACAGTAGGTCACTACAACCAGCACAGTACCTGACACTTTGGGCTGTGGCAGAACAGATATTACCGATAGGCCAACTGCACTAACTGATCCCACTTCAGTATTAAAAGAAGTGAAACTAAAACTACATAAAAAGAACAAAACACAGTTCTTAATGAACTCAGTGACTCCGAAAAACTTCCTAAGCTTCACAAGTATTAAGCTATTTTAAAATACATGCTACTGCCAAGAACAATATCAAAATTTGAATGTTCCAAAGAAAACATGCACTTATATTGCAATTTAGATTAAGTTCACAAAATCTGAAAATTGGGACAGGAAAATATATTATTAAAATAAAATAAAACTTTCTGTGCTCCCCCCACTTCAATCCCACTGGGCAGCTGGATCAGATTTTATTTTGAATGACAATTTACATGAACTATGAGACTTGTCATCTGTCAGTGAAATACAATACTGATTATTTCTGGTTGTATAAAATACTGTATATCAACCACAAAAAGGGACTTTGAGCCACAAAGTCTCTTTTTTAATTTAGAATTTTTGAAAGTTCAAGACCTTGGGATTAATATCTGTGCATATTAGAACAAAGTGCGTTCAACTAAAGGAGATATTGCAGGTCGAAGTACAGGATGTTAGTATTAGGGGTATAATGTGACATTTTCTAGTTTATGTTGTAATTTTTTGTCTCTGCCATTAGAAAATGCAATCAAGCGATGAGGGCCTCAGTTCAGCTAAGGACCTTTTTACTCAATGCGAAAATGAGAATAATGCGTTACGCACCTTTTGGCACTGACATTTACTCAACAATGATAATAAAAATACCACCTTTGAACTCCTTTTGGCTGTGAATAACTACAGAAAGCAGTCGGTGCAAAAAGCTTTGTGCATCTATGCTCCTTTAGTGGCTACTCATAATGCTTTCTATTTGTATTTGTATATATTATTGGTCCCCTGGTGTGGGGAAATTTGTGGTGAGCCTTCCACTGAATACAGCTCAGGGCAGCCACAGAGCAGCACCCATTGGCAGAGGATACAGGAACATTGCCCAAGGTTCCCGTGCCGTAGCACCATCCAGTGTTGGTGATTGCCATCTGATGATCATTGATGAGAAGACTGGGAGTCTGGCACATACCCTATTAATTCAGGGATGCCCAGGGTCTTTCAGTTGCCCCAGCACAGAACATTGGATACAACCCGCCTCCATTTAATGTCCCATGGGTTCTGACTAAATTGAGTTCCGGGGAATGGGATTCGAACCCATGCACTCAGGGCCAGTGGTTGTGCAAACAAGCACTCTTGACTATTAGGCCACGGAGGATTTGGTGGATGAAGGGGCCTTGTCCTTTTGCAAAAAAAGTTATGATACCAGTATATCATAATTTTTATATATATCCATAGGAAAGTTCCATATATGCCCATTGATTAATACAATGAAACAGGGTTACTTTGGCCATTCTGTACTACTTTTGCCGCCAAATGAGAAAAAGATTCAGCGTCCTGTATCTCTCAAACCAATATAGATACCAGGAAATTTCTTTCTACATCTGCTGGAGTTACTTGTATACTTTTTATGTACACTGTATGATTCGTATGCTTGATGGAATAAAGCTTTTGGAGTATCTTGATGTTCTACATTTAATTGAGCGGTATCTTTTTCCAGATGGTAACAAACAATATAGATCCCTTAGGGGGTGAGTGTCATCTTTTAGGATTGATTTACATCGTTGGATAACATTAATGTAAAATGTCATATGATTGATAACAAATTGTTTAAAATGACATCTTTTATGACTGGTGGCATATATTACATTATTGTGACCTAAAAACTGGGTTGTGTTCACACAATGTCATTATGAATTAGGAGGTAGTAGTAGAGTGTGGTACACATATCAATACTTTTGTTCAGAAATCCGCGAATGAGTCACAACTCACTATAGATTACAAAAATATGTTCCTCGCCATGTTGGGTGGCCAAAATAACATAACTAATTAAATTCTACTGCGGTACATGTTATTACATGCTCAAAATCTAAGGTGGCCAAAGTTACCCCAACTCCAGGGTTACTTTGGCCGAACCTTTAATTGTATAATAAAACATAGAACCATAATATAGATTTTGGAAAGCTTTTTGACAGATGGAATCCTCAATGTAATAGCTGCATCATGGCTCAAAGCGGTTGATATTCAACGAATAGTTTTTCTCAGAACACAAATTTTGGTGCTCCAAAACGGTCAAAGTAACCCCGTTTTACGGTACAATTTAATTTCCAGGGGGCATTGAATTTTCCTAGGCGGTAAATTATTTATTTCATTGTGAGGGCAGCAGCATTTATTTATTTATTGAGCTCGAAGCTCCCAAATATTCATTCCTAAATCCGACAACACCTTATCTATCAAAAAATACTTCATGTAGAAATTAGTTATTTCACAACTGCCCAAAAATAATTTATTTATTTTAACAAAACTAAGCAAGAAATTACTTATACTCCAAGCACCTCCAGGACATGAAATGGTCTCCCCACTAATATTACACCTGTCATGACTAACAATTTGTGGTTTCTAGCACATAGACAAGTGTTATATATTAAGTACAATGAACATGATCAAATCTACTAATTATAGTTCTTGTTGTCAGCTGGTGTAATGTCCTATAAAGTGTTAAATGAATAACAAAAAACAGCTCTAGTCAGAATGTTCAGTGCTAAGCAGCAACAAACTGATCAACATGATATTGATTTAAATTTGCTAAACCAAAACTTCCCGTAACCGGTGTTTAACATCAAATCATGTTACTGTAGGTCAATTCCACAGAAGTGTACCACTCTTAGCATTTTTTAAAATCTTAGTGATCATCAAATCATTCACAGTTACAACAAACCAGTATGTTCTCTACTGCCCAAAACAAGTTAAATTTTTCATATATTGTGTTCTGTTTTGAAATAATCAACATTTTCCTCCAATCTGTTCAGAATTTTAGGCAAAAATCAAATTGAAAGAAGCAGTTGCTTATTATCTTCATACTGATCACACATACATCATAGAAATGCAAAGTCGTGTTTTTCATGTCTACAAAGGTACTCAGGGGTTGTTTTGAAAACATGTTTACTAACATTAATGTTGAAGAGGATTCACACTTCATCTACGTTAGACATTGCTGGTACATTGTCCCATCAGTCACGCCAAAACATAATAAATTGACCTCACTCAGTGAATTATTTATTTTTGGCAGACTTTTTTTCATTGTTATCTAGTATATAGTGACAGATAAATGGGCATGAATTGTCTTGAAGATTATTTTCAGTCATTTGTATGAAGAATTGGTGTAAAAATTGTCCCATCAGTCACATTTGGACATGATAAATTGAACACACACAGCGAATCACTTGTTTTTTGTTGATTTTATTCATCATTATTTTGTATGAAGTGACACATAAATGAGCATGGATTGTCTTGTCTAATTTCCAATAATTGTTATGCCAAAAAAGCACTGAAATCCTGGCCCTGAGTCAAAAAATCTTACTTGGAGCATGGTGAAAAGTTTGGTGATGGATAACTTGTTGCTGTACTGCATAGCAGGGTCTATTAATGTTAATAGGAAATATCAGGGCAAACTGTTTGGTAAGTTCATGTGGAATACAAGCTAAATATTCAGCCAACCTGAGTCCAGAAACATGGCCTCTTATCAACATGATAACCATGAAATAATTAAAAAATAAGATGCATGGCTTGGATTAAAGAGGATTGCAATTACTCAGTAAATCTGGTGCCAGAAGCATGGAAGCTGTCTCCGCACAGATGTGACAAACAAATCGGTTTCCCATTTAGGCCTATAACAGATTTGTTATAGCCAAGAAAGCACATTCTAGATGTTTTGAAGCCCATAGCATAGACCATAATATGCATATTGCACATGTTTAAACTGTGCCGAGCATAAAAAAACAACCATTTCAACGATAATTTTTTTTTTCGTATGAAGGAATTGAGACACATCGACAAATTTTGGAACATAGTTAGATACAGGGCTTTGGAGTCGGAGTCGGGAGTCGGAGTCGTGGAGTCGGAGGTTTTTTGGTGGAGTCGGAGTCGGAGTCGAACTTTGACTTTCAGGTGGAGTCGGAGTCGAAAATTAAAGTTGTGACTCCTGACTCCTAAAAATAATTAATATAATTTACAAAAACTCAGTTTCAAAAATGTGAAATGAAACCCAAAGTTTACATAAAACTTCCTTAGCAAGTATTCATGTACGAAATCCTATAAAAACTTTGTAAAATGACTTTTCTTCTCTGTTAATCACGTAATATTAATGTGCAAAAATGCAGATAAGCGGAGTCGGGAGTCGGAGTCGGAGTCGTAATTCAGGAGACCCAAGGAGTCGGAGTCGGAGTCGCTTTTCAGATAGTCAAAGGAGTCGGGAGTCGGAGTCGGTTCAATTATCACCCGACTCCAAAGCCCTGGTTAGATATCAACCATAACTAATCACAAAAAAAACTGTTATTGTGAACATTTGCCCACTTGGTCATTTTGGCAATATAAAACAGCAATTTTCTGCCGTTTTTCATTCTGGACCCACATTTGGACTACTGCTACACCTAGAACAATGGAGATATATCTGTGAATCTTTTTTTTTGTACACTCTTGGCCTAGACTAAAAACCTTGAAAGCTTATCTCAATACAATTGCAATGCACTATAACAATAAGGTATGGCATGTGAACTCAGATAGTAAATGCAAGTTCAGTAAACACAAAAAAACGGTGGTCAAAAAAGTCCCATCAGTCACGAGAGCATATTTGACCCAATATCCAAAAAGCGAATCAAATTACAGGGATGTTTTTAATTTTTTTTGCAACTTCATGGTCACAACAACAAAATATTATAACGACAAAACCTTCCTTTGCTTCCTTCTAATAAATTTTGACCTCTGTTAGGGTACATTGAATGTCCCAAAGTCACAGTGGAATAGACCTGTAATTGAATTTCATTTAATTTACATCAACGAATTCATGTTAAAACAAAATAATTACTTGATATTTTGGTATATTCCTTATATCTAGAATGCTCAGTAGTAGGTTTGATGCTTCTCTACAGTCTACACCCATTGACAAAATATGAGGTGCTGATGACATTTTACTTTTAAAAGTTTGATGCTCCTCAACACTATCAACAAAATAATTTGCCTGTGCTGATGTCATTACAGCATCGTGTGGCTTCTGAAATATTGTTCAGTAAAGACATAGGACGTTGAAGGAAGTAGTAATATATGTCACCAGGAATCAAAATTGTTGGTGAAAACATTTTTTTTATTTTAATTTTATTAATCACAGAGTCAAGGGAATACTGTATCTCAGTAACTATTGGTCATAGAGACTTGAAAAAAAAGCTTAATGTGTGTAGAATAACCTCTTTCCTATACATTGGCAATAAAATTCTTCAGCTGTAAGTGGTGTAGATTTCAAGATGTAAGTGTGACATTATTGACAATCATATATTGGTTTTTTAATTGACAAAAATGCTGTATCTTAAGAATTATTGGTGCTACCGACCTGAAATTTGGCCAAATAAAATTATATGCAAGCCACTTTCCTTTTTATTGTTGATAGATTGATGAAGATATCGAGTTTACATGTTTGATGTTAATGACGATCAAAAAACATTACTGCTGTATCTATCGCCTCAGAACAGATCTGCAGAGCATTGGGACCCTTTGACATGACAGTGAAATAATAGCTAATCATTTAATCAGCACAATGCCAACTTAAAAAGGCATTTTTTTAGAGCGGAAATGTTTCAAATTTTCTTCGGCTGAAATTTCAAGGTTTTCAAATTTTGACCCATATCATGATTTAATTTTAGTTTTGTACTACCGAGGCAGTTACAGTCAAAATGTAGCTGTAATATTAATTGACTAAATGCTGTACATTGTATTTATAGCTGCAAACTTCCCTAAAACATCCGGACTTAGACATTTTGAAAGTTCAATCCATTTTAATTGAATAATCAGTGGATGTCTAAGTCTCATGGTGAAAGGGAGGTGTGACAGAATTCCCTGACAATTTCTAGCAATGTTGAAGATGTGTTATGATATGACAATGTAACAACATAATAAGCTCAGTCATGTCATATCAGGGAAGAGCAGCTTCAGGTTTTCTAGGAAAAATCAGTTTTGCCTATTTTGCCTTCTTGGTATACACAGAGGCTGCATACAGATGTCATTACGGTAAGTACATTTTGTGTTGTGTCACTAATCATAAGATCATTTCATATCACTTATGATGTCATGTTGAGTCTTTGATGAGAAAAAGATTATAAGCATGAGATTATACAAATTGTATAAGTACTATATTCAGTGAAGAAAAGCTTTATTAAATGTAGCACTCGCGCCTAGTCCAATATGGCTCTTTTGAGGAACTTGGAAGCCATGATACTCCGTAACTAATGCAAGTACAATCTTGAAAGTTAGGGAACGAAGTATTTCAGTCAACACTTGATTTGTTTTTAAGTTTCTAGAATTCAGATTGCGGCTTTTCTAAAGACAAAAACATAGCACTTTTCTGACACAAAAACTGAAGTTATGGGTGATGAATGTTGGAGGTATACTGAAACAAGAAGTTAGTATTGACTGGTAATTAGGGTGCATCGTCTGCCCCCTAAAAATGAAAAAATTAAAATATTCATTTGCACTTATGCCATATTGTACCTTTGCCCATAGAAACACATTCTGCAAAATTTCAATTAGATCCGATTTGGCTTTAGGGTGGCACTTTTGTGTCAAAGTTGAGTCCAAAATTGTAAAAAAAATTATGCTTTGAAAAGTCGCGGTTAGGAATATCTAACTTATAGTTGTCTGTATGATTTCAATTCATATACCATTATTCTCAGAAGAAAATTGTCTTTAATTTGAATGGTAGAAAGCTATATTTCTGAAAATTTCTCATGCCTAAGTTTTTTGGAAAGCTGAAAGTTTCTGACTATTATGACAGAATGCTGAAGAAAGTAGGAAATTGAAAAATTTTTCCAGATAGTTATTCATCAAATTCATATGTGCACATTTTCATAAATTACATGTAAAATGAGAAATACAACAGTTCGAATAATATTGAAATTTCAAAGCTGTTGTGCCACCCTTTGCCATTAGAATGTTTAAATAAAATTTTACAGGGCTTCTTTTATGATACAAGGGAAAAATCATGCAAAAGTGCATGATGCTTTGAAGATATAGGGGCAGACGATGCACCCTACTGGTAATAGTGGACAGATCCAACAGAAGTAATCTTTCATGAACAAACAACACCCAACATAACTGTCAAAGTGCAGAATAAAGTTTCTTTTGGTGAACCATCCAATTTGATTATAAATTACAGTCAGTCTGATGAAAATGAGAACTGCATGCTGCTGCCATCTGGCATTAAGTTAAGTTTTGTATGCAGCAGCACTGCAGCTCCAAAGAAATAGTTCCAATATCATAGTACCCTTACAAAGTTTCTATTTAACATTGAGTTAAACAAGAGTAAGACTGAGCAATCACATTCCCTAAGTAAGGAAACAAGGCCATCAGCATGCCCAGAAACAGCCCTGGTTTCTTGCAGACAACACTTTGTGAGTTCCT
Organism: Platynereis dumerilii; assembly: GCA_026936325.1. NCBI lineage: Eukaryota > Metazoa > Annelida > Polychaeta > Phyllodocida > Nereididae > Platynereis > Platynereis dumerilii. The sequence goes on along the minus strand of JAPTHN010000004.1, from coordinate 67,173,408 downwards.
AACTGGAGCTCGCGAAATTGCACACTTGCTACTAACAGCGGTTCACTTGTAGACAGAATAACAGTCACAGTGATAACTGAACTGATAAGCAAATATCATTAGGGTAATATTCTATCATAGAGATGCTTTTTGACTTGGACTCGAATACGAAAATTGAAATATTTCCTCCTTTCTGGCAATAACAAAACACCTTCTAACCATTAAATAGTTATTTTGGGTGAGTGCGAAGACAAGATTGAGGACTTGAATTGACAAGTATTGTGCCGAAAAATGATGTGGAGGAATTTTGTCTGACCTCTAGACAATAGATTTTCTACTATTAATCATTTGTTAAATTCTGATTATTTCAGCAAAAATACCATCTACCGTTGCAACGGTTTGGCAAAATGAAGGGGACGATGCGAGGATAAGTTGTCCAGGGTTCATAACTGACAACTCCAATTTGAACGGTGTTGAATACACTTGGTATGAACAGGAGTACGACTGCGCTGGAATGAACCAATCGGCCGTAATTGCATCCCATTCACGTTCCCTTGCAGGTGGGCTTGTCGCCAAATGTGCAAAATGTAACAATTACATGAGCGATGAGGGCTGACATAGGCTGCCAGTGTAGGTTTTTAGCCTTGTTGCTAAAAGTGGAAACATATATAACATTAACCTGAGCAGTGAGCAGTGGCGTAACTGGGGGGTCTCGAGCGGGGGGGCACCGGGGGGGCATGCGATTCTCTGGGGGGGCACCCACTATACTAATTGTATATTTTAGCCAGAGTTGGAAAGTTCATATGGGGGGGCACCTGGGGGGGCACAGGTCCAATATGGGGGGGCCTGTGCCCCCTCGTGCCCCCCCATAGGGACGCCACTGGCAGTGAGGACAGTCTGAAGTACAAGGGGGTTCTTATTTATATAATAACTGGGTGCATGTATATTATTGTTAATTATACAATAATGCTTTATTGGAGGGCGTTACAGGTGATTAATGACTGGCAACCGAAGGCAGTTCGACGTGGGCCTTATTGATAACTGCCCGAGATTGACAGTCATTAATCACAAGTAATGCCCAAACATTATTATTATTATCAAGAAGAAAAGATGAACTAAAAACGAACCTCACTTGTGAAGTGTTTTCTGCCAGGTGTGTCACGAGTCATCCTTAAACAGCCAGACCGAATGACCATTGACAGACTGGGTGGCATATTAACCATCAAGAACTTGACCCTCAATGATGAGAAGACATTCACCTGCGTATTCATGCACACAAGTGAACACATTGCAACTGTGCATCTTAAAATAAGAGGTAAGCCAGACTGCGCCTTTTTCAAAGTTACCCTATGCCATAAATTATTTGCCTGAAATTGGTGATTTATGTGTATAATGATAGCCCAGTTGGCAATCAGACCTCAGGATGACATCAGGATGACCTCAGGATAACGTCTGTGATGTCACACTGATGTTCTCTGATGTCAAAATAGGTCAAATTGCCAACCATAATGACTGTGATATATTTTACGTTCACAAGTTATATAAAAAAAATTCTAGTTTTCCTCTAGACAGGTGTGCAACTTAACAGTCCTCCTCATATGAGTTTATGTGGAATGTCTAATTCTTTTCTATGCTGTTGAAGTGTGATGTCAGAGATGACTCTATTCTATACTTAAAATCAATCAGTTTATGCGACAAGATTTTTGTCCAAACGCATTTGTGACAGACTCTTATTATTAATTTGTAGAATATTCAGACTGAGACAAAACTTCATTTTGCAACAAGCAAGTTGTAGAAGGCCTGGGCTTCCATTTAGGCCAGTTCTTGTCAACATCAGTATGATCTATGACTGCAAGTTGAATTTTATGTAGAATCGGCAGACATACTAGCTTTAATGATGCAAGCCTTTTCATGAAAATAATATAGTTTGTTATTGAACTTGAAAAATGGCAAAACATATCGTTAAACAACTACTATATAATATATACATTATAAATAGTATGTTTGTTGTAGATACAGACTTAAACCATTTATCAACCGATGGTCCTGCGGATTCAGCAGACAAGGAAGACAGATATGAGGAATGCTCATTGCCAACGCCAATGCAACCACAGACTGAAGGTATCAATAATCACAATCTGTCACTTTGATATAGAAAAACCAGGACCAGTTCACTGTGAAAAATGCACTTCATGACTCATGATAGCCAATGAAGTGTCATCTTCTCTACTTTCAACATGAGAAACGGAGAGGCTCTTTGATTAGTCACAATCAATAGAAGGCCATTTAACTTGTCATAACTGATTTTAGAGTGAAAATCAGATGCATAATCCTTTCGTTTGGCTGTCACCAACAAGCAGGATAAGTTTCCCTAAATCAAGTTAACACCGAAAGTATTGGGTATAATCATGACAAATCATCAGCATGATTACACATGAAGTGCCATTTTGGCAGTGCAGTAGTCCACTCTTTTTCTGTATCAAAGTGACAGACTGTAATACTCCCGTTAACAGATTCAAACCTACAATAATATAGTGGTTTTGTCCTACATGTAGTTGTGATTTAGTATGTTATTTTAAGTATCTTCCTTACTCGAATATATTTATATTAATTTGTGATTTTCAGACCAGGACATTTAATTAATTTCCTGAAAAACAATGTCATGATCCAATTATAATTCCCTGAATGGTAACATAATAATTGTTACACTGCATTGATCATGTAAGTTGCATCCCACAGAGGATACACGTACGTGCAATAAAATTGTATTGCCACATTTCAAGCTAATAATTGGACTGACCTTCAACATATATTGCAGACATTACACTTATGTATTTTATTACACGGCCACTTTTCTAGAAAGATGCTGATCAACCAGAATCAGTCACATGAGAACATCATAAAAACTCATATTGCTGGTTAGAGTGCAATATGATATTGCCATAAAGTCCACAAATTGATTTGACATAATAAATCTTCAAGGTAACTCCCGAAAGATTCATACGATCTATACAATATTTCAGCTTTTTTCAGCCATCCTCCGGTGCATAAATGTGGGTGGCTGAATAAAACTGAAATATTGTGTGAATCATGAATCTGTTTTGAGTGTCCTTTATGATTGACGATATAATTTTTTTTCCCAACTAATTTTTTTCCTTATTGAATAGTCCAATATGTTGAGATTTTTTCCAAAAACTATGTTCCCATTATTTTCTTGTCCTAAATGTTTCTTTCCCAACATTATTTCATTCAATTTTCTTTTTCTATTAATATTTTCCCAAATTAATTTTCTCTCAAACAGTTTTTTTTTGTCATGTTTATCCCGATATCTTTTTCGCCAAGTAACATATTGTTTTATTCACCGACAATTTGTTGTTTTTTTTTTCGTTCCATCTTTTCTCTGGCTGTTCCGTCATTCAATAATGTATTTCCTCATGCAAAAAAATCTTCATATGGCAATCATGCATCATGCAGTATTTGTATAATATATTTCTACTTCTGGGACCAAAATGATTTTAATCATGCAGAAGATTTTATTTTTTTTCAGTGAACTCCCTAAAAAGTATGGAAACTCAGATCGCTCATGGATCTGGCAAACGCATCACTGCAATTGCTGGGTACACCATTCTTGGTTGTGCTGTGTTCACAGTGGCTGCTAGCTTCTTATGCTGGGCCATCTGTTCAGGTAAGACCTAAGTAAATTATGGAGGGTACGGTACAGAGACACAGGAATTTGGCAAGACGTAACTTCGCGAAGCACACTGTATTCACCATCTGTTGACAACCACAATTTTCAATGTTAGGCGCATATACAAAAATGTTTGTGTCTACCCATAATTTATGGCCGGAAGATTTAATCATATCTGACAAGTCTTTAGTTCACAACCAAAAAATTGTTTTATCACATGTTGCCAAATTATTAGAAATGGCTGTGAACGATTTTTTGAATTTGGTAAAATGAATCAAAGCAGCTCTGTCTGAACTAGAGGTCTGCGCGGTCAGCACCGCACCGCGCGGGTTGCGGTGCAGTGTGCGGGGCAGTGCGGTGCGGTTTGAAAATTTGCGGTGCAGTGCGGTTGCGGTTTTGAACTTAACAAGTGCGGTGCGGTGGTGGTGCACCGCAAATCAAATGAGTGCGGTGCGGTGCAGTTGCGGTTTTTCATTAATTACACGAGAACCGCATCCGAACCGCGCATTAGTGTTCATGCTTGCAAGAAGAGTGAGTTGTCCAAAGAGTTGAATAAATTATATTTACTAAATGTTTTAACTGTTTATTAAATGTTTACAAATATTGACTGATTCAATTATTGCATCACTTATATGATTATGTCTTAATTCATTAAATCCATCTACTCCAAAAAGCATTTAGGGAGGGGGAAATAAAATATTTTCCTAAACCACCAAGATCTGGTCAGAATTCGTCTGATAGTAAGGTCATGATTGCTATGGCTGTTTCATGTAACAAATTTTGACCAAAAAAAAATATCTGTTTGTGTTTCAAATTCACACATTTTTTATCAATGAATGCAGCTGATGGTTTTAAAGTAAGCTAATTGTATTCATCAGAGAAGCCCTCCATGCTTGTTGTTATACTCCAATTTTGAGTTTAATATTCATCCTACATTAGATCCACTGTATTATTAATTCGCATTTCATAAAATTTTAGAAGTAGTGTTAGAAAATGCGGTTTTTAGGTGCGGTGCGGTGCAGTTGTGGTGATACATCACTGCGGTGCAGTGTGGTGCGGTTCTGCTGGGCTGCGGTGCAGTGTGGTGCGGTTCCAAGTGTCTGCGGTGCGGTGCAGTTGCGGTTCTGAACTTTGCAGTCCAGTGCGGTTGCGGTTTGAAAATCAGGCACCGCGCAGACCTCTAGTCTGAACATATACTGGATTAGCATTGTTTCCTTTTAATTTATTCTTTTGTTCCATTTGATATCTTGGTATTGATGTGATATTAGATGCGTGTAATAATGTATCATGTAGAGTTTATTTTTAATAAATTGCATATATTTAAGAAGTTGACATTTGTACGTTATATACACCAACTGTCTATACTGTACATTACTTTGTTCTTTTAGCTACTAAAAAAAGGTTAGTGCTACTATTTTAATTATAGTTTTCTAAATCACAAGTTTTTGAAAGGCCATGCATGCATTCTGAAAAAAAAAGAATATATTTAAATGACCAATCTCCATTAACAATATCACTGAATTGAATATTTTATGTCAATCAAAACGAAATTCTTCGTTTCTTTTATGATATCAATCAAAAAATCTATTTTCCTTTGATATGTTATACTGTGTGCTGATGTAAGTGATATTTAAGAGCCATTTTGAGATTTATTTAACCAAAAGTACTAAAATATTTTGGTGGCTGCATGTAAACACAAAATTTCAACAATAGAGTGGGTTGGGGCAAGAAGCCCGGGTTAGGTGAGAAGCCCCCCCAGGGTTATTTCTAAACTTACATTTTTGGTGCTTTTTCTTATTGATAGGATTGAAGCTAGAGGCTTCTTAGGTGACGTCACAAATTTTCAAGGTATTCAGCACCAAACCATAGTCGTAATTACAGAAACAAAAAAAGGTGCATGGTTTTTGTAACTTTGATTAATTCTTTGAAAGTGGTTGTGAGAAATAACTTTGGAAATTTTTAAAAGTATAATGGATTTCTGCATTGCTTCACTTTATGACCATCACATAAATATGATTTGGATCATGTTTTTTGCATTGTAGCTCAAAATATAGAGGTAAAATTAAAATATGTCGGTTTGGGGCGAGAGGCCCCATATGGTATGGGGCATGGGGCCCCCTTCACTGAGGCCACGAAGCTGCTTCAGGAACCATTTAATAATGTGTACTTTACCTTATATCTTGATAGAATAGCTAATTGAAATAAAAAAAATTTTGGCCGAAATTGAGAAACGGCAAAAAATATTAAAAAATTAATGTATGAACAGAAAAATTCTGAAATTCAGAAAAAGTGAACAGAATGCCTTAAAAAAGACCGAAGAACCCCAAGAAATAACTTTCAAGCTGAATGCGCTCGCAAAAAAAATTTCCATAGGATTATAATAGGGGGGCTTCTTGCCCGATGGGTGGGGTAAGAAGGCCATTTTAATTTTTTTACAAAAAGGCCTGTAACTCCTTTAAAAAAATTGGTAGACATTCGTTCTACTAGTTATAAGTAGAGTTAAGTGATCCCTTCCTGACAGCATAAGCATTCAAATAATCGACCACAAAAAGTAGGTCAAATCACTCCTCGAAGTTAAGGGGGGCTGCATGCCCCGCACTACTCAACTCCTGTCAAAAAGACTATCCATGAAGATGCACTTTTAAATAGTAACTGTTATAGGTTAAGAGTTTTAATTACAAGTGCACTTCTTTGAATTCAGATGGCCCATTGTAATAGCAAGGGAGGTCCAAAGTACAAAATGTATATGTTTACCAAAACTATATTCTCACAATATCAGAGACGTTATGTTAGCATCTGTAACATGGTGTTATTATAATAAACCTCAAACATCTGGTTGCCACTGTGACGAGTTTATGACTACTTTACACTGTAAATTCTGAAATTTTGAGTTAGCTCAAATGATTGAGTGAGATGGTTGCACAATTTGTTTGAGCAATGATAGCTTGCTGTTTTTAGTTATGATAATCTTTATGTTGTTATACCTTGCAAACGACAAGCTATCTTGGCTCAAAGGAATTGTGCAACCATCTCAAAATTCAAAATTTACAGTGTAGGGTAGTAATGGGTCCCAAATTTGGAAGTCACTTTCTGTAAAATCATTTTGACTATACTATCGTTAGTTATCCGTTTAGGCACCAGGAATTACTACTCTGGAGTTGCCAATTTCAATTTGATCAGCCTCTATTTAGAGTGTACTATCTTAAAATATGCTTTACCATGACATCAATAATGGTTTTTCTTCTTCTTATCCCATCAGAAGTAAGGACTAGTTGGCCTGAAAGTGCACTATTTTGTTGTTTAATTTGTACTGCATCAATTCGTTGCTCTCACTGATTTTACGCAATAGCCTATACGAGACAAGTTACAGAACTTGCTGCTTGGAAAATTAATATAATTTTGTGAGTTTATAAATGATCAAACCAACAATATGATTATAAACACTTAAAAAAATAAATGCCCAGATTAAAATTTGCTCCAAAATGAAGCAAAGCGACATGCATGCAAAGCACTGAAAATCATTGGATATTCTTGACCAATTATTTTACTTGACTTCTGTGAATGGCATATTTTATCATGAGAATACATTACCTCCAATTCAGACAGCACCAAATCAGCCAGGCTCAGCCTCAAACAAGCCAGGCTCAGCCTCAAATCAGCCAGGCTAAGCCTCAAATCAGCCAGATTGAAGAAGGTAAGTTGTATTACATTACTACATACTCCTTTAGTTTCTATTTTGAAAGACCTGAATTTTTGCTATATTTTCTTTTCTGTATTGATGGTCTTACATTGTATGTGGTTGATATTTCAGAGCATTATGAAGAACTGGCTAAGATTGACAGACGCACAGAAGAGGTGAGAATCCATTATATTATCATGTGAAATATCAATTTAGGTTACTTACACAAAGTTTTGTGCACATGATCAGAAGTGCATTACCAATATAATAAGAGTATTAAGAACTTTGCATTCCATGAATACTGATGAAAAAAACTGAATAAAAAATACGAATGTGTAGGTACAGTGGTCCCTTCGTTATAAGACCTCCCATTCTGCGGTCATGAAGCGGTCTCTTGTGGGGCTGCGGTCTCTGTTCGGGGTGCAAAATGCTCTAAAAATACTACTTAGTGCGGGAGGAAGGCGGTCACATAGGGCAAGACGGTCTTACAACAGGGGGTCTTATAATGCAGGGACCACTGTACTGACAATAACAGCATGGAAATATTATGAGATTACATGATTTCCATAATCGCCAAAGAGTAAAAATATCACTAGCGTTGCTATGTACAAAAAATCACAGTCATCGATTGTCTTGAATGTATCAAGTTCAATGCAGATCGTGTTTCCTTAATCTTAGCAAAAACACTGTTATGCATGTATGATTGGATATCAATCAATTAATATAATTTAGCTTGGTACTGTTGCCCAGGCTATTGGCCACCTAATTATCCTACGAGCCGACTTTACCCCTTCCTTTCTGTGGTATAGAATAGGATTTTAATGATCTTTCCATTTATTTTTGCAGTAAGATAGTCTGGGTGTGTCAATGCAGGCCACTTTTCTATTATGTTAGCATAATTACTATTTGCATTGTCAATATAAACAAAAAAAAGTCATAAGATTATGATATCGAGATCTACTTAATCACCAAAGATAGACAAGTGGCCTGAGTGTAAAATATACCCTTTGGTTGCATGCAAAAAAAAAATGTTGTGGTCATGCTTTACTTCATGTGTTCAATGCAGGCAATCTTTCAATAATCTTAGCATTATTACTAAATGTATACTTAATTTGATATCAATGAATATAATAGAACTAATAATTAGTATAGAAAAGGATTTTGAAGACCACTTGCTTTGTCGTTTCTGCAGCAGGTTGATCCCCATTGCTACACACCAGTAAGACAATCAGGGTGTGTCAATCATTACGATGAAAGTGACCTTCCAGGTGAGCATTATTTTTAACACTACAGCATAATGACATTATCAATCATAGAAATATTTCTAGTGAAAATAAATACAGGTGAATGCACTTACAAGGAAAGTACTTACAAGGTTATTTCATGTTAGATCAGGTTCTGATATGGCATTGGATGTATATCCAATTTTACAAACTGTTTTGTTGAGGGAAGACATAGATGCTTTATAATTCATTAGCTCTTCAGATATTTAAACAGCAGTAGAACAAAAATGTATTGCACGCTCCATAGACCTACAGATACTCATGAAAAACACAGCACTTAAAATTATTTGGTCTTGAATAGTAGCAGTAACATTACAATGGTGTAAGAAGACGTATGTATGTATAAGTAATTTTTGCGAGGAGCCTGGGAGCACAATTACGTGTGGCTACACACTGCCATTTTATTCAATATTTTGGATTCGTCACAAATTGATATGCATGTAAATGAAATGAAATGACAATAAATTAAATAGCTCATGAGGGCAGTTTTACAGTATTTGCACTCAAAGTGTCTCATTGGGGGTCAAAATAAAGTTGTGTAGATGAGAATTTCCTTTGTGCTACCATGAAATGAACATATTACTGATTCGTAAATCAACAAAAACAGAAGTGATTTGTTTGTTTATCACCAAATCACCACACTTTAAAGTATGCAAGGTTGGAATTTTTGAAAAAAAAGTTTCTGAAAAAAGCATCCACACAAATACAATTTCAACCATTTTATTAATGAAAATAGAGCCATCTGATTGTATCGAACCATCAAAACCAATAAAACAACTAAAATGTTTTAGTAAATGTGGCAAAAATATTTTTTTCACAATTTTTGCAACGAAAATAAAGAAATTTCACTTGTCATACCCTGAAAGTTTCTGTTTTAGACTGTTTAGTGAGGTTTTAGTCTCAATGGACCCATCATTGCCTAAGTATATAATCCCTAGGTCTCCTACAAACCCTGTGTCAAGTTTTGTTGCTGTACGATTGAAACTCATTCGGTTTGCCTTGTGTCAAAGATAACGTTCCAGATAGAAAAATCGCCGAAAATCACCCAAAATCACCAGCTCAGAAAAAAAATCAACTTTAATTGCACCATAAACATAATATTTGTGTATTATCTTGTAAAGTCATTCATTTATTTCCAAGAAACAGCAGTTATAGTGACATATTACATAAAATAACTGACTTATACTATCAAGTTGGTTTTCTCATAGTAGTGCAATTTAATGATGGAAAAACACATATAGAAATTTTCAATATTTATAAATACCCTTTTTATACATCCAGAATAAATCATTTTTTAAAGCAGTGGCCTTTTCCTTGACGAATCCATTGTTAAAAGACTTGAATCATACCACAAATTCTGATGGGCTGGAGAGGACATTTTTTGACACTGAGGATTTTGATTTCTAAGAAAATCTATGTACATTGCCTGGATATTTTCTTAACTTGTATTTGTCACATTGATGTAGAGGCACACAACTGAGCACCAAAAACACAAATTGTTCGAGTTTCCTTCAAAACCCTGAGTGTTTTTTTCCATAGTCTGGAGAGGACATGTTTTTTTGACATCATATTCAAACCTCAAATTCTTAAAACCAGGTGTAGTTATTGAAATAAATGCCGTTGCTTTACCTTTAGATCTGTCTGAAGCTACAAAATTGACACAAACATAAGACACATCCTTAAATGCTTATTCATCATAGCATGTAAAGTAACAAATGGTCTCTCAAAGACAAAATATTTGACGCATACAATTTTTTACATTTTAGGGGACAATTCATTTTGTATATAACTTATTCGCATAAAACCTGTTATAATTTACACCCAAGATATAAGTCCAGAGAGGCATCACCAACATGAATCACAACTGCCCGCATTTATCTTTGTCTGATGCCACAAAATTAGCAAAACTGCCCGTGAGACACAAAAATGAGCAAAAATTGGCCCTAAATCGCTTGCTGCTTCAAAACTAAACATCTTAGAAGGGTAAACTTTGGCACACATATACTTCAATATAATACAAGACTGCCACCACAACAAATTTCTGTGTACCTATCATACTTTTCTCGTAATATCTGCCTAAATATGAAAAATTGGCTGAGCGCAAACACTGTAAAACTGCCCTAATTATGCAAATTCCAGGACCACTTCCAAGCCCACCACTCCCTCCAGATGTCAGAGACCTCAATGGCAGACGACCACTCGACATCTGTCCTGAGAGAGAACAACACTACAACAACCGAACAACAATCATGGCTACTATCCCGAGAAAAGACCGCATCAAGATTTCCAAGACGCGTCAGTATTATTATTTATAAAAATTGAATAAGACAGAGGAAATTGAAAAATACGCATAGTTTTAGTCAAAATGTATTTTCCAGTTCTCCAATGGCATGACATTTGGTATACTCCCAATTATAAAGGAAATACTTTCAGTTTAACCATTTATATGATACTAAAATTCACCATTAATTAAGTTCATTTAATTAACCCTTACCAGACTGATGAAAAAGTGAGAGGTATGGAAGAATGAATTGGCAGCTGTAGAGATAGATAGATAGATGACCTGTTACATCAGTTTTGGTGTGCAGGTTTCTCATAGGACTTTATTTGGGCCATTGGTTAATCCCTCTACAGTCTACACTGCAATAATTATTCATGATTTGTTGCAGAGTCCCTTGAAGATATCATTGAATACTGCAAAGGAAGCTACCATGTGAAATGTGAAGGATCATCTATGGAAGATGCATCAGCCATATCAGGTATTTAACTATTAAGGTGGCTCGATACTCATGAACTTTCCGATATAGGATTTCTTAAAAATAGTTTAAAATGATCCAAAAAATAGTTTATAGCAAGGATATATAAACGAAAGTGGTCGCTACCAGCCTTTCTTTCAAAATATTTGAGGTTATGTAAAAGAAAGTCATTCCACGCAAACCCAAAAAACTCAATTTTTTTGGTGAATTTTTTATTGTGAAGTTGTCCAAGCCATTCAGTGGCCATTCATGCTATGTTAACAAATGAAGCATGGAATGAAAGAGGACAGTTTTATGGAAAAGATAATGACAGTTTCTGAAAGATATATTTAATTCAAGGGGATTTCCAAGGGGCTTGGAATAAAAGTTTTGATTTTGAAAATTTAAACTTTTTTATAAACATAGTGCTAAAAAAAATTGACTTGATAGGATTTTGTATTTCTTTGTCATTTACTTCCAAATATAGCGGGGAACAATATTATGATACAGACAAGCCTTCCTACCGCACTTGAAATTGATGTACAAATTTATTTATATCACAAAGTCATTTTCGAGAAATTAGACCTGCTTTCCGAAAATCACCCGTAAAAAATTTCTATTATGGTATCAAGCTGAAACTGCGGTTGTATGTAGTCCTCTTCATAGCGCATCTAATTCTCTAGACGGGAAGTCTCTAACCCCAGTAGAAGTGGTGCAAATTGCAAACGAATCGGCTGACGCACACCCAGAGAATCTACCCTAGACGAATCCCTCCATCAACGCATATTAACATAAGATTTTGCGTCAGAGCGTCTCAGCCAATCAGCGTGCAGGATTTCTCTCAAGTTCAAAACTTTACCGGCGATTTGCGTGGAGACTATTGGGTACTCAGAGACCTAACACCTATCATTTTAAAGGTCTCAGAGAGACCTATCTGTTGATATAAGAATCACACCCTTAACCCTTACGGGAAAGTGCGTAACAGCGAAATTGGCCTCATTTGCATAACATGCTTGAAAGTCTGTTCATTGGTCAGCTTTGTGGGTGTGTCTGACTAAATCACTGAAGGCTCTGCTGAAGTGCTGACGCACAGATTTCTCAAAATTGAAAAAAGATGACGAAGCAGTCTCAGCTGAGCCTGCTGCAATGATGAGGTTACGATAGATAGGGCCGGCCTGGCTGTGCGTGAATGTGCGCTTACTACCACTTGGCACGAGTAGTGAGCCACCTTAATGCATGAAGTGAATCATTCAATGAGTTAGAAAATATAGTCATGCAGGCTAATCTTTAAGGAAAATAATTTGGCAAAAATATGTATGGAACCTAGCCTCATGATATAAATTCAAGTGTTTGTACCAATACTGATCCTATACCACTTTAGTCTTGAGCACTTTAGTCTGAGTCCAAAATGAATCCATGTTAGGGAATGGTTTATATCTCCTATATTGTGTAAAAGTAATAATAACATGATAATTTTATATCGATGGTGAAAGTGCAAAACCTCGTATGTCAAAAAAAGCAATTTTTTAGAAATTGGTAAAAACTATCACCAATCTTTTTTTATGGTAATGTTTATCAATATGTGAGTTAGGCTCAACTTGATTTATAGAAAGTGACACCCTGTTTTAGCATAATTTTTTGTCAGAGGTCGTTGACCCCTAGCATTGATGTCACCATCAGATATGATTGAAAATGTTGACTTACAAGGTTTTGCTCTTTCACTTTCTTAGGTGCAAAACCTTGTAACTCGACCATTTATCACATTTTAAAGCAACTTGTAGCATTGAATGTACCTCTAATCTATAGGTAAACAATAAAAAATATAATTTTACCATGATAAATAACAACAGCTAATTTTAATTAGTGGCTACAATGGCAAGAATGAGGAAAATGACACTTTTTTCAAATTTTTGTGCACACTCTTTTTCAATAGCCTATATCACCATAATAAATTTAGGGAGGTAAAAAATTTTTTTAAAGTAAATTTCCTGTGAGTCATAAAAAACGTACCAAAATCATAATTTTTCAAAATAGGTTGAAATATTCTAAATATGTGCTTCAAAGTTCTGATTTGAGTTACGAGGTGTATCAATGTACCTCTTTAGCTGCCTTCTTGAATGCTGTTGTTGCTTTCCCTTGTCATTCACACATTCATATGTATGTCACAGGCGTTGTACAAGTACAACTAGATTCCTCTGAGGATTACGCTGCTCAGAAGAATTCACTGCTACTAGATGAACGCATGTCTGGTAATCATTCATTTTTTCTTCAATTACACAAATTATGAAATATTCTTGAAAAAAAAAGCAGATTATTTCAATTTTTGGAATAGTTCTACTCTTTAATTTAGATCAATTCACCACTGCTTTGTGATAACAAATCGTATGGCCACTTTTAGATTTTTGATATAATAATAAGAAATGGCATCTATTTCAAACAATATTTTCTTACCTATGCTCAAATATGTGTTTTATTCAATCATAAAGTTGTGAGGTGTTTTTTACCTTCAGCGAACGAAGTTCGAAGAAGGTATTGTAATCACTTGGGTAAAAATGCTGTCCGTCCGCCGGGCGGGCGGGCGGGCGGGCGGGTGGGCGGTCGGGCGGCGGGCGGATAGATCGTTTCCGGCCCGGCACTCGGCCTCTATTGAATGTATGGGGAAGAAATTTGGTACACATCTAGCCTGTATGGTCTAGTTTTGCCTTTTGATGGTCTGATGAATAGATCTTAAATACTTTTTGAAATAATTAACAAAATATAAAAATAATTTTTTTTTCGTTTCCGGGCCAAGGCTCGGTCACTATTGCATGTGCATGGATGAAATTTGGTACGCACGTGGCCTATATGGTCTAGTTGTGCCTTTTGATGGTCTCATTGATAGATATTCTATACTTTCTGAAAAAATGAGAAAAGATATAAAAACATATTTTTTTTGTTTTTTGGGCTAAGACTCGCTCACTATTGCATGTACATGGATAAACTTTGGTACACATATGGTCAATATGGTCTAGTTTTGCCTTTTGAAAGGTCTGATGGAAAATATTATATACTTTTTCAAATATTGAAAAAAACATAAAAATTATTATTTTTGATTCTGGCCCAACATCCGGTCACTATTCCATATACATGGATGAAGTTTGGTACACATATGGCTTGTATGGTCTAGTTGTGCCTTTTCATGGTCTGACAGATGGCTATTCTATAGTTTTTGTAATATTGAGAAAAAATATTTAAAAGAATTTTTTTTTATATCGGAGCCAAAACTTCCCCACTATTGCATGCACAGTACTGCATTTTTCTAAGCAAATCACCTATGCAATTAATTTAGCAGTGCTTTTTGATGCGTATAACACTTTATGAATCATTGGAAAAATAGAGATAATGGAAGGCCACTACTCGACCGCTATTGCATACCTATAAGCAATTTCGTAAACGCACCAATTTTATGATATTATTGTAATCTTCTAAAGGTGTTATTCGCTGAAGGTTTGCTGCTGCGCAGCCTATGTTTGAAGTTGCCGTTGTCAGTTGTCTCAAATAAATATGTTCTAGAGGTAGGGTTTACAGTACAGAACTGTGTATTTTTTTTGGGTAGCACCATACATCCTTTCAGATGTGTTGGTGCTTGTTGCTGTTAGTAGTTATTCTTAATTCTAACTGTACCAAAAAGTCTAACTGGACCAACAAAATTGTAAATCATAGCTGAGTTTAGGGGGCAACCAATCAATATAATCGATGGGGGGGGGGGTCTCAGAGTTTTCCACGGCAGGAGTTATTAATTTCTTGGTAACAGCGACCATGATTTTTTGTCTAGTAGACTCAAATATAAATTTCTGAATCAAACAACTCCATGTTAGGAAATATATCCACAAACAGTAATTTTTTATATCAGGACACCCCCCCCCCCCCGGAAGATTAAAAGTTATAAATGCAAATAATTATCTTGAGTATTTTTTTTTTCCTTTTTTTCAGAACTGTATATGGATATGAGTGGTATCACAGCTGAACAAAAGGAGTCAATTGATTTGTAGTGACATTGACCGATTGAATAAGAACTACTATATCCAAATGACGTTTCAAAATCTTCAATCCAAAATTTTAAATGCTATCACAGAATGACATTTAAAGTTCTCCAATGTGCTCCTGCTATATGTTGTTCATGGTTTATTATAAACATAACATTGCCAAATGGTTGAGAGCTCATCAGATGTGCCATGTATAGATGGATGGATGGATGATTGGGCTTTACCTCCTGTATTTATGCACTTGGTAGGCTAATTAGGACAGGAGTAGGACACAGCAATGAGGCGAAGGATGATTGAAACAGCTGTCCAACATAGGCCCAGGTGACCCGGCAAAAGCTGGATTCGAACCCTGGACCCAGCGATTGGCAGTCCAGCACGCTACCACTAGACCAACCCTCCCCCCGATGTGACATGTATATAAATGTATGGTATTATAATAAGACCAAATGGGTGTGGTGGTATATTGAGATGTACTCCACGAGTTGAAGATATCCTGTGTCCACTGTACCCACGAGTGCGTCAACACGAGTGGGTACAGAGGACTCAGGGTATCTTCACGATTGGGAGTACATCTCAAAATACCACCATACAACCATTTGGTCTTATTTATACCCCATTATGTAACTCCAAAGAAATCTGTACTTTACTCAGGTTATCTATACTCAGCAGCTGCATCAGCCAATCAGAGCACAGATAGCAGTTCAAGTGATGATGTCACAATGTTGTAACGTCACTAGGACATGACGTCACAATGGTAAACAATGCAATGACATCATCGACATGATCAAAACCATAGTATACAACGCAATACCACATGGGATATATCGACTGCCTTTTCATGCAGTATTGTAAACGTTATGGGGTATATAATTATACCACAACTTCACCGGCTAACATCATTATTTGACATTGCTTCAAAATGTGGAACTTTCATGGATTTCACCAGACCCAATTTTCACTCTGGTACTGTGTTGAAGCTGGGACGCTCAGTTTTGCCAGATCTGCATTCTGATTTGTTGCATGGGGAGAAATGGAATAAATTAGCATTTTTTAGACATTAAAAAAAAGATTCAAAAGTTACTGTTTAAAAATCACCTCTCTGTTTGTGAGCAAGAGTTCTTCGTACTTCTCCATGGATCAGACCATATTAAGATTTGTATGATGCACAATATTGTCACAGGGAGCCTTCGAAGTTAGCCGATCATTTTTCGCTTCTTGTTCCCCTAGTTTTCAGGTGCAATGATTCTTGTTTCGGTCATCTGACAGCTAGATATCTCAAAGTGGATTTTTAAAATTCATTTACCTCCCAGTACCTTCAATGATATGTCTGACAAACCTGTAAAAAACACATCTCAACGTAATTCAATGACAAATATGCATTCATCAATTTTATTTTTTTGAGATGAAAAGACATTTAAATTCCTAACATCATCTAAATTCAAGTCATAATTGCTATCGATGACCAGTGTTTTATGGCAAACACAGTGACACAGAAGCCATGTGTTGTGTTTATATGTTTATAATATGAGAATCAGAGGGGAACGATTTGCCCCATCAAAAAGGGTCCGAACCCTGGGGGCCAGAATTGCCCTGACCGCCGAAAAAATATGAGTCAGTTATTTTGTAAATAAGCATTACATTGATAGGCGAAATCCCTTGTGCATGTAAATTTGTTGAATAAACGTTGCTATTGATGACAATTAGTAATGTGTTCACACAATATTTTCTTGTTATTATACATCCAGAAAGTATGTAGAACCTGCAAAATCTTGCAAAATTGGTGTGTGATCTCACACATCTGGGCATAGTGATTGGCTGTGGTAAAGAGTGTGATGCAGTGTTGGCATATAATGTAGTGTAGAGAAAAGCCATATATGGTATGTGACATAGTATGAAAGTTTTATCAAGCATAACTGAATAAAAGAAGAAGATTACAAACCGTGAGAGTCAATAAACAACTGTTACTCATAGTAGTCATAAACAGTCTAATCTGAATGTTGTTTACAGTTTACTGCCAGTGGCACAGCAAGGGTGTCTCAAGAATTGGATACACAGTTGCACATATTTTGTTGGATTGATTCACCCTTCTGTATCATATATTATTGAAATTATAAATAAACAATATTTTTTGGACTTTGTTCATGGTTGAGGGGCAAGCCCCTTTCCCCTAATGAGTAAGATTAACATGAATGCGATAGGAAATGCATTTTCACCAAAAGTTTGTTCTGGTCGCTCCCCCCCCCCCCCACGCCATTTCTAGATATACCCCTGCTGGCCACAAGTGTTTCATTTTTACTACATGGCTTGAAGTCTTATGCTGGTATCCTGCCTCACAGATTTGACATGACATACTATGCAGACTGATCCATGATTGGATGAACAACCTATGACCTCACATGGAATGTCTGATTTCCAATGCTAGCCTATAGGAACTGCCATAATTATGATGTCACACTTCAACATTACAAGAAAAAAAAACTTTCGGTGTATTTTCCGGAAGGATAATAAGCACTTCAGCTTTGAAAGTTTAAGAAAAGCAGCTGAGCACAAGTGGCTTAGGCGATCGCCTGCTCCACTGAAGGTCTTTGCATGAGTTTGAACCCTGGTTGGGGAACCCAAAAATTTTCAGTGGACCTTCATGAGCAAAATCCCAGCTGGAAGAATGTTGAATCAACATTGGTCCGCTTTTATATGTTCAATTTCAGATGGCTATGTTGTTGGTTGGCCAATTTAACCCTTGCATTAGTGTCTATGATGGGCAAGTAAAAGATCCCTCATGTTGGGTAAATGTGTAACATGTTGAGGACTCCTTGTCTCTCTCCCATCTCATCAATCAACCCTCGTGAGGGGCCAGAACTGGGCTTACAGGGCTACACTTACCATATCTATCTATCTATCTATCTATCTATCTATCTATCTATCTATCTATCTATCTATCTATCTATCTATCTATCTATCTATCTATCTATCTATCTATCTATCTATTGCACATTGAAATTGATTAGAGTTCATGTCTTCTCTACTTGTTGTAGCCCAAATAAAACTATTTTACAGCCTCATCTCTGTGTTTCAGTTACCTCAAGACACAGTGAAACTAAGGGGCCGACCAGATGATCTTTGGGGGGGGGGGGGGCTATGGATATTTGGTGAAAAAAAAATTGTTTCCCACTTGACACTGGAAAAAAAAGTTTGTTCAGCACATGGAAATAAAAAATAAGTTTGTTTCCACCTGTAACTAGGGTACCATAATGTTAAAATTCCGATAAAAAAGTTCGTCGCGAGTGCGCATGCGAAAAAAATTGTTTGTCGACGCGCCGCGAACGAAAAAAAAAGTTCGTCCCAGGGGTAAAGTCCATAGCCCCCCCCCATCTATCGTTTGGTCGGCCCCTAATCACGGCTGAGAAATATTTGTTGTCAATCATATCTTGGCCCATGAGGAATCTTTTTCTCATCAAGGGGCCGGATTTTCCCCTACACTGTTGAAATGTGGTGGAATGAAGTAAATATGTCAAAGAATAATTTGATACATAACAGATCTGTTGGTGTACTCAAATAATCTATGTTGGATTCTAAAAATTGAATTGCATTTGCGTTATGAAACATGTTTCATTGCATAATCATGCGAGTTTCATTTAAAATAAAATAACTGAACTCTGATCTTAGTTTTGACCATCATATAAAACAAAAATGGGTTAAGACAAATGCAAAACTCCAAGCACTTCGGCGCCTCGCAGGCTGTCTCTCTGAAGATTGTAAGTTGGCTGTCTTAAGAAGCTTTATTATTGTGCATTTTCTGTACTGCGCAGCACTGCATTTCAGCAGTAAATATTACAGGGATAAGATGGAGAAAATTATGTATAGAGAACTTAAATTTGTATAATATTATAATGACTATTGCTCCTCGTACGCTGAATTACTGGATTGAGCTGGTATGTGCTCACTAGAACTCTTACGGGAAAAGACTATCATTACTGATATTTACAATTGTATAAATGGGACTAGCCCAGAATATTTAAATGAAATGTATGCTTTACATCGTGCAAATTCAAGACGGGGCCCAACTCCCCAACAGCCGAGAGCTCGAACTGTAAAATATGGGTCGCACCCACTTAGAACCCTTGGCCCAAGACTCTGGCATAGTCTCGATAAAGACATTAAGATGAGTGGCAGCCTGGGCATTCTCAAGTCAAAACTTGAAAAATATAAGGCGCACAATGTAAATTGACTTATTTAGTAATTTTAATCAGTGATGGAAATGGAAAATTTTCGTCAGGGGAGCTCTCAGTTCGTGCGGCAGGGGATCGCCATTCCAAAAGGAAAGAATTCTTCCTCCAGAGCATCATTTTACCAAGTGCATAAATACAGGAGGTGAAAAAGTAGCATGATAATTGTAATTTTACTACTGGTCATCCGCCTGTTTTTTGGTCAATGCAGCTCAGCTCCCCCGAGCTCCCCCCCATTTCCATCACTGATTTTAATCTTATTTTTAGCTTTTATTCAATTGTTTAGCTTCTAATAATTTTTTACCGTTATTTACCTTATGTTTTTAATTTGTATTCCTCTGTTTTTACTGTTTCTGTTTCAACAATTGTTTTGTCTAGTCGGAAAATAGCTCTGAGCTAAAGTTATACTTGTTTAGTATGTAGACTATAAATAAATATTTGTCTATTGTCTATATTGTCTATTGAAGAAATGGTATGTAAATGGCACAGCCCAGAAATTCACACAGCACTTAAAAGTTTTTGTAGGACTTGCAGCGTTACCATAAATTTCATATTTATTTCATATTCAATGTATGAAAGGCAGTTATGTTTCAAAAAATTGAAAGACGGATATTTAGAAAGACAGACAGAAATGTAGACTATAGAAAGATAGAATAGATCAAAAGTATAAGAGATAGACAGATAGAAACAAAAGAAAGAAATACAGAAAGATAGATAGATAGATGGATCGATAGATAGATAGATAGATATATAGAGAGATAGATAGACAGATAGATAGCCATTGAATAGATAATAGGATTATAGATAAATAGTATTGATAATAATCAGCTAAATGGTAAAGAGGTAGGCAACACTGACAGCTGCCAGATTTAAGTCTGTGTTAGATTGCTGATATTACATAATAGTAATACAAAAACAAAAACATGATTTGCCTATTGTACAATTGCTCACTGTTATAGTCATCAGTTCATGAAAATTAAATTTCTTTTTCCAATGTTACTGACTTATTGTTATCAATCTAAAAAAAATTTGAATTCATGATATGAAAAAAAAAACAATTTTGCGTTATAAGCACTCTGCCCTTTTTGGACCTATTCTAATTTTTCTGACTAATTTGCATAGTTGCATGGTGACTGGCATATGCCTATTATGTTATGCTTATTTAAAAAAAACTATACTACAAATATAATTACACATGTGCATGCAAGTTATATTGATAACATCATACCTGAAGCCATGTCATGTGCTGTGATGGTGGAACAACCACGGTGGATCAATTAATGATGGATGTCAATGAAAGCGGTAAGTCCATAGGCTACATTGTGCCAGAAGTTAACAAACAAAATCACAAAGAAAACAGTTGAAGCTGGTGTATTACTTATATTTTATAACAAAGCTAAGTCTATACATCTCAGAAAGAAAAAGAAAAGGCTGAGGTTCTGATTGGAGCGCACATTCAGCAATGAATTGTGTGCTTCACTTTTCCGGAAAGTAGGCAACCCTGTAGATCTAATTTCAGAGGAATGTGTTTACTGTCTCCTTCAGCTGGGAGGCTGCAACAACCAGGGGCAACCATGGGCAGAGGTGTATCTAGAAATGGCCTGGGGGGGGGGGGGCATGACATGGGGTGAATACGGACGATTAAATTTTTGTGGCTATTCCTGTCCCATGTTAATTTGGGCCTGAGGGGGGGGGGGGAGGGCATGGCATCATTCATGCCCCCTCCCCTATATATGCCACTGAGGCAGGGCTCCAGAGTCCAGGCTGTTGTGCAGATTATGGCCATGTGAATTGTAAGTGCACACAACTCAATAATAATATTAATACTTTTTTTTTCATTACTCATAAAAAAACAATGAACATTAGACTCATGCTATTGTGTGCCAGTGACTAGATGTCTAAGACATTGGTCTTATGTAGTTAAATGTTGTCTCGATATTATAAATTGATTAAGTAGTTAAATTTTTACTTGATAGATCACATATTGACACATGACGGTCTGCTATATTTTGTTCATAGGTACCATTCTAATGCTAAAACACTCAAGAATTTGGAAATGTAGTTTGGATTGCAATATTCTCTTGCAAAACCACTTTTTTAAGGCTATTTATATGGTAACATCAAATCGCGCAAAAACGTGATAAAAATAAAGCCGACCCTTGTGGACAATTTCCTTTGAGAAACGTTGGTCTAAGGAAGCATTAAACCTCCCATTCACATCAGACCCAACGTTTGAAATCTACGTAATTTGTCGACAGCTGGTTACGAGGTTACTACGTACGTATA
The DNA here is from genome assembly GCA_026936325.1 of Platynereis dumerilii. NCBI lineage: Eukaryota > Metazoa > Annelida > Polychaeta > Phyllodocida > Nereididae > Platynereis > Platynereis dumerilii. The sequence continues at coordinate 67,151,510 of JAPTHN010000004.1, read as the reverse complement.
TATCGTAAATAATTCGTATTTCTCCAACCTCCCTTAACTACGTACCCCCCACGTTGAAGCAATGGTCGTTATACGCCTCTGGGGCGTCAGGCGTGGCAGGCCAGCCCAGCGCGCTGTGCCTTGCGCATGCGCAAACATCCGACAAGAAGGACGCCATGGCGGTCCACGCTTGTGTGTACTAGATTTATATCGGTCTAGAACACCATTTATACGACCGTACTAATTTATTTAACCATGGCCGATTGATTCTAGGATGTGTATGGGTCAAATGACTCCTTCGGACGGACTCTACCTGGTGTGTATGCTTCACAATCATCATGTCAATCGGCGATCTGAAAGATGTGGATTCACCGTACCAGGGAGGCGCCGGCCAGGGGCGGAGCGCTCGGAGGGGCCCGGGGGACTGCCGCATTGCTTCTTGCGGTCCAGCCACCCGGCCCCCGTGGAAAAAAAAAATAAAATAAAGCCCTTATACAATGGCCCTTATATATATGATAAAATTGTTGTTTTGTTGATATATGATAAAAGAATGTTCTGATTTGATTTTTGCTGCAGGGTTTTTTTTTTGGGGGGGGAGGGGTTTCAAGAATTTTTATTTATTTAGGGGATGTGCTTGGTTTGGATTTTTGTTGAACACCTGCAAGGAGAAAACATGAATTAAAACAGTGAAGAGAGAAAAACAGAGAGAGATAGAGAGAGCAGAGCCAGGCAGCAAGCACTGAAGGTGGCTCCAAAATAGGCAGACTTTTCTTCCTTGTTTTACCAAGCAGTCTGCAGTCCATTTAAGGACTACAATATAAAAATATAAATAACAAAATTCACTTACCTTGTGAGGGATTAATACTTCAACTCTGAAGAGTTGGAAAAATCCCAATCCAAATTGGTCTTGGATAGGTGGCATTCAGGAGAGCTGCAAGTAAGCTCACTTCAACTCCGGTCTTAAGTGATTCTCTCTTGGTCATTTGTGGTTGAGCAGTACTTGGGGACATTTTTTTTTGCCCAATCTAATCTTACATAGTTTAAAAGATATTTATTTAGTAATTTTTGTACTGGTTTAGCTACTATTTCTTTATGGCTTCATCCAATTATCACCAGCAAGCATCCTGTTGGAGGTTTTATAATATCAAAGTTACCAGATACATTGGAATAGGTATGGAATAGATGGCGCTACAAGGCTCTCTGACACTCAGGATCCCATATTCTGCAACTTTGTGCAAACCTTCAACAAACCTTTGGCAGATACGTATGATCAGACGTTTGCCCTGAACATTACTTTCAAACGTTGTCCATACATATCAAAAACACGTTGGAGAAACCTTGGAACTTACGTATTGCCAAATGTGCGACCATACCTTTGTTAAACCTATGAATCAAAGGTATGGTCATACGTAAAAGTCTAAGGTTGTAAAAACCTCTCAAATGAATGTTCAACAAACCTATTAATCAAAGGTACGGTCATACGTAGTTGTCAAACTTCCTTCAAACCTCTCAACCAAAGGTATCACTTACGTAATAGTCTAAGGTTTTAAAAACCTCTCAAATGAATGTTCAACAAACCTTTGAATCAAAGGTATGGTCATATGTAATAGTCAAACGTTCTTCAAACCTCTCAACCAAAGGTATGACTGACACGTTTAGCCAAACGTTACGACCAAACATTCTCCCAACCTCTCAACCAAAGGTATGACTTACATATGACTCAAACGTTAGGCCAGACTATAAAACAAACTATCTGCCAACCTCTTACTAAGGTTGCAACCTACGTTTGGTTTTCCATCTGAGTGCAACGTTTGGAAATTACCTTTGCCCTACCTTTGTCATACATTGTTTGGCCCAACGTTTGATTCTAACCAAAATAATTACGTAGGGAAAGGTTTGATTTACGTAGCTGCTCGGGAGGGGAGGGCACCGACAACTTTGCAAAGAGATGTAGATGTAGCTTTAAACCCCAAACTGCCATGTGTTATACATCAAAATGTTGGTTATCATCTAAAAATCATAATTAAATACACCTTATTCCGGGCTTATATCTATAATTAGCTTTCATGGTAAATACTATGGGAGTAATCAAGATCTACCTTATTCACCCTGCACGAAAAGTACTACGCTGCATTTTTGCAAGGTTTTACATTCAAAAGTCACTGTAATATGCACAAAAAGCACATGAAAGCAATTTTATAACTTTCTAAATGTTATTTTTTGGTATTTCATACAAGTAAAATGGATAAAAGGGAAAAAAAGATGTAGATTTTTAAACAAGACGCAGGACAATTATTACTATATCAAGCAGAATTTTCTCAAAATCCAGTCAACAAAGTCGCACTTTTGCAACATTGTAGAGAGACACAGCTGTATCTTTTCAACTCAAGCACATCATATTATACATCAAAATGAGAGATCAAAATAAGAGTCTTTTCAAAAAGTACATAGTACTAACACCTAATTTTTATCTAGTTTATTGAATGTTTGCTCGCTTCAGTGGCTTGAGTCGTGGAGTAATGGCGAGGTCACTGTGGAAAAGTTTTTCAGAGGGGGTCAGCCCCCCGTATCATGCAAAAAGGGATTGACTCGTGACGGTCTGTTATATTTAATTCATGAGTACCACTCTTATGCAAAAACTCTCAAGAAATTGAAATATAGTAATATTCTCTTGCAAAACCTCTTTTAAGGCAATTTAAAAGGTTACGTCAAATAATGGGAAAACTTGAAAAAAATCATGTTTGAGATACACACAACTTTGCAAAGAGATGTAGATGGACTTTATTAACCAAATACACCATGTTTTATATACAAAATGTTGATTATTGTCTACAATTTAATTCATAGTTTATGACTCTTTATGCATATAATTGGCTTTTATTCTTGATAGCATGGGAATAATTGAAGCCTATATTATTAAACCTGGGCAAAAATATATCCGCTGCAGTTTCACTATGTTTTACATTCAAAATTCATTGTTATTATAACCCAAATCATGTTTGAGTGACTGAATAGTTTTCAAAATACCGTTTGTTGGTATTTAAAACTATATTAATGTAAAAGTGTAAAAATGTAGACTAACATGAAAACACCCAGTACAAATCTTACTGAAATCAAACTGAATTTTCCCAAAATCCAGTCAAGGAAACGCTTGTTTTTGCAGTTTTGTGGAGACACATGGCTATTGCTTTAAACCAAAACACATCATGACTTATATACCCATATATTGGTTGTTTTCAAAACATACAAAGAACTAACATCTAATTTGAAAGTATTTTGTTAAATGTATTTTGTAAAAAGTATGTTTGCATTGAATTCTGATGTCTCCGAGGCAAGATAATGTAGTAACGTCGAGGTCATTGTAAAAAGTCATCTTTTATGTCCAATCCTCCAGTTTCTCCTGGTAGGGTATATACTATATAGTGCAGGTGCAGGTGGGACCAGGACTGGGGGGGGGGGAGTATTGTCCCAACACGTTTTGGCATGTATAGGTGACAAGTATATTAACATCACCAGACACTCTTCCAATAATTCCAATAAAGGCTTCTGCCGCAATTTTTCCCATGACTAAAGAATTAAACTGACTCCTCTGAGCGAGCAATCAAAAAAATGTAATTGTCAACAGCAGCTGGGAAAGCCTGAAAATGACATTGCTGTTCAACTAAGTTGTAAGTCGTAATGGTTCATTGTCAATCTGTAATATATATTTACCTGAATTGTATCATGTTTACTTTGAAATAATCAACCTTGATAATTCAAATCTATTGTCCTACCAACATCCGCAAAGCAATATTCTTCTCATCTTATCAATCAGGAGACCGCCAGACCAGTCATTAGATAAATAATTCCCAACCAACCAGAACAGATGTGGATGGATAGCCCTTGATGCCATCCTTCATTTGTCACCTTGGTTTCCTTGTTTTTGCAAATGTCAACCCTCCTAAGGTAAACGAATGTTGCTGCCTTTGTCAAAAATCTCCTTTTTTTTTCAATTCCACTTATTCTAATCATGAGATTACTCATATTCAACCAACTAAATGGATGTCGACGGAGAGCCATCGATGTCAGCTTTCGTTTGGCGCCTTTATTTACTTGTTACTACAACTTTAAACCCTCCAAAAGCTCAATGAGTGTTGCTGTCCTTGTCAGAAATTTCTTCCTAATCAAAATCCTCCCATGTGTTTTCAATTTCACCTATCCTAATCACTGGATAACTAATTTTAACCAAAGTGGATGTGGATGGATAGCCCTTGATGTCATCTTTCATTTGCCATCTTGTTTTCTTGTTGCTACAGCTATCAATCCTCCTAAAGCCAATTAAATGTTTCTGTCAGCATCAAAAATCTCCTCCGAAACACAAAATCGTCCAATGCATTTTAATTTCCACCTTCTGTAATCACTAAATTTCATTCCTAACCAACCAAAATAGAAGTGGATGGATAGATAATGTTGTCAGCTTTCATTTGGTACCTTGGTTTCCTTGTTACTATAGCTGTCAAACCTCCAACAGCTAAATAAGTATTGCTGTCAGTGACGAAAATCTCCTCCGAGAACCAAAATTCTCTCATGTATTTCAATTCCATCTATCCTGACACATTTCTAATCAAGCAACATGAATGCAAATGGATAGCCAATTGATGAATGCGGATGGATAAGCATTGATGTCAGCTTTCATTTGGCGCATTGGTTTACTTATTACTACAACTTTCAACTCTCCTAAGGCAAAGTAAATGTTGCTGTCAGTGTTGAAAATCTGCTCCGAAATCAAAAATCTTCCCATGTAATTATTCCTACTATCCTTATCACCAAAAAACTTTTTCCTGACCAACCAAAACAACTTAAAATGGAATTTGGATTGATAGCGATTGATGTCAGCTTTTATTTGGCACCTTTATTGTCTTGTTTCTACAACTTTCAACCCTCCTAAAGCTAAATAAATCTTGCTGTGAAAGTCAAATATCTGCTCCGAAACCCAATATCCTCCCATGTATTTTTAATTCAATCTATCCTAATCACTAGATCACTCATTTCTAACCAAGCAACATGAATGCAAATGAATAGCCACTGATGCCGGCTTTCATTTCGCTTGGTTCCCTTGTTACTACAACTTTCGACCCTCCTAAGGCTTTATAAATGTTGTTGTCAGTGTTGAAAATCTCCTTCAAAACCCAAAATTCTCCCATTTATATATCAATTCCGGCTATCCTAATCACTATAAAAATCATTTCTTACCAACCAGAACAACTCAAAGTGGATGTGGATGGATAGCTATTGATGTCAGCTTTCATTTTGCACCTTTATTGTCTTGTTTCTACAACTTTCAACCCTCCTAAAGCTAAATAAATCTTCACGTCAAAGTAAGAAATCTCCTCCGAAACCCAACATCCTCCCTTGTATTTTCAATTCTATTCATCCTAATCACTAGATCAATCATGTCTAACCAAGCAACATGAATGCAGATGGATAGTCAATGATGTCAGTTTTCATTTGGCACCTTGGTTTCCCTGATACTACAACTTTCAACCCTCCTAAGGATAAAAAGATGTTTCTGTCAGTGCTGAAAATCTCCTTCTAAACCTTCGCATGTATTTTCAATTCCACCTATCCTAGTCACTAGAAAACTTATTCCTTACCAGCAAAAATTGCTGTGGATGGATAACCCTGGATGTCAGCTTTCATTTGGTATCTTGGTTTCCTTGTTTACCCTCCAAAAGCTAAATTAATGTTGCTCTCACGGTCGAAAATTGTCATGGGAATCATTGTGTGCTTTTCAAATACATCTTTAAGGGCAGAGTGCATTAATTAACTTGGTATCAAAATTGTAAAGTTCATTACTGTGAGGTATAGGTCGAGCCTAAGCATGTACTCTTTAGTCATTAGGTCATTTTGATTAGTACCTAATTCTATTATGAATTTTTGTTGAAAAACCACAATTTTCATGGTATTGACTTCAACGACCTCTGATTAACCTTAAAACTCAGATCTGGAAGCAGCATCCACCCCAGTCCTTTTCTCTAACCTATTACCTATCTACATGTAACTGGCATAGGTGCCTTCCATAAACAAGAAATGCCTCAATGTGCCCGCTGCAGATAAATGCCACATCAGATCCACAATGTAAGCCAACACCACAAACAATGTAACACTAACATGATGACCAGAATGGTGTTGCAACTGCCCCTTCAACGTGACAGATCATAGCCAAATAAGGTTTTCTGGCTTCCATAGACAGATTTTATGACTTTAATTGCCAAACCTTATTAGAGAGGACTGTACTAAACCTGCAATGAAAACCTGGTTTCAACAAACACGTTTGTGTCTAATTGTTTGATTGGCAGAACATGATGCTTGATCTCATTTTGATGGTTCGCAGTCATGTCAGCATTGGAATTACTCAAAAATAGCGGCTGTGTAGGAACAAACTTATCATTAGCTGCCGTATCGTGCTAGTTCTGCGCTAACACCAGTTGCCTGACAATATATATTTTAGTCTCTGTATTAATTTTTGTGGCTTCTCAACAATTGGGCCTCAATCATGGTACCATATCTAAATAGATGTGTCAATGCATTCCTTTTTATGATACTGGCCATTGGCTGATCTTTGTTGTAGGGAACATGACTTGGACTCAATTCATCATTAATTCAAGCTGTGTTGGAAAGTGTATGGCACATTACAAGAGATCACAGGAAGTGATTGTTGCAAATGACCATCCCCAAGAAGTTAGTTCTTAAACGCTTATTAAACTAAGTCAAAATTTCATAGTCTAGCTTGATGAATTGTATACAATTAAACATCATTTTTCTGTGTTCCGATAATTATCTCCCTAAATAACCCAATATACCTAATACATGATATAGGGTTGCATTTACAGTGCTGGAATGCATTTAAATTAATTCTGTGACCCCAGAAACTCCATAATAGACCTATCACACATTTATATCTGATCATTATTGACTGAGACAGAAAGATTTCAATTAATGGTGACCACCTTGGACACCATCTTGAATTGCCAGGATTGAGCACCTGGTTGGCGAGGGTGTGAAACTTTAGGTGACAGCAGAGGGTCTCAGGCATCCAAATACCCCGCAACCTTTCACAGCAGCACCTGTCTGGTGTACATACAGAAATTTTGGGCCCTGCCCCCTTGGTAAGCTGGAAGGAACAGTAGGAATGCACATTGCACAAGCAATGAGTGGTAAGAACCATTTTTTTCATAATGACCTCGATGGAACTTGGGATCTGCGCCGAACTCTCAACCATACAGTTTCTAACATTTATGAAACTATACTAAACTTAATACAAGTTACTTTGAAAGAAAGTAATATTTTGATGTTCACAGATGATATGCTGAAAGTTTACAGCTTCAGTCATGAGTCTCTCCACATACCAAGTGGCATAGTTTTGCATATCCTCCACCGGATTTTTTGAAAATTCTGTTCGACATATTGCTAAGTTCTTACGGGTTTTTTTTTAGCAAACAACTTGTTTTTTGCTAGTAAAGCCACACAAATTAACTTAAATACCAATAAGTAGAATTTAAAAAACTTCGTAATCATTTCTATGTGCCTGAGATGTGTATCACAATGACTTTTGACTGTAAAATACGGTAAACCTGCCCCGGACAGCTTTTTAAGCCACTTGAATAAGGTGGGCTTTTGTTACCCCTCATTACTAACAACAGAAAGCTCATTATTTGTACATGGTGTCTTTAACTATAATGTTTACACAAAAACCTACATTTTGATGTATAACACATGCTGCTATGTGACATATAGCTAAAGTTATGGCCTTCTGAATATTGTCTGTTTTGATTATTTTCTCCCGCTTCATTTTTTTAGCGTTTTATTGCCATTTGACATTACTATTGATTCGGCCATAAAAAAATGGTTTTGCAAGAGAATATCAATGTCCAAACTATATTGCCATGCAGCCTAGACCTTAGACTCACTAAAAAAAGAGGTCCAACAAATATAGCAGAGGGTCAAGGGTCATCCCAATTTTTGGCTACCTGGCTCCCCTACTAAAGTTAGTTATGTTTTGCTGAAGTTTGTCAAGGAGGGAGGAGGGTTAGTGGTTGTGTGCAATTGTTAGGTCCAGTGTTCGAATCCAGCTCTTGCTGGATCTCCTTGGACTGTATTGACGGCTATTTCAATCATCCTTCATCTCAGTTGTGTGTCCTCCTGCTGTCCTAATTAGCCTATCCAGTACATTCAAATATTTAGTGTGTTCAGCCCCAATCCCACAACTACCCCGAAATACAGTGCATTTTCACCAGGCAAACTGGAAGGCCAAATGGTCTCCCAGTGGCCAAAGAAACCATTCATTGATAAATTAGCATCTCTGGGAGACCAACTTTTATCCCGGGACTCTCATTAATTGCACATTTGCTTGTCTAAATTTGAAGTTCTCACTTGAATTTGAATACCTACCCAGGTATACTATCTTCCCATTTAAAATTTGTTCAAACTCATTTGGTTGAAATTGATTTAACTCCTGAATTAGCAGTCGCCTCAGCTGTTTAAACCCCTTTCTGAGAACACTACAGGTGCTGTAATTATAAGTACAGCTAAGGACAAAATTATAAGCACCCCTCTAAATATATCCCCTTTAATTTGACTCTCCAAAATGGGATGTCAAAGAACAGTCATTTTTTCATCAAAACTGTATTTCTATGAACTAGCAATGTTTCCGTTTTAAACTGTTTCTGCAGTCAATTGACAATGTGTTTTTACTAATTAGATATTAGTCAACCACGCACATGCAGTATAATATAATACAGCCAATGTATGGTACAGTATTGAAATTGCTGATATATATGTAGCACATACATATTTATATTATTTTTATTTTGTGTTTCAGGTTGTGGTAGATATGATTTATGTATGGGTTGGACCACAGGAATGAATGAGCATCCCCCCACCAATCCAGCATTATGATTTGACAAATAAAGCGAGTGAACAAACAAGCTTTTCTGTATTTTTGTTTATCAAAATTTAGAATTAGGTCAGAGGTCAAAGGAAGTTGACATTGAAGAATTGATCTCGGAAAAGGCTCACAGAAAGCTCCCACTAACAGCTCACAGAATAGCTCAAAGAGAGCTAACAGAAAGCTCAACTTAGGCTCATATGAATAAAAAATTAGGGTCACAGGAAGCTGACAATGTGACCTCAACTTATGAGCTCAAATCACCCTGGCATTTTTTGCATAATTATATTGAAATTTTGTGTCTGTGTTGCTGAGCCATGATACGATTTTTGATGATTTTTAACTAAAAAATATCAATTTTCCCAGTCATTTGAAGAAAATGTTTAAATAATTCTCAGCTACTAAGAATGGTTTATAATATCATTTGTACATAAAATTAATGTCTGAGGAAAAAACCTATGCAATTTGACACATTCAATCATCTATTTTAGAACCTTGAAATCCTGACTCCTTGAAAATCAAAATTATTCAAGCTTTTTGATCAAGAGTGTATTTTGATATTATTTTCTGTTAGACACATAGGTCAGTTTGACCTTCTTTACAGCTTCAATCAAATATCATTTTTCTGAGTTGATATTTCTAAACATTTTTACCCCATTTTCCCCCCTCATTCTTTTTTTCTTAATTTCTTTTCCCCAAAATGTTTTTTTTTTTTTTACAATTTTTCTATGCACTGTAAAGGTATGTTCCCTTACTGGCTTTAGTAGTTCAATATAAGGAAATTAAGGTCATACAATCTTAATGCTCAAGAGAGCTGATTGGTTTCTTGAAAATGATCTTAAATACACTGCAAGTGCAAGTGGAACAGGGGTAGAAATGGTTTTACTAGCCCAATGCTGTACTTCAACTTCAGAGCTCTGAGTCTTTATGGTTAAGGGTCATTAAAGTTATCTAATTTCTGACCAATAACATTGAAACATGACCTGCTAACCAAAAGTAAAAAACAAAGTCCATAAAGTACGCAGACCAAAATTTAAAAAGCGCCTCCAGCATCATGTAGAGCTATTTTTCTGCTTTCATTTGACATCTTATTTGCATTTCTAATATTAAAATTCAGCCATAGCATTTTTTTCTATTAAAAGATGCAGTGACCCAAGCCAAAAATTATTATTTTCCTTGACATGTTTCCTTAGACTTCTGATGCCGAAGATTAGGAGCAAAACTGCACAAATGCCTTTAAATGAGCATCATTTAATGTCATTTCAGTCCGTCAAAAAAAAATCTGAAAAGAGCATTAACCAACCAGAGAAGTTTTGGTGACATTTACAGCACACAATAGTTCCATCAGCTATATCAATATCAACCTAAACAAGTTTACTGTGTATCACTTGATATAGACTACATTGACCTTTACATTTATGCCAAATTCTCATCAATTTCTTCAGAAATATGAACTTAAAAAATACATGAAATAGCCCTAGTTATTGTATTTAATGAGACGACATATATATGAAAATTGTTTAAATTGGTGGGATATATCACATTGTCCTTCATTGTTTATGAAGAGGAATGGGAGATGTTGACTATTTGGAGGTTGGATGCAGTTCAACCTACCCTCCTTTCATTACAGTTCACCGTCCTTTAAAATGAATAATTTTTGTCACCATTACCTTGAAAAAATAATAATAATAATTTCTTTCTGAGGAATGCTCCAAAATTAAATGGTCGCCCCCTAATATTGATGCCACATAGAACTTGTACTATCATAATGTACAACATTCCCAAGTAGCCTATATTTAGCAGTTTCCCCCAAATAACTATACCCTGTATTTCCAGGATATGTGTTTTCAGAAATAACTAGGGTCATTTTGGGGAATCATTAGTACCAGGTAAAACATATATTTATAAATGTTCCATGCAAAGTATGATAATAAAAGAAAAATATCCAACCTCAATCCATATGATGTTGATCAGACTAATTCAAATAATGGAGGTAAAAGAATGATGTCCATGAAAACACCAAGTGTACATGTAGATATGCCAATGGTATACCATACAATGCAAGTCACAAAAATACTTTGTAGGTCTAGTGGCCAACCCCCCTGAAAATGGCCTGTCTCCAACCAAATTTTCTTTGAAATGCAGGAAACATGTGGATTGGTTAAAGGACCTCTCAAACTGGCATCATGCCAGGGAGAAGAAAGTTATCTAAAACCCCTTTTTCCAGAAGCTTGTAAACTACATGTATATTATCATAATGGGAGTTTTGTAGGCATGCAGTTGGTGAACTTCCAACTAGATCATTTGGTTGGTTCCCTCCCCATGCTGTTGACAATCAGGACTTTTTTTTATTTTTGTGCTATAAGCCTCCTCAGCCTTAGCCCTAGTCATGAAGTCAGCATCTCCATACTGCATGAATTAGCCACTGCACTAGGAGCAGATTTGTTATTACAAATGGATAATATGGTAATATAGTGTTATGTCACTATTTCTTCTTATCATGATTTAAAGAAAAGTTTATAAGGTACGTATTAACTTAACCATTTTGAACAACCATTTGGCAAAGACTAGGTTGACATGAACGTTGCAGGTAAAACTAAATATTTTGTGACAGGTGCAGGTGTTACTACGCTGTGAATGTTGTGTAATAAATCATCATGCTTGGCAAGTATGCAGCTAATACCATTGCCAACTTATTTCACAGGAACATATTACACATTACTTGCAAATGTTGTTCTTAACACACTCAAATTAGCGGTTAAACACATCAATAATATCTTTGGCGCATCATGAAATATGTTACGCTTTGGAAAATTTGACTATATGCCAATTTGGTTGCAGGGATTATTAACATGGGACTGGAGGTACCTTGTAATAAAATGCAACATTTGATTGTCATATCATGACTCCAAAAACCGGTGTCTTTGGAAAATTATTACTTTGCGTTATGTGTAAAATTTATATCGATTGCAATGAAAAGTCTTAAAATTTCATTTGATAGGGGAGACCGGGGCTGGTTGTCTCAGGGGCAGGTTGTCACACTTTTTATTGCACTAGACCAGAGTGTTACACAGCTAAACCATCATTGTTTACTGCTTATAACCCACTGGAGTCTTTCTGGGAAACCTTGACCCCTCGGAGGGTGTCTAGTAGGAACACAGTGTATCAAAAATATCCTATCACAAAATATTTAGTTTTACCTGCAACGTTCATGTCAACCAAGTTTTTGTCAAATGGTTGTTTAAAATGGTGAAAAATGAACATCCATACAACCTTCTGTTAGGCCTTATTAGGCAAGTCTTTTCCATGTAGATGTTTTGACTCTGCGACACTTGGTAACAAAGCCATCACACTTTTTTCATTTTTCGCATGTAAATTGAAGTTTGTCACATTGAGATTGGAGCTTTCATAGCATTTAAATTACTTGGTCGGTAGGGATGTCATATCAACATAAGATAAAGGGCTATGTAAATGCAAATGTAAAATGTAGACTTTTTTATAGTCCATTACACCGACGTAGTCAGTCTCAACAGACTTTACAATTACACCCTTGGTAGGCCTGTTCAAGCATGAGCCTTTCTCAACTCCCCAGGGAGTATACAGCCAGGCAGCCGTTTCCAGTGCACACAATGCTGAGTCACTCTAAAATCGCCATCACTACCTATAGCCAAGTACCCATTTACACCTGGGTGAAGTGAAGCAAACTCCCACCCCAACCACTATTGATAACATAAAATAAGGTTTTATTTGATATTTGATAATGACTTGTAGCTGCTGCATTTTTCACTTGAGGGGGGGGGGGATTTTCATTTTTTCTATCTGTGGGGGGGGGAGAGTTTTTGTTTTGATCTGCTAGAGAAAAGACAAATTGTAACAGTGAAAACAGAACAGCTATAGAGTATAATAAAGAAACACAGGACAGAGAGAGTTAAGCTACGCACCCAGCAAGCACTGGGAATAGTTCTAAAAAATCAGTAGACTTTTCTTCCTTGTTTTACCAAGCAGTCTACAGTCCATTTACGGACTACCAAGATAACAAAATGTACTTACCTCACAGAGAAATGCTACTGCAAATCTATATTACAAATGGGACATTCCCAGAACAGTTGCCTGTGATTGTCTGAAGTTTGGTCTTAAATCATTTTCATGCTGGAGTTGTTGGGTGTACTTCTATGAAATGTTTATCCTACTTCCACATGTTAAAAGATGTTCATTATTGGTTTTCTTGCAAATGGTGTATATACAATTTTGTAACGCAATCATTTAATCAACATGCCCGTGCATCAAACATGGTCTTTTATAGTCACAAAGCTACTAACTAAGTCGGACTGAACAAGATACATCACCACAACGGGCACTATGGATATATGTATCCTCTGTGAAGGATCTGAGATAGAAATAATGCAGACAGGATCATTGTAGACTGTGTGAGGCCCAAATTTTCATAAATACCCATTTCTATTGAATTTCCAGGTAAAATTTTGTTTTTGTCAAATAACAGAAAAAGGGTTAGAGATAGGGGGAAAGTTTCAATCGAAGTGAATATAAATATGGACATGCTGCACATTTTAAGCCCAATACCAAGTCTCTAGGCCAAGTGGTTCCTGAGATATGGAGATTTTTCAGGTTTCTCCGATTTTGAACAAAGATGAACCTGGAGAATTTTGAGCTGAATTTTTTTGTCGATGTTTTTATTGTCCAGCCTCCAAACATATCACATAGACATCAAAATCTGAGAAGGTTAGGTTAAAATGATGCACCCTAAATTGACTACAAGTGACCGGTGTGCATCTTCATTATTCAAACTAGGCGAAAAAAGCATTCAAGTAAATCAACATATGTTTAAGAAACCCCACTAAAATTGTTATGGATGGATGTGGTGTGTAGATGCAGCTGAAGGAAATAAAACTGATCTTTTTGTTGTTTTGCATTACCAGACTCAAAACAAAGGCAAATAACCTTACTCATCAGTAACTGATCAGCATGAAATACAAAATATTTAACAAAAGTCTTTCCCAGCTGGTTCCTGTCTGCATGAGGCACTGTTGAATTATTCTGCTCCCGTCCCGTTCTAGGCATTACAATGATACAATTTTGTCAAGTTCAGTCCCGTTCGCATCCCGTGCAGGGCCCTAATAAATATCCTAGGAAATAGGGCTTTGGTTCAGAAATCTTATTTAATGTAACTAAGCTTGAACTGTGACACAATGTTGCTACAGTTCTCACAATGTTGCTACAGATAGTGTTTTGGTATCTTAACTTCTGCATTTCCGCAGGTAAGATCCTAGAAGCACTACTATCATGTTATTTTGAAAGCATCCAAGTGACTGTTGCTATTTTATGGAAACTGTATAGGGTAAGGTGGGGGAAATCCGCCCCCCTTTTCACATATATTCCTTGCTCAGTCCCTCACCTTTATGAAAATTTAACATTTTATTTCAGGGAATGATGGAATAAATACATCTAAACATATCTGAAAACTTACATGCTTTAATTCAACACCTTTGAGCCAACATCACCATTTGAATGTTCAATCTCAGGGGGCGGATTTGCCCCAGAAGTGTGGGGCAAATCCGCCCCCCTTGAGTTTTGGTTACAAATGACAAGAAACATTTGGCTTCTGAAGTAAATTCTATTCTTAAATTAAGCCCTGGCTCTTCTGGGTGTACTTACAAACATGTAAGGATCGTTTCACAATTTATGTGTGAGAATAAAAAATGTTTGCATTTGGCATATTCAACAAATACTAAAACATGGCAAAAATGTTTAACTTCATCTCAATTAAAATCATAATCACAATTAGTGGAGCTTTATGACAAAATAGAGTGACTTAAAAGACATATCTCGTGTTTGTATGTTTTTAACATGAGAATCAGAGGGGGCGGATTTACCCCATGGACAAGGGGCGGAATTGCCCCGACCACTAGAAATTATGAGGGTGGTATTTTCTAAATATGCATTTTATTGATTGGTGAAATCTCTTGCACTTGTAAAGTCATTGAATAAACATTGCTATTAATGACAATAAGTAATGTGTTTATACAGCATGTACCTGTAAAACACCTCAGTTTTGAAAGTTTCAATTGCACATTGAAATTGCTTAGTGATGAGATGTATGTCTTCTTTCTCAGTTGTAGTCCAAACAAAACTATGTAGCAGCCTAATCTCTGTGTTTCAGTGGTCTCTAGACACATAAGCACTAATCTGCATGAGAAATATTTATTGTCATTTATATTTTGGGTCATGAGAGAACTTTTTCTCCTCAAGGGGGCGGATTTGCCCCGGGGGCGGATTTCCCCCACCTTACCCTACTACATTTACAAGCATGATAACCATACACACATGCCAGCTTGTATTGAGGTCACCACTTATAATGCTATCTTCTCCCAACAAAGACCTTTTTGCAGATAAAATTCATTGCAGGTATTTTGTGTAGGTATATTACTAGTCATTAGGCTTGTTGTACATTGTCTTCAGTGACAGGAATTAGGTATAAATAACGAAAACTCAACTCCAACCACCTGTCAATCTGCTAATTGTGTCAAGTTCTGCAGCACAATGTGTTGACATAAACATGACCTGGTTCTACAACAATAGGTTGCGACATTGTGATGTAGCACCCGGTTTTCATGATTCTTTGACAAACATGAGACTCGATCTACTTTTCAAGTCAACTGTGATGTGTAAGCTAGGTAAAAAACACATTTTGAGATAATGCACTGTTTGTTTGCTACAGCTTAGCTATGCTTTCATTGTTGATAGGCTGACTGAGTCCTTGCTGTGTTTTTATTAATCATGTGCAGTGGCTCACTACCATGGGGGCTGGCTAGGGCTGCCCTATGGGCCCCCACCCCTCAAGGGAGGACCCCACTACCCAAGTTGGGTAAATAAAAATTAAAAGGAAAAAAATAATTATTAAATTCCATTGGGGGTCCCTCATGCTTGAATTAACGTTGTATCTGCATTAATTTCAAAAGAACTGACACGTAAAATATAAGACAATTGCGATAGGTAACCAAAAAAGTGGGGCCTGGGGCCCTTTAAATTCTCTAACATCGGTTTGATACAATTATAGAATATTTTACATTGTTGGTCCAAAATAATAAGCTTTCTTTCAAAAGAAGGGACGCATCAAACAAAAATTGAAAGAGGTATCCCAGCGGCTCAACTTCCTGAAAATGTTGGAATAGTATGAATGAGGTATTAGTGGGGGCCCTTTAAAGTAAGTCTATAAGTCAGGAAGGCAGAATTATATATCTGAAAAATATTGGATTAGTTCGGGGGCCAACAGAGTCTTTCACCACGAATGAGGTATTAGTGGAAGCCCTTCAAAGTGAGTCTAAAAGTGAGGCAGGCAGAATTATGTGTCTGAAAAATGTTGGAACAGTTCGGGGGCCCCCAGAGTCTTTCAGCATGAATGAGGTGTCAGTGGGGGCCCTTCAAAGTAAGTCTAAAAGAGAGGCAGGCAGAATTATGCATCTGAAAAATATTTGAGTAGTTCAGGGGGACCCGTAGTCTTTCAGCATGAATGAGGTGCGACAAATTCAGGTAGGCAAAATTAGTGTCTCAGAAAAATGTGTTTCAGGGGCCCGAGAAGTGTGTGAAATGAATGAGGCAATATATAAATTATCAGTCTCTTTCAATTTGGTCTGTTACTCCTTTTTAAGCTGTTATTACATGAATAAAATTTGAAGCATGGCCTTGATCAGACATGCATTAATGCATCAGAAAAACTTTGGAATAGTTTAAGGTGCCCTTGGAATCTTGGGACATAATGAATAAGCCATTAGTGCATCAGTCTTGATGTCGATTTGGCCCTACTAATAACTGTTTCTAAGATATTTTAGTGATGTTGGACATTGTTCGTTTACTAAGACTTAGTATGGAAGTAGATAGATAGATAGATAGACAGATACATTTATTTTAAATCGACAGTAAAAACACGAAAACATGAGTAATGGAATCGGTTGACCATTTTGAATAAAGGCCTGGTCACTTTTTTCTTGATTGATTTTATCTTTTCATTGCAAACTGATGTGAAGCTGTACAGTACAGGGATTTATTTATTTTTGGTAACATCCTGTGGAATCTGGAATAGTGTAGTTATACCAACTTATGGGCCTGCCTATTATCTGTACATTACGGTGTCAGTGGCTGGGATGTTTAGTGTATAGATGGTGGTGAATTTATTAGGATGAAATGTTTAATAATCTTAGTATATGTGACCTGCTGCACCAAAATTTGTTCAAAGTCGGCCTCCTATCATATTCAGCTGTGAAGATGACTTTATTCTAAAGGCATTTGGCTTTAAAATTATGTTTCATTTGTCTTGATATCTCCACCCAATCCAAAGATATGGCATCTAAAAGATTGATGATCCGAAACATCAAACTTTGAGGAAATGGCATTTGAAACTCCCGCCATTTAAATAAAAGAACTAGGAAAATTGAGAATGACGCCAAATTTAGATAATTTAAAATCAGTGTTTGGTTAAAATGGTCTTAAATAATCAAAGCAAATTACTTTTGCTAAAACGTGGTACCAACATCTAAAAATCATCAAATATGACCTTTTTGACACGTTTTGCTCATTTCTGGAAAATACAGATTGCCTACTTCGAACTCATTTTGGTGGAGCAGGTCACAATTATGCTTGCGGGAGATTGAAAAAACCAGCCATTTCAGTATGTCAAATTGTCAATGAAACAATATAATGTGGTAGTGTTTAGACCATATCGATATTTATTTATGTTGTGTACAACTGACTGCTGTGCAAGGCTCCTCAATGATGGACTAAAGTAACTTGAGATTGATAACATATTAATTTGTACTAATAATGTACTATTAAATTGGTATAATAATCTGTGTCTGAGTCTGACTGAGTCTTGTATGCTTTTCCATGTGTGAGCACATTAGTGAAATCTGGGGGCTTTAATTGAGTACGTACTTCTCAATCACCTCTGGTACCTAATTTCAGATAAATCAGACAGGCAATAGCCAGTGATATATTTAGCTGAAACAAGAATATAAGATTTGTCCAATAAACCTACAAACAATATAAATTTTCAACCGATAATCAGCCCTACTAAATGACGTCCGATGGCGCGGGTAGGGGCCCCCAGCCTTCCTGATCCTAGGGGCCCCACAACCTATAGTTGAGCCCCTGATCTTGTGTTCCTTGTTTAATATTTGAACTTCTGTTTGCCAAATGCATGACAGTATAGATGGTGGTACGTGTGGTACAGAAGCAGGCTCTGTTCTCTGGGGAGCTGACCTGTCTCAGCAAGTGCAGTATCGAGGTTGACTATGAGGTCCATGAAGTTCCTTATACATCGAAACTAGTACTAGGTTCTTAAATATCATGAGATAAATTAAAAGCTATTGTCCCTAAGCAAATTATTGGTGCATGGTAATCTGGTTAATCATCCACAAATGCTGTCATATTGACACATGAACCAATATTCATAATGGCATGAAAAACTGTAATACTGAGGTAAACTCATCACTGCAAGTGGTCTTGGTTTTTTGAAAAAAACATTTTGTCTGATGAGAAGACCAATTCCCAAGACAAAAACCAGAAATGACCCGGTAAACCGAATTTCAATGCAAAAACCACCATGGTTGTCTCATAAAACCACTTGATATTAAAAAAAAAGATGTTTTTGTGCAAAGTTGTTTAAAGTGTAGGTAAGCAGAAAAGTTTCTTACTTTATTTCGGGTTTTACTGGACAAGTATTGAGAAGGACAAGTGCCTCCCAATACCAGTCAGTGAACATAATTTTTTTAAAAACTACATTGTACTTAGATTTGGATGGAAATAGTCTCATTAAACTTTCCATGCAAGTCACAAAACAGGATCAGTGACAATTTTGGTATTTCTGGAAAAATTCCCTTCACGCAATGTCAAACAACAGTGCATATGATGTTAGTTTCCTGTTACATAAATATATTTACAAGTTGCCTGCATGTGTGTATGTAAAAAAGGGGGCATCAATTAGGCATTCAGGGGCGGGTGGGGGGGGGGCGCTTGGAGTTTTCTGTGATAGGAAATTGTTTATTTCACAATAACAGCAACAGTAATTATCTATTTTCAGCACAGGACCTCCTCTAATATTTTTTTCCAAATCAAGCTACACCATGTTAAGAAAATATCCCCACCAGGAATAAATAATTTCATAATTGTAAGAATTTATTTACTTCACTAAATGTGGGCAAGAAATCATTTATTAAAAAAATATTCGAAGTCCCCCCCCCCCTCTTCCAAATTAATTAATGGTTGCCCCCTTCAGTAATAGGTAAATTCTATTTTTATAAAGTTCATTGGCCTTTCATGCATCATAGTGACCAATATAATCCTTGTTATTTATCCAGCAGCCTGGTTCATTTGCAGAGTACTTCCTATTTGGTTGATCAGAATGCAGCTCATATACCTGTACTGCATGCTCCAGTGATCACAAACTGACCAACAAATGGATAAAAGGAGCTTGCACTAGAGGGACAGTGAGTATATTATAAAAGTGATATTGTATTTGTATTTGTTCTCAGAAAGTTGGAAGTATTTGCATTTGTATTTAAATACCTATATCTTTACTTGATCCAAACCCTGGCTGCTGATTGGTAATACTCTTGCAGCCCTCACAATTTCTCAGAATAAAATTCAATAAATCACTTTTTCCTCGGTGTAGACCTGTGCCATGGCCCGATTTCAACAACATGTCGGCATAGGCGTACGGCGCGTGACTTTTTGGGGGGGCGAGCCACATCAGCCCGAATTTCAAGATCTAAATTTAATACCATTTCAAATAAAATTTGCCGGAAATCATTAATTTTCAATAGTGTTTATTTAATCATCTGCCCAAATTTTTAGCTTTTTTGCCCAAATCTTACTGTTTCCCAAACTTTTGGGCGGGCGATCGCCCCCCCTGCCCCCCCCTCCGATACGCCTATGCATGTCGGGACTGGTCTAGACTGTTAGAGACCAGTTTCAACACTGTGCATACATCAAGTGACCTAATTAAAGTTTTTTTATCTACATTTAGCTTATTCTTATATATCGAGCAAACAACAAACTTCGTCACATAGCCTGTATGCTATCTTATAGTACAAGTAATACACATAAAAAATCTGAAATCAATCAGTTGCATTTTCTTGGCGATTAGGCAGTTTTAGTAAATTTTGGTGTATTTTTTTTTAGAGTCATCAAATCATTCGATTGCTGAATATCTTATGCTTGTATAATTTCACATCAAGATGTCTGATACATAAATACAGCATACTGGCTATTTTATGTTGTAATTTAATTGGTTTCTCGCAACAAATTTTTATGATTAACTAGTTCGCTTCGCATAGAGCAAACAGTACACAGTGTCAAGTGCAAAAAACATTTCACCAACGTCTGAGTCATCCATACTTTAAAGATCTAAAAGATGCAAAAAAGAAATTCTATTATTTTCAAACTGCCATGCATTTTGTAGTTAATTTCTTCAAACTGTCCAAAAAAAAGTTAGAAAAAAAAATTGCATAAACCCACTCCAGACTTGTTTGCTAATCAATGTCAAGCTAGTTCATTGTTATTTTGTGTTGCATAACCGATTGTTTCAGTTTTCTTCTGCACAACGTTTTTTTTAATTAGTAATCCTTGTCACTACATTCAGTAAATGAACACTTTGCTGTGTAATTGTTTTTGAATCAACTCGGTGGACATTTGCTATTTTGGTGTGAAAGGTTTTCTGTGAGGTTTTGACAGTTTATTAAACTGATGATGGTGTCAATGTTTATTATTCATATTAACTGTTTCCCAGCTGGAAACTATTTATTGAAGGTCTGGTATCACACGTTCCACCTATATGTAAAGGTTATTCACCACGGGAGAGAGAATATTTGATTTATCATCCGGGGCCTTTAGGCCGAGGTGTGATAAACACATGTTCCTGATCCTATGGTGAATAACCGGCTTATACCATGAGACAAACACTCAAGCAGTCAAACATGAGAGGATAACGGGACAACAAAGAATATGGGAATTATTCCCCTGAAATACTGTGTCGAATGGTATAATGTGTGAAATTTTTATGCTGTTCATTTTCTAAGGTACAAGATGAGATTCAACATGAATATGGGAAACCATTAAAACATAAGGGAATAATGATAGTCTTTTTAAGTAAATGTCATTTCTCACTCTTTATATATCAAGTCATAATAACCCTCCACTAACATTAAAAAGTATGTCCTTTCTGAAAGAAAGAAATTCGAATTAACTATTGATAACGAAGAGTGAGAATTGGCAGCTCATGCAGATATCTATGCCATGTGCTGTGTGACTCAAAAGACACCATAAAGAAATGTACACACATCTGACGACACCAGCACAGAAAACCATGTACACTCTCAGAGAAAACACATGGTCTAAACTGTAGGCTGTATTCCACCAAAAGTAAGTCTTAAAATGTTCGATACCCATATACTAGCCTACCGATACTGGAATACAACAGTGAAGTGTGGTTTCCTCAGAAGGAAAATAATGTCATTGAAAAGTTACAATAGAACTTCCTAAAAAATATGCTTAGTTTTAAATGTCAAACGTCTACCACTGCTATTTTAGCAGATGCTGGCAGATTTCATTTACTTCTGAGGCAACAGTCCTGGGCCTTGCAATATTTAGATAGACTAAAACGTAAAACATGTCCTATCCTTCTTCATAAATGTCTACACATTCAAATTAAACTTCATGAGTAAGGTGTGCCTTGTTGACTCACAAGACTTAGCAAAGTCTCTTTTATTTATTTAAGTCATTAATACAAGTGCTAAATTATACAATTTTTTCTATGCGCTGTACAACAAGATAAATTTTAAAATGTAAATATATAATATATATAAGATTAAAAGTATAATTTGGCGGTAAATAACTATAAAATCGACAAGATTAAAATAAGAAAGCGCAGGCATATCAATTAAAGTCTCTAAAATGTTGTTTAAACAACATAGTCTTTAAGGCTCTTTTAAAAGAGTGAGGTAATGTGTTCCACAGCTTGGAGGCCCAGGTGTCGAAGCATCTATCGCCATATTTGTTCCGGGTTCTTCTGACGGTGAGCTGTAGGCCTGATGTTGAGCGTAGGCTGCGGGTTGGCGAATAGCGGACAAACAGAGAAGAGAGGTAGGAAGGCATGGCAGGATTGAGACATTTGTAGATGGTGCACATTGCTTTAAATTCAATTCGTTTGTCCACAGGCAGCCGATGTAGTTCAAAGAACACAGGAGTGATATGTTCTGTTCTTAGAATTCTTGTGATGATACGTGCAGCACAATTCTGTGCCACCTGCAGTCTGCGCAGGCCATGCTCAGAAATGCCTGCCAATACAGCATTGGCATAATCAAGTTTCGACACAACAAGCCCAATCACTGCCTTCTTACAGGTATCATCATCTAAATTGTGCCTGACGTGTCTAATTCCACGCATATGGAAATAAATGGACTCGGTCACTGCCTTAATTTCATGTGGCATCTCTGAGAGGTTAAACATGCAATGCAATTTGAATAAAACCATAGCATGCCTGTATGACCTGGTCAAGGATAAGATGATTAGTGATATAAATGATAACACTAAATACAAAAATCTAAGAACGTACAAATCCTTAAAATTTGATATGCGACCAGAATCATATCTTGACTTAAATCTCCCTAAATCTGTTTATATTGCACGTTTCACACTAAGTTATCACAATCTTGATATCGAAATTGATAGACATAAACATCCATATATACCTGCGAAGGATCGTATCTGTGATAAACATAACTTTTTAAAATCTTGTTGAAGATGAATTCCACTGTCTAGTAGTTTTCCGTAGAAGGGCAAACCTAACAACTAATTTGTATGAGGTAGCTGGCAAGACAATTAATGATTTTCTGGTATTAAGCCAAGCTGAACAATTTGACTAAATCTTGACAAAATGTATACTTGAATTTTGCTCTTGGTTAATTTCTATGCACCACATTGTAAATTGAGAATTAAGACTAGTGATTAAAATGGTAAAGCTTGCCAGATAGATCTGTTGCTCCTGGTCACTGAATGGTCTGTGGCGTATTGATGCGTTGCTCTCTTGTGTTTGCCAATGTTGTTGCTGTCACTATTGTTCATAATTAAAATTTTTGCTTTCTTTTGTACATAATATAAACAATGTAGGGGAGACCGGGGCTGGTTGTCACAGGGGCAGGTTGTCACAGTGAGTAAAACTTAAACATGCTACTATTTCTATATAAAGCATGCAGGAGCACTGCCATTCTGTATGAATGGAAAAAGGGGAGTGACTTAAACCTATCTGGTGTATATATACCTATATCATTCGAAATCTTGATGTGATATTGCACATTTTTTAAAATTCAGAATTCGGGGCAGGTTGTCACACTTTCGGGGCAGGTTATCACACTCTCGGGGCAGGTTGTCACACTTTTGGTTATGAGCTCGAATGCAGGAAGTGGAACTCTGTAGGGCAAATCTTGACCAAGAAAAGTTATTTTGGACATATGAGGAATCCTTTACTTGCCAAGTGAAGACCTTAACAAACATGCTACTGTGTACAAGAGTGCTGCAAATGAAGGCCTACCAATCAGTAGAAAAGCATTCTGATACGGAGTAGGATTTTTACGATTTTTTTGGAAAATTTTACATATAAATTTGAAATCGATTTATTTAAACACAATGCAATATCTGCATACATCTTCAGTCATCAATAGCATGTCTAAAGCACAAATTTATATTTGTGTTAGTTTTTTTGGTTTAAAAGCCTGGTCCTAATAGGTAACAACCAGCTCCAAAAAGTGTGACAACCTGCCCCGCCTTTTTGTGACAACCTGCCCCGACTGACGAAAATTCCAAAAACGGGTGACCAAGACCGTTGTTATCAAAATTTTCACTATTTGTTCTAATGATGATTTAAAGAAATGTTTATATGGTAAGTGTATTAACTGTATCTTTTTCAACAACTATTTCATAAAGACTAGCATTGCATGCAAGTTAAAGGTAAAAAATTACTTTTTGTGACAGGAAATTTTTAACAGTCCTTGTGCCTACCAGACTCCCTTCCAGGGGTCAAGATTTTTCAAAAAGACTCCAGTGGGTTATAAAAGCGAAAAACAATGATTGGTTGAGCTATGTGACTCCATAGTTTAGTGCAATAAAAAGTGTGACAACCTGCCCCTGTGAAAACCAGCCCCGATCTCCCCTATTATTGTGCTACCAATGATTGTGATGTTTATTCTATCACTACATACATATGTGATTTGTATGCCACTATGTGTGCTGAACATATTACCTAGATTTATTGAGTTCCCCTGTGGTCTAATTGGTAAGTGCACTTGTCAACTGGCTTTGAGGGCGTGGGTTCAAATATCACCCCGGGAACTAACTTTAGTCCGAGCCCATGGGACATTAAATGGAGGTGGGTTGTATCCAGTATTCTATGCTGGTGCACCTTAAAGACCCTGGGCATCCCTGAATTAATAGGGTGTGTGCCAGACTCACAGTCTTCTCATATCATCTTCATATGGCGATCGCCTGCCTCGATATATAATAGCCCACTGAGGTGCTGCAGAGGCGTAAAACACAAAAAACAAACAAACAAACAAACCTAGATTTATTGCTTAATTTACTGCTCTACTTGGTACAAGTCATCACCAGATTCTAGAATAGCAAATATTGTGCATTTTGCCATTTTATTATATTCTATATAAACTTAATTGCTCCTTTTCCTAGTTGTAGCTAATTACTATCCCTCTTTTGTACATACACTTCTTATCTTATTTTATGTTTTTATTTTATTCGTATGACAAATGTATCTTTATGATATTCCGTTGTCCAATGAAATTCTATTATGATTGGTATTGCAGAGTGAAGAATGCAGTGAAACAGATGTAACAAACAAGGAAGAGGCGGACACGGAAGGAAACATGGAACCAACGAATAGAATAAAGAGGAAAACAGAGAGTGAAACTGACTTTGAGGTAGAGGATGATGCTGAGGGTCATACAGCAAGTGAAGCACAACATTCACCATTACATGTTGCTGACCAAGAAGAAATTGAACACAATGTTCAATTCAATATCGAACCTGCTTGTCACATGGATAGTAACCCAGTGAGTCAGATGCGAGCAATAGACATAGAGGCAGCGATTCAAGAAGACAATGGCGCTGCCGGCCATGCTGTGAGCGAAGCACTCATTCAGCCATCACCAGGAATGGAAAGCATCAAGAAAGAAGAAATTAAAAAGAATATTCAATTCAATATCAAACCTATAGGTCATGTTGATGGTAACCCAGTGCTTCGGACGTCAGCCATAGACAGAGAGGCGGCGATTCAAGAAGACAATGGAGCTGTTGGCCTAGCTGCGAGTGAAGGACTCATTCAGGCATTACCAGCAGAAGAAGACATGAACCAAGATGAAATTGAAGAAAATGTAAAATTAAACATCAGACCTGCAGGTCACGAGAATTGTAACCCAGTGCTTCAGATGACTGCAAGAGAGACTGGGGAGGCAGCGATTCAAGCTGATAATGTAGCTGCTGGCCATGCTGCTTGTGAACCACATATTCAGGCGTTATCAGGAACAGAAGGCATAAACCGGGAAGAAATTGAAAAAAATATAAGAAATATACAATTCAATATCAAACCTACAGGGCATGCTGCTAGGAGCCCAGTGCCCCGGAGAACTGCAAGAAAAAGAGTGGCAGGGAGTCAGTCAGGCCATGCTGAGAGTGACACACTTATTAATGCATTAGAAAAAGAAACTATATCTCAAGAAGATATTGAAGCAATTTTACAGTACAATATCAAAGTTGAAGCTCATGAGGATAGTAACCCAGCGCTTCAGATGCATGCAAGAGACAGGGAGGCAGGGATTCAGCCAGGCAATGAAGCTACCAGTGAAGCTGCCAATGAAGCTGCCAATGAAGCTGCCAATGAAACTGGCGGTGAAGCTACCAGTGAAGCTGCGAATGAAGCTGCGAGTGCAGCACTCATTCAGGAATTACTGGATAAAGAAAGTTTATCCCAAAAAGAAATTGAGAGAAGGATTCACTCACCTGCCAGTCATGTTGATGGTAAACAACATATTGAAATAACACTAACAGGGGAAGACATACTGAAAGGGATCGAACCAGACTATCTTTCGGATTTGGTTGAGAAGTTGTCGCAGGATGATCCCGGAATTGACGTTGAAGCAATGGATGACACCACCAGAGCCAAGTGAGATAATTATTAATAAAACCTATTTGTAAACTAAGCTTTTGTGACAACCTGGTCATGTTGAAGTATTTTTCGGATCAGTTAAATTTTAAATAAAAAAAGTGGCTTGTTGTGCCAGTTCTACTTCTCGCTATTGATAAAATATTAAGCGCCGTCCTGTGCAGGAGTTTACTGTGTGCCATCATTGGTCCTGTGGTGGAAAGTAAGGTTCAGGTCGTTTTAGGCATTTTTAACGATACTGTATTGTTCTTGCAGGTTTTTCCGACATCTTTTTTTTCTTAAATCACGTATAGAGAGAGGACGTAGCCCTTCAGAGATTTTTAGAGGAATGGATTCAGTTTTTGATCAGGATGAACCAAAAACTTCAGGAGCGGGGGGCGATGGAGTGACAGAGATTCAACCAGAAATTCTGTCCGATTTGGTCACTAAGATTGTACGGCTGGACGCAGAGCAAATGATGACTGATGTTGCAGCAATGGATGACACAACCAAAGTCAGGTGAGATTTATACCAATTTGTTCGCTATTGTTGTGATAATATGGTCATATTGAAATTTTCCATCCCTTTGTATCAGTTCAATTTTAAAGTCTAAAAAGGACTTAAAATGAAATCAGCATTAGTAAGTTTGTACAGAACAAAACGTCTTGCCATTCTGGTTGATGACCTAAATTGAGAGATTCACATGAAATATTTACACATGTTTTTCAGTAATTCATCAATTATCCTGATACCAAGATTAGGCCTACACAAATTTCAAAAATGTTTTAAAGTCTAGCTCTAAACTGATCTTTGGAGAAGGTTGTAGGGATCACAAAAATGACTTTTTTTTTTGGAAATTTGATGAAAAAACCCAGGTCGCAAGGTGACTTCGTAAACCAATATTTCCGAATCCCAAAAGAAGCTAAAATAATGCAATATCTCAGCAACCAATGAGGATAGAGACTTGAGAATTGTACTAAAAGAGTGCGATGTCCACATTTATATTCAACTTTCATGCATTTTAAGGGGCCAAATGTGATATTTTTGAAAAATATTTAAAAAAAAAAGAAAGGATTTTTGCCGTTTTTAAATTTTTCAAAATCTTACACTGTTGTGCGGCAAACAAAGAATCTTAAAATAATATTATGGTCTATAGTTTTGTTCTTGGGCTCATTTTAAAGCTGAGAATGAGAAAATTGCGAATATTTCAGTTGTCTGCTTGGCACCCTCAAGCATTTTGTATACTACATGATGGTGTCCAAGATGGCTGCCAAAAAAAAACAGAATCGCCCCCGTCCTCTTCTAATTATAACAGAAATAACCCTCTTTTTGTTCCATATCTGTGTTATTTTGGCTCACAGAATCTGTTTAGAGGTTGGTTGGGGAATTCCAAAGCATCTGAAATACCAATGCTACATGTGACAATTGACCGCATTGTTATGTTCTTGCAGGACATTGCGGCATCTTATTTTTCTTAAATCACACATCGAGCGAGGAGGTGACGTTACAGACTTTCTCACAGGAATGGATTCAGATTTCGATACAGATTCACATTCAGATCAACCAAAAACTTCAGCAGAACTGGAGGTATAGTTTTACTGGCATGGATGTGTCTTACATGTATATTACACATTACAGTTGACGAATGAGTAGTGTTTACTATACAGAGAAGGACTGGAATGTTTCTTGCAAGGTTAGATCACTATCCAAGCCATGCTATTCTGCATGATACATAATCCGCCTGTGAGGTCATACCTATACTGGCGTTGCTATTAGGAGAAACTGATCAGAGTAAAAGTTATTGGGTCAGAAAGGCCGATGTTTGAGACAAGTGGGATAACAATGGCTGCCAATTTTCTTTACTGTACTCGGAGTTAGGTTTGGGTCAAAGTCTTTGATAAGTAAATGAAACACAAGTCCATTGTTATTTCGATTATGAATGGGGATATAGATTTTGATAATCTGCAACCTGAACTTGAGAAGCAAGGTGTTGGATGCCGTATTAGTCGCCATTTTCACGGAGCCCTTTGTTACATTGATGATATTAACGCGTGCGCTCCAAGTGTTTGTGGTCTGAGACAGAAATTTTGTGAAACCTCTAGTGACAGGTTTGTAATGTGACTCCTGGAAGAAGTAAAGGCCTCATTACAGGATACACCTCCAATCTATGGGGTAACTAGGGGTAATTAAGGGGAAAGGAGGGGGGATTGGGGGAAGGGAGGAGGTAATACGGGGAAAGTTGGGGCAAGTGGGGGCAAGCAGGGTGCAAGATGGAGTAAGTGGGGGTAACCAGGGGCTAGTTGGAGGCAAATGGGTAAATGGGGGCTAGTGGAGGCAAATAAAGGGTAAGCGCGGGCAAGTGCGGGTATGTGGGCAAGTGCGGGTATGCGGGGGCTGGTGGGGCAAGTGTGTGGTAAGCGGGGGCTAGTGGGGGCAATGAAGGGTAGGCGGGATTGGTATAAGTACTTAGTCTACAAAGTGTCTTAGATGTAAGACCATTTTGTCTGCCTCTTATGACTCTCCAAATGCCCTCAATGACCCCTGGATTTATTTCGGGTACGCAAGGAAAGAAATAACATGCAGCCTTGAGTTAAAGAAACTTTATGACGTCATCACAGGGAAATTTACAAAACTGATACTGCATTCTTCCCTGGCGAGTACGACAGGATAAACATCATTATCAAGGATGAAAATCAGTATAATTATGGTCTGCTCAACAGCACACAATATTATTTGCCTGGGAGTATACTTACTACCATGACGAAAACCAATTATTACTAGCGCAAATTTTGAAGGCCTTTTTACAAAAACTTAAGTTGCTTACTTCCATTCCGGATGGCAGTCGAGTTACACAACCTGCTGGACTATACAAGAACTGCATAGTTCATATATCGGAAGATGTAGGAGGGTTTTATTTGTGTTTTATTTACGAAAGGTCTGATAGATTGTTCTATAGCAAAGAATTTCAGAAATGTAATTCTTACCAAATCCGATTGACACGTTTTGAATCATTTGCAATTTAAATCTCTTTTGGCCATTATCTTGGTTCAGATGGTGTCCACCAATGCATATTATACATTTCTGAAATCAGGACTTCTATTGGCATCTGTTGGTTATACTCTCTACTTCACAACTTAAATCCCCATTTTGATTTATCCTTCTAATGTCAACCACTTAGTGAAAAAAAAGCATTGGTTATGGACCCTGAAACACAAAATGATAGGGGTTTATCGAACCTTCTGCAATGCAGTATTCCAGCAACTTATAACACCAAGCATCAGTTTCGCAAATCCAATCTTATTAAAAGGTGCTGTATATATATAAATCATTTATTCATTCACATATATCAAATACATGGAATAAAATTGAGTACATTAAAAAATAGACAGTAATTGACACATAAACTAAATAATTTATGCAATCAAAGAAATACTTTTACAAATGTGTAACAAATATTAGCAATCACAAGTTACTGTTACAAGGCACAGAAAAGTCTGTGTTATTACAGATTTCGTATAAGTGTGCCATGTTCCATGTGAATATATGCCCAGATGATGTCAGTATTGCAATACTGACATCACTATTGGCACTCCAAGCTTGAGTGTTGGTTCC
Source organism: Platynereis dumerilii (assembly GCA_026936325.1). Classification (NCBI taxonomy): domain Eukaryota; kingdom Metazoa; phylum Annelida; class Polychaeta; order Phyllodocida; family Nereididae; genus Platynereis; species Platynereis dumerilii. The sequence goes on along the minus strand of JAPTHN010000004.1, from coordinate 67,121,778 downwards.
AACTGCTACCAACAAGTCAGGCTTATGGGCTGTCTAAGTGTGAATGACAATTGATTAATCTGCATTCATTGGTATGGTTGTTTGATTCAGTTGGAGCAGGTGAAACTGATATGTTTGAGCCACTTGCTTGATCCATCATGGACATTCATGGTGTCCTGTTGTGAAATTTCTCATTGAGGGCAGCACCTTGTGGCTTTTCAGCCTTTTAGGTGAGATCTGCGCCAAAGAAACTGTTCAGAATTGATGACTGGAATGGGGATGATGGGGAGATTTTTCGGAACTGAACGTGGCGGTGTTGCATGGGCATACCAGAGGATGAGAAATGGGGGGGGGGGTAGTTGCTCCCCAAAAATTTGGGGAAAAGGCCAGACAAGGAGGCTAAAAATTCTATCATCAAATAAACATTATTGGAAATCAGTGATAAGGATGCCCCCGAGCAAAACTCCCCCCCCCTTAAGTCTTTAATTCTGAATGGATCCTGAGTATATTATTTTTGCCAAGACGGAGCAGCACATGATAACCTCTCAGACCAACTAATGAATGTGAGAGTGAATGAATTTGTTTTGTTGTAAAAGTGCTAAAACTGATAGCAGTTATACACAAATCCATGCATTATATATAGCTGGATATTGTAACTTTTGGATTTATTCAAAACATCAAACTGAATAATCAATGTTGAGCAACAATCTAACAGCTTATGTGTGAATTTGTAATGGTGTGATCAGTATGGGTTTCAAGTGACACAGCTGAAACTGCAAATATACCAACTGTGAAATCATTATGCTGATACTGACATCACAAGAGCACTGTGGCAGTTGAAAAGAACATGGCACACTTATACGAAATCTGTAATAAGGAAAATATTTTATCATTCAGGGTAACTTTAACACACTTGGTGCTAATAAGCAACCAGACAAATACCTCAGTCACTGATAAAATATATTATTAATTCAAAGTTAAAGTTATGGGCAGTATTGCTTTGTGCTGGAAAACAGGTATATATACATCTTGTTCATAAGTATGCATTTTGTGCAAATGGTATATTAATCATTAAAGAATTGGATGGATCAGTCAAATTAGGTCAAATGAGATGTTATATAACAGATAGGGTACACATAGCTTGATAGATAATTTGTCAGACAGGTACATGTATACTGATTGCTTGCAAGGATTCAAAATTAGTTCTCTTTCTTTCATTTTAGTATAAAAAAAGCTCAATATTTGGTTTTGTGTAGCCTTGTAAATGTCTCAAACTGCATTCACTTCATTAAAAAAAACAGCAAATTGACCATTTATGATACTTTCATAAAAGTTGCCGAAATCAGTAAGGAAGAAGTTTAATAAAATTTGGAGTTGTAAGACTGAAGGTAATAATAACTGCATTCATGACATTTTCAAAAGATACAAAACACTGTATGTTACAAAGTTCTGCGGGCCAGAATGCGGGCCGCTTGCGGGCCAACATTGGACACTGCCAGTCGGCACCGACAGAGAACCTGCACATTATCCAGCCCATCCTAGTCCACCCCAGAGCGACTGCATTCTGAACCCACAGAAGTCTGGTGTGGGCAGCCCGGGGGCGCCGGGCTGACCCACCCCACACAGAGCTCTACCACACACAAATGTTTTCTGCCACAGTTGTTAGAAAGACCTCATTTAAGTTTCTTGATAGTGCCTCCATCCTCAAGGACATCCTAATAGATGATGTCACACTAACGATTGTTATAAATATATAGTTATAACTTAACAAATTCTCACAATGAGTCATGTGATAAAAATAAATGTGCCACAGGTTTTATTCTCCTGAACCTACTGCTCTGTTGTTCATATATACAACTGCTGAGATTTTCTTCTCTTTCCAAAACCACACATACATGCCTGGTCATAGAAGCATGTTTATGAATGTGTCCAGGGGCGTAGATTTTTCATTTTTGTAAGGGGGGATGATTTCAGCATAAGCGTTCTTCGCGCGAGGCCCAACCGGCTGAAAATTGCACGGCCGGGAATTTCAGGGGCCTCCTGAGGGCCTAGAAGCCAAAATATTTTAGATTATCTAAAGGTAAATTCTGAGCAACCTCAAGGATGTATTTTCTTCATAAGATCCCACAATAATTAAGGCCTATCTCAAAAATAATGAAGCCAAAGTGTGACATGACCATCAAAATTTTTAAAAATGTATTTTTGTATGAAATGACCTAAGCATATTGTAAAGAACATATTTAAGTTCCAGAAACTATATTGGCCATGATGCTTTGATGGGTGGAAATAATTGATAACAGCTGAATATTACAGAATTTTTAAAAGTTTGTTTTTCATGGCAGTGAAGCATAACTGGGCTGAATGGTAATTTGCCATGAACTTAAATCTGTTTTCTTTATTTGACAACAACTGGCACATTTTTAAAAGTCTTCTGGACGATTGTCATTCAAATACACCAAATAATGGCAAATATATTTCGAGAAACACCAAATTTTTCGAAATTTTTCGAAATTTCTTTTCAAAACTTACATATATTAACCCCAGAAGCATATTTTTTCATTTAAAATGATTTTAACTGCGTCTATATGTGGGCTTCAAATTGATACAAAATAAGTGCCACCAAAGTGAATGTCTGCTCAGCAAATGATGATAGAAGTGCGACTTTTTGCCCATTTATCGGCATAAAAAGCTGATTTCAAGTACTGGTGTGATATGAATCTTCAGAAAATGTTCTGGTTTTGACTCAAATCGATTTTATATTAATTATCAATCATAACTGGGGGTAAAATACAACAATTTACAAAATAAAAAATATTTTGTTACTGTTTATTGCTTTTTAGACAATTTGGCCCCAAATTTTAAAGAATGCTCCATAAATGTTAAAATTTTTGTAATTAGGCAATGAAACGTACTCCAACTAATGAAATTAAGTGTTAATTTTCACTCCAAGTAATATTAGATTGATCGCTTCACTGTTTGTCAGAAAAAAAATTGAATACGATCAAAATTTTTCAGAGCGTTACGCGTGCGACAAACATAACTTTTGAATTTAATAACCAGAAACCAGTCAAAAACTTGGGTTAGTTCATAGATTAATAAAACTTCATAGATGTACTATATTTTGAGCCAATCCAGATTAAAAACAGAGCTTTCATAGCTCTGTACCATTTGAAAGTACTCTCGGCGTTACGCGTGCGACACATTCACCTTTCCAGCTATTCATTGGAATTTTTCCGTGAACTAGATATTCCAGAATCATAAAAAGCTCCAAAACAACTAAGTAGATGTAATACTAGATCTCAATGGCAAAAAGATTCAACTGAAATATGCTAAAGGGAAACTAGAGCATTTCTGATCAGGAACATTCAAATTTGACTCAATTTTAAAAAGTCAACCATTGAACACAAATAACTCAATCATGTCAAAACCAGTGGATGGAAGTGCTTGTTTCAATGGATTTATGAAGCCTGGGGATGTGGAGATTCCAAAAAGTAAAAGGAAATAGCAATGAAACATTTCAAACTTTGTAAAATTGAAAAAATTCATCAGGTGAAAAAGTCTATGTAACGCTAAATAAGTGAAAAAATACATGTTTTCCGATATACTTTCATCTCTATCTCAATAACCTTTTGACGAATTGCCATGAAATTCTCAGGATTTTGGCATAAGAATGTATTTAAGGCAAGACTGTAATATGAAGTTGTTTCATACAGCTGTTATCAAAATTTGTGACCCTCAGTGAAAACCAGCTGCAGTGGCTTCATTATTTTTGAGATAGGCCTTAAGGCAAAACAGCTAAATATAGCTAATTATTCTCAACACCAATTAGTCATGATTTGAGATTCTAGGAGGGGATAATCATATGAACATCCCCCCCCCCCGACTCATCCTTAGGGTGTCTAATTTTTCGAACTTTCTTCTGGATCTCGCTCTTCTTTAAACCAATTGATCTCCTATGTGAACAGACCACGCAGTTTTAATTTCAACCAAATCCATTGATGTCTAGACCCCCCCCCACCCACTTCTATTTTGGGGCTATTTTCACCATTCGCGAGTGCAGTAAAAATGTCATTTTCGTATGGGAAAAACATTCACTACAGACCTATTGTATCAATTATGGTTGCTTAAAAGGTACAATGAGGTGTCTGCTGGGCACTGCGTTCATTTCCATCAATTTTTTCTCCATATATCATGTAATCTATAGGCATACTAAGGGCAAAAATCTATAAATTCAGCTAAAATTCTTGTAAAATCGCCCAAATATTTTATCTTGTCCTTACTGAGAAGGGTAGATTGAGGATCGTGATATCTTTTAGAAGTACAGGACATTTGATATGATTGAATAATTTTAAAAGAACTACAGTAAAATCAAGAGTTGCCAACCCCAATTCCACTTCAATGAGGAATTCACTGATGAAATAATTATTTTTCTATAAAGTAGCACAACAATCACATCCATAGTGATATGTCATGTGATTCAATTCTATCATGTAATTTATTCTTTTCTGTAATAAATGTGGTCAAACTAGGTCTTTAGAGATTAAATATCAGGATGATACTGCAGCTCTGGGAACAGTGATTGCACTTTGAGAGGCCCTTATCAACCTGGTACTACTGTTATTGAAATATTCTGAGCTATGACTCTTTTTTTTCACCTATCATGGTAAAATCATTTGCCTGGTACAACAATATACCACATTACTGACAAGACACAGACTGACCATCAAATAGTCATTGAGACTGTTTGAACACTGTTTAGGGCCTTTTTGCAGGGGTTTAAATGAATCATGGCCGAAACACAATGACCAATGCTCTCCTGTTAATTAAAGATACTGAACACTTCATGGCTTGGAAATGTACTGTCATATAAATCTGCCTTCCAGGAAGTCAATATAGTGGGCATGTTATAAACCAAACAGGGACAAACTATTTACCGAAACGTTAGAATTCTTTTGAGCATCCGAGGTGATTAAGTAGGTCAAAATACATAATTTTGGTCGGGGATCCCGAGCTGCAAATGAATTTTTTGGCCAACATGAGTAAAAATTTGATCAAGGCTCGTCGATTCTCTGAAAAATCACGAGAAATAGGTTTTTTGCTCATAAAAATGCCATTTAATGCTTTTTCTAGCCATATTGTGTCCAGATCTTACACATATAATATTTCTGTTTATTTTATGTAACATAGTGGATATTTGCTGATACATGATTTCTATAAAATGCTGTTTTTTGCAAAAAAAGGCCGTCCAGAGATTTTAATTTCACATAGTGCCATAAGTTCAAATGGTTGTAACTTGTTTATGCTTTGATGGATCTGGTTCATATACAGAATGTGATTTATGTCACAGGTCCCAATTGAGTTACATAACTTCATATTCATCCAGTAATCCAAAACCTTTATAAGTTTGCTTTTGCAGGTGCTGTATGGTGTCTGAGATGCAATATATGGAGAGATGGATCAATTGGATGATACATAATTGCTCCAGGCAAAACTAAAGCTTGCCATAAATGCCTACAAAGTTTTTGTAACAGATTTGAATACATTTATGTCTATTCAGCTATTTCTAAACTAAAACTTCATGAAATTGATCTTATAATTCAAAATATTATCTGATTGGGTCAGTGCCACTCAAGAACTTGGCATCAGACTTGAATTGAAATGCATTTGAGGTACACATGTAAGATTGACTGAGAGGGATTACTGGGTTACTGCAGCTAGTAAACTCAACAATGCTGTTCAAGCCAAACCAGTGACATTTTCCTGTCATCTGTGTCTTTTTTTAATTGAAATAGTGAAACCTGAATCATTAATTGGCTCTAGACAACACCTCAGCAAAGACTTTTTAAAATCATCCAACAAATGAATATAATATAAATACATGTCTTCAATAATTATGAATATTGCTGCAGTTTATCCTATATATTATCATAAACCATGGACACATAGGAGACCACAATAAATGGATTGAGATATTTAACCTCCAGGGTGTATATTAAGTTATTTACTCGCATTCACAAATCAGACTGCATTCAATGTAGTCATTCCTAATAGAGCCAAATGGCCATGTCTGGATTCATGATATGAATTTCTGAGAGCCTGTATTATCAGATGTCAAATTTTCCATTATCTAGTTACTCACAAGTACCTGAGCATACAAGAATTTTTGTCCATCTTGTTTCATAGCTTGATTTATTGGACTGGTAACAACAAACGTATTGGTATGCATGTAATGCATTTGGGTTAATTAGAGTCAAGGAGGGTAAATCCGTCCACCTTTGGCTAAAATTGGATTTCCAGGAGAATGGAAATAGATACAAAAATAAAAATTAGTCCATTGGAAGGGGCTTATAACGTACTACCATTAACAGCCAAAAAAGTAAAATATTCAGATAATTTTTACTGAAACCATGACAACAAAAATTGAAGGTTAGGTCTGGTAAATCCGTCCAGCAAGGATGGTAAATCCGTCCACAGGACAGAATTCAGCAACCACTTATCATTTCTTGCCATTTTTTAAAGTTTTGCAATTCGTTAACTTTTACAAAGAATTTTTTGTCAATTTCAGAATAATTGGCTATTGATTACACTTATAATAGAAGAATAAAATAGCAGGGGATAAGTTAACTATCAATAATTTCAATTGACTGCTTTAATTTCAATTGAAGAACCCTTTTAACCAATAAATTTGTTTAATTGCTCCAATTTAATTTACATTATCATTAATATGTCATTTATAACCATTTAAAGTCACAAAAGTAATTTTAAAGACCATTTCAAGTGGGTGGACGGATTTACAAACACCAAATCAAGCCAGTTTTAAAATAATGATGGTAATTCCGTCCACTTTTATTTCCACTGTATGTCCTTTCCAGGTCTTGTATTTAAGTGTTTTAAAAAATAATAATTTAATTCTACATCTCATTCAACGATTTTTTACATTCAATACTTTTTTGTCAAAGGAAATAGGCCTATAAGCTTATTTCCATCAACTGCAAGCAATTCAGAAAATGGTTGTGATGACGTCACAGAATTTCATTGTATTTTGTCCTCTGTTTTACACAGACCAGAATAATGATTAAAATTGCTCTCAAACACTAGAAACGGAATAATTAGTTCAAAGACGAGTTTCTCTTGATTTTAAAACTTTCAAAAATGCAAGAAATAGAATTGTAGGCCTATAGTAGGGGGTGGACGGATTTACCCTCCTGGACGGATTTGCCATACTTGACTCTACCATTTTTAGAAATCATAGAATGAATAAGATATCCTCGTTTCTTCAAATTTTACAGAATTCCTCCACTCCTTTTAAGAAGTACAAAAGATCATTAATTTACCAAGCATTGTAAGCATAATATTAGATATATATTTGGTGCAATTTTACAAGGATTAAGGTCGAATTTAGTGATTTTTTGGCCCTTAAAATGCCTATAGATTACATGATATATGGAGAAAAAATTGATAGAAATGAACGCAGTGCCCAGCAAACACCTCATTGTACCTTTTAAGCAACCTTAATTGGTACAATAGGTCTGTAGTGCATGTTATTCCATACGAAAATGACATTTTTACTGCACTCGCGAATGGTGAAAATAGCCCCAAAATAGAAGTGGGTGGGGCCCCCGGGGGGTCTAGACATCAATGGATTTGGCTGAAATTAAAACTGCGTGGTCTGTTCACATAGGAGATCAATTAGTTTAAAGAAGAGCGTGATCCAGAAAAAAGTTCGAAAAATTAGACACCCTACTCATCCTAGCGGGGGATGCATCCCCCCAATCCTCCCAGGATCTACGCCCCTGAATGTGAAATACTAAACTCAGCAACATTAAAAATGCACACTTTCAAAAAAGCTAAAAATAGTACTTCCTCTTAAAGCATCAAGATGAAAGTTTGCACACTTCTAGTACTTGCCATCAGGTATATTCAAATCTCTAAATGCGCTACAATGAACTTTTCTGTCAAATTAAGTTGTCGTGGTCACAGTCAAAAATGGTAGTCACAAACTGCACTTCAACACAAAACGCACAATTGGAAATATTGGTTTTGTGGCATACTGGATTGGATTAATCTTTCACATAACAGGCACAAGACTTCCAAAAGAGGTCCCACGGAAGTTTTTGAAAAAAAAATCAATGATAAAGCAGATTTTGAATTAAAAACTAAAAATTTACGAGTTTGCATCTTCAAATCTTCAAATGAAGCATGTGAACAAGAACTGTTAAATAATGGGGGTTTTATGCATGACCAGTGTAGAAACACACAAACAGACAATCATTCCATATCAATTGCCTCAAAAATCTGAATAAAACATCCTTTTTTAAGGTTTTGACAAAGGGCTCCAGTAGGGGACGTGTCAGCATTGACCCTTAATTTTTATTAAATTCATCCTCTTTAATTGTGATTGGGTCAAATATCCCTTTTCCCTAACTCATCAAGGAAGGAAAATTATAAACTTTCATGGCTTATTAAAAAAGTTTGTAGAAAGAACAGCTAAGTTGTTGAAATTAATGATCAGAGGAAATTGAAGTTTTGTGACTTCCATTTTTGACAGTGACCATGACGATTTTAATTTGACACAAAAGTACTGCACTTAGAGATTTGAAATTTTTCGTAGTTATACCTGATGGCAACTTCTAGAAGTGGGCCAATTTCATCTTGATATCTATAGAGCAAGTACTATTTTTAGCCTTTTTAAAAGTGGCATTTCTAATGTTGCTGAGTTTAGCATTGCAATGCGAAAAATTATATATGTGATCATTTGCAGGAAGCCTTAAGGAAGTGGGAAGTCACAAAGACAGAAAAAGGTACTATGAATGAATTCATCAAGTTGGTCCCCAGTGAATGTTCCCAAGGAGACTGCAGTCATTTGGCCTCTGTTTTTGGACTCCTTGCCAGGAAATGTTGTGTAATGATAAGGAGGAAACCTGCTGTCTGTGATCATGTTGATGGTGAAGGAAGAACTCCACTTCACAACCTGATGGAAAATCTTTTAGTTTACGGCTTATGGAAACAAATACTAGACTATATTGTTGGAGGTGACAGCCTTTGGAATCTCATGTCTCAAATGGTCACTGAGGAGAATGTAAACATTAGAGACAAGAATCAAGCGACTCCTTACAGCTGGATTCTCATGTGGCAGGAACTAGCAAGGTTCCATGATGGACCAGATAGTCAGAAGTTAACAAAGAAGATTGAGGATGTCAAGAAACAATTCCAGGAGAAAGGAGCAAGTAGAGAAGATGCTGCTCATGGGGTGGGAATTTGTCGGTAAGCATATGCAAATCATAATTAATCAAGATATTGCAAATTAATGATTTGAGTATGCATGTACTAGGGGGCTTCAGAAAATTCAAACCAATTCTTCTGGTGTATCTTTCTATTTGAAGCTTGCATTTAAATTAATTATTATTACTCATGACAAGAAGATATTTAAAATGATACCAAACTTGGTATAGTCAGCTTTAAAATAACTTTTAAAATTAATAATCTTTGTTGGCCCATGCTGCAAAGATCTGCATGCTACAAGTTTTTGTGCAGATTTAAGCACATATGCAGAAACTACAGCATCTGTTACTTGTTATTAAATATATACAGTATCAGACGAAAGTTTAGACAGCGTCAATATTTTTTCAATATCGGGACAAATAGTGGCTTAGATGAAAAAATTATTCATGGACTTTCTCGCCTGTGCATCAGGAAAGTTCTAGAACAGAGCAAACTTCATTTATTTCTATCACTTACTTGAATATGTGTGATGAACAAAAATTTCAGGTGGTCTAAACTTACGGTGTGATGCTGCTTACATCCGAAAAGGCCCTTACAGCGAAACACTTTGATTTAGAATTAAAGTGGACTGTGGCAATGTGAAAATGGCACTTCGTGTGTCGTCATGCTGATGAATTGTCATGATCAAACCCAATACTTTCAATGTTAATTTTATTTATACCCCATATTGTAAGTGGTATTGCAAACATTATGGGGTATTTTCATATTCATAATTTTTGCAGCATCACACCTTAAGTTTAGGCCACCTGAAATTTTGCACTACCAAGGCTAGTATGATGAATTTGTATGGTTTTTCTCGAAAACTGTGGAAAATTTAGTGTCGATTTAGATGTCATTTTAACCCAAAAATGTTCAGCTTAAAAATAATTCACCAAATCGGTTCTCCCATAAGTTTTGTCTCGCCCCTTTTTCTGCAGTATACTAGAATATTCGACTGGTACCAAGTGTCGGGAACAAGCCCTGCCCCGTCAAGCATGACTTGTTTTGACAAAACGTCAATATGAGAACATGTTTGGTGCAACATATATCCTTTACATAGCTAACATTTTTCAGCCATATCATCACTAGTCTATTAACTTTTAAAGAAAAATGGTGATTAACAAGTCCATGCATTTTGTTACGATATGATACGATACGATACGTGATAATTTATTTTCACTTTATACAGTAAAATTTGTTGTGGCACACGATATTCAAGCAAGATAATGAAATGTCAAACGTTTGTACAATTTATACAAAAAGAATTCATACAATTTATACGTAATCGAGCAATCTGACACTTCCCGGAACAAATGATTTGCTAAACCTTGCCGTTCTTGGATATTGTGCTAGAAATCTCCTGCCAGATAGTAATAATTGGTAGCAACTATACAGTGGATGTTGGCAATCTACTTTTATGGCCGATGGTTTTTGCCTGGCAAACTTCTCGTATAGTTCTAACAGTTTTCACATTTCGCATACCTAGCCTTTCAGCATATTTGATGACTTTACATAGTTTGTTTCTGGACACTTATGTGCAATTTCCATACCATGCTGCTATACCAAAAGTAATTACAGACTCCACAACAGATTTATAAAAAAGTTCAACTATAGTGCTATCTACATGTAAATTGTAGTTTTCTTACAAAGAACATCCTTGAATTGGCCTTCTTACAGGTGGCATTAACATTTGTTTTAAAATTTAATTTACAATCAATGATGGTCCCTAAGTATTTGTACTCTGTCACTCTTTCTACAACTTCATCATTTATAATAAGATCATCATGTACATGTGGTGATCTCCTAAAATCTATGATCAATTCTTTCGTCTTTTGCACGTTAAGTAATAAATAGTTATCTTTGCACCACGTAATAAAAGACCTAACTTCTTTCAGATAATCATTGTCATTATTAACAAAAAGTCCCACAAGGGCAGTGTCATCTGCATATTTGTATACCTTACATGATGAGTAGTCAGGTAGCTAGGAATCAGCGCCCCCTAGGGAATATATTATATAATGACATGCCCAATTTGAGTCCCTGTAGCACAGATCCTCTAGTTTGGAGGCATCCCCTACCTTTATCAAACAGTGTAGGCTTATGAAACTATGATTTCCCTTTTCAGTAGGGATAGTGAAGTTTTTCAGGATAAGGGAACTTAGCTGGCTACTAAGAATGTCCCCTTAAATGCTTATGTTATGATTTCTGTGATGCATTACATAATAGTCACATTGCAGGTTTGCTGAAATGAAGCATATGTTTGCACACATATTCATCAGGTTTAAAACAAAAATTAGCATAAAACGGTTCGATTACCCCCTCTTAGTGACCTCCACAAAGCCCTAATGGTCATAAGTTCTTAGTAGCCAGCTAAGTTCCCTTATCCTGAAAAACTTCACTAGGGTGCATCTTCTGCCCCTATATCTTCAAAACATCATGCACTTTTGCACGATTGTTCCCTTGTATCATAAAAGAAGCAACATTTTAGGAAAAAATTCTAATGCCAAAGGGTGGCACAACAGCCTTGAAATTTCAGTATTAGGTCATATTTTTTAGCGATTTGCGGTTATAAACAATATTGTCAATTTTAATTGAAATGATTTTTGGATGGTACAGTTAGATTCCTTTGAAAGAGAGCTTTAATTTGAATACCAACATCAATGGTTTCCATCGAGTAGAAGGCAAATTTGAGTTGAGATATTTTCTTTTTTATCTGGTAAAATGCAATAAATAAAAAAAATGATGTTAATATGGCTTTGGGAACTCAAAGAAGTCTACAAAGTGAGGATATGGTCTACCACATCATCTGATAAAACCTAGATTGCATTACGATGTAGTCAGAAGAAAAAGAGAGGCAAAACGTTGTCTCAATGAACTATTATATTTTTCATATTTACATGTAATTTATGAAAATTTTCACATTTAAATTTGATGAATAACTATCTAGAAAAAATATTATATTTCCTAATTTCTTCAGCAAAGTGTTCCTTATGTTTTATTCTAATGATTATGTCAAAGTCAGGCAGAAGTTGACCTTTAACGTTGATTTTTCAAAACATTTTGTCATAATAGTCAGAAACTTTCAGCTTTCCAAAAAACTTAAGGATAAGAAATTTTCAGAAATATAGCTTTCTACCATTCAAATTAAGGACAATTTTCTTCTAAGAATGATGGTATAAGAATTGAAATCATACAGCCAACTATAAGCTAGATGTTTCTAACCGCGACTTTAAAAAGCATACTTTTTTGACAATTTTGGAATCAACTTTGACACAAAAGTTCCTCCCTAAAGCCACATCCGATCTTATTGAAATTTTGCAGAATGTGTTTCTACGGGCAAAGGAACAATATGGCAAAAGTGCAAATGGATATTTCAATTTTTTCATTTTTAGGGGGCAGACGGTGCACCCTAAATGATTGCAAATGAGATACTGAAACACGGTGGAATGTAACTTTAAATCTCGAAACGGAGTGAAGCTCCAAAAATGGTCTTGAATGACTTGCTTCAAATCTTGTCAACAACTCCGTCCACTTAAGGGCCTGTAAATCAGCAACTATGTGTCTGCAGAAGCTATTATTTTGGAAATCCTCATTTGGATATTAGGTTAATAATTGACTGGAGTTTCAAGAAGATCTGAGATATATGGTTGAGCTGGCACAACTGCCAGAGTTGATGTGAAATGACCCATGGAATGAGTCATTTTACATTGTAAAAGCTGATGAAGGTAATTAATTTCATACAGGCACAGAAGAATTGAAGAAAAGATCCAACATCTGAAGAAACCAAATTTAGAACGGCAGATCCGGGATATTTTGAAGATCTTGGACGAAGGAGAGATTACTTTTCCGACAAAAGGACCATCCATTATGAAGAAGCTCATTGGTAAAACAGATAGCTGTTATAAGGAGCCCTGTTTTGCAAAGTTGGTACAGGTATGTTATGATGCATGGTCGAAATATGATACTCTGTAAGCATCAACTGGAGCCTTTAAATGGAGCTGCCTTTGAAAAGGGCATGGATGCTACTGTTGAGTGAAGTTAGGATGAATGCCCTCACAAAATCAGCATTGTGTTGGTGGTATAACACATTGGCGAAAATGGTTGAATGCGGAAAAAAACTTTGAAAGTTTGAATGAAAATTGAAGAAGCATGGAATAGCTGTATCTACATTTCGGGAACCGATTTTGATTTCCCTTAATGTAATGCACATTTTAGGCACGAGCTGATTTTGAATTTGCTTGAAAATTGACCCACCCTGCTGTATTGGTAACTGTGCTTAGCTGTATGTTTACGACACAATCTTGGCTCCTTAAACAGCACTAAGGCATACAATCAATAGTAAATTCGTAAGTGAGTGTCATTCTCAACACGAAAAAGTACAAAGCCGGACTGGTGCTCTTCCAGGCCCCTGGCAAAATAAGTAGACAGGCTCCCACATTCCTACTCGCAGCATTAATCCATTCACACCTAAACAGGGCCCTCTCATATTGGGCCCTAACTTAAAGTTTGACTAAGGGGGTATTGTTTTGATCCCTGAAAAATGTAGGACAATGTCATGCATGATGCACAAGCGGACTGGAAAAGTATTTTTAGGCTTACAATGTATGCAGTGGCTCTACCTACGGCCAGCGTAGTCATTACTGCTGACCAGAGATGCGCTTCTGCTGAGTGCTCAGACAGACAACGAGACAGACAACTAGACAAAGACCAGACATCCACAAAAGAAAACATTAGGCCTGTCCTTTGGCAGGTAACCAGGAGGATATAGCTAGAAATGCACTGAGGGGGTTTGGGCCTGTTCAGGCTATTCTACATTTAAATAACTGTTTGTCTGCACTTTCTATTGCAGATATTTAGACACTGGAATACTTTGTTACGTGCTCTCAAATTAATTCATACTAAGATCGATACAGCACCCTTTTTGAAGGGTAGGGGAGAGCGTGGCATGATGGGCCCCCGGGGCATGATGGGTTTGGGCTTTAACACCAAAGTTTAACACTGGAGGAAGCTGATGTTTGTTGTTTAGAATACCTTTTGCTAACCTTCATTGAAGAAAAAATTGCATGGTTCAGATACCAATACTTTAGGAGATATTGCCCTTTCTAGGATTTTGGGCACCTGCCAAAAAATTAAAAGTGCTTATAACTCAAACACTATTTCATTGAGCGAAACAAGATTTTCTATGCTTAAAGTAGAACCTAATGCAAAACCAGTCAGCAACACATAGTAATTTTTGTTGGCATAGTAATGACATGGTGGACCTTCAAAGTTAAGGTGCCCATCATGCCCCACTCTCCCCTACTTAATATTTATCATGGGTTTTCTTTTCCAGAAATTATATTCCAGTTATAAATGGAGCATTTTGTCAAGGGGTAAAGACTTGGTTGAAGACACTTGGGATAAGGTTGGATGGCCAAAGACAAGGAATGAGTCAATTGTGGAAGACTTTATTGCCAAACTCAAGGTAGTGAATTGCAAAATATTTGGCTTAACATTTTTAGTGTCCATGTCAATGAAGCATGGCAAAGTAATCTCAGTTATTTTTCACCTTGCAGATTTTCATTCCTTTGGATGCTGGTTTCAGCACAAGGTAAATATTAATGTGAATATGATAAATAAAGCAATGGTGGTCTTTGACTTTGTCTGTTCAAAATAGAAGACTGGCACCACATTTGCCTCTGTGGCCAAAAAAAAGTCAGTGGATCCCTACTTCCACATATGGTGTGCTTGTGTGAAATGATGACTCTCTCAAAAATGATATTCTATGAATCTCCACTTCAAACCAGAACAACAGCATTTTAGAAATTTCAAACGGCAGTAAATTTGAGCCACTCTACAAAAAACAGCCTCAAAAAACCAAATTTGGTTTTTGAGCTTGTCCCGCATATTAAACCAACTAGGGTTTGTGGAAATACCAAATTGTTTGGTTTTAACAAAAACCAAATAAAACTGGTTTCTTCATAAACCAAACAGATAGGGGGCTGTTTGGATATCTGAGATATCAGTAGTGGCAGTATTTATAATTGGTCCATGGCTGGCCTGATTAGCCTATCTATCAAGTGCGGATGCATGGATGGATGATTGAGGCTTTACGTCAAGGATTTATGCACTTGGTAGGCTGATAAGGACAGGAGGACACAGAAATCAGGAGCTGCACGACAGAAGCAGCTGTCCGACATTGGCTGTATTTCATTGGGGGGGGGGGGATTTTATTTTTTTTTATCTGTGGAGGGGGGGGGGTTATACCTATGGTGGGGAGGTCCTTTGATTTTTGTTTAGATCTGCGAAAAGAAAAGAAAAATTGTGACAGTGAAAACAGAACAGTTAATAATAGGCAAATCTTACATAAAATACAATGCACCCCATGTGGCTGAACACTTCAGAAACATTGAAACTTCAATAGCGATTAAATTCCTTGATATTATCTATTAACTGCATTTTATGGCATTTTCCAAAAATGTACATACCCTCCTGTAATAATATTACGTATTTTCATACTTTGGATCACTGACTTCAAGATTTAAAAAAAAGTCTTTGGACCATATCAACAGTGCTTTCAGTCCATTCTGCATTACAGGATTTATGAAGCTCCACCATCATTGTTAGTCTCCAATAAAAAAATCAGCAAAATACCTTGATTTGTTATGCAGGATATTCATTTATATATTGAAGATAATGGCATGTGACAATTGACCACATAATGTTCTCTTGCAGATTTTTGCACAAGCTTACTCATCACTGTGAAGCGGATGACTGGAATATTCATTTTGTAGAAGTGCTAACATATCTCGTCGGCAACGGAGCCAACCCTTTTCAGGCCTTTGGAGGAACTGTTTCATTTGCCTTGTTCCTGGATAAATACGATTCTGATCTGAATGACAGGTTGATGTTCTCAGTTACAACATTTTTAGAAGAGCATTTGAAGTTGGAGAAAATCTTGAATGATGTAATCAAGGCTCTCCCAACTATCATTTTTGAAAGACATTCCAGTCACTGTTCTTCTATCAAGGAACTTATGGTTGGAAATTGTCTTAATATGATCAAGATCAATCCGGCACTTTGTAATCACATTGATGAAGAAGGGAAAAGTCCACTTCACAACTTATTGGAAAAACTCTTGGTTGATGCTTTGTGGAAAAGAATACCAGACTTAGTAGCAGGAACTGACAACCTTTGGAATTTAATGCATAAACTGATAACTGAGGAAAATGTCAACATGACAGACAAAGACAAGGTGACTCCTTTCGGTTGGGTTCTACTTTGGCAGGAATCAGTGATGTCATATGGTGTAAAAGATATGCAGAAGTTAAGAAGGAAGATTGAGGATATCAAGAACAATTTCCAGGAAAAAGGAGCAAGTGAAGAAGATGCCATGCATCTGTTGAATATTCTTCGGTAAGTATAGCTGATGCCTTATTCATGTTACAGCTTTCCACATTGATAAAGAAAAAATGAGGACCAGTTCACTGTGTAAAATGCACTTCATGACTCATGACAGCTGATGAAGTGTCATCTTTTCTACTTTCAACATGGGAAACATTGAGGCAGTTTGATTAGTCATGATCAAGAGAAGGCTATTTGATTTGTCCTAACTGATTTTGGATTAAAAATCAGATGCATAATCCTTTCGTTTGGCTGTCACCAACAAGTGGGATAAGTCCCCTTCAATCAAATTAACATTGAAAGTATTGGGTTTGTTCATGACAAATCATCAGTATGATGACACATTTTCACAGTGCCACAGTCCACTTTAATTCTATATCAAATTGTTTCGCTGTAATATATATGTTGTTGGATGATTAAGATATAACTTTGTTATGTTCAATGGGGGGTTTGAAGGTTGGTTCATCATTGAAATGTGAATGCATGGTGAAAGTAAGCCATTTCCTAAAGAATTTAGGTACAGGTATCACATAAATTCAGATGAATATCCCACAATAGGCAGTGAAGTTCTGGCAAAATTCCATGTGATTCACACCATGTGGTTCATCGTTGTGAACCACATGCATCTCATTATCTGACGTTGTTATGTAAACAATGGGCATTGAAGTGATGACGTCACAATGTTTTGATGCTCTGATTGGTCGGTGTGGTTGCTAGGGATCTTTTTGCGGCCACTTAAACAAAATAGTGCCTCTTGAAATAATTAATTCTTTTTACTGGAGGTCTATTTTTATTGTGGGATATAAATAAAACTTAATGGGAGTGTGGTTCACAGCAATGAACCTCACTCATGTCAGGTCTGCTGCAGAATAAACACTCGTCCTTCGGACTCGTGTTGTATTCTTCCACGACCTGACATTCATGAGGTTCACTGCTGTGAACCACACTCCCATTAAGTTTTATTATAGAATAAATTCTGTTGTGATATTGAGTGACTATCTTGGTCATGAATGAGAAGTGGAGGGGGGTAGCTATGGGGAGCGCAGTTCACTGCAGGGCACCAACAAAATCATTGTATGTTCTAGCTTAGGTTCAAAAGTACTTTTTGAAAGGGTAAATTGTATTATCAGCTCAAAATCTGATAAAAACACTAAAAAAGAATCAGAGGGATGACTTTTAACAGTAGAAATGTAAATTAGGTGGCAAATGAAAACAGAGAAATAGCATTATATGATGCTGATGGCACTTTTTAAAATTATATTTTGTGTACTATTTTTTTGCTTATTAAAGATGCTAAAAATGGCTCAGTTTCCTCTAAAACTCATGGAACAGCTTTAAAATTAAAAATTCAAGTTTTGACGGCCAATTTGCATTTATAATTGATAATATCTGTTTCCAGGGAAAAAGAAATGGAAGGACTCCTGAAGAAATTGATCAAGTTCAACACGCACCTGGATGATCAACTGAAAAGGAGTACAAGAACAAGTGAGGAGATAATTGCTGAATTGGAAAAGGATCTGGAGAGGATTAGATATCTGAAGAGCAGAGGCTGTGGAGAATGCGTCACACGCCTAACAGGGACTGTCGCATTGGACTTATTAGAGTTTGTCAAGAAGCACATTGAGATAAGAAATGACAGAATCCTAGAGATCTCAACGGGCATATGGAAAGTCATTATTGTTGAAGCTAATGCTCAGGCGATTTATGATCTTTCACTGGAACATAAGAGAGGCATCGAAGGAGAATACCCTCGTACCAAAGTGAATTATTATGCCCTGTTTGATGTGCTCAAATGGTGTCTTGACAATGGTGCTCATCCTAAAAGTGCTGAAATCTATGAAATATCATTGCTGACTGTGGGGGAGTGCAAAACATGTGAGAGCTCATTGGCCACGGTCCAGATGTTGGAAAGGCTTATTGGTGCATACAGAAAACAAGGAAACACTGACCCTGTTGAAATATACCTGAATTCCATACAAGACCAAGGGATTGTTGAGGAGGATCTGAGATCAGTTGCTAGTACAGTCATCAGAGCAGCTTATGGCACTCTCAGTAATTGCATAAAATCAAAAAGTGTGATGAACACTCTGCTCTTCTTAAGCAATGACGATAGTGATGATGACATCAAGGAATCCATTGAGAAAGCAGATGAACTTCTGCAGGCGGACATGAGAGACCCACCTGTTACTAAATGGGTTGAAGAAAATGGGGAACATGCTGAGAGGCACTCAGAAAAAGGAAGAGAGCAGGAGATGGAGCTGAGATGGACGTTGATCAAGAGGAATGACAACTGGCTCAGGAGGAGTGTGCTACACTTGGCAGCCATCTTTTGTCACGATGAACAGTTTCTCAACTGCATCCCAATAGAACTGATTAAAGGACAAATTGATGCAAAAGACATCAATGGTTGCACCCCCATGGACCTTGCACATCTGCATGGTAACATGTCTGCGATTGAGTTTTTGAAATCTCATTATGCAAGAGGTGGTGCAGATTGCTTTGCAAAATTTCCTGAATGGTCTCAATTGGACCATGACAAATGCTATAAAAATCATTGTTTGGATGTTTTGGAAAGAGAATCTTCTGTTTTTGAGAATATGAAGCAATTACTTGTCCTGTCAGTTCATGACTGCATAGCAATAGAAGAGGATTTGAAGAAGCTGTTCACAAGGATGGTGGCCAATGATGGATTCTTAAATGCTGAAATAGTCATGGGAGGAAGTGTGAGGGAGAAGCTGAAGATTGGCAGATGGGATGAGTTTGATCTGCAGATATTGACCAAAACAAGACCTTATGGAATTGTTCTAGTGCAAGGGCGATATGAATATGAGCCCTTTGCTTGTTTGAGACTGCATGAACACCTGGTCAAGAAGATGGCTGAGGTTGACAAGGAGGGGATTTCTTTGAAGTGTATGTCAGTTGAGAAGCCGTGGAAGTTCATATGGGATGGAGAAGGCAGCTGTAGAGGTCTGGAGATATCCGTTGATGTTGTACCTATCTGTGTAGAGGGAAATTCATCCGAAAGTCATCACAGAATGGGATGGATAATAGATGTAGCTCCTCGTAACCAGCCTCTCCTGCATATGAAATGGAAGGATTGTGAGAGTGAACCAGACTGGAACAAGACACTGTGCACCTACGAGTGGGACATTCTTCACAACTTACCTCCTGGCTGCCGCTTGGGAATCCTCATCTCAAAGGCTGTGTTGGAGGTATTTAATATTAGTTTTTCAATATAGATGACTTCCTACACCTTGTACTAAATTTTTCCTTTATGAGCTAATAGGATAGGATGGGATAGGATAGGATAGGATATTACTTTATTGAGGCCAAACAGGGGTAATTTTTGTACATGCAACATACATATGATAGAGATAATACACTTTGACAGTACATACCTTTTTGCCTCGTTTCTTACTCTTATTCTTCCTTTCTTTCTACTTATGTCCTTCCTTCTTTTTCACGCTCCTTTTTCTTTCTTCATTGCTTCCTCCTTAATTTTTCCGTCCTCTTCTTTCTATCTTATTATTTGTTTAATTCAGAGCCAGCGGGGTGGGGGGGGGGTAGGAGTAGCCACAATTGTCCCCACTTGCCCCCCCCGGCTACGCCACTGGTTGCTGGTACATACGGCCAACAGACTGTTTACAATATTGTATACATTTAGTAAATTGCAGCATTGTTAACCTCTGATGTTTTGGACTGTCTTGTAGTGTCTGCCATTTTAGATGAAGCAGTGTTGCAGTGATGCTAGAATGGTCCTAGCGGTGCTGGTTAAGTACAAAGCTAAATGGATTAAAGGTGTTTGTTGTCAACATTTCCGAAGGGTCCTGAACACTGGCGAAATAATCCAAGTTGGAGCATACGATTTGTCAAGTGTGGAGCACATTCTCCATTTATCTTCATGATTCGGTAGATTATCCACATGATGTAATACAGAAATTTCTAAATTGCTACAATGTTATCCCTTTACCACCTTCCTGTAAGACTAAAACAAGATTATAAGATATTTATATTCCATGCAAGAAACGTCTAATATTGGCTCACAGGGGAGCTTCAAGATATAGACATTATGTTAAAGTGAATGGATGGGATGGGTTGAGAAAAATGTTCAACAGGACCACTACAGCCCATTCTTCAATACACATATTGTATGTTTTTGGTGATGCTCAATATTTTTGCGATACATCCAGATAATTTCACAATAAATGTAAAGATCATCAGATTTCTTATGAAATTATGCACAACTAACCTTCTAAAGAAGTAACGCACAACCACTTGATGAATACTTTCCTTGAACTTCTATTTCTAATAAGTGTGCTACTATCCTCATTTACTTTTGTTGGAAGTTGGATTGCATGTTCCTGTAAAAACCTATGACTAGGTGACACTAACCTATGTATTAAGTTGTCATGCTTCTGTACAAGAGAGACAAAAATTTCTGTTTCCTATTGTCTATTGTCAAAATGCATTATTTTATTGTTATAAACAGAATAAAAGTCCATTTTGGTACAAAGTTCCCTATTTGTAACCCACAGTGAGAGCACAGACGTACATGTGACACACCTGGCAGTTTTTCTCTTACAATTTGTCTCATATCAACAGACAGTCTTATTAATTAGTAGAAATAATGGCTTTCTTTACTTGAGCTTCACTGTCATGCTAGTCTGGTTTTTAGTGCTAGGAATCGGATGGAAAATCCATAATCGATTAATCGGGTACCTTGACCAATCGATTATCGATTAATAATCGATTATTTTCTCTATATGTTTAAATACTTTTTTTTTTCTGAAAAACCAAAGAAATGACGTGATGAACACATTGAACAGTATTTCCTCTCTATATTGTATCCTTGACATACTGATTTGACAACAGTACATTCAACTGGAAGTTTCACAAATGAATTTATGAAAAATAGTTTACTCAAACATTTAGAAAAAAAAAGTGTAACCATCAGAGTGATTAGCCAAGATGTGAATATTTCTTCCTTTCAATTCCTCATAATTATCTTAATTAGTCAGCCTTTGGAAGCTTCCCTATGAAAGTAAGTGGGCCTTGTTTTTATCAGCTCTGTCCTAATAGCTACCAATGGCCACAGACCAAAATAATTTAAATCAAGTAAGTTAGCTAAATAAGAGATGTTATGTACAATGTTACAGGCTAATCACTAGTTATCATGTAATTTTTTTTTTTTCTCTCTCTCTCTGTGTGCTTGTCCGGGTTATCCGGGTTGCTCACCTGGTATATATACTGTATGTATATATCTCAGGGAGCAGCACTTTTTAGAATGTCTTTTATTTTTTCGATCCTTTTTGCTGTATTCCGTAGTTGTTTTACGTCCTCCGTGAATATTTCCCTTATTGTGATTTTTCCAATTTCACTGCGATCAATTTTGTTGCATTCCTCCAGGATGTGTTCCTGCATTTCCTCATTTTGGTCACATATCCTACATTTTAAGTTTATGTATTTGTTTTTGTAGTTTGATTTTATGTCGAGCATCCTTGTCCGGGCTGTGAATATAGTGCTGGTCTCTCTTCTTGTTAACTGGTCCATATATGGTGCTCTTTGTCCCACTTTCACTTTCTCTTTGTTGTCTAGGTAGAACTTGGTCTTTGTCTTCTGCGCACCACATTTCATGATTTTTTCCAGTAGGCTTTTCCTTATTAAACATCTTACATAATTTCTTCTTCCTTCTTCCTTTGTTGGGGGATTCCATGGTCCTTCGATTGCTTCTTCCTTTTCTTTTGGAGTTTCTCTCCCCAGCTATCTTTGTTTAGGTTCTGTGTGACTGCTTTCATGGTCTCATTTTTTCCTTGTTGTATCTTTTCTTTATAGTTTATTTTGTTTCCGAGTATAATGCTCTCTATGTCCAGCATTCCCGACTCCAGGTATAGGGGTTCCCATGGGGTGGATCTTGGTGTCATTATTACCCTTTTTAGAAGGTTATCCATTGAGAGTTTTAATGCTGATTTTTCTTTTTTTGACAGGTTGGTTGCTTCCATACCATAGGTTATGATTGGGGTGACACATGCTGAGAGTGTAGTCCAGATCGTTTTCATTTCAATTCTTCTCATGTCAGTGCTCCCGGCTATCGCCATTATTGTATTGAATGCCGCTTCGGTCATCCTTCTTGTTTCATTGATGTGTTCTTCCATGTTTCTTTTTTCTGAGATTATCATTCCTAGGTATTTGTATTTCCTGCATTGTTCGAGGTTCATATCTCCAAGACTGAAGGTATGTGTTGACTTTTGGGCTTTCTTTCCCATTTTCATTATTTTACTTTTTTCTTCACCAAATTTAATTCTGTATTTGGTTCCAATTTCATTGGTTATGTTCAGCATTTCTTGGAGTTTTTCATGGTTTTTGGATATCAGTGCTACATCGTCCATCCAGAGTAGACAGCCTATTTTCTCTCCATTTCCCACTTCGATTCCTAGTTGTCTTTTTCTGATTTCTTTTGCTATTTCATCCATTAGGACCGCATACATGATTACCGACAGTACTCCCCCCTGCCTTATGTTATCTTTCATGATTATTTCCCTTGTATCTCCGTGTTTTGTTTCTGCTGTTGCCGTGAGATTTTCATTAAGTTTTTTGATTATGTTCCATATGTTGTCTTGTACTCCTTGTTTTGCCATCACATACATAATTCCTTCGGCCCATGCTTTGTCGTACGCTTTGGTGACATCAAGGAATGCTACATATATTTCGTTGCCTTCTCTTATTATTTCATGGAGTAGGAGTAGATGGTCTACTGTGTTGGAGCCTTTCTTTCCTCCCCCTTGCATGTTGCTTATCCTCAACTTTTCCTTGGCTCTCTCGTTTATTATCCTCTCATATAGTTTCCCCACATTGCTACTCACTGTTATTCCTCTTTCACTTGAACATTTTCCTTTCATGCCTTTGCCCTTGTATAGTCTCACAATTCTTCCTTTTCTCCAGGCTTCTGGGATGTTCTGTTGTCTGGTGATGTCATTGAAGCAGTTTTTGATGTGATTTGCGACTTTGCTACTGGCGTTTATCAGAACTTCATTCGGGATCCTGTCTGGGCCACAGCTTTTTCTCCTTTTCAGTCTTCTTTGTGCCTTTTTCATCTCTGTCGTCGTTATGTCGTTTGTTTTAGTCATTTTTGCCTTCTGTTCCGTTCTTTTGTTTTCTTCCAGTATTGTTTTTGTCCATTCTTTTCCCTCCTCTTCTTCTTCTCTTGCTTGATATAGGTTTTCATAGTACTGGGCTATATAGTTTTTTGCCTCATCTCCGTCTTCTAGTATCCGGTCGTCTTCGGTGATGGTGTCATACTCATCATTATTCTTTCCTAGTAGTCTTTTTCTCACCTTCCATATCTCATTCTTATCTTTGCTTGCTGCAATTGTGTCCAGGGTGTCCTTTATTCTCTTTCTTTCCATTTCTTCCACGGCTTTTCTCAGTTTGATTTGTGCTTCATAGTATTCTTTTAGTTTTTCTCCTTTTGTCGAGCTCATTGCTTTTTCGAAGTTTTTCTTTTTTAGCTTCTTTTCTTTCCGTAATTCTCTTACTTCCGCATTTTCTTTCCCTCTCTGTGTGCCTCTTATTGTTATTATTTTTTCTCCTACTTTGTCTTTGAGTGCTGTTTTGATTGCCTCCTCAATCTTTGCGTATCCTTTCTCTTTATTCTTTTCTAGGGTTGTCTCGATGTGTTTGTTTACATCGTCCCATCTTGTTTTCTCACTGATGTCCCATTTCTTATCTTTCTTTCTTCCTTTTCTTGGCTCATAGCAATTTTCATGGTGATTGTGTTATGGTCACTCTCTTTTCCTTTATTTTTTAGCCTTTTTGAGCCGCTTTCGTCAATTTCCACTTCAGAGGCCGCATCACTGTGGTGTTTGTGGATTAGTATGTAGTCGATGATAGATTTCTCTGTTGGGTTGTGTCTGTTCTCCCTCGTTCACTTTCCAGTGCGTGATTTGTTGTTTATCTCTGTCATGAATGTGTCTTCTATCATTTCATGCATTATTTTCCCATTCCTAGATATTTCCTGGGGTGGGTTGACCGTCCTGTCTTCCAATTTTGCATTGAAGTCCCCTGCGAGGACTACCATTCCTTTTGGGTTCAGGAGGTCAAGCTGTGATGTGAGCTGTTCGTATTCAGATCTCACTGTCTCTATTCTCGCCGATTCTTGAGGACCGTAAAAGCATCCTATGAATATTTTCTTTTTATGCGGTATTTCAATGCATATCCATACTATCTCTTGGTCAGGGTTTTCATTTGGTGTGATTGCATGCGTGTATTTAGCTATATTTTCAGCCACTCCAATTGCAATTCCGCCCCCTTTGCCTGTCTGTCGTTGTTTGTGGAACCATTTGTATCCTGTCATCTTTGGGGGTATTCCTTTTGTTTCTGTTAATAGCAGTATTTCTGCCTTCTCCATGATGGCTGTTTGTTCAAGGCTATCTATTTTTCCTCTGATGCCATTTATGTTGCAGTATAGGATATTAATGTTTTTTTTTCCTTTTTTTCTTTTTTTTTTTTTTTTTTTCTTTTTTTTCTTTTTTTTTTCTTTTTTTCTTCTTGCTTTTCAAAGTAAAAGGTGGTTGTTAGTTTGTCGTCATGGGCAAATCTTACTGACTTTCTTGTCGTTACTTGGCTTTTCTGGGCGTAATCCTATGCATCGTAGCTATAGCAATTGTTTGGTGATTGATGTTTGCTCAATTGAACTATCACACCATTGGCATCAGTTGGTCAATTGCAATTCACACCTTGCAGGGTGTGGGAAAGTCTTTTGTGTATTTCTAATTGCATTTAGGGCTCTTGTCAAGTCTGACAGGCATCTTGTGCTTCAGAAATGCAATTGCAATTCACCAAATACTGCACTGCTTTCATTACACCAGCAATAATCGATTTTTCATTTTTCTATAATCGATTATTCTATTGCAAAAGCCTGGTCGATTGATTATATCGATAAATGTCGGGAATCACCGAGCACTACTGGTTTTATATCATTTCCTTTTGCAGGCTCTGCATCAAACGAGTGGGACCAATCTCCTGAAAAGACAGATCACATCCTATATGTTGAAGAACACACTCTTGTGGCTACTAGCTGGTGAAACGGTAGGTATTCAATTTCATAAAGAACAGAGAATTTGAATTGCTTGGTTCCTTATGGACAAATAGCAGTGCAGTACTCAGACTCAGACTCAGACTCCGACTCAGATTAATTTTATTTTCTCAAAAAAACAGTTATAGTAAATATATTTAACAGTACAGTTTTAGATGATGGGGCACGGGAGACCTCTCAAAGATAGGTATCGCTGCAGAGAGGCCACCCAGTTTATTGAAATACAAAAGTTATATGTTAATCTACATAGAATAAAAAAGGAAAGTTAAACCATTGAAATTATTAAAGAAAGAATCGAAATCGACTAGTCACAAGAAATACAAGCACATGTTCGAGAATTTAAGCCATTGCAAACTGCAGGAATGAACTGTCTGGAGGCAGTGAAGGCACTAATGACCACAAATATAGCAATTTTGAATTGTACACTCTACTTGTTACGAATTAATAAAATCATTCTTCACATACAATTTGAAGCCATCTAGGCTATGAGTATAAATTTTACTTTTGAAATTACATTTCATACTATTAAAGCAAGCTGGAAACCTGTACCTGATAGAATACCTTGCGAAGCCATGTCTCACACAGGCAAGCGAAAGTCTGTGTGTTGTCTTGTCAGATGATGATGGAATTCTTCGTTTTTTTCAAAGATAGTGCTAAAATAAATTGGAAGCAAGTTGTTCTCATATTTAAAACAAAACTTTAAGTCGTGTACCACAAGTATATCACTTACTTTGTACAACCAAAATAACGTAAGAAAATATTCCGTCAGAAGTCATCTGTTTATCATCTACTGCCTTCTTTCTCCTCTACAACCCAAATTTCCTAACAACTAACTTTCAGTCCTCTACTTTATCCAATGTGAATAACTCTATTAAGACAGCTGGCTATGTAATTGCAATGAGCACAACATCAAATAAAGCAAACACAATAGGAGTGATGGAGTTGAAATTAAAAGCAGTTTAATGTATATTTAATGTAATTTTAAAAGGTAGTTCAAAGACGGTAAAGGTAGGAAGTGATTCTGGGGTGGCCAAAAAGTGTAAAAGGGTGAAGTAGTGGGTGATTGCATTGGCGGCTCCAAGTGGGGGGTGGCGGCTGGGGGCAGGGGGTTTAAGCCTTCCAAAAAATGTCTGGTACCTGAAAATGATGACAGATATTATCTGGAACAATTGCTCGAAATTCAACCCGTCACTCGTTTAAAGTTATGCTTTGCCAGCATGGAATCTGATTGCAGTGTTGGGTCTGAAATTCTTACGGGAGAACTATAATAGCACACGACCAGCGGCATGGGTGCCATGCAGGGCGGATTGAAGGGTCTACAACTAAATTATCACTAGATATCTGCTCATATTTTTATGAAAGTTTGAAAATTTATTATTCAGGATATCAACTATAAGATTTCATTTGTAGCTTAAGCAGAGGGCAATAATCACATACTCCTGCCCAACTGACAGGCTTCAAGTGAGCCTGTCCCCTTTTTCCAAATCTGCAGCTTTCAAATGGGTTTGAACTTTGAACTTATCCTTTTCGATTCTGTGAAAATGCATTGACGTAAAAAGCGTTAAATATGTGCATCAACAAAAGGGTTTGGCTCAGCTTTTGGCAGCCTCGGCAAATATATTGAAACCTCCTCAGCCCCCAACGAAAATATCCTGGAGCCGCCACTAGTGTTATTTACTCCTCTAATTATGTGACCACCAATAAGGAAAAGCAGTTATAAATAGTGTTCATCATTTCCAATTTTATCTTAATTATGACTATCCTGTGAGCAAATGAACTTCATTCTTCTTGGCATTTCCAGCCTAGGGACATTGAGAGCATCCAAGGAAATGTCATAGGAGAGAGATATGGTGCCCTCCGTCAACAATTGCAATTCGCCACAAACGGCCCAAAATGGATGACTGAGGAGGATGTGGAGAGACTTGCAGAGGAAGGGAGATTTTGGGCAGAGAAGATATTTGATGCCATTCAGTTTGTGACAAGAGAATACAGAATGACACTAGGCAGCCTTTTGGCAGATGACACCAATAAACTGTTTGAAGGACATGATGTGATTGATGTACTGGATACATGTGGGAGATGCCTTGAGAAGTTGAGCCCACAAGTCTTCTTTACTGAAGAGACATGTCCTTTATCAGGTATGGTTCAACAATAAAAAAAATCACATACAATATATTTCTGTGTCAGTAGATATTTTGATTGCCATTATGGTTATGTTTGATCTACTGAATTATTAACATTCCTCGTTGAAATTTTTATAGAAATTTACCATACTAATTTTCAATCTTAATACTGCGACATAGTCAGTAGGCAATATAGAAATATAGCAGATTTTTTTTCTTACAGTAAAGTCAGGCAGTGATTCTGGATTAAGGACAAGGTTACAGGAAGTCATCAAAATGCTGAATGAAGATGCAGAAAAGTTGCCAGGTGGACGGCTGTGGAAAATGAGAAGGGATGTGGACAAGCAGACAACTAGGATTGTCAGTTTTCGTAGTGAATGGATGAAAGACAGACTCGAGGAAGAAGAAAGTAAATGCAGGAAGCTGGAGGAAGATGCTTCCGAATTTCTTCTTGGACTTGATGAGACAAAATCAGCACTTTCGAATAAGAAAGAGAAGGAATGTGAAGAGTTGAGTGAAGAGATTGACAAATTCCTTGATGAGCTGAGACCTGCAAATTGCAAGGAGTCAGTGCTGTTTAGGATGAGAGGAGAAATTGAAGAACAAGAAAGAGATAAGAACAATGACCTGGTGGGACAACAACCTGCTGGGGAAAGGGAAGAGGAACTCGCAAGGAAGAAAACAGAATACATTGAGCTGGAGGAGGAGGTTGAAGCACTTCATCAAGCTAATATCAGTCACATGGAAAAGCTTGAGAGGGTAAGAGTGGACTGAATTAGACTTTTTTAATCAATGAAATAGTCCAATATTTGACTTCATCAATAATCAATTTGATGAAAATTATATTGGACGGAATAGTAACTATTGCCATTGTTTAGTAGGCCTAAATGTGTTATCAATCTGTTTGGTACTAGTTAATACTATTCTGCAAGCCTTACTAACAGTTACTATTAATGTCAATATACTTAGCATAACAATTTATGACATTTTGTTTGCTCGGCTTCATGCATGAATTTGTATTCTGCTGCATATTTTTAAATGTAACTATGCTGATTTTTCAAGTGGCAGTGCTACAGCCTTACATTTTGATGCATGGATTATTTATTAAACAATATTTACACAGTATAATGGTATGTCATGTTTTCCTTTCATCCACCTGACACAGATGGTAACCGAAGTATTCCAAACTGATTCAACCCCAGATGTAAAATGTCAAGTTCCGATTGAAGAGTCATTGTTGGACAATGCCAATATGGACCAGCCAAATGGTGTCACAACCTCACTACAAGATCCCATTGATGAAACAAACGGGGGCAACACAAATATGGGCCCAGAGGATAATGCTGCATCAGAAGACAATGCTTACACGCGTAATAATGGTAGTATTATTTTCTGAGATAAGAATTGTGGATTAGGATCAGTTTTTACATAAATAATATCATATTTATCGATTGCACTCTTCATGTTTGACCTTAATTCTCCAAAAAATGTAAAGGCAGTGCTACTGCATCTTTACTGAATTTTGACACTGTGCCACTTTGGCAATTATATCTGTTTTGAAAGTATTTGGGCTACAGACATATACAAATTTGAATTGCCAATAAATAATGCTAGTGCAAGAGTTAGGAGTAGTTTTTTTTGAGAAATCAAAATATTTTTTATTGTGTGTTCTCGTCTTTGGAATCAATTAAACAACCAAATTATTAGCAGCGATGATTATATACAGGGAGTAATTTTAATATCAAAAAATTGCTATTATAGGCTATTAGGCCCATATATAAATTTGCCTGAAATCTTTTCAATACATGCTAATCCTCTCCTTTCAGAAATGCTTGATGACTCTAGAATTCCTCAAAGTGAATCAGAAGTGGCTGGCACACAGCAACTTCCTGGCTATGATCCAAATGATGTACAAGGTATAGAATTTTGTTTTATTAATGCTGATGCTAGAGTTGAGAATACTTCGAAAATGAGATATTTTACATGACATTTGTGTGTGTTCTTGTCTTTGTAATCAATTAAATAACCAAATCATCAGGAGTGATGATATTATACAGGAATTGGCTTTAATCTCAACAACATAACTATCCTTAGCTACCAGGTCCAGGAATTTAGTTGCACGCAATACATGAAATTCGCAATAATCCTCTTCTTTCAGATACACCTGATGACTCTAGAATTCCTCAGAGTGAATCACATGTGGGTGGCACACTGGAACTTCCTGGTTATGATCCATATGATATACTACGAGGAGGTGAATTGGATATAACAACCATGGACAAGTTCGCCCTCTTGTGTGGGTTACATGCTCCATCAGCTCTGCATATTCAAGCCATGTCGCCAAATCCAATAATTCCGCCAGTTGCTCTTGGTGAATCATTCACTGCAATTCACTATGTCAGCAATCACTATCTGGTTTCTTGTCAACGCAATGGGAGAATTGTGTTATATGACTCTTTGTATGATGTTCAACATATTCGGCTGGTTTTTCCGCAATTGAGATGTCTTTATCAAATTGGAAGTGATGCGTCAAACATTGATTACTTAGTTGCACAATCGCAAGGAGCTACCTCTGATTGTGGTTTGTTTGCTGCCGCAAATGCCACAATGTTGATTCATGGAATTGATCCTTCCTCACATACGTTGGACCCAACGAATCTCCGTAGTCACATGAATCAGTGCCTCCAAGATGAGATAGTTGGGTTATTCCCTTCATGCATTTCACAGGAAGTTGGGAATGAAGAACTGATTGAGGTAATTATACATACAGTACAACTCAAAATAAAGTAAGAACATTTTCTGTCAGAAGTCCTCTGTTTACCGATTTTTGCCCTCTTTTCTCATCTCTATTTAGGCAAGTAGTAGCTGATTCTTCCTTCCTGCTGGGGTAATTGTACTTTATTTTGAGTTGTACTGTATATCTTCTTACTGATAATATCACAAAATTAATATGCAATTCATTTATTCACAACTACCTTTCTATCATACAAGGAATATTAATTTAGATCATAAATAACAGGAAAATTCACTTTTTTTGGGAGGTTATTTATGCATGATGAGTTTACCAAATTTATATTGACAGTGCAAACGTTTCACAAAAGCAATTTTTTCATATTCTTACCTGCAAGCTTTCAACTTCAACCTGAAGCCTTATTCATCAAAATTACTGGGAGGTGTGGATGGGAGGTGTGAGTTTACATTTAAAAAAACCACAGTTGGACAACAATTAACTATCAGCTGCTCATGATGACACGCTCTAATTTCAGGCTGAACCAATTGACGCCACAAGAATAAAGCAACAATATTACTTTGTCGCATATGATCAGATATACTTGCTCAAGGAGGATTGGGATGTACCTCACGCAATCATGCCAAAGATAGCAGAAGCTAATGTGGTGAGAGATTGGCAAGGGATTCCTGAAAATGGGAATGAGGAATATGAAATTGGGAAAACACAAGAGGAAGTTTTGAAAAAAGAAAATAAAGCTTTAAAAAAAGAAAATCAGGCTTTAGAGAAAGAAATGGAAGTGTTAAAAAATAAAATGGAAGTGTTAAAAAAAGAAGTGGAAAAACTACAAGATACAAGTGAGAGAAACGATGCACTTTTAAAGAACAGAGAAGAACTAAAAAGAGAGAACGAAAGGCTTCATGCTGCTTACAAGAATCTAGAGGAAAAAATTGACTTAATACAAGAGATAATTCGAAAGTGATGTGTTCTTTAAAGGTATTCTTTGAAGGATTAACAATGTCTGATGAATATATATATATAAACTTTTATTGGACAACGGAATATATCATGAAGGTACATGTGTCACACATAATCGAAATAAGTAGAGTAAAAAAACAGAATATATGTACAAAAGAGGGATAGTAACTACATCTACGGATAAGAGCAGAGATTAAGTATTGCATTGTTATTGAATATTATAATAATCTAAAAATATCGCTATTTTTAAATTGTATAGAATATTATCATCATTTAATATAATCAAATTAAATATTATAAAAGGTTTTTCAATGAATAATTATAGGCGAGTTGAAATAAGAATGAGTTACTCATGTATTGCGATGCAGTAATGGCATAAGAGAAAGTTCAGATATAACATGATAATTACAAAAATAGTGATATTTTAAAATAATTTACGCTTTAAATAAATTCACGACAGTATCAAGTAGCATATAAATTTTATATACAATAAATAAATATGAAATATGTATAACACACAAATATAAAGCGACACTGCTTCGAGACCCATTCCAATGTCAGGTTTATGAATCAACAGATATCACTAATTTTAGGCATCAACCTGTGACTTATAACTGGAGACACATAGTTTTTAGTTATAAATATGTTATGATGAATAATGTGAGGCTTCTAAATAGAATATTCTAAAGGGAAAAATTGCCTCAATTATTGAAGATTATTATTTTAATTAGTTCAATGTGATCAACTATAGTGCTTGTGCTCTGAAGTGCTCAGTTGTAAATATTTTTACCTAAACTTTGTAAATATGGATATGATTGACACTTTTGCCTGTACTCTTGAGTGCTCTGATGCAAATATATTCAATGTAAATACGTTGTTCTGTCACACTGAAGCTGTAAAATTTATATTTTGTTAATCGAAACTGAATGAATGTATCAACTATGGCATGTTTGCTCTGAAGTACACTATTGCCAAATACATGTCTTGTAAATTGTGTAGTGTGTGAATAGTAATGTTATGTTATACATTCACATTGAAACTGGATGAAAAATGATGAACTAAGATACCATTATGTCACATATAAGTTGGATGAATATGATAAACTGTGATGGCTGTGTTCTGAAATGGCCAGATGCAAATAAGCCATTGGTAAATTGTGTAAAATAAGGTAAATATTTTCGTAATTTTGTCAGCCTTGCTTGTTATAATGGATCACTTGTAACAAGGCTGAGTTAGTTCAGTCTGCTGATTGGTGATATGTTATTGCGGCATTTGTTTTGTCTCTTTCCTGTTATGACAATATATTTAAACTGTTTGTGTAGTTAAATCTACTATTTATAGAGTTGTTGTTATTAAAGTCAATAAATCCTTTTTTCTGTACATTAGTTTATTTTACCTGTTCATATCTTAATAATTTATTTGTGCTCCTCACCGAAATTGTGAGTCCATTGATGTTTGACGTGTCTCTACTCACATGATCCAGGCCATTTAATCAGCTGGTACCTTCAGCGAACAAAATTTGAGGAAGGTATTGCAATCACTTTGGCAAAATGCTGTCCGTCCGCCAGCGTCATACACTACAGCCCACACACTGTCCACAGTACACTAGGGGTGAAACCCACAATGTTGCTCTGCTCTGGTTGGTTAATGCACTTTTGAACTTTTAACTTTTTGAGGGCTACACTGCTATTTCTTTAAATGCAGTTCTATTAAAGTCATTCAAATTTCGGCATAAGGCTTAAAAAAAAATACGTCAAGGAAAAAAAAAAATTTTTCAGGGGTTCACTGTATTTTTTTATAGGAAAAAAAAAGTTATTTTTAGCTTGAAATCTGATAAAACCCTAAAAATGAGGTCCACGACTGAATTTTGATAGTAGAAATGCAATAAGGTGTCAAATGAAAGCTGGGAAATAGCACTGTCAGAGGCTAGAGGCGCTTATTTGAATTTTGGTCTGTGTACTCTTTTTTCCCCAACCAACGATGAAAAAATTTCTCGGTTTAAGCTAAAACCCCCATGAAACAAGCATTAAAAACAAATATTCAAAACCGCGCTTCCATCATCTTATATTGCTGATTCTCTGCT
Organism: Platynereis dumerilii; assembly: GCA_026936325.1. Taxonomy (NCBI): domain Eukaryota; kingdom Metazoa; phylum Annelida; class Polychaeta; order Phyllodocida; family Nereididae; genus Platynereis; species Platynereis dumerilii. The sequence goes on along the minus strand of JAPTHN010000004.1, from coordinate 67,088,152 downwards.
TTCATTTGACATCTTATTTGTATTTCTACCATTAAAATTCATCCCTCGGCTTTTTTCAAAAGTTTTTTTTCACATTTTAAGCTAAAAAAACACTCTTGCTCATAAATATGGAATATAGGCACATGTCAAAATGTGAGTAGAAATTTGGTAACACCATTTTGTAATGGGTACTGCAAACAGACTTCAAACAATTTTTCTGGATAGATACGGGTCCATTCAACATCACAAAGTGGACATTTTATGAATTTGGAGAAAATCTTGAGAACTGGGGTCAATAATGGAAATACTGAAAAAACAACAAATATTTCAGATTTTTGAAGGGTTGATATCACATGAAATACTGTTGATACATGAAAATAAATGACAGCGAAAGAATAATTTGGGTCAAAATTAGTTAGTAACATAGTCCATATTGGGAAAATACCCACTAGGGGTAAACTTGACTTCGATTTGAATGTCACACCTATTTTTTCTTGATTTGCGAATAATTTTCTCTCTAAAAGGGCTTTAGCTCTGAAATTTTAAGGGGTAGAAGTCAGACCATACATAATTATGTTGGATGCAAAATTTCATTTGTCTCAACGATGCTTGGTTTGGACACAGTCGGGAAATATCCCAATCTGGGAATTTTGACAATTTCTTGAAATTTTGAAATTTTTGGAATGCATGATTATTAGAAACCACTTTTGATGCACTGAAAAGTACACCAAAGAAGATATTCGCCATCGTTCTGGCTGGAAATTGATTATATTGTTCGCTATTACCGGTTCATCACAACACAACATTGTTTTGTTTACCATGATAGCAGATGATGCACCCAACATATACAAAGTCTCTTTTAGCCCGGCCTATGTGTAATACACTTGCAAGGATGACCTTTTGCAATATTTCTATGAATCCATTCAGTGATTGATAATTTTTTGGCTGCCATCAATTGGAGTACTAAATTGACACTATTGTGATGTGACAAACAGTCAATAGAGAGCGATCAAAATTTTTGTCACTGGAAACCATGGTACCATTTGTGAGAAATCTTCTTGGGTGTACTTTTCAGTAAATAAAAGTGGTTCTGATGTTTAGATAGTCCAAAAATTTTCAAATTTCGAGAAATTGTCAAAATTCTTGAATCATTTTTTTTCCTGATTGCATCAAGATCAAGCATCATTGGCGCCAAATGAAATTTTACATCTAAGATATGCATCCTCTACCTTCTGTCCCTCAAAATGTCAGAACTCAAGTCCCTTTAGAAAGAAAGAAATTCTCAAATCATGACAAAATGGGGTGTGCCATTCAGATCATTGTCCTGATTACCCCTAGGGGGTATTATTCCCACTATAAATTATGTTACCAACTAATTTTGACCCTAATTATTCTTTTGGTAACAATTATCCTCATTTGTCAACAATATTGTCATGATTTCAATCCTTCAGAAATCTGGAATATTTGTTGTTTTTTCCGTATTACCATTATTGACCCCAGTTTTCAAAATTTTCTCCAATTTCATAAAATGTCCACTTTGTCACGTTGAATGGACTCATATTTATCTAGAAAAATTGTTGGAAGTCTGTTTGCATCTCTCATAATGAAAAGGTGTTACCAAATTCATACTCAGTTTTTGACAGATGCCTATATTCCATATTTATGAGCAAGAGTGTATCATTTTTCCACCATTGAAAAACATAGTGACCCCCCGAAAATTTTTTTTCCTTGACCTATTATATCGGATGCCGAAAATTTGAATGAAAAATGTAAAACTGCCTTTAATACAACAGCATCTAAAGAAATGGCAGTGTAGCCTTCAAAAGCTGAAAAGTGCATTAACCAACATGACTGGGTGGAAACAATACGTGGCAAGATTATTCATATCAACAACACAGCCACTAAATTTTAATGGGAGGCAATGACGGAGTTTTGGCAACAGCAGAACTTATGAAAAGAAAAACAGGTTGGTTGAACTGCAAGCAAACGTGGAGGACGACGTCTACAAGACACAAAAATATTTAATTAATGGGGTCTCCCTGGATGCAGACGTCTGCAAGACACAAAAATATTAAATTAATGGGGTCTCCCTGGATGCTGACATCTGCAAGACACAAAAATATTTAATTAATGGGGTCTCTCTGGATGCTGACGTCTGCAAGACACAAAAATATCTAATTAATAGGGTCTCCCTGGATGCTGACGTCTGCAAGATGCAAAAATATTTAATTAATGGGGTCTCTCTGGATGCTGACGTCTGCAAGACACAAAAATATTTAATTAATGGGGTCTCCCTCGACATGATGCTGACCCCAACGTTGTCGGCTTTCCGAATTATGTCAGACAGCAAGAAATATAGGGACTATGTGCTAGAAACACAAGACCCCTCTAGTGGTGACAAAAGTAGTTCCATCCAGGCAAGTGAAAGGAGAACTATCAAGAGCAAAGCACTCAATATAAGAAGGCTCACTCCAGCAAAGAGAACTTCGATCTATTATGTGGAGGATTTAATTTACAGGAAAATTCCGAACACACTTAACTATAGCATCACGTTGCACGAGATTCACTCATGGGGACCCAAACAAAAAATCAATTTTTTTCCAACACTTTTCGACAAATCAAGTCACAATCAACCCATACAGCTAATAAAATTTTCTGATGGTATAACATATTTGTTCTTCACCTCAACCCCAGAAACTTGACACATATTTGCCCCCAATCGTAACTATGCATCAGGATTGAGCTTGGTTCTCCAGATCACCAGACAATTGGTTACCAAGATCAGCTACCATGGCCGATATTTATTTGACTATCAACGCAACATTTGTATAAGCTAAAATGAATACTGCAACTATATCTGATACTCTTTGGATGAAAGCACTGGTGGCAGACTATGTGGCAGCCATGACACCAAGTTCTGCACTTACATATATACAATGCCCACAATGCGAGAACAGCCACTTAGTTAATATGAAACTAAGGAAAGAAAAAAAAAGGAGAGTATGAAGGATGGTCAGAACCTACAGGGTCAGTAGGGACTTCAGAGTCTTGTGGATGCTGGAAGCGACCACCTTGGTTGTGTTGGCTGAGAGGGGTTCACATGCATGGTAACTTGCATGTAGGTCCCTGTTAGTCCTATAAGATATGCCTACGTAGTCTGAATTCTTGTGCAGATCTTTTGGGAAAACAGTCAAAAATAGGCTGCTTGGCCCAGCTTTGGACGCGACGGATTCACTGTCGGACCAGTGCATGGAATAGTCAATGCACTGTGTTCTATCTCAAGTAGACTTGCGACCTGCTTGAATAGGATAGCATTTTTCAATCTAGGGCACTGCATGCATTTTGACAAAACGATGCAAACTTTGCAGAGGGTGCCTTGTAGTTCCCACTTCGGGCAGAGACACCTGCACCATTGGGGACAGTTCCTTCCCGGTGAGACGTGCTTGTGATCAAAGACTGAGATCGAAGCATTTGATCGTCTGGGTGAAACGTGGACCTGTCAATTGAATAAGTAGTTAATGCACTAAAAAACACAAATCTATAATGAAGACATTCCGTGAAGCATACAGAGCTGTTTAGTGATGTGGAAAAAAACAATTTTTGGTCATCAAGTGTTTACACTGATGCACGTTATTGATTGAATTTAATTTTTTTTAGAAATGCAAGATAACCTCTCAAATGTGGTCACAGTAGTAGTTTTTTTAATGTATTTTTTAGGAGAAATACAATTTTTCACATTGCAGGTCATACCTCGGAAGAAAATAAGCATTCTTTCAAGAGTTTATGCAGTATTTCTCATTGGAAAGCCCTTGTTAGAAGCTTCAATCAAACATAGAATATGCAAACATATCCAAGGAAACTGGTTGCCATGGAAACAAAGTGCAAAATTGCACTACTTTGACCTGAAAACTGGAAAAATCTTTTTTAAGGATTTATTCTACTGCCAGACATCATTCAGCCAGGCATACACAACCACAATTACGCATTTTATTGGCCTTGTGATCTTCTAGGTGACATGACCGTGCTAACCACTATTCAGTGTAAAATCTTGAAAATATGCATTTTGAAGATTTTTTTAGCAACAGTATTCATGCTATATACACAAATGTGGTCTTCTTCTCCTTCTTCAGTTGATTTCCCGCCTCCATTGCAGACGAACCCCTTAATTGGTATTCAGAGTATGTTTAAGATTGAGACTCTTTTAGATGCCAGCTTCAAGCTCAATAGGCTGGACAAAAGGCATGCATTTTTTGCAGTGGCATTATCCTGGATTTGCCCCCTTGGGGGTTTAATCATTTAGTTGTTTCGGTTGATATTGATCAACAAAAACTGAAACCGAAAAATTACTCAAATATGTTGTTTTCAGTCTGTATCTCAGAATAGATACTGTAAAAGTGTGAAGTGAGATCATTATCATAATACTCACAGTTATACGTTTCTTAAAACAATGAAACTGATGTGTGGTATATAGAAAAATACTGTCTTATATTTACTCCCACTTTAACCTCTTTTTTCATTGAATCTACCATTGAAAAAGGGGCAAGGAGGGAGTATATATAGATAGTTGGATATAGCACAAACTGTGTTATTATACTCCTGCTTTAGTCCCTTTTTTCCATTGACAGTACCATTGAAAAAAAGCAGGAGGATATATAGACAGTTTAACATAGCAAAACTGACTTATTATACTATACTCCTGCTTTAGTAATAGTGAAAGGTACAAATACTTTAATAATGTATTGAATTTTCAATACAAATACTTCAATAATGTATTGAACTGTGATAGCTCAGCCAACCAGAACTGCAAGCGATTTCAACGTTCGTCTGTTTATGCAGAATCTATTGATATGAGCATGTTGGTATTGACAGCTGCATGTGTTTGACCTGTACTGGTAGCCACCATAGATGTTGAAAGTGTACCAAATATCATTATTCAAAAGCGTTATTAAGGCCACAGCAGACACTTCAAGCATGGCAGCCATTTCGTTGCGGCCATCTTGGCAACCATCCTGGATCTAACTACTTAGTCTTGATGCACACCGATATGCCAATACCTGTAACAAATTTCAGAACTGTATATGAAATATTAAGGTCACAGCAGACAGTTCAAGTGTGGCAGCCATTTTGTTGCGGGCATCTTGATGGCCATCTTGGATTTTAAACAAGATGTGACTAATTTTGTGCATAATATGTTGCCTTTATTGTTTCTACAGCAGTTGAAAATCCTCCATGAACTCATGAAAAAATGCTTATTTCTGAGGTTTGGTGGTCAGTATGCTCATGTATAGATTGTCCATCGCTCTTCCGGGGTGAGCCAACTGCCTATTTTTTCTCCTTAGTTCAGGGACAAATCATTTGACAAAAGGCATTCTCGTTTTTCTATAATTTTGTTTGAAATGCTTGATTTGACTTTTTTTTTTAATTTCGGGCTGATACCATAATATATTACATTTATATAGCCTAATAAACAGTTATCAAATTATCTTAGTTTTGATTAATGGACAATTGCCGAAATTTACACTGGTTTAGGCTGATGTACAAGCTATTGATGTACCCGAATCAATCAATGTTGATACATATTTAAAAATTTGAATTTCATTCAATTTTAATTAAATTGGGAGGAAAATCATTCGGTTAAATGCTAATCGAATCACTTAAATAAACTATTGAAACACAACAGAACAATGTTGAAACATCATTTCTTTCTTCAGATAAAGAGAAGTTTAATATTTATATGAAAATATAATTCATATTTATTAAGATTTTGAGGATTTTACACGCTACTTAAATTGTAAGAATTTTTAATATAATTCAGATTATCTCCTATGAATGTCTGTTTATATATATATATATCAATTTGAATTGTTGATTTTATTATTTTTTTATAAAGGTAAGAACAATTTCTCGTATCACAACTGAATATAAATACCTCCTTTGGTAGAACAAGCCTCACCATACCTCCCCTGCAAATTTTCCCAATCCAAGAGTTCACTCATTCAACAGCAGGTGATGGCATGATATTGAATCGAAGCATTCGAGATATCAATTGTACCTGTTCTTCTTATTTGGTCTTGGTATAATATAGTCATCAGACCTGGCACAGCTTCTCCAGTCTTGTATAATAGCCATTTATTTGAGGCATTATGGTTGGAACAAAACTGTTATAGTTGGGACACTTTCTTCTTCATATTACTGTATGAAAACTTTATGAGTAACTGAAAAACCTAAATTGCAATAAACTGTGTATGGGCAAAGGAAACTCACTTGGAGAGTATTGCTTCAAAACATTTATGAGGGAAGTACTGGCCAGGAGTTTACCCTATCAGCATGCCTCGGCTATCCAAAGTCGACCCAGCGTTAGTCCGATGTCAGCAGCATCAGACCAGCTTCGGGCCGACGTTGGACCGCCGAGGCATGCTGATTGGGTACCTAGTAGTATTAACCATTATGTTTGGGACAAATAAATATTGGGTAATAAAGAAGCTTCTATAAGCTATTTAGTTAATAAGTAGGGGCGAAAAGATATTCCATGATCTGAAGTAATGCATAAACAAAGTGTATACGAAGAAATTGGTTCCTACAGTTGAGGTCAAATGTAAACATACAGTGAGGGGTGATGTATTTATAGTTGTGTGGCATCGTAAAATCTGTCAATATTGATATATAAACACTTCAGATTACTTGCTATGATTGTTCTTCAACTCATAGCATTGAGAAACCCAGAATCAAATAGTACTTGTAGTTTTTGAGCGGCTCTGAATACAAACTGTCGAAATTAGAACACAACCTTGGATTTTCCTCCAATATGTGGAAAAATGAGCATCGGTAGACGAAGTAAACAATGGAAATTGATGCCAGAAAGTAATGGCTCATTTGCTGATGAGGTTTTGTTAATTTCTGAACCACAACTAATTGACTGACATAATTTTTCTCAAGGGATGTGACAAGTTACTGATCACACATGTTATTTAGAATTTTCAAAACATTTCGAAGGAAAAAAGGAATGCAGAAAATACATCAAAAGAATTTCAATCAACTTCAGAGAGTCTGGGTGCTAATATCATGTGGTATGTGAACAATTTAACGTGCCAATGTCTTCATATAGATGACTTTCAAGGGCTCTGCAGCCTATTGCTTAACAGAGTCATTGCATAAGTGGGAAATAAACTGGAACTATCTGCAAAACAAGAATGCATTCTGGTCAAAAAGTTGGATAAAGACCAAGACGCACTTTGCACCAACACAGCCTGAAGGCCTTCAATGCAATAAAAATGTCACTTAATCTGGCTTCAAGTACTGCAGAGATTCATAACTTATCTCGTAAGTCTTTCTCCTATTTCATGAAGTTATCAGAGGTGAGATTGGGTGTTTTGTTTCGGTGCATTGGCACTTCTTTGCATTGAGGCCATGTTGGTGCAATGTTCATTTGTTAGTACTTGTTGATAGCTATGTCCCCTGTGTCCATGAATCTCCACAGAGCTCTCTCATTCTAAATAATATGGGATTGTTTGTCACCTTTCTCACCAAAATCCACTCTCTTCTGGTATCCACTTCCTACTTGTGCAATGATTCTGTTTAATTTCTGTTGACTGATTTGCCACACACTTCGCATGGTAGTCTGTACATTAGACCTTGGCTTGTGATAGTGCTCAGATACTGCACAAAATTTGGTCCCACACCCATTGTGCTCACTTATGCACCTTTTATACATTTGCCACATGTTTTTCCTGTAAACATGTTTTGAAAAATGGAAATAGCATACTTAACTGAGTGGGTAACTTATCACATCCCTTGAGAAAAATTAGGTCAGTCAATAGTATGTGTTTCAGAAATGTACAAAACCGCATCAGGAAATGAGGCTGAGACCAGGATTTGAACTGGTGCCTATGTACATCACAGGCTGAGACTAACAGCTGCAACATATGCCATGCAAGGGTCACCATCAGTCCGAAATCATTCTCAGTGTCTATTGAAACGAATATTTGAAGATTGTTGATATAATTTTTTTTTTCAGTTTAAACTGTGAAAAATATGAAATACAAGTGTAAAAAACAACAGCTGATTTCACATAGCCAACAACTTGGTTTATTTATGCATAGGATTTGGCCATGCATTGAAAACCATAAGTATGGAGTTCAGACCAGGGACTGAAATTACCAGGAGCCATGTCTTTTTGGAGGACTGGATTTATTTGTAATGCATTCAGAAGTGCGTTTTGTGGCAAGTAACCTTTTGGCATCAGTGGCGTAGCCAGGGGGGGGGCAAGGTGGGGCACCTGTGGCTACTCTTGCCCCCCTCTTGCCCCCCCTCTTGCCCCCCCTCTGGCTCTGGAGTAAAAAAAATAAAATTAGCCTGAAAATTCCTGTGCACGATCTAGTTTTACTATTCTTCTAAGGATGCCCACTACCAAATAGTGTTTCAAACGCCGACCTAATATATTTATTAGACCAAGCGACTTGTGGAGTCGAAAAAAATTAGGGTCTAGAAACACCATCTGGACTCTCCCGAATTTGTCAAATTTATTCAGCCATACAGTGAGGCCTTCTATGAGCAATATAGGCCTACGAACTCTGTAAAATTGCAGTGACGATCCCAGTGTCTAGTGCTTCTTGTGAGCGAAGCTTCTCTGCCATGAAGGCATTGAAGGGGATAAAAACCATTGTAAAAAATTCATGGCAGTTGAGAAGCTCTCAAACTTAGTCATCCATATTGCACGACAAAGGTCAAATTCATTGATTTGGATGAGTTTGTAGATATGTTTGTAAACACTCACAATCACAGAAGGATCATGCTTCTTTAACTCATATCTGAGACTGATGTTGCTATATTCCATTCAGCAATAATTCTATGTGAAATTTAGTATTCTATTGTTATCACACAGCTCTGTGGAGAATTATGGACACAGGAGACATAGCTGTCAACAAGCACTAACAAATGAACATTTCACCAACATGCCCTCTAAGACGTCTTAATGCAAAGAAGAGCCAATGCACCAAAACAAAACATCCAATTTCACCTCTGATAATTTCATGAAGTAGGAGAACGATTTTTGGGATGTGTTATGAATCTCTGCTGTGCTTGAAACCAGATGAAGTGACATTAATTAATTTTGTATTGCATTGAAGGCCATCAGGCTGTCTTGAGGCAAAGTGTGCTTGAAAATGCTTGCCCACAGCTCTGTCCACTATGCCTGTAATTATCTACAGAGTTCCTTCTTTGTTAATTTTGGGGTGTGATCCACCTTTTTAACCAAAATGCATTCTTGTTTTGCAGAAAGGTCCCACCTATTTACTATTTATGCAATGATTCTGTTGACCGATAGGCTGCAGAGCCCTCAATGGTCATCCGGATGAAGACATTGGCCTGTTAAATTGTTCACATACCACAAGATATCAGCGCCCAGACTCTCTGCATTTGATAGCAGTTGTGTCGTTGTATTTTCTGCATGTTTTTTTCCGTTTAAAATATTTTGAAATTTTAAATAAAATATGTGAGCAGTAACTTATCACATCCCGCGGGAAAAACTAGGTTAGTCAATTTTTTGCCATTCAGAAATAAACAAAACCTTCTCAGACATTGAGGCATCACTTTCTGACATCAATTTCCATTGTTTAGTTGGTTTACCAATGCTTATTTTGCATATATTGGAGAAAAATCAAAGTGTATGATTTCTTTTGACCCTCCAAATTTTGGACATATTTAATTCAGAGCCTCTTAACAACTTCAAATCATATTCGATTCTGTTTTTTTCCCTACCATGAGTTGAAAAACAATCACAACAAATAATCTGAAGTGTTTTCATTTCAATATAGGCAGACTTTACGATGCCACATAACTTTGAAAACAGCAACCCTCGCTGTATGAATACATTTGACCTCAACTGTAGCATAAATCTAATTTGAATACCTTGAAAATGTGTGTCAAAGCAACTGACGTGTGTGGTGGTGGTAGAAACTGTTAGTGGTTACCTGCTTTAATCTTATCAACTGACAAAACTTTGCAGCTCAATGAAGGGAATACTACATTTTTCATTCTTCCTACATTCATCTAAGAGATTTGGAGGACGTTTCATTGCTCATGGACCAATCAGGAAAGCTGAAAATACTACGTGGACAGTGAGAAAACTAGACATAGAAACTCATACTTAATGAATCTGCAGTAATATCACTTTGTTGAATCCTCAAAATTATTTTTGAATATATTACTAATCTGCATTTTACGGTTTAATGACAAAAATTCCAACAAGAAAACAAAGTTGGACACGAAAAAATCTGATCAGTATGGAATGTGAAGAGCACTATGAAAATGTCATCTCAAGTATTCAATAGCCTGAAAGTCAACGTAAAGAAGCTAGAAAATGTTAGCCCTAAAATCAAAAAGAACATTACTGCTGAATTTATTGAAATATGGGAAATCACATCAAAACCCTCAGGCCCGTTTTCACCAACATGGTATTAAGAGTTAAGCTTGGTGTTAACTCCTTTAAACCTGGTATAACTAAGTCCATTTCACCAAGAGTGTGCTAAGCATGTAAACCTGTAAAGGTTCAGTGACTCATACACATTTTCACCAAACTCAAGGATCAGCCATCTCAAACTGATTTGGTGTCAAAAAGTGATTAGGCCAATAAAAACAGAATATATGTTTCTTATGAGATGGCATGACAAATCAGTATTATAGGCCTTTGTCTATTATATTCGCATGTTTCTCTAATTTAACAGTCACCAAAGATTTTTTCAAGAAAGATATGTCACATCATGAGATATAAAGTTTGCAAACCAAGAACACACATTTACCTAGAAAATATAGTTGTTGAAGTAACTGTTGCAAATATACTAGCCATACAGCATTAAGCACGCGATTTAAAAGTATTTCATGTATGAAACTATGTTTTTATAGCATTTGCCTATGATAGTCATGACACCAAATAGAGGCAATTCTTCTGTGCTGAGTTGTACAAAACCTCTGCACTTGTTGTTGGTCTTAGCACAGGGGTGCTTTCGAAGGGCAGGAAATTCGGACGTGCTTGCAATCTATGCATCCTATAACCCCCCCGGAAATCGGGCGATTTCGGAAAATTCCAATTTAGCCTCCCGTGCGACTGGTCCACTGGGCATACGTACATATATGGGTTTTAATGAAGCGATGGCATGACTAACACGCTTCACAATCCTTGAAACTGAGGCGACACTAATACCACTCAAGTCACCAACGACTTGTTGGTAACTGCCGGTTGCAAAAAATCGCAGGCACGTCAGCCATTCTTGGTACATCAGATTTTGAGGACCCTTATCATTAGATATTCAGAGGGATTCAACCAGTATTGTAGTTTCATTGTGCAAAAATGCATGACCAGCTGATTTGTATTAATTTATTGTTTGAGGGGGGGGGGGCTAAAGAAAATGCATTTCTGTCACCAACACTGGACAGACAACTAATTAATTTTCTTTTTTATAAATTTCCAAGCCCACCCCTCTTTTTCTCTTACCTTATCATGTGGCCTTGTTTGGGAACTTCAGAGATTAATTGTGTTTGTAGCAGTTGAGTTGTTTAAATACTATGTGCAGACTTTCACTCAGTAAATGTTCCTTGATCCTGCTCCGCTTGAGTGATTGGCTTAGCCAGACCAGGTCTTAGCTAAGACCTGGCATAACTCTTAATACCATGTTGGTGAAAACGGGCCTCAGTGTTCAAGGGTGTTTTCTAGAAATTTTAGCAAATGGAAAATTTTAATATTACTTGGAAAAGTATTATATACAATCTCCCAAGAGGCGTTTTGAAATTTGCCATCAATACCAGCAATGACACTTTATCAACCAATGCAAACCTCAAATGCTGGGGAAAAAGATCAAATGTGAACATTACATCAACTAGGTCTAGATGTTTGAAGATACATGGATTAATCCGCCATATGTATCTTTTTAATATAAATATTAATGTATTTTAGCTTTTATTTTCTTGCCTGGAAATGAACTCCAACATATTCTGGCGCCTAATATCCTTGTCCATATAAGATTACAAATCATTGTTTTGCTTCTAAATAGATGTGTATACTTCAGGCTCAAGAGTACTTTTATGGTTCTTCTAGGTGGAACAAAGTTGCCAGTAAATCTAACTGCGAAATGTAATGGAAATGTTTTGCAGTGTATGTCAGACACAGGCTTCAAATGGTTCTACATGTGTGAACAGTTAGTATGTACGTGTCTGTATGTTGTCTGTGTGTGGAAAAGCAAATGAGCTTCTCTGACTTCCAACATTTGAAGTTGATATAAATTAATCCATCAGTCAATGCGGTAGTGTGCTGTGTTGCAGTGATAATGATTGGAGTTTGTATAGGTTATTTACCACGGGAGAGGGAATATGTGATTTATCACCCGGGGCCTTTAGGCCGAGGTGTGATAAACACATATTCCTGATCCCATGGTGAATAACTGGCTTATACCGTGAGACAAACACTCAAACAAAACATGAGAGGATAACTGGACAACAAAGAATATAGGAATTATTCCCCTGTAATACCGGCATGCGATTGGTTGACAGAGGTGTCGAATGGTATAAGTATATTTAATGAATGATAGCTGGGTACATCACAGGTGCTTGGCCTCCATAGTTATTGTTTTTGTTTGCAACAGCAGCTTAAGATAAAGCAATCTAGGATTAGATAATATATATCAAGGTGTAGCAATTGACAGAAAGTCATTGTTTCTATAAATCCCTTCAGAGGCCCAAGCTCGCCTTTGATCCTGAAGGCCCTGACTGTATTTTCTTGGATTTAAATGTAAGAGCTCTTATTTCTGTTTGAGGTTTTATTGGCTTTTTTAAAATTCGGTTATAATCATTTTGTGTGGAATCACAGTTTTTTAATCCAGTGTTTGTTGATTATGAATCAAGAAAAAGTGATAGATGCAACCCTTCGAGGCCAATATCTAAACCTTTTCAGTGAATCAGAGAAGCTCAGAGAATCGGGTCAGCTCAGTTTGAGGTTATTCTTGGCTCCTGAAAAACAGACATGAGCTCGTCTGTACTACAAAGATACATATAATCAGGGGCCTATGGGAACACCAACAGATTAAGCAACTATGGATCTTCCTCCTTTGTGTATAGTGAATCATGCATGTGGGTTGAATTAAGTTGCAGCCCTAAATAATTCTTAGCAGGGCCCCTCTCCTCCTCCATCTTCTCCATCTTCTCCTTCTCCTCTTCCTCCGCCTCCTCCTCCTTTCTCACTTTCTTATCTCTTTGAAAAAAAAAGGAAAAAAAGAGATAACAAAAATAGAGCACATGTCATATATATCAGGAAAGTAGCAAGGGCAACTGGGTCACTGGGTTACTGGCCAGGCTGGATATATCTCCAGCGTGTAATAACCAGGACTTAACTTTGTTGGCTAGTGATCACTATTAGAAATAACAAAACTCATCTTGTCACTGAATCATCAGTACAGGATAATGTAGGAGTCATCTTGCTGTATAATAAGGTCAGTCAAATGTTCCTTATTTTATTTTGCAACTTTGTAGTGATACAGACCTGTCTTCTTACTAACAAGATAACATTACATACTGAGAGATATGTACATTTTTACATGTCTATGTAAATTCTCTGGTAGAATGTATCCATAGTTTTCCTTCTGTCTGTCTATAGCTATCTATTTGTACTTGTTGTTTGAATGAGACAATGATTGTAATGAATAAATTAATAGGTATAGATAAAAGGGAGTGGTTTACCCTCGGAGTTTACATGTGTTAAACTGTATAGTTCCTGTACTTTGGCCTCTAATAGCTGTATGCTATAATTGTCGTTTGGAATGAATTCAGCATAAATATAAAGTAAACTATGCATGTATGCATACATACATACAAACATACATGCATATCCGGGTTGGAACGAGTACATATGTACTCGTGTACTCGAGTACATTTTTCAAAGTACTCGCACGTAGTCAGTACTCATGCAAAATCACATGTACAGTACTCGTACTTGTACTCATACTCGAGTACATTGCCAAAGTACTCGTACTCATAGTGAGTACATCACAAATACAATTGAAGCTGCAAAAGAGGAAATATGAACACAAAAGCAACTAAATTATTCAGAAGAAGATTATTGTCATTATATAAGATGAATTGGAATAATTTAGATCACAGAATTCAAAGTATTCATCACATAATTGAGTCAATTGCACTTTACTTAAATAAGGTCACTAGTTTATAAAAGTATAGATGAAAGTAGCCCTAATGTTTCCATTGCTTGCAATGACTAAATGTTTTATTCAATTGCATCACCACAATTGTCTTATACTTCAAGCAATAACTTATACATTTTTATTATCTATAGAATCGCAATGCCTGGTTTAAGTAATCATGTTTGATTTAATTATTCATTCAGTAAAAGATTCCAATCTTACTTGAAGAACCTCAATAATATAGGCAGTTACAGGCTATCATTTGATTGTGATTTGACCACATAGCCGTCATTTGTAATTTTCATATGTTTTGGCGCAAATCAACACATCGTAGCTTACAGGCTAATACTTGCATTACTTTTGAAGATACAGCATTTTCACTTAAGCCATTGTATTTAGTTACTTCTAAATGATGTATCCACATTTTTAAATTGTGTTTTGAGCCCTATTGTAATCATTACTAGAGTCGTTTCCGTTTTGACCTCTTTTGGTTTAATCGACTCTTTTGCGAAAATCAGAACACAGTTTACAGATCATCCACTGTCTTTAGTCTATACTGTACCTTGCTAATCTTAATTCCAAACAGTGCGATTTTATGGAATACTTAATTTAAATTGATTCCAACTAAAAAGTTCTTAGCTGAACGAAATTACCATTTTTATAGTTGTAATACATTTATATTGTATTACGTTTTCACAAAATCTCCTCTGCCGAGCTTTGATACGGGTTTTCAACGAATGCTTGGTGGAAACAAAAGATATAAGAATTAAAAGAAAAACCGACACATATACATTTACTCGAGTACATTTGAAGTACTCATACTCGTAATCTAGTACATTCAGAAAAATATGTATTCGAATTCGTACTTTAGATGTGGCTCTTACTTGTACTCGAGTACATTTGCATATACTCATGCCAAACCCTAATACATAAATATATACATTCTGGTGTAAAAAAAAACAGATAAGATAAAAGGAAAGTAGGATAGATAATTGGCAGCAAATGCAGCTTACTTCTTGTGTTTTACTCATCACAAACATTCATTTTAAGCCTGTCTGTTTTATGTTTTACCATGAAATTAATAATTTCTGACCTAGGAAAACTCCAAGCCCCACTCCTGGATATTGGTGTAATGTCATTCCAAGGACTGCTGTTTGTCATCCTTGAGTTTAGCAATTCACAGTTAAAGGTGCCCCCCTGGATATCAAATGGTTGCCAAGTTAGATTAGATACATACTACAGTTTGTCACATCAAGCAGAGGACAGACGTTGGGCCAGATATCTAAGCACCAGAAGCCCCAGAGGAGAAATACATGTACACCTACCAATGTATAGCTTAGCTCTGTTGTAATATGGAAATCATTTTAGTGATGTTTTGGTGCCGTTTGTGTCCAATATATATTTGGCAATTAATGACAATGGCAGTCTAATTTCACACAATATTGACATTTGTGATGCTACCAATCTGACACACAATGGGCAGTGACATCACTAAAGTGCACTGCAGTGTCACTCCAGTGTTCCCCAGACTTAGTTGCAGTGAAGTTTGTATCAGCGGAGCCACCAATCTCATTATGTTGGTTTTTATGGACAGTACTAACAATGCTAAATTTCTATTTCAACGCCAGACAGGACAAATTGTAATCTAGATATATTTTTTTTGTTTCATCTTGCAGAATCATTTTCTCAGCTTCAAGTACACTTTCTTAGATCATACATTTCAATGGAAAGTGGCAAAAATACATTTTATGGAAGTTCATAGGGACAAACAAATCACTGGGGTGCCGGCCCAGTATACCAATAGTCCCCCACCCCCTCCCCCCTAAAAATGTAGGAAACACCAATTAAAATATTTGGGCAAAAAGAGAAACAATTTGGGCAGATGATTAAATAATCATTTGGAAAACCAATTGTTTAAGAAATTGCTTCAGTAATTAGGGCATTAAAGTTAATGTAGATGTTGAAATTCAGGCAATTTACACGCTTTCAATATCAATTTCTTGCAGTACACCAATGACTGCGGCAGTAACTTTGTTGTGTCTCAACTTATCCTTGCAGATTGATACATTCATACTCGGTATAAATTGGTATGCAGTGTGAAGCAAGGAAAGAAGAATCCTTTGAAGGAGATCTTACAAAGTAGGAAGAGGCTGAGAAAGAAGAGGAGATGGAAGCAAGAAATGGAATAAAGACAGAAGCTGTGAGCGGAACTGACTTTGAAGCAGACAATGATGCTGAGAGTCATACAGCAAATGTATCACAACATTCTCCATTTCTCGTTGCTGACACTGGAGCATCAGTGAGAGGTGGAAATGACGGCAAAATGGAATCGAACAGTGAAGCTGCCACTGAGACGGATAGTGAGGCTGCAATTCCAGCATTACAAGCAGAAGAATTTGAAGCGATTATGCCTGCCAAAGAGACAGTGCCATTGCATTTGGATGACCAAGGCACATCAGTGAGAGATGAAAACGCCACCGAGATTGAATCTAACAGTGAAGCTACCTCTGAGATAGAGAGTGAGGCTGTAATTCAGGCATTACAAGCAACAGAATTTGAAGCAATGATGCTTGCCGAAGAGACAGAGTTAATGCATGTGGAGGGAGGGATTCAGCCAGACAATGAAGCTGCTGGTCTTGCTGAGAGTGAAGCACTCATTCAGGCATTACCAGGAAAAGAAGGAATGGAGCAAGAACAAATTGAAAGAAATACACAATTTTGCAATATCAAACTTGCAGATACTGATGATAGTTACCCAGTGCTTGAGGTGACAGGGTTTCAGTCAGACAATGAAGCTGTCAGCGATGCTGCAATAAAGATTCCAATAATATGGGGAGAGAGAGAACTTCAACCCGACATTCTGTCTGATTTGCTCGCTAAAATATATCGGGGGGACACAGATGAAATTTCCTCTAAATCAATGGATTTCAAAAGGTGAGAAACTGTTTATTCCAATTTGCTACAGTAGACGAATCTCAAGTGCTTACAAGAAATGCTCTTGCAGGCTGTTAGTGATGTCAGTCCCTATACTTGGCATGTTAAATGCCAATTCTTTGTATTACTCATAAAGATGTGACTGACTTATAGCCCATACATACCATGTAACCAATGACATCACAGGCTTCTCTATAAGTAACAAACCTGCAAGTGCATGGTGGCCAACAAAGTCCCAAATTTTTCACAGTTTTACTAAACTGTAATAATCAATAAAACAAAGTCTTTGATAAGTAATTGAATTACAGGCCTAATATTATTTAATAGGGAAGGGTGGTTCACTTACTTATCAAAGACTTTGACCTACACCTAACTTTGACCACAGCAATAAAAATTGGCTGCCATTGTTATCAAACATGCCTCACATATCGACCGTTATGACTCAATATGTTTTCCTCTCATCGTATGAGAATTCATGCCTCCACAAGCATTTTTGCTGAGGATGTTTAGCATTGATGCAATGAAACAATTTCATGCGTTTCATTTACTTACCGGCGGCACTGTATAATAGAACAGTATAATGCACTTTCAATAACCCCTCCCCCGCCGAATCACAAAAAAGTCTTAGCCTATAATTACATATATAAAATTATCATTAAGATGAAGAAACATAGTAATAGACTAGCAATAGTTAAACTTTTAAACAATACATACAGGGTAAAGAAAGGGTATAGAAAGCAAATCGGATCACCGTAGATATGGAATTCTCTAGCAGACTCGCCGGAACTTAGTCATAAAGAATATCTGGACTGGATTGGGCAACCTAGATATACTAAAAAAAGTTAATCGATCAAAATAATTTTCCGTTATTTGCAGGATTTGCAAATAACGATGATTTTGAGGTCTTTTGAAGGGCAATCGCATGTTAAACTTTAATGGATTTGTGCCACCTCTAAAGGTTAATTGAATTTGCTGAAATTTTCATAACACCTGCTATCTGTGTAAGATCTCAAAGCAAGATTCAAAAAAGAGTAATTTCGAAGAAAGTGCTTTAGGACTTCCCTATAGCTCATGCACAAAGAATAATTTCAAGCAACAGTGTTCTCTATTATCATACTTTATTCGTCCAAGAAAGACATAATTGTACAGTTTAACATAAATTAAAAACAATAAAAATTAAAAACAATATTAAAAACAAGAAAAACAGAGGTAACAAGGGAACTACCTTAGTTCCATAAACATAGGTCACAGACCTAGCTAACACATAAATACTCAATGAGATCTTTGATCTCATTATGTGAAAAATTGAAATCCTCATATAGCACACTGTCTCTAACATCAATTAGTTGCCTAATCTGCTTGCCCGTTCTGATGTTTTCTTCATCAATACTGCTGTTATAACATTTCATTATATAATTTTTCATATTCAAACAATTACTAGATTTTGAGATTTTATAACAATGGCAAATGTGTTTAAAATTATTTCCCATGATTGATGATGGGTTAAATATGCTCACATATCAAAATTTGATAATACCCTGCACTGGCCTGCAGTGCATTGTAAGACCACTGTGGATATAAGACTCCTGCATTAATTAGTTGTGAATTTTTTCTCTCTTAGCAGGGACCATGATAAATTAAAACCTTGCCATTGCACAAAAAATTCATATACAATCAGACAGTCAAATAAAATGAGATTACCTCTTCTTGTGCACGATTTTGCAAAACTCTGCATAAATAAATAAATTACCATAGTCTATAATAATATGCCAGAAAATTCTAAAAGCAAAATTGCTACACACAGTTTCAATGGCTTTAAAAAATATATAAAAACTATTACTATAAACACTTATAACTGTGAATGTAATATAAAACATATGCTGTGCAGCAGCAAACCTTCAGCGAATAACACCTTTAGAAGAAGACAATTACACCATAAAATTGGTGTGTTAACCCAATTGTATAGAGGTATGCAAAAGTAGTCAAGTCGTGGCCATCAGTTATCTCTATTTGTACCAAATTTCATTCATACACATGCAATAGTGACGGCCTGGTCCGGAAATGAATAAATATAATTTTTATATATTTTTTAATTATTTCAAAAAGTATTGGATATTTTTACATCAGACCATCAAAAGGCACAACTAGACCATACTGCAGAATTCATTATATATGTACCAAATTTTATCCATGAATATTCAATAGAGAATTTTTAGAGACCATAACCCCCAAGAAAAACCACTTGCCTCGTTTCATCCTCATCATCCGGCATTGATTACTATTTCTTATGCATTTTTCTCTCTTATTAGAGACCATAACCCCCACAAGAGACAACTTGCCTAGGGCAGATTTCATGAGAAGTGCTCTCAGAGGGTACCTTAAACTTTCCATATCTTTTGTTATCTCTCGGTTGCTTCCAGAAGCAAGTTAACCTGTTACTAAGTACATCTGTGAGCTAGAGTATAAATATGAATAAAATTATACTCAAATATGCAGCTTTTTGCTCTTAAGGTGGCTCGCTACCCATGAAATTACGTCACCTGCACATATTGCCGCGCAGCCAGGCAGGCCCCATCTATGGTAACGTCACCACTGTGCTGACACTGCTTCAAGATCTTTTTTTAATTCTGAGAATTTCATGCATCGGCCGCTTCGTTTGCAATTTATGCCACTTCTATTGGGGTTAGAGACTTCTCGTTTCAAGCATCAGATGCGCCATGAAGAGTACTATATACAGCCAGAGATTCAACTTGATACTCTAAACAGAAAATTTTTACAGGCGATTTTTGGCAAGCAGGTCTAATTTCTCAAAAATGACTTTGTGATATAAATAAATGTTTATATCAACTTGAAGTGTGGTAGGAAGGCTTGTCCATATCATCATGTTGTTCCCAACTATTTTTGGAAATAAATGACAAAGAATTAAAAAATCCTATCTCGTCAATTTTTTTAGCGCCATGGTTTATAAAAAAAGTTAAAATTGTCAAAATCGAAACTGATATTCCAAACCCCTTGGAAAGTCATTTAAGGTGGCTCGCTACTCATGGTCCAGCAATGGCGGCGTCACCATGGCAACAGCTGCCTGCTGAGCTCTGTGAGCTGTTTTTTTGGAATTATATAATTCCGTGCGACGGCCGCTTCATTTGCCATTTGCGCCACTTCTATTAGGGTTAGAGACTTCTGGTTTAAAGCATTAGATGCGCTATGAAGAGGACTACATACAGACTGAGTTTCAGCTTGATACTCAGAATAGAATATTTCTACAGGCAATTTTCGGCAAGCAGGTCTAATTTCTCAAAAATGACTTTGAGATACAAATAAATTTTTATATCAAAATCCATAGCGGTAAGAAACCTTCTCTTATGCTTTTTATTGTTCCTAACAATATTTGGAAATAAATGACAAAGAAATGAGAAATCCTATCTAGCCAATTTTTTTTAGCGCCCTGGTTTATGAAAAAAGTTAAAAATGTCAAAATCAATATTTTTATTCCGAGCCCCTTGGAAAGCCATTTATCCTAAATATATCTCTTTGAAATTGTTATCAGCTTTTCCATGAAAGAATCTTCTTTAATTTCATGCTTCATAGCATAATATGGCATGCATGACCACTGAATGGCAGGGCAAACTTCACAGTAAAAAAAATAAGAAAAAAATTGAGTTTTTCAGATGTGCTTTGACTGACTTTCTTGTACATAACCTCAAATATTTTGAAACAAAGGCTGGTTGCAACTACTTTTTTTTACATATCCTTGCTATAAACTATATTTTGGATCATTCTAAACCATTTTTGAGAAATCCTATCTTAGAAAGTTCACGAGTATCGAGCCACCTTAAACTAAACATATCTCTTTTAAATTGTAATCACCCTTTCCATGAAAGTGTCTTCTTTAATTTCATGCTACATTGCATAATATGGTAGGCATGACCACTGAATGGCAGAATAAACATCACAGTAGGAAAAAAAATTAGTTTTTCAGGTTTGCGTGGACTGACTTTCTGGTACATAACCCCAAATATTTTTTTTTTAAAGGCTGGTAGCAACCACTTTTGTTTACATATCCTTGCTATAAACTATATTTTGGATCATTCTAAAATGTTTTTAAGAAATCCTATCTTGGAAGGTTCACGAGTATCGAGCCACCTTAAAAAAAAATTTTTTTTACCCCCCTTAGGACAATTTTGGACAACCAAACTTACTGGTCATCAGACGCGCTTACTTTGGCACTCTGTGGAATCTGCCAAATACAATTCAGCAAAATGTAATGATATGTGATTGACAAAAAAACATGTTGAAAATTATTTTGGAACCATTTCTGCCCTACAAAGGTAAACTACAATAACTGCACTTTCGGTCGAAGTTGGACTAATGCCACTTTTGTATAACCTACTAAAAGCTTTATCTTGAGGTAAATTTTCAAAGTCCCAAATCCGCTGGATACTGAGATATCAGGGTTCAAAATTTACAGTACAGTACAGTATCTGCAAAAGTTTGATGCAAACAGAGGTGCAGTACAGTATCTGCAGCATCATTGTGCAGATACTGTAGTTTACCTCTCTATGAAGTATGTTTTGGAGAAAAAACTGGAATATCATTTATAAGTAGACATTCTTCAATAACAACAATCTGTACTTGTGCAGGCCTATGAAAGAGGCTGCAGAAGCATTTAACACCAGTATATACTATATAACTGAAGAAAATTTGAGATTCACATGTTTCACTACTCCGTAAATGCAGATACTGTTAGAGCTCTGTAGGTTAATATGTTTGGAGCTGCATGAAAGGCAAGTTATTACAACACTATAATGAACTTTCAAGGAAAACTCTACTTCTTTTACAAAAATGTGGCAACTATTAGTGATTTTTCGCATTTTATACTTGCTGGATCACAGGGTAAACTTTACATGGCGTTTTCTCAAAAACATGATTATTGCAGTTACTGTAGTTTACCTTTGTAGGGCAGATTTGCAATGGAATTTTTCTGTGTTCTTGCTACTTATGCCAATGTATTACGTGAAATTCTAAAATTTCATTGACAAAAATGTCTTATTTGCCCATATGAATCACCTGCATACTGAATCCATGAAGGTTATTCCACGTAGCATAAGAGAGAGAATAGCAGGTCTAGTCGGACTGGGCAGTCCCCAAACACATCTGGTTGCCTTCCTCTGTGTAACACGAAAATTTTCCACATGTGGGCTTGACAAATCCCAAGTTTGACATCCATAAAAAAGTTTGACACTGACTAAGGTAAATCTAGCCAGCCAGCATCCTTGGTATCTTTGCACAGTTTACAATGACAGAATTCACACTTTTAGTTTCATCTTCCACTTCCTGCGTTGATTACCTCTCGATAATTTTGCTCTCTGGGGAGAGATCAATACCCCCAAAACATTAATCACTGTATGTACCCTATTGAAGCTTTTCAGGATAAGGGAACTTAGCTGGCTACTAAGAATGTCCCCTTAAATGCTTATTTTATGATTTCTGTTATGCATTACATAATAGTCACATTGCAGGTTTGCTGATGCGAAACATATTTTTGCACACATATTCAATAAGATTATAAAAAAAATTCGCATAAAACGGTTCGATTGCCCCCTCTTAGTGACTTCCACTAAACCTTAATGGACATAAGTTCTTAGTAGCCAGCAAAGTTCCCTTATCCTGAAAAGCTTCAGTGTATTCAGAAAGAAAGAAAGCAGATTTACACTTGTGACAATTGACTGCATTGTGATGTTTTTGCAGCACATTGCGGCACCTCCTATTTCTCCACTCACTTACCAAAGAAGAAGTCAACCCTGCTCAGTTTATCAGAGGATTGAGGTTATTTCGTGGAACAGATTCACATTCAGATGAACCAAAGGCTCCAGCAGGATTGAAGGTATACTGTTTTCACGATAATCAGACTAAGACTTTGTGACCTGCTCCACCAAAATGAGTTCAAAGTAGGCAATCTGTATTTTCCAGAAATGATCAAAATGTGTCAAAAGGTCACATTTTGATGATTTTTAGCTGTTGGTACCACGTTTTTGTAAAAGTAATTTACTTTGATTATTTAAGACCATCTAAACCAAAAAGTGATTTCAAATTAGCGAAATTGGGTATACATCTTGATTTCCTTAGTTCTTTCGTTGCAATGGAGGGAAATTCAAATGCCATTTTCTCAAAGTTCGATGTTTCGCATCATCGATGTTTGAGGGAGCATATCTTCGGATTGGATGGAGATATCAAGACAAATGAAACATAATTTTAAAGCAAAATTCCAGTAGAACAAAGTCATTTTCACAACTTAATATGATAGCAGGCCGACTTTGAACCCATTTTGGTGGAGCAGGTCACTATTATGCTATTCTTTTGTTTTCCCTGCATGGATGTGTCATATATATCACTCATCAACAAGTGTAGTGACTACAGTACAAACCAAAATAAAGTAAGAAAATTTCATGTCAGAAGACCTCTGTTGACCTATTTTGCCCTCCTTTCTCCTCTACACCAAATCTCCTTACAATTAAATCAATCAATGATAAGATCAATTAAATCAAACACAACGGGGGTGATGGAATTTAAATTGTTTTAAATGTAATATGAATTTTAAAAGGTAGTTTCAAGTAGGTTAAGGTAGGAAGTGATTCAGGGGTAGCCAAAATTTGTTAAGGCTAAAGCAGTGGCTGATTGTTCCTTCCTGCTGGGGTAGTGGTAGCCCTACTTCATTTTGAGTTTTACTGTAGCTTGCAAAAAATTTACTTGTGGACATGTCATGCTTATATGTATGTACGATATACTGGATATAGTGCTCATGAAATTCTTCAGCGTGATTGTGTGAGTAATTTTCACCAGAATTTGGAAAAACGAAGTGTCAGGGAGAAAATTTACCCAGACTTGTGATACAAATAAATGCAATATAGCCTATTGGTATTATCCTCCTGGACCATAAGCTATATTGTTCATGCATACAACTACTAGGTATCAATTCTTATATTTGGGCATTATATACAGTGGTCCCTGTGTTAGTAGACCACCGCTTCTGCAATCATGAGGTGGTCACTCATGGGGTGCGGTCGCTCATTGGGGTGTAAAATGCACTAAATATACTACTTAATGCAGGAGATAAGACAGGTGGTCACATTAGGCAGGTTGGTTTTGCAAGGGGGGGTCTTATAACACTGGTACAACTGTATATGTGCACCACAATTACTTGCCTGGTCGTGTATATATGTCTACTCACTGCCGCATGTGAATGTGTCATATTGCAATGTGAAAAATATATATGTGAGAATTGACACCCTCCATTACAACTTTTTTGAAGGAAGCAATAAGCAAGGGAGAAGTCACAAAGCTAGATGAAAGTGCTCTCAATAAATTCATCAAGTTGGTCCCCAGTGACAGCCCACAAGGAGACACCAGTCAGTTGACCGCTGATTTTGAACGCCTTGCCTCAAAATTTTGTGTGATGATAACGAAGAATCCTGCTGTTTGTGATCATGTTGATGGTGAAGGAAGAACTCCGCTTCACAACCTCATGGAAAAACTTTTGCTCCATGGTTTGTGGAAACAAATACCTGACTATATCGCTGGAAGTGACAGCCTTTGGAATGTAATGTCTCAACTGGTCACTGAGGAGAATGTAAACATTAGAGATAAGAACCAAGTGACTCCTTACAGCTGGATTCTCATGTGGCAGGAACTAGCAAGATTCCATGATGGACCAGATAAGCAGAAGTTAACAATGAAGATTGAGGATGTCAAGAAACATTTCCAGGAAAAAGGAGCAAGCGAAGAAGATGCTGATCATGGGCTGGGAATTTGTCTGTAAGTATACAAAAAAATGTAATTGGGATATTGCAAGTGTATGATTTTATTATAATTATGCATGTATTTTATATTATATGTTATACTGTGACCTTACTATTGGATATGGCACTAATGGCAGTCTGATGTTGGATATATTCCATATCCCATAAAGCAAAGTCATTGTACTATAATTTTTGTATCCTATGACTGTCCTCTGGAGAATTGTGTAGGGCCGGAAAAAAAGTAATGCAGTGCTCCATGGTGAAACTTTTACATTGACAACATGCATTTCTGATGCTATCTTTTTGCAGTAATAATAAATAACGCTTTGTATGACATCCTAGAGCAAGTCCATCTGGTGAAACTACCTTTTCCATCTTTTTTTTTCTCCTTGAAAGCTGTAAAGGAATGCACACAGGAGAGCAACTTCTAAACTTTGTTTCTACTGGCCCCACTCTCTCCTGTGCATGAGTGAGCCCTGACCTAGGCTGCCACCACCAACAAAGAAGAGGGAGCCACTGCATGCAGCATAATTTTTCCTCCAGGAACTGATGCTCCTTTCCTGGCGGCGGGCCTATGCACTCTACAGAGTGTTACTACCTTGTCCCCTTTTAGTTTCCCTCTTACACATGTTTCTGTTCATTTTAGATACATCCTAATTAAGCTACTTTTTTTCCTCTTTTTAAATGTGGACCAAGCTTTGTTGTTGTTTTTTTTTTTTTGCTAACAGCTGATTTTGTTAAAGCATTCAATCTGGGGGGAAGCTGGTGCAACTTGGTTTAGATGTAGGCAGAAATATGTTGATAATGGTCAGGGTTGTATCTAGAAATGGCCTGGGGGGGGGGGCATTACATGGGGTGAATACAGGGCGCTCCCCGGTTTTTTCTATCTCTTCCATGTTAATTTTTGGCCGGGGGGGGGCATGGCCCAATGTCACCCCCTAATTACTCCACTGATAATGATAGTCATTAAACCTTGTAATTAGGACCACTAGTCTTCAGTCTACAGTTTTTATACTACTCAAGAGATCTGGCAAATTAATTTTGCAAATCATATCTCTCATATCCTCAAAATTTGTCTCTCTCAATTGTATTGGAGGATCTACCCCTCACTTTGTTGTCATATGTTGCGGTGACATTGCTGTGTAGTTGGACAATGGTCCCATTTTCCCACTTATCAAGTTGGGGATTTTGGTTTGGATTCTCCTTCTTTAAATCTAGGTGGTTCTAATACTAATTGGGTAAGAAATAGATCATTAATTCTGTCATAAATATGTCCCCTACAATGAGGCTTGTACTTTTTTCACATTTGCTGGAGAAGTTAATAACTCATTCAATTTACCTGTATTTTCTATTGAGCCATTTTGACTTAAATACCCCTAAATAGTCATGTGATACTCTTGAATGTTAGTTTAACTCATAGTTATAGGGAGACACAATATTCTGGTTCTAGTTCAAGTACTGTAACCAGGGTGGTTAGTCTCACTAGGGTTCGATAACAAGTCCGCATTAGAACAAAACTCTTCCAAAAGAGGGCTGTCAGAATAGTTTTGCTGGTTAGGGTACAACACAACACTTGTTTTCTTTACACTTCTTTTGGATAGATTTATGATAACGATTTCAGAAACTGTTAGTTTAACCCATGGGGAGACACAATCGTCTGGTTCAACCAAAAACACAATACTTGTTTTACATGTATGTATTTCCACTTCTTTTGGATTGATTTGTTATAGCAATTTCACAAACGTGGGGATTAGTTCTTGCACACGCTTGTCTGATAAATTTCTGGCTATTATGAGAACGCTTTTTAACTAAATGGAATTGTGTTATCTGTTTTGCAGGGAAAAGGAAATGGAAATACTCCTGAAGAGATTGATCAAGTTCAACACGCTCATGGATGATCAACTGAAAAGGAATGAAAGAACAAGTGAGGAGATTATTGTTGAATTGGAGAAGGATGTTGAGAGGATAAGATATCTGAAGAGCAGAGGCTGTGGAGAATGCATCACACGCTTAACAGGAACATGGGACTTCAAAGAGTTTGTCAAAAACCATATTAAGATAAGGAATGATAGGATCCTGGAGATCTCAGGGGCCATATGGCAAGTCATGATTGTTGAAGACAATGCTCAGACAATTTATGATATTTCACTGCAGCAGAGAAGAGGCGAAGTAAGACAATTACCTGGTTCCACCAAAGTGATGAACTTTTATGCCCTGTTTGATGAGTTCAAATGGTGTCTTGATAATGGTGCTCAACCTACAATTGCTGAAATCCGTGAAATATCTTTGCTGATTGTGGAAGAGTGCAAAACGTATGAAGGCTCATTGGCCACTGTCCAGGTTTTGGAACAGCTTCTTGGTGCATTCAGAAAGCAAGGAAACACTGACCCTGTTGAAATATACCTGAATCCAATGCAAGGCCTATGGAGTGTAAATGAGGATCTGAGAACAGTTGCTGGTGCTGTCATTCGAGCAGCTTATGGCACTCTCAGTAATTGCACAACTTCAAAAAGTGTGATCAACACTCTGCTCTTCTTAAGCAATGATAATAGTGATGATGACATCAAGAAATGCTTTGACAAAGCAGATGCACTTCTACAGGGTGATATGAGAGACCCACCTGTTATCAAATGGGTTGAAGAAAAAGGGGAACACGCTGACAGGAGCTCACAAAAAGGAAGAGAACAGGAGATAGAGCTGAGATGGACGTTGATCAAGAGGAATGATAACTGGCTCAGGAGGAGTGTGCTACATTTGGCTGCCATCTTTTGTCATGATGACAAAGTTCTCAACTGCATCCCAATAGAACTGATTAAAGGACAAATTGATGCAAAAGACATCAATGGTTGCACCCCCATGGATCTTGCACATCTGCATGGCAACATGTCTGCTATTAAGCTTTTGAAATCTCATGATGCAAGAGGTTGCGCAGATTGCTTTGCACAATTTCCTGAATGGTCTTCAGCAGACCATGATAAACAATACAAAACCCATTGTTTGGATATTTTTGAAAGGAAGTCCTCTGTTTTTGAGAAAATGAAGAAACTGCTTGTCCTGCCAGTTCATGAATGCATAGCAATAGAAGAGGATTTGAAGAAGCTGTTCACAAGGATGGTGGCCAATGATGAATTTTTAAATGCTGAAATTGTCATAGTGGGTAGTGTGAGGGAGAAGCTGAAGGTTGGCAGATGGGATGAGTTTGATCTGCAGATAATCAGCAAAGTAAGACCTTATAAAATAGGTCAAGGGCATAATGAAAATGAGCCTTTTGCTTGTCTGAGACTGCATGAGCATCTGGTCAAGAAGATGGCTGAGGTTGACAAGGAGGGGATATCTTTGAAATGTTTGTCAGTTGAGACACCATGGAAGTTCCTTTGGGATGGAGAAGGCTGCTGCAGAGGTCTGGAGATATCTGTTGATGTAGTGCCTATCTATGCTGAGCGCAATTCATTGGAAATTGCATCCAGACAGGGATGCATTTTTATAATGGGTGTCGCTCCTTGTCACCAGCCTCTCCGACACATGAAATGGAAAGATTTTGAGAGTGGAACAGACTGGAGTACGACGCTGTGCAGACATGAATGGGACATTCTGCACAATCTTCCACCTGGCTGCCGCTTGGGAATTCTCATCTCAAAAGCTTTGTTAGAGGTATTTGATATTTTTTGTAAAAATTGATCATTTCCTCCAGTTTGTGCTTAATTTGTACTTAATCAACTAACAGACTGGACAGATTGACAGTTCATTGAAATACATGTACCAGACTAGTCGCTACCTGAATGCAAGAAAAAAAAATCAGCTTAAAATTTGTCAACCTAAAATTGGTACAAGTTAGACCTCAATTATTTAAATTATGCCAGTATAAGAATAATAATGTATCAAGGTAACTATACTAATAGTCAGATTTCAAAACCATTTTACAAAAATACAAACGACTGCAAAAATCCTGCAAATGGGTGGCCATTGTGAAATTATCAACTGGTTGTTTGAAGGTTATTCCAAATTGAATTTGTTCATGTTGCAAAGAAACAGATGTACAATCATCTTGCTTCAATTCTATCCTGAAAAATCATTTTCCGAATAAGGCTCTGCACTGTCACCATGGAGACTTGATTTCAATGAGCCTTGTGGTGAATTTAGTTCCTCTGAATATTATTTTTCCAATGCTTCCAGATAATTTCAAGGTAGAGATCATGTAATTTCTGATATTTCTGAGACAGAGTGACACCAATTTTGGTTATGCCCATGATAAAATTCTACCATACATCACAAATATCGATGAAACTGTAGAATTATATCTGAATCATTCTGGCAGAAGAAGATATGTATACTACCCGAAATTACACCCATGCGGTGGTCATTTAACGTCAGGTCGGTTCTAGTTTTAGACTATTTCTGCAATATTGTAAGTAGTCTTGTAACAAAAAAACCTAATACTATCTTTTTAAATATTTTTTCTTGTTGAGGAGAATTTCAAATTTAAGTAATTGGCATTTAGATGTGACTGACAGGGCACTTTAATGAAGTATTGTCTGAATTAATTATGTTATGAAACTGAGTAAATATCCGTATTGCTTCAACAAACAATTTATTTCTTCAAGCGTTCCATTAAGACAGACAGACCACCGCAAGTTACCCAATTTTTAACACGCAGTGACACCACCGCCATGTGGTGCCCCTGGCAGTGTACAGTACAAATTTCAAAAAGTGGCTAGTCATTTAAAATCTAGCCTTAGCTATCTATCCATAGCCATTCCAAGCTAAACTAAGCTACACTTATCCATAGCTAGCCAAAGCTATCCACAATTACTATTGATTAAAAAAGGGGTAAAGAGATTCCAGTGTATACAAATGAATAGAAATGGATAGCTATGGATACATATGGATAAGATTAGTAATGAATAGCTATAGACAGCTAAGTTGAGCCACATTTAGAAATTTGTAAAATTTGTACTGTATCTCAGACAAATAGCTTAATTCATATTATCAACAGACAATTGTATGATATAATGTAATTAGTAGAGATGATGGCTTTCTTTACTTGTGCATTCACAGTCTGATTTTATATCGTTTCCATTTGCAGGCTCTGCATCAAACCCATGGGAGCAATCCCCTGAAAAGACAGATCACATCCTATATGTTGAAGAACACACTCTGGTGGCTGCTAGCTGGTGAAATGGTAGGTTTTCAATTTCATAAAGAACAGAGTATTTTATTTGTTTGATTTCTGATGGACACATAGTAGTATAGCATTATTTGATAAATGGTAGTATCATTATGGTGTTTATCATTTCCTTTATGATCCAAATTGTCACAATCTTGTTGGCAGATGAGCTTCATGCTTCTGGTTACTTGCAGCCAAGGGAGATTGACAGCGTCCATGGAAATATCATAGGAGAGAGATATGGTGCCCTCCGTCAACAACTGCAGTTCACCACAAATGGCCCAAAATGGATGACAGAGGAGGATGTGGAGACATTTGCAGAGGAAGGCAGATTTTGGGCTGAGAAGATATTTGACGCCATTCAGTATCTGACAAGAGAATGCAGAATGACATTTGGCAGTCTTTTAGGAGATAACAGCAGTAAACTGATTGAAGCACATGACGTGATTGATGTACTGGATACATGTGGCAGATGCCTTGAGAAGTTGAGACCGCAAGTCTTCTTAACTGAAGAGGCATGGGCTTCATCAGGTATAGTTCAACAATAAACGAATCCGTGATGGAAATGGAAACTTTTCGTCAGGCGAGCTCTCGGCTCGTGTAGCAGCGGCTCGCCATTCCAAATTTTTAAAAGAGAAAGAATTCTTCCACCAGAGCATGATTTTGGCTAAAAATACCATGAGGACTGAAAAAGTAACATGATAATTGTAATTTCACCACTGCTCATTGGGGGAGCCGTAGCAGGGTACAGCTCCCCCTGTTTTTCGGTCAAGGGAGATCAGCTCCCCCAAGCTCCTCCCCATTTCCATCACTGAACAAATCACATGTAACTTACATTTCTGACTCAGTAGATATTTCGCTTTACTTTTGCAACGTGAATGGAAAGGTAGAGGTGTGAATAGCATTTGTGGATAGAGTGTCAGAGGTAACAGATAGGATGATAGATTTTGAAAAGATGAAGATTGATGTATAGCATGTGAAGATCCATCAAGAATTGGCAATTTGCATAGAAAAAGAAAATATGGGCAAACAACAGTATGGTATGTCAGAAAATGTGTTAAAACATTAAGCTTATCAATTTATCAAAACATGAGTGTCTGAATATTAAGTTTAAAATCTACCAACTCTGTCAATTCATCAACACTGGTTGGTTTTATCAATTAATTTTATAAGTACAAGCGATTCAGTGTTTCATTCAAAGGACTAGTAAACAATGCACAAACATATTGATGGAGGAAGTTGCCACACTTATTTCCAATAATAATATGGTAACAAAGCTGGTATGTAATGTGTTATTATAGCACAACACAAAATGAAGTATGACTACCTCAGAAGGAAGGCAGAATCAGCCACTACCATACCCTTTCGCATCTTTGGGCTCCCTCCAAATCACTTCCTACCTTTACCTATCTAAAACTACTTTTTAAAATTGCATTAAATTGACATTAAAACAACACCAATTCAAACCCCACCACCGCCATTGTATTTCATTTCTTTAATACATTGTATTGTGCCCCCATGCTAATTGCAATTACTTTGCCTGCTGACTTAGCAGAGTTTTTAATATGAGATGAGGTTGTGGTGAGGACTGAAAGGTAGTTTCAGGAGATGTTGGATGGAGAGGAGAAAGGAGGGCAAAACAGGTAAACCAAGGACTCGTGGCAGAAAATGTTCTTACTTTATATTGGGTTGTACTGTGTAACAATCTTTCTTTCCTGCAGATAAGCCAGGAGGTGATGCTGGATTAAGGAAAAGGTTGCAGGAATTGATCTGCAGATTAAATGAGGAAGCAGAGTACGTGCCGGGTGGACAGCTGTGGAAAATGAGAAGGGAAGTGAAGAAGCAGATGGACAGGATTAAGAATTTTCAAAGTGAATGGATAAATGATAGACTAAAGGCAGAACTAAGTAAATACACTGTGTTGGAAGAACATATTGGCAAAGGTCTCATGGCTCTTGATGAGATACAATCAGAGCTTCTGATTGAGAAAGAGAGAGAATGTGATGAGCTGAGTGAAGAGATGGACAAATTCCTTGGGCAGCTGGGACATGCAAATTGCAAGGAGTCAGTGCTGTTTCGGATAAGAGGAGAAATCGAAGAACTAGAAAGAAACAAGAACAATGGCCCCATGGGACAAGAACCTGCTGTGGAAAGGGAAGAGGAACTTGCTAGGAAGAAAACAGAATGTGCTGAGCTGGAAGAGGAAGTTGAAGCACTGCATCAGGCTAATAGAAGTCACATGGAAAAGCTTGAGACGGTAAGCGGGGCGGAAGGTTAGATTATTTAAATCGGGGAAATGTTCCAATATTTTATTTCATCAATAATCAATTTGACCAAACTTATATTTGACAAATTGTAGTACTATTTTGTGGATCTGTCCAGTGGCAGAAAGAAGTTAGTGTGTTAAAATAACATACAAGTGTGATTAGAATATCCTTTCTGCTGCAAGACAAACAGCATTCTGCAGTATTTTTCCAAATTGCAGTGTTCAAAGTCACCCCGATGTTTGTGTCAATTCAGCACCAATCACTTCAACAATTTCTGGTTGGTCTCTTACAATCGCCTGAAACAAGTAAAGGGTGGTGTTTGGAGGTATTTGAGTATTACTTCAAATGGGCAGGTATTTATTAGGTTATGGTTATTCATCACTTTGCTGAGACAGAAGTTCATAGAATTAGTAAATGAGGAAAAAGTATGGTGACTTAATTTAATCACAAATCTGGAAATTGAAATCCAGTGTTGTAGGATAGAACTAGACCTCAGCAGAAAGCATTCAGAAGAACAATCTCAATCTTTTTTGGAAAAAATGTTCGAAAGTCATGCACCCGTCTGTTCAAAGTCACCCCATTTTATAGTTTACCTTGCACAGTGTTGAGCTGGTAACTCAAATCATTCATAATATATATATATTGTTTTCCTTTCTTCCACCTGACAAAGATGGTAGACAAAGTATTTCGAACTGATTCAACCCCAGATGACGAATTGCAAGATCCCATTGAACAGTCATTGTTAGGCAATGCCGATACAAACCAGCAAGATGATGTCACAACTTCACTTCAAAATTCCACTGAAGAACCACTCCGTGACAACACAAACCTGGTCCGCAAGAAGGCTGATGGCAAACCATTTGATGATCCCACAGATGGATTTCTAGCGAACTCCAATTATGGTGCTGAAACTCCACTTCAGGGTGCAATTGATGAATCACTTGGAGACAACACCGACGTGGGCCCAGAGATCAATGCTGCATCAGGGGATATCAGTGACACATGCAATGAAGGTAATAATATTATATAATTAAGAATTGTGCATCCAAGTGTGACATTGAATAGTTTTGACATACATAGTCATAATATTTATTTTTGCAAAAAAACTATGACCAGTGCTGCATGCGACAGCATTTTTTAAGGATTTGTGACTGGGAGACCGACGGAACTTTGTATAGCGTCGTGATGCGCCACTTCCATAGATCCAATATATTTATATAATGACAATGCTTGCAAAAGGGGGTTTAAACAGTTGAACTGACTGCTAATTTAGTACTAGGCCGTTATTCAACAAAACAAGTTTAACAAATCTTAAATATATAAAACATAGGCAGCAAACCTTCAGCGAAAAAACAACATTTTTAAAGGACACCATTACACCATAAAAGTGATGTGAACCACATTGCATGTAATATTTGCAATAGAGGCCTGATCTTGGTATGAAATTATCTATATGCCCCACTATATACCACCTGCATGCCAGGGTATGTGGAACGATGGCAAGACCTTATTAGACCAATATACACATAATATGGACCAGTTTCATGCATAAACAAGGAATGAGTTGTGAGGTACGGGTCAGAATGTTTCAAAAAGCATTAAGAGTAACTTTGAAGCAGACCAACAATAATATTTTTTGTCAATATTTCAAGATGTATAGAATATCAATGAATCACACGCACAAAAGACACATATTTATCATATAGGTGACATGTGTAACAAATTTAATCAACGTACCTGCAATTGTGACCATGTTTTGGCCCAAAATGAAAAAAAAATTAATACATTTTTCTCAATATTTCAAAAAGTATAGAATATCAACCAATCAGACCATGAAACGGCACAACAAAATCATATATGTTACATGTGTGAAAAATTTGACCCATGTACATGTAACAGGGGCTGAGTCCTAGCCCGGAAAGGAAAAAAAAATGTTTTTAATATTTTCGTCAATATTTCAAAAAGTACAAAATGTCCATCCATGAGACCATCAAAAGGCACAACTAGACCATTAGGCTACATGTGTACAAAATTTCATCCATCTGCATGCAATACGAGTCTTAGTCGGAAACAAAAAAAGTATATTTTTTATATTTTTCTCAATATTTAAATAATTACAAAATTTCCATCAATCAGACCATCAAAAGGCACAACTAGACCATACAGGCTACATGTGTACCAAATTTCATCCATGTACATTCAATAGGGGCTGAGTACTGGCCTGGAAACTACCTATCCGCCCGCCGCCCGACCGCCCGCCCGGCGGACGACCAACTTTTGACCAAAGTGATAACAACACCTTCTTCGAACTGCGTTTGCTGAAGGTAAAAATGGAAAACGGAGAGATGACATAAGCAGAGATATAGATAGTAAAGAATATTTTTGATAGGAAAATAAGATTTCTCCAAAAACTACAAAATTATGCCAACCAAATATGATATTAAATAGAGTCTCAGGGAAAACTGGTCTCCCAGTTATACCAATTTGGCAATGACTGGGAGACCAAATTTGTCCACTGGGAGACCATGAATTATTTAGTTATAACTTCAATATGATTTGATGTTGGATAAATAGGCCATAAAATGGCTGGATTTGTACCCTTCCATTTGTCTTCTCTCTTCACCTGCATACTCCCTTGACCAGTGGCGTCAGTGTAGGTGGGGCTGTATACTTGTTTTTTAATTTAAAAAAAATTAATTTTCCCCCTGGCATCTTAAAAATGGCTACCACAAATGATTTGCCCCACCACCTTTGGCCTTCGGGATACAGGTCAACAGTGAAGGATACCAATGCAGCCGTAAGGTAATCTTAAAATCCTATTCTTTCAGACATGCTTGAGAACTCTGGCATTCCTCATTGTGAATCAGATGTGGCTGGCACACTGGAACTTCCTGGATATGATCCGTATGATGTACTGCGAGGAGGTGAATTGGACATAACAACCATGGACAAGTACGCCCTCTTGTGTGGTTTACCTGCACCATCAGCTCTGTATATTCAAGCCATTTCGCCCAACCTAATAATTCCACCAGTTGCTCCAGATGAATCATTTACTGCAATTCACTATGCCAGCAATCACTATCTGGTTTCATGCCAACAAAATGGGAGAATTGTGTTATATGACTCTCTGAATGATGGTCAGCATTATCAGCGTATTCAGCAAGTTTATCCGCAATTGAGATGTCTTTATCAGATTCGGAGTGATCCGTCAAATATAAATTACTTAATTCCACAAACTCAAGGTGCCACCTCAGACTGTGGTTTGTTTGCTGCCGCAAATGCCACAATGTTGATTCATGGAATTGACCCCTGCACTGTGACATTAGATCCATTGCTTCTTCGTTGTCACATGAATCACTGCCTCCAATTTGAGAAAGTACGGTTATTTCCTTCATGCAATTCACAGGAAGTTGAGAATGATGAACTGATTGAGGTGATTATGCATATCTTCTTATTTATAATATCACATAACTGGCCGACTGGATGTTTTGGGGGGGGCTATGGACATTAAGTGAAAAAAAAAAATTGTTGTCTACTCGACACTGAAAAAAAAGTTTGTTCAGTACATGGAAATAGAAAAAAGGTTTGTTTCAACCTGTAGCTAGGGTACCATAATGATAAAATTCCGATAAAAAAGTTTGTCGCTGGTGCGCATGCGAAAAAATTGTTTGTCGACACGCCGCGAGCAAAAAAAAAGTTTGTCCCGGGGGTAAAGTCCATAGCCCCCCAACTATCATCTGGTTGGCCCCTAGATAGAAATCAAAAATAGTTTGCATCAAACCCAATTGGTTGAGTAGTGAAAAAGTTTACTAAAAAAGGCCTTGTTAAATAGTTTTCACTTGCAAACCATTGAGGGAAATAGATGTGACTAAAGACCTCAAAATCAGTCAATATTTATATAATATTCTTTTGTGCTGTGCCTCTACCTTTTTCTTATTACATTTTATAGATGAACAACAATTTACTATCGGCTGCTGATGATGACACGCTCTAATTTCAGGCTGAACCAATTGACGTCACAAAATCAAGGCCACAATATTCTGTTGCCACTTCTAACAAGAGAAACATGCTCAGTGAAACACGCGATTGGCAGGGAAGTCCTGAAAATGGGAATGTGCAACATGAAAATGGGAATGTGCAACATGAAAATGGGAATGTGCACCATGAAAATGGGAATGTGCAACATGAAAATGGAAATGTGCAACATAAAATTGGGGAGACACAAGAAGAATTTTGGAAAAGAGAAATTGAAGCTCTGAAAAAAGAAAATCAAGCTTTGAAAAAAGAAATAGAAGATATACTACAAGATACAAGTGAAATACATGCAGCACTTTTAATGGACAGAGATGAACTAAAAAGAGAGAACGAGCAGCTTCATGCCGCTAACGAGAATTTGGAGGAAAAAATTAGAAAAATGCAAGAGATATCTTGATGATGATGTGTTCTTTAAAGGTATTTTTCAGAAATAACAATGTCTGTTGAATAAAATGAGGCTGCTTCAAGACACATTCCAATGTTCCAATGTCAGGCTGATGAGTCTATTGACACCTCAAAATTTGACAACAACTTGATGTTGTGGCTTCTCACCAGCAGTACATTTTAAGCGCCCGAATTACTGTCTGTCTCATTTTTAGTATGAAGGGTCGTCATCAAAATCCCCATAAAAATGGCACCAAAACATCACCAAAACATGATAGACACATGACAAAATAGCTATTCTACCCGTGAGTATGTGAATTTCTACTGTGTGACCTGTAGATCCTGAGCAATCAGGCCAAACACCAGTTTGCATGTTGTGAGACAAACTGTATTTCAATTACTCAAATGTACCCATATAGGCATTTATTTGAAAAGTGGGGCCAAAACTAAAACAGTCACTGCAAGAAAGTGAATTATCCAATTACCTTGGTTTATGACTTTTCTGAAAGAACAGGGATAGGACTATCAAGGAAAAATATCATGATACTTTTTATCCATGTTTTCACTAAAAGAGGCTCAAAAATGATCAAAAATGGAGTTTTAAAAGGTCCCCGTATTTTAGACCCTATTTTGAGAGGCTGGCATTTTCTCCCCATACAGCCAATTACAAAAACAATCATTTTACCTGATCTCTAATGCCTTGAGGTACAATAAAAAAATATCAGGTGATTTTTGAAAAATGGTCT
This sequence comes from Platynereis dumerilii, assembly GCA_026936325.1. Classification (NCBI taxonomy): domain Eukaryota; kingdom Metazoa; phylum Annelida; class Polychaeta; order Phyllodocida; family Nereididae; genus Platynereis; species Platynereis dumerilii. The sequence goes on along the minus strand of JAPTHN010000004.1, from coordinate 67,050,667 downwards.
ACTATTGGTTTTCAGGGCAAAAAGACCAAGAAGCCAACTGTCACACCTTGGTGTGACTATCCAAAAAGTGATATAAGTGTATTTTCTCACCACTAAAACTACATTAACCGATGCCAATATATTTTATTTTTGTAGTACTAGGTCCCATCTTACTTGGAAAAGTCAAATTACATTCCTATTGTCATTATTAACAGAGCAGTGACCCCTCAAAGCACTGTAACGACCGCAATGGTTCGTGTAACGTACCTCACGCTGTAGAAATTTGTCTAAAAATGACTAAGTCCAACTCTCATAAACATCAGAGTGACTATTGTGATCTTCTATAGTGACTGTCGTGAGTGTAGAGTGACTGTCATGTTTCAGAGAGTAAAACAATGCCCACATTGATTGCCATTGTTGATTGCCATTGTTGATTGCCATTGTTGATTGCCATTGTTGATTGCCATTGTTCTGTTGTTGATTGCTGTACTTAGTTGCTATGATTGACTGCTATATTACTTATTTGTTTCAACTCCCATAAATGGGAAAATATAGAAAGATACAATGTACAGATCGAAATATATAAAAATATAAAATATCAATATAAAATTTCAGCGAAAAATATAAACAAATTAAAAGCAATTAAAAACAAGAACATGTGGGGAAAGTCTAACTAGAAGGCTTTAAGCAATAAAGTGGCCAATAAATGTTCATTGGATTTAGGCCGTATGTAGTTATCGTGAAATAGCATGTATTTTAGAGAGTCAATAATACCATCACTGTCATATGTTACAGTATACTTGATTGCTATATTTAAAAAATATTCTTTCCTTCAACAATGAAGAGAAATACATTGCGTTACAGTTTTATTTAGTAATCAAAGCTATTTCAATTTAATTTCTCTCTTGTGAAACACTGGAATAAAGATTGTGTTATGTCTATAATGGTATTTCTATACTTGATAATTGGTGGCTGTTCTTGATTACAATTTTTCATCAAATCTAAATTCTACTTAATTCTATCTATTTATCTATCTATTTTCTTAACAAATCTTGTATAGAAACGAAGTACTTCCTGCAATTTTTGTTTTTTTAAAACATTCAGATACTGATACTGTACATTTAACATTTTACTGCTAATTGTCACTTCTGGTCTGTTGATTTGGAATCAGTCACATCCTCACATCATTGTCAAAGGGCGAGTGTGGCTATTTAATCACTATAATCACAGTAATGAAAGTATTTCTTGGTCTGTAGAACCGGTCACATTCTCAACATTTAAGACAAATCTAGTTATTTACTGCAGATTCACTTAGTATGAGTTTCTTTGACTGGTTTTCTCACTGTCTACGTAGCTTCTTTAGCTTACTTGATTGGTCTATCAGCAAATCAAACGTCCTACAAATTCCAAAGTTGAACATAGACAGCTATGAAAAACGTACTATTCTGCTTCAGTGAGCAGCTGAGCTTGGTTAGTAAATCAGATTATCAGGAAAACACAGACAATCACTTTCCTTCCAGACAAGTCACTTGATTTGAAAAACGTTTTTATTCTATTCAAATTAGATTTATGAGACGTAATTCTGTCCCTCAACCAATCACATGAACTATATTTTCTACGTTTCACTATCCTTTAGGAGAAACTGATACTTCTTGAAATTCAAAATTATGAAAAATTATGAAAGTCCGATTTCAATCTAGTTATTTCATTTATATAAGTCATGCTATTTAAAGTCACCATTCAATTTCACAGCCTGTAGGCTGTAGATTTTGAAACAGTCGCATTCGCAACATGTTTGTCATTAAGCAAATCTTGTTATTTAATCATCATTGTTACAACAATAATAGTCACATTTCATGGTCTGTCGATTTGGAGTCAGTCATATTTTCAACATCATTGTCATGAGACAAATCTGGTTATTTCATCATCATTGTTACAGTTATACAAATCTAGTTATCTAATCACACTGATCACAGTAATACAAGTCAAACTCCACAATCACCATAGTCACAGTAATGAAAGTATCGCTCGGCCCGTAAGTTTGAAATCAGTCACATTCTCAATATGATTGTCATATGGCAAATCTGGTTATTTAATCACAATAGTCACAGTCATGAAAGTCACACTCCTTGGCCCCTGAGTTAGGAATCAGTCACATTTTCAACATGGTTGTCACAAGCAAAACATAATCTAATTATTTAATATCTGTATTATAACCAACATTGCTTGACTTCGGCCTAAATACCCATGTTGCTAAGAATTTGAGGTTGATGGTCCAGGTTTTGGTTACGTGTTTGTAAATTCACTATATATATATACCTTTTCATGTTTTCATTCCATTTCTAGATTCTTAAATAAACTTGCTTCCCGTTCATACAACGGGTAAAATGCTAGTAATAATAACCCTAGTTACTTCATGAAAGTTATATTTCGTGGACTGTAGGTTTTTGAATCAGCCACATTTTCAAAACGATTGTCATAAGGTTAGACTACTTAATTAGTCAATTACCATAGTAACATCAATGAAAGTCACAGTCCATGACCTGTAGGTTTGGAATCAGTGGTATTCTCAACACGATTGGCATTAGTCAAATCTAATTGTTTAATCACCATAGTCAAAGTAATGAAAGTCACACTTAATGGTCTGCAGGTTTGGAATCATACACCTTCACAACATGATCATCATGTATGGCAAATCTAGTTATTTCGTCATAGTCACAGTAGCCTAGTAAAGAGTCCCATTTTATGGCCTGTGGATTAAGGATCAGTCACATTCTCACACAATTATCATGAGACATGACTGATTATGAAGTCACCATAGTCAGAGTAATGAAAGTCACACTCCATGGCTTGTAGGTTTGGAATTAGTCACATTCTCAACAAGACTATCAAAAGCCAGGACTGATTATTTAATCACCATAGTCACAGTAATAAAAGACACACTCCGACACCTGTAGATTTAGAATCATCCGCATTCGCAACATGAGACAAATCTAGTTATTTAATCACCATTGTCACTGTAATAGAAGTCACTCCATGGTAGGTTAGGAATCAGCCGTATTCTCAATATGATTGTAATATTTTTTCATCACCATAGTCACAGTAGTCGCAGTAACGAAAGCCATGCTCCATGGCCTGTAAGTTTGAAATCGGTCATATTCTCAACGTGATTGTCATAAGGAAAATCTGGTTATTTAATCACAATAGTCACAGTAATGAAAGTCATGCTCCTAAAGCAAATCTAGGTATTTAATCATCATGGTCACAGTAGGTTATGAAATCAAACTCCATGGCCTCTGGATTGGGAATCAGTCACATTCTCAACATGATTGTCATAAGGCAAGACTACTTAATCACTTAATCACCATAGTCACAGCAATGAAAGTCACAGTCCATGACCAGTAGGTTTGGAATCAGTCCCATTCTTAAAATGATTGTCATATGACAAATCTAGTTATTTAGTCTCCATAGTTACTGTAATAGAAGTCACTCCATAGTAGATTTGGAATCAGCCATATTCTCAATATGATTGTAATATCTATTTAATCACCATAGTCACAGTAATATAAAGTCATGTTCCATGGCCTGTAAGTTTGGAATCGGTCACATTCTCAGCGTGATTGTCATAAGGCAAACCGGGTTATTCAATCACAATAGTCACAGTATACAAAGTCATGCTCCATGGCCTGTAAGTTTGAAATCAGTCACATTCTGAATGTGATTTGTATAAGGCAAATCTGGTTATTTAATCACTATAGTCACAGTAATGAAAGCCGTTCTCCATGGCCTGTAAGTTTGAAATCAGTCACATTCTCAACATGATTGTCATAAGGCAAGACTACCTAATCACTTAATCACCATAGTCGCATCAATGAAAGTCACAGTCCATGGCCTGTAGGTTTGGAATCAGTCCCATTCTCAACACGATTGTCATAAGACAATTCCAGTCATTTAATCACAATAGACACAGTTATGGAAGTCAGACTTCGTTGCCTGTAGGTTTGGAAACAGTCACATTCTTAACACTATTGTTATAACGAAAAAGTGATTATTTTGTAACCATAGTCAAATAATGAAAGAAATGCTCCACAGCCTATAAGTTAAAATCAGTCACATTCTCAACATGATTGTCATATGAAGTAAATCTGGTTATTTAATCACTATAGTCACAGTAATGAAAGCTGTGCTCCATGGCCTGTAAGTTTGAAATCAGTCACATTCTCAACATGATTGCCATATGAAGTAAATCTGGTTATTTAATCACAATAGTCACAGTAATGAAAGTCATGCTCCATGGCCTGTAAATCTGAAATCAGTCAAATTCTCAATATGATTGTGATAAAGCAAATCTAGCCATCTAATCACCATAATAACAGTAATTGAAATCACACTCCACGGTCTCTAGGTTTTGAATCGGTCACATTCTCAACATGGTTGTCATGAAGCAAAACTTATCATTTATTTAATAATAACCATAGTTACTGTAACGAAAGTCACATTTCGTGGACTGTAGGTTTGGAATCACTCATATTCTCAACATGATTGATATAAAGCATGACAACTTATTCACTTAATCACCATAGTCACAGCAATGGAAGTCACAGTCCATGACCTGTAGGTTTGGAATCAGCCCTATTCTTAAAATGATTGTCATATGAAAAATCGAGTTATTTAGTCTCCGTAGTTACTGTAATAGAAGTCACTCCATAGTAGGTTTGTAATCAGCCATATTCTCAATATGATGGTAATATTTATTTGATCACCATAGTCACAGTATATTAAAGACATGTTCCATGGCCTGTTTGTTTGGAATCAGTCACATTATCAACATGGTTGTCATAAAGAAAATCTGATTATTGAATCACCATAGTCACAGTAAAGCGTTGCTCCATGGCCTGTAAGTTTGAAATCTGTCACTTTCTCGACGTGATTGTCATAAGGCAAATAGGGTTATTTAATCTCAATAGTCACAGTATACAAAGTCATGCTCCATGGCCTGTAAGTTTGAAATCAGTCACATTCTGAATGTGATTTGCGTAAGGCAAATCTGGTTATTTAGTCACTATAGTCACAGTAATTAAAGCCGTGCTCCATGGCCTATAAGTTTGAAATCAGTCACATTCTCAACATGATTGTCATAAGGCAAGACTACCTAATCACTTAATCACCATAATCACATCAATGAAAGTCACAGTCCATGGCCTGTAGGTTTTGAATCAGTCCCTTTCTTAAACACAATTTTCATAAGACAATTCTAGTTATTTAATCACAATAGTCACAGTTAAGGAAGTCACACTTCGTTGGCTGTAGGTTTGGAAACAGTCACATTCTTAACACCATTGTTATAATGCAAAAGTGATTATTTTGTAACCATAGTCATATAACGAAAGAAATGCTCCACCGCCTGTAGGTTAAATTCAGTCACATTCTCAACATGATTGCCATATGAAGTAAATTTGGTTATTTAATCACAATAGTCACAGTAATGAAAGTCATGCTCCATGGCCTGTAAGTTTGGAATCAGTCCCATTCTTAAAATGATTGTCACATGACAAATCTAGTGCTTTAGTCTCCATAGTTACTGTAATAGAAGTCACTCCATAGTAGGTTTGTAATCAGCCATATTCTCAACATCATGGTAATATTTATTTGATCACCATAGTCACAGTAAAGCAGTGCTCCATGGCCTGTAAGTTTGAAATCTGTCACATTCTCGATGTGATTGTCATAAGGAAAATCAGGTTATTTAATCACAATAGTCACAGTATAGAATGTCATGCTCCATGGCCTGTAAGTTTGAAATCAGTCACATTCTGAATGTGATTTGCATAAGGCAAATCTGGTTATTTAATCACTATAGTCACAGTAATGAAAGCTGTGCTCCATGGCCTGTAAGTTTGAAATCAGTCACATTCTCAACATGATTGTCATAAGGCAAGACTACTTAATCACTTAATCACCATAGTCACATCAATGAAAGTCACAGTCCATGGCCTGTATGTTTTGAATCAGTCCCTTTCTTAAACACGATTGTCATAAGACAATTCTAGTTATTTAATAACAATAGTCACAGTTATGGAAGTCAGACTTCGTTGCCTGTAGGTTTGGAAACAGTCACATTCTTAACACTATTGTTATAACGAAAAAGTGATTATTTTGTAACCATAGTCAAATAATGAAAGAAATGCTCCACAGCCTATAAGTTAAAATCAGTCACATTCTCAACATGATTGTCATATGAAGTAAATCTGGTTATTTAATCACTATAGTCACAGTAATGAAAGCTGTGCTCCATGGCCTGTAAGTTTGAAATCAGTCACATTCTCAACATGATTGCCATATGAAGTAAATCTGGTTATTTAATCACAATAGTCACAGTAATGAAAGTCATGCTCCATGGCCTGTAAATCTGAAATCAGTCAAATCTATATACCTATATAAAATTCACCCTCTCCATATTCCTTTGTAACGGGTCTTCTCTGTTGTTGCTTAACTGACAGTCATAATATTTTGCCACTGTCTCTTATTATGTCCAAGCTGTGTTCTAGAAGCTTTAAATACATCATAACTTCAGAATTGTTCATTATCGAGAGCTAAATGAGATAAAATATTCCAGCAGCAACAGCTCACGGCCAGTGGTTTCACTTTTGTTGTGACCTTTACAAATACCCTAGAAGAAAGGGAGGGAGAGGAAGGAAGGGGAAAGGAACGAAGAAGGAAGGAAGGAATAAAGGAAGGAAAGAAAGATTCAAAGATGGAGAAGAGAGAAAGAAAGAAAGATGGCAAGAAAGAAAGAAGAAGGAATGTGTATTAAGGCATCCAACAATTATTAAAGGAAGGAATTGAGCAAAGACTTGAACAAGGGATTAAGGAAGGAAGGAGCCTGCAAGAACAGACGGAAGATGCAGATAGATAGATATATAGATAGACAGATAGATAGATCAATAGATCGATTGATCGATAGATAGATACATAGATAGATACATACAAAGATAGCGATAGATAGATAGATAGATAGATAGATAGATAGATAGATAGATAGATAGATAGATAGATAGATAGATCTGTTTGTCTGTTTGTGTTTTACGCCTCTGCAGCACCTTAGTGGGCTATATCGAGGCGGGCGATCGCCGTATGATGATGAGATGAGAAGACTGTGAGTCTGGCACATACCCTATTAATTCAGGGATGCCCAGGGTCTTTCAGTTGCCCCAGCATAGAACACTGGATACAACCCGCCTCCCTTTAATGTCCCATGGGCTCGGACTAAAGTGAGTTCCCGGGGTGAGATTTGAACCCACGCCCTCAAAGCCAGTTGACAAGCGCACTTACCAATTAGGCCACGGGGGAACTATTTATAGATAGATAGATAGATAGATAGATAGATAGATAGGGAAGGAAGAAAGGAAGGAAGGCAAGAAAAAAGGGAAAGAAGAAATCCAGCAATTATTAAAGGAAGGAATTAAAGAAAGACTTAAAGATTGTTTTACGGATGGAAAGACACTGAAACAGATGGAAGATACATTCGGATCCAGGGGTGCCGAAAGGAACCGGGGGCGACAGGGGCGGCCAGACCAAAAAGGGCAAATCATATTAGCGCCAATTTCGCGTGACAAAATTTAAATACGAGTCAATGATAATTTGAATATATACTTACTAATTTGTGCCATAAAATTAGAAAAAAGGCCTGATAATGTTTTTTTTTTCTTTAAGATCTAAAGGGCACCCTTGCCCCCCTTGGACCTGGGCAGGAGGGGCGATTGCCCCCCCTGCCCCCCCTGTTCTGGCACCCCTGCTCGGATCGATGGAAACATACATAAATACACAGATAGATAGACAAACAGCCACATTGCTACGTGTAGACAGATCCATACAGACATACAGGCAGGCCGGTAGATAGATAGTCCATCTACAAGCCCTCTTAAACACCTTCCCCCCTTTTTCATTCCATTTCACCTTAATAACCTCTGTTTATCAGTCAACAATTTACGTCCACTCATTTTACAGCACATCAAAACACAGACCAAAGTCACAAAAAGACATTTCTATTTCTTCTGTTTAGCAACCAAGGACTACACCACAATGAGGCAAAGCAGCATTTAGCTGTCAAACTGCGGTCCAACATAAACAGGCAGAGAAGGTTCAAAAGAACCACTTTCGTTTCCATTCCCTATAGACAAGTATTACAGACATCATGTTGACTTTAGAATTCACGTAACTCCTGATTGGGAAAATTAGCAGTACAATGTCAATGCCCCCTCTACCCGTCTTTAGACGGGTACACTGCTAGTTCTCAATATGATTGTGATAAAGCAAATCTAGCCATCTAATCACCATAATAACAGTAATTGAAATCACACTCCACGGTCTCTAGGTTTTGAATCGGTCACATTCTCAACATGGTTGTCATGAAGCAAAACTTATCATTTATTTAATAATAACCATAGTTACTGTAACGAAAGTCACATTTCGTGGACTGTAGGTTTGGAATCACTCATATTCTCAACATGATTGATATAAAGCATGACAACTTAATCACTTAATCACCATAGTCACAGCAATGGAAGTCACAGTCCATGACCTGTAGGTTTGGAATCAGCCCTATTCTTAAAATGATTGTCATATGAAAAATCGAGTTATTTAGTCTCCGTAGTTACTGTAATAGAAGTCACTCCATAGTAGGTTTGTAATCTATAAGTTTGAAATCAGTCACATTCTCAACATGATTGTCATAAGGCAAGACTACCTAATCACTTAATCACCATAATCACATCAATGAAAGTCACAGTCCATGGCCTGTAGGTTTTGAATCAGTCCCATTCTTAAACACAATTTTCATAAGACAATTCTAGTTATTTAATCACAATAGTCACAGTTAAGGAAGTCACACTTCGTTGGCTGTAGGTTTGGAAACAGTCACATTCTTAACACCATTGTTATAATGCAAAAGTGATTATTTTGTAACCATAGTCATATAACGAAAGAAATGCTCACCGCCTGTAGGTTAAATTCAGTCACATTCTCAACATGATTGCCATATGAAGTAAATTTGGTTATTTAATCACAATAGTCACAGTAATGAAAGTCATGCTCCATGGCCTGTAAGTTTGGAATCAGTCCCATTCTTAAAATGATTGTCACATGACAAATCTAGTGCTTTAGTCTCCATAGTTACTGTAATAGAAGTCACTCCATAGTAGGTTTGTAATCAGCCATATTCTCAACATCATGGTAATATTTATTTGATCACCATAGTCACAGTAAAGCGGTGCTCCATGGCCTGTAAGTTTGAAATCTGTCACATTCTCGATGTGATTGTCATAAGGAAAATCAGGTTATTTAATCACAATAGTCACAGTATAGAATGTCATGCTCCATGGCCTGTAAGTTTGAAATCAGTCACATTCTGAATGTGATTTGCATAAGGCATATCTGGTTATTTAATCACTATAGTCACAGTAATGAAAGCTGTGCTCCATGGCCTGTAAGTTTGAAATCAGTCACATTCTCAACATGATTGTCATAAGGCAAGACTACTTAATCACTTAATCACCATAGTCACATCAATGAAAGTCACAGTCCATGGCCTGTATGTTTTGAATCAGTCCCTTTCTTAAACACGATTGTCATAAGACAATTCTAGTTATTTAATAACAATAGTCACAGTTAAGGAAGTCACACTTCGTTGCCTGTAGGTTTGGAAACAGTCACATTCTTAACACTATTGTTATAATGCAAAAGTGATTATTTTGTAACCATAGTCATATAATGAAAGAAATGCTCCACAGCCTGTAGATTAAAATCAGTCACATTCTCAAAATAGTCACAGTGATGAAAGTCATGCTCCATGGCCTGTAAGTTTGAAATCAGTCAAATTCTCGATATGATTGTGTTTAAGCAAATCTAGTTATCTAATCACCATAATAACAGTAATTGAAATCACACTCCATGGTCTCTAGGTTTGAATCAGTCACATTCTCAACATGGTTGTCAGGTTTTGAGTCAGTCATATTGTCATGAAGCAAAACTTATTATTTAATATAATAATAAACATAGCTTCCGTAATGAAAGTCACATTTCGTGGACTGTTGGTTTGGAATCAGTCACATTCTCAACACCATTGTCATGAGGCAAGACCACAAACTTAATCACCATAGTCACACTCAATGATCTGTAGGTTTGGAATCAGTCATAAGACAAACTAGTTATGTAATCACAATGACTAGTCAAAGTCATGAAAGTCACATTTTGTGGCCTGTAGACCTGTTTGAAATCATTCAAATTTTCAACGTGATTGTCAAAAGACAAATCTTGTTATTTAATCACCATAGTCACAGTGATGAAAGTCATGCTCCATGGCCTGTAGGTTTGGAATCAGTCCCATTCTCAACATGATTGTCATAAGGCAAATATGTGAAAGTCACACTCCATGAACTGTAGGTGTGAAATCTCTCAACATGACTGTCAAAAGACAAATCTAGTTATTTCATCAGCATAATCACAGGAGTGTGACTTTCATTAATATGACTAAGAGGTGCCGTGGCCTGGAGGATAAGGTGCTCGCCTGGTAACTGAGAGGTTGCAAGCTCAACTCCAAACCATGACATGGAGGAACTGAGCAGATCCTTCATAACTCTTTGCTTCACTTCACCCTTGTGTAAATGGGTACTTGGCAATAGGCAGTGATGGCGATTGTGGAGGGACTTAGCATTGTGTGTGCTGGAAACAGCTGCCTGCCTGTATACTTCCCTGGGAGTTGAGGAAGGCTCATGCTTGAACAGGCTTGCTAAGGGTGTAATTGACTGTAAAAAATTCTACATTTACATTAACAGTAGTGAAGAGTCACATTTCATGGTGTGTAGGTTTGGAATCAGTTTCATTCTCAACCTGATTGTCATAAGACAAATCTTGTTATTCCATCATCATAGACATGTCAGTTGAGAGTCACATTTCATTGTCTGTGGGTTTAGACACTGTCACATTCTAAACATGATTATCATAATCACAGGTAAGAGTCACATGTCGTGGTCTGTTGGAATCATTTGCCTTTTCAACAGGATTGTCATAAGACAAATCTAGTTATTTGATCACCATAGTCACAGTAATGAAAGTCACACTCCATGGCCTGTAGGCTTGGAATCAGTCGCATTCTCAACATGATTGTCATGAGACATCCCAGTTATTTCATCATCACTGTCACGGTAGTTAAGAGGTTTGGATTTAGTCACACATGTGAACATGATTGTCATTTGGCAAATACTGTTATTCAGTAACCAGAATCACTATAATTAAAGTCACATTTCACAGTCTGAAAGTTTTGGGGTCTGTCACATTATTCTTGAATATGAATTCAAAGAAAAAGGTTGCTCTCAAAGAAAAAGCTTGATTTTTTCAGTCACCGTAGTCACAGTCATGAAAGACACAACTAATGCTATGTAACTTTGATTGATCATATATATATATAAACGTCAGAGGTCAAGGCATAAGTGACCATCTAGTCTCAGTAATGAGAATCACAATTTTAGTCTCCACATCTTTGACTTCAATGATGTTCTGGGGGGGGGGGGGGAGGGGTTAAATCAGCGACAGTATGCTGGGCTGCCAACTACTGGGTCCATATCTAGAATCCATCGCCTGGTCACCTAAGCTTGTGTTGGATGGCAGATTCAATCATCCTTAACTTCATTGCTGCATCCTCATCCTGCCTCCCACCTCTCCTCTCATGTACCTCACTTACATCTTTGGCCCTGCTTGTATTGTGGTTCATTGGGCATTCATTGCATGGGGTCTCAAAAAAGATAAACTAGCCAAGTATTTTTGGTTGATAAATAGCCTAAACGTGGTTCACAGTGTATTTTGGCAAAAACAGTAACTGAAGTGACTGTTTTCCGCGACTGTCGTGACTGTTTTTTGGTGTGACTGTTGTGACTATAGTGTGACAATTTTACTAATTTTTAAAGAAATCTTCATGAGAAATCCAGTGGTCTATTGACCCCAAAATGACTTTTTCCAGAACAGTGACCACTTGGACTAAACAGCTCCCACATCAGATTACCTGGGTTCAGAGATTTACGTTTTTGCTCCTTGGGACAATTTTAGCCCCACTTTTCAAATAAATGCCTATATGTGAAGCCCTCAGCTAGGCTAATTTGTTTAATGGTCAGGGAACTGTCATGACTGTTCATGTCAGCAACTTTTTAGCCAAAATAAACTGATGTGACGTTTTTGTGTGACTGTTGTGATGGTTTTTTAGCGTGACTGTTGTGACTATTGCGTGATCAATTTACTAATTTTTTAGGGAATTTTTATGAAAAATCCAGTGACCTGTTGACCCCAAAATTACTTTTTCCATAACAGGGACCACTTGGACTAAACAATTGCCATATCTGATTATCGGGATTCAGAGATTCACTTTTTTGCTCCTGGGGACCTTTTTGGCCCCACTTTTCAAATAAATGCCTATATTGTACTGCAAAAATGCATATACTCCCTGCAAAGGAGCGTATTTGGAGCCTGAATTATTGATTTTTTTCTTCTTATGAAAACGTGTGTCATGTACAATAATTCATGGCTATATTTTCAAATTAGTTGATGTCATAATTATTTGTGTTGCAAAAACGTGTATCTGTTTGCTTGTTGTCAAAGAACAGCATGCAAATAAATCGTATTTGAATTGTGTACACCATCATAATTCACCATGCTTCTGTTCTGAAATGCTCAAGTGAACACATGTATCATGAAAATTGTGTAAATAATATTATGTTATCCTGTCACACTGGAAATAGTTCCAAATGATCTACCATTTGTCATCTGCTCTGAAGTGCTTAAGTTAAATATGTCATGTACACTTTGTAAATATGGATAAGATTGACTCTGGTGCTTGTGGTCTTACGTGCTCAGATGTAATAGCCCTACATTCCATTTAAATATATTGAAAACATGTTATCTTGTCACAATGAAACCTGATGTATATATGAAGAACCATGGTAAATTTACCATGGTTCATCATATATGTACATCAAGTTTCATTTTTGTGCTCTGAAGTGCACAGATACAAGTAAATATCTTGTAAATGATGTAAAAAATGTTATTCTGTCATATCGAACAGGTAAGTGTACCCTGAAGTGCACAGAAGCAAATACATTTATGGGTCATTCTTAAATTTATGAACAACTTAGTGCAAGATGTGTTGGACAGCAATCAGTTTGGAGGGATTCAGGGATCTTCGACTGCCCTGGCTTTGCTAAAAATTGTTGACCATATCGCTAAAACCACTGATGACTCGACGCAATCGGTTCGGATGCTTCTCTGTGACTTTTCAAAAGCGTTTGATTTGGTCGATCATTATCTGCTGGTAAACTAGTTGGCCAATCTTGGAGTACACGAATCACTTATAAAATGGACAGCTAATTTCTTGAGTAATAGGACACAAAGAGTCAAGACTGGACAGTGTAGGTCAGACAACCTGACTATGAATGCTGGCTGCCCTCAGGGGACATTACTGGGACCGTTTGCTTTTGTATCGTATATTAATGACCTTTGTCCTCCTGACCCTTTAATGACTGTCAAATACATTGATGATTCTACAATCTTGTATTCAAGTGGCCCACAAGATACAGATCAGTCACTCAATGGAGTTCTTACATATTTAAATGAATGGGCTGAAAGCAACAAGATGCGGTTCAATGTGAAGAAAACAAAAGAAATTGTTTTCAATTTTTCGCGGACTAACACCGCAATACCCAAAAAAAATCTTGTGTTGAATGGAGTTGAAGTGGAACAAGTCATGGAGACGAAAATTCTTCTTTCTTTCATGAAAGTAGGTCAAGCTGTGTAGAAAGTTTCTAGGACATTTCTATGTACAGGAAAGTGAAACTCGGCAATAACCGGATGACCCACATGCATTTGAAGTTTTGCGAAATTCGACTTTGAAAGGCTCTGTGGCCTTGAAAAATAGGTCAAGGTCACCGAAATTCGTAACATGTTGTTAGGTCAATAGACGCTATGTACATGATTTTTTTAACAATTTTACGAAGAAGTTTGTTGGAAAGAATAATAATAAAATAGCATGCAATGCATGCACCATGTCCTCGGGCATCTGAACTTGTTTAACATGGAAGTCAGCTGGCTGGTCCATTGGCCTTTAAAATTTACTTTTAAAACATTTAATCAGCTGTGAATATGTCATAGATCTATATAGATTTTGTCATATATGCCAAGTCCAAAAAATATATATCATGCATATGCTTCACTCTCTCTGAACACATTCAAACATGATACAATCAAGAGGCCACCCCACACCCATGCAGCCCCCCCCCCCCTCCCATTGACCATGTGCATCCTGTCACTGATTTGACAGCACATGGCTAGTGAGGGTGTCCCATGCAGTAGGGTGGGAGATAGATAGATGCACAGGAGCTCACAGGCCGATTTATTTAAATCAATGATATAAAAAAATATAATATCAACAGTGTATAATTTATCAGTATTAAAAAGTGAAAGTGACTGGACCAGGGAGGCTCTCAAGAAATTATGTATTTTTCTACAGACAATAAGAACATTTCTGTGTCTCATAACTTGACTAAAATGATATGGCAGCTGTGATTTTAAGAAACCAATAACTGCATTTCAAGAGCACATTTTGAATCAATTGAGTGGTAAAGTCAGTCTGACAAGAAAGGCTGAATTGTACACTGCTAATCTTCTACTGACAATCCATGACTGGGCAGCCAGTCTGAGCCAGAGCAGAGACAGAGAGAAAGCACTCCAGGTAGAATCTGGTCAACTGTTGAACTTAGTTCAATCTTTTTTAACTCATGCATATTCAGCACAGCAGCAGCAGCAGCAGCAGCAGCAGCAGCAGCAGCAGCAGCAGTGACACAACAGTGACCCACATAGTGGGGCCAAGTGCTTGGGTTGCCAAGGTTGGCTTGTGAGGGTGCAGTGCTGCATGTGTGCAGCTGCTAGGACCCGTTGCAACGAATTTGGAATCGTTTTTGGTGAAGCTGTCACTAACTGGAAAATGTGATATATTAAAGTAAATTGAACACTGAGAAGATCGAAATTGCAGGCAGGGATGCATAAGAGGAAGTTTTATCATTGGAATGCATTAGTTGGGCGTGTCATTTCGCCAGTGAATAGTTTTTCTGAAAACACTAAATTAGAAGATTGACAGGAAGTGACTCTCACAACAGACATGTCCTGGGATAAATCCCGAGGACATAATAAACTACAACCCTGTAACTGACCAAGGTCAGTGACTAAGAATTTACCAAGCTTTTACCAGTTCATGCAGCATAGCCCAAAGACAGCTTGCAACAATATTGTGGTGCACAGTGCCACCATGGTGCTCAGTGCCACCATGGAGCACAGTGCCACCGTGGTGCACAGAGCCACCGTGGTGCACAGAGCCACCGTGGTGCACAGCGCCACCGTGGTGCAGAGAGCCACTGCTTTGCACACTGCCACGAGTGCACAGTGCCACTGTGACTGTGACTGTAACTGTGGTGCTTAACTGCCACTGTGGTGCACACTGCCACTATGGCCCAAACTGCCACAATGATGCACAGTGCCACCATGATGCACAGTGCCACCATGATGCAAAGTGCCACCATGATGCAAAGTGTTACCATGATGCAAAGTGCCACCATGATGCAAAGTGCCACCATGATGCACAATTATGATAACCTTAAACACATAACAAGAGTAAAAGCTGATGTTCCAGTCTCTGCAGAGCTCCAGTCATTTGATAAGGCTTGGGAAAGATGAATTTTTCAGGGTTCATCGATCTTTTTACCTGCTGATGTCAATAGAAGAAACAAAATAAATTATACTAAGAGGAGAATCTGAGCTTTCCAAAACTGCTTGTGTCATTCATGTAGCTTTATTAGAACCGGAGATACAACCCGTTGAAATAACGGTAAAATTGCGATATTTCATCAAAAAATGGTCCCTGAAAATGTCAAGTTTTGAACTGCAATTTGTTGCAAAAGGCAAACGGTTGGGAGGAGAGACTTGAAATTGAACAAACTACTGTAAATGTGTTAGGACTACTCCCCCAAATATTATTGAATTTTTTGAAGATAGATTTCTGACTAAAAAAAATGCAAAGATGTTAAATCATGACCGAAAACATGAATTTTTCAGGGTAGGGCGACCTTTTTTTTTAACTAATAGAGATACGTTAAGAGGAGAATCTGGGCTTTCCAAATATGTTTTCATTTTTCCTGGAGCTTAACTAGAACCGGAGATACAGATCGTCAAAGTATGGATACAAGTGCAATGTTGAAGAATGAGCAGGTCAATTTTCAAGTCATTTCTTGACCTTGTGACCTCAATTGTGCAATGTAGGTCAATCCGAGGGCTTTCGAATTTTGCGTGGGGCCTCTAGAGTATTATGGCACCAAATGCTGAAGAGATAATGCAAATCCCTCAATTGCTTCCCTGTTAAGAAAAAGGTAATGTCTGAAATGTCCAATTTCGCCTAATATTTGACCTTGAGTTTGACCTTGAAAATACTTATCTAGGTCAAAACCAATATTTTTCCCAGATTGGCAGTGTGTGACTTTGGGGGGGTCATTTTCTTGTTTGAACTACGTAGCATCAATATTCATCTCTCCAGAGGGCAAAAATAGGGCGTTTTTACATGTCAGGCGGTATGCAATATTCGTGATTTTTTAACGAATCAGTATGAAAAGATATCTGAATTCCGATTTCAGGCATCAAACAAACTGGCTGGCGCCTTCCAGAAACCAGAAGATGAGACTGATATGTGAAAAAAATGACAATTTTCAGAATTTTTGAAAATCGCCCATATTTGAACTTTGAGGGGTAAAATGACCTTGAAAAATGAGGTCAAGGTCAAATCTGAAGGACTGTATAGGGTTTATGGGGTATGTTAAGGGTAGTTTGTTGTACATTTGCAAGACCTCAAATGACTCCTTCATGGTTTTCGAAGACCCACAGCCTGTATCACGGGTAGTCAATTCACTAAAATGGCCGCAGTTGCCGAACGGTTGCAGATATCGGAATAAAAAGGTGATGTGCAAATGGCCCCAGATGCACATTCCCTGGTGTATCCAGCGTCTCTCTATCAATTGTGGTTCGTGAGATTACGTGAAAAAACCTAAAACGGTGTTTTTGCTGTAGCTCTGGTTCCGCTTGAGCGATTCCAGAAATTCTTGTGCCTAAATACAGCCTAGTACTTTTGAGTAAGACATGACCTGTACAATGATGCCATCTGTTATGGTTGCTGGGTATAGGCCATCAAAATTTCCAAAATTTCATGTTTGAAAGGCCCTGTGACCTTGAAAAATAGGTCAAGGTCATTTCTTTCGGGTGTGGCCCAGTTTTAGTCCTACAGGTACCCTGTGAAAAAGTTTCATGAAAATCGGAGCAAAAAAAGTGAAATAATAAGAATAAGAAGAAGAATAATACCAAATACAATAAGAATTTACCATGTAATGGTAAATTCTTAATAATACCAATTACAAGAAACTTCACCTATGTGTAGGTGAAGTTTAATAAGCAAGTAAATGATTTTTTTTAGAAAGGCAATATTATCAAATACTTTAATAGAAATAAATAAACAGCAGGAGACCCTCCTAAGGCAAGAAAATGCCGCTGATGGTGGGCTACCTTTCAAAAGAGTAATTCCACGAATTCCTGTTGTTATTATGCCTTCATAGGCAATTTATTTTGAAAAATCTTACTACATGTACCTGGCTTACACCATCCAAGATGGTGTTACGTCACAGGGGTGTATTACGTAACCTGGTACGGACCCTGTGTGCGCAGTGATGCGTAACATAAGTGGATGTTACATCATAAGTGGTGTGATTAAAACATCAAAGGATGTTGGAATAACATCAAAGGAAGATGTTACGTCATAAGTAGGTATTAACTCACATCAAAGATGGAAGTCACTTAAGTGGATGTTACATAACATGTCATGTCATAAGTGCCACTTGAGATGATGAGTTATGTAATAAGTGGAATTTCATTACCATATATCATGAGTATGACAGTATTTCTAGTATTACACAACATTAAAAAAAAGGAATTATGTAATAGCATTAGTCACGGTATGTAAGTACTGTTTAACATTGAGCAATCTTATTAGCATGGTATAACAGTGATCATATTAGTCATGGCATGTAATCAAGCATATCAAGTGTATGATTAGTCACAGTATATGAACATGTCATTGTATAAGCATTTACTTAAGCAATTATCAGAGTTTAACATTATTCTCTTAAGTGTCAACTCAAAGATATATCTTTGATTTAATTATTATAGAACAATGGACATTTGGGGATTTGAATATGAAAAAAAATACCCATGTCTTTATGTTTGATTATTTATATTTCTAAAGTGTACTTGAAGAGTTCATAATTCTTTTTAACTTGTAACAAGAATGTAAAACTGTCTCTAATATGCCTCACAACCCCAATACACAAGTTTGACAATGACCTCACCCACTTGATAAATACCTCCTGCCGAAGGCATTAATGCTAGCAATAAGCCCTCCATTGATAAGACAAAAGGGCTAAATTTCAATCAATAAGCCCTCATCACAGATACTGCAAAGGGGCTAAATGACAGACAACAAATGCAGTGCTATGAGAAATCAAAGCACCAAAACCACCATTCTCCATGCCTACAATAAACCCATTGACAATATCAAAAGGGTTTAAAAACAAGTGTGGAATCAATCAACAGTTATAAATAAAATCAATTACATTATTTCTATTCAATAAAAACACTTATTCCCTTCCCTATACCTACTTGGTGCGCGGCTGTCCTTCAAAAATCAAAACTTCTGAAGTTCTGTCAAGTCACTCAAGTGGCATGTAAATCCAGTCCACATTGTTCCACGAATCGAATTCGGCCTTTCTGTGTATCCAAAATAGAGTTTGCATCGCTCCTTGTCTATTGTCATTCACTTTCACTCTCCATAACTCGATTTTAGCAAGTTTTTTAGAAGTTATTCCACTCATCCTGTCGCACCTTGTCACTCACAAAAACAGACATTTCAGAAGTTGCCTGAAGATGGCGATGTTCGTGACCTAGAAAAATACTGCTTTCAGCACCTCTAGTGGCAGCATCAAAGGTTTGCCGCCGATGCATCACACACTGTGAAGGGCTTATTTTGATTGAATGGTGTGTTTTACTAGAGTACTTGTGATCAAATAAATGCGAAATTAAGTCACATATTAATTTAGGAGAAGTCCATGCTAGTTTAGTGTTCCTTTTGCTGGCGGACAGTACACTGCCCTGAGCCCTACACTGAAGTCAAGCCATGGAAGTGAATACACAAAGTGTGCATATTGACATGATTTCTGAATGTGACTCAATGGAAAATGAGGAAGGAGGAGAAAACCAAACAGAGAGAAATGATTCTGATTCCTGCAGCACTCCATTGACAGATTTAGACAATGTAGACCTGGGTAACCTGGCGAATGAATTTGGTCTACAGCAACAGGGAATAATTGAGCAGAATGCAAGTGACAGCCAGTGGATAGACTTCGTTTCCTCTTTCCCAAAACTAGAGGCCACCTATTGGGCCCAGACTTTGGCCTACTACATTATAATTATAACAGCTTTGATCAACTTATCACTACACAATGAGCCAATGGAGATATGGCTGATCACCCTTTCTAGTTCCATAACTGCTTTGCTCCCTTCACCCCATCAGCTGAGTCAAGTGGGGAAAGAGAGGGCAAACAATGGGACAGATCATAGAGATGCCATGGCTGACTTAAGATAGGGTGCACCCCATCACCCTTAACAAGACGCTTCAAAGAGGAGCAAGATTATTGACTGGACATGGGGGAGTGACTTTTTTCTATTTGTCATGGCTGACTACACCAGTCACCTCCCCATTTTCCCCCATAGCCAATAGGGGTGGCTCCACCTGACCCCCGCCCCTTTTACTTGGGGCAATATAAAGCTGGCTTCACTCTTGCCACAGTGTCACTTTGGACAACAAGACTTTCCTTGCTCCAAACATTTCTCCAAGCTTTTTGCCTGTCGCATTACGCCAGTCTCAACTGAGAAAAAAAATGGATTTCTACAACACAAGGTTGACTTCTGAACTGAGATTCACCCTGCAGGATGGACCCTTCACTTTGGACTGTGAGTTCATCATGGGAGCTCACAGGAGAAATCACCACCTGACCCTGACCCTCAACCACCCTGTCTACACTCGGAGAGTAGTGATCCTGGGAAAAGACCTTGCAAAGCTGCACTGGGAGATGCAGAGACTTGGTGATGACCTTTTCCAGGATCAATGCAGTAACTTCACCATATCCGACCAACTTCTGCTCCTGAGAAAATGTGACATGGGAGGTGCCTGGGAGACCTGCATTGCAGAAATTCAGTCTAGCTCTTACAAACAGCTGACTGAGACTGTAAAATTTCGCCTTGAACTTCCGCTGACCAACATACTGTACAATGAGCTGATCACAAGACTCGATGAGGTACTTCAACTCAACTACACAGTTATTGAATACGAGCAGGACAAACCTCTCATCCAAATCTACCAGAGAGTCAGCATCTTGGACGCCGAAGAGGCCCCAGAACTGTTTCTGACGGAGATTGACGCCACTCGTGACCCGACAAAGGTAGTTTTGAGAGACCACGTATATGAAACGCTTCTTGAACTTCAGAAGATAGCTTTCGCACAGAAGGTTCAAGCTCAACCTGACTGGGGATCTGAAGAAAAGCCAATAGTTTTGGAAGATACTGCATTTACTGAACTGCACCTGGATGAACCCCCTTCGCATGTCGTTTTCCAAATGCAGGCTGTTAGGCCTACACCTGATCAGGTGTGTAGACATCTTGCTGCCTGCCTGTACAGAAAGAAAATTATGTACTATGGCCAACCCCAATGTGAAGTTTATGGAATTGACCAAGGGTGGGACTCGCAGGAATTTATTATGCCAAAATGGACGACATTCCAGATGATGTGCACCGACATATTATACCAGCTGAATTACAGAGACTACGGACCCACCGCCAACTACTGCTCCAAACTGCTGGGAGATTTCTCTCCAGATTCGCCATATCATGTGGCCATGAACTCTCTTAATTATCGGGGTTGCATGAACGAAGTCCAGTTCTTGACCCATGCTGTGCTCGACTCGATTTGGAAGAAGTTTTCCAACATGTACTTTTGAAGGATGCTCCAAAAGTTTCAAAGATTATTGTTATTGAAGAAATAAAATATATTATGAATCTTAATTTTGTTTGTAGTGCACCTTTTTCTATTTTGTTCACAAGGGCAAAGCAATTTTGTGTGAAATTTCACCAAGTGCTCAATATGATAATTTAAAACCCAACATAGTAAGTCATCCACCTGGGTTACATTAGGTATTTGCTATAAATTTTTCAAAAATTGAACACCCTAAGCTGGTGTAAATGAAACAAAAGCAGTTTTTAAAAAAAATAAAGTTTATTCAAAACATACCCTGAGCACCAAGTTTACTGAACAAGTAAAAAACAACACAATTATACAAAAACACATCATAAGACTTCACTGGTGTTGACTAGATTGAGAAAAAGAAACAGTTTTTCTATTAAGATATATAATTGCATAGTAATAAAAGCTATTGCTGGTATTTAGTGTGATAATAAGTATCTTTAGTTACAAAGCACAATGTCCAGTTAAAAAGGAAAGTTAATTTTTTTCTAAAGTGAAAAGTGAGCAATGGCTGCATTAATTTTTACATACACCATACAAAAACAAGTTTCCATTTTCTTTTGTTAAAATATTTACTTTACATGTTAAGGAAATGATGTGATAAAACATGAAAATACTATCAACAGGTCTAGAAAATTATATACCAATCAACAAGTTGCTACGGTAATCTCAAAAAGTTTTCAACAGGTATCTACCAAAAAAACCTTCTACTCAAATGACTGAGTAAAATAACAGCTAAAGAAACTCATTTTAAAAAACAGTTTGTAAAGCAATCAAGTGTTAAATAAGTTTTATTTTCCCCTATTAAGATACCAGTGCTGTTTGTTTAGATAAAGTCAAAGTGCCGAAAACTACTGGTGGTCAATAATTTTGTAATTAATACACCATAAGCACAAACATTTCCACAAGAATTCCTGCATGTATCAACAGCCAAGAACAATAAGCAATGTACGTTTAGAGAAACAATGCACATTTAATTACGCAAACAGCTACTGAAAATTAATACTGCTCAAATAAATACACTATAAATACATGCTAACAAAAGACATAAGGTCCTTAATCCAATCACAATACACATGTCACAGCAGGAGGTGACATTCAATAAAGTATCAGTTTTCATCAATATCTCAACAACAAAATTTATCATGCTTTTTTTCACACTCAATATTTTTAAATGCCTCCGGCAATAAAAAAAATTAAGTCCCCAGCCCAAAGTGGGTGGGAATGAGAACCAATGCTTCAGATGTCATCTGACTGACAGTATCTGTCAAATTTACACACCAAAGTAATGTCAGAAAAGTCAAAGCAATTGTCAGGCCTGAGCCTGCAGGTCTGACAGCTGAGTCACAGCGCTTTCAAAATTTGATATGGTAAATATTTAACATTATATCTTCAAAAATTAAATATTTCAATAAACCTCTACAACCATAAAAGGCTACAAAAAACAAACTGTATATGTTACAATACACAAAGTGACATTCTTAAAATGCTTGAGCTGTCAACCGATTATAAATCAGTAACTGTCAAAAGTTTAAAACCCGTAAGAATTGACAGGAAAGTCAAAAAGCTATTTTTACTCCTGAGTCCATAGATCTGACAGCAGTGCCACATAATATTTTTATAAATTAAATACTTCAATAAACCTCTACATCCATAAAAGGTTACAAAAAACAACCTGTACATGTGACAATACACAAAGTGACATTCTTAAAATGCTTGAGCTGTCAACCGGCTATAAATCAGTAACTGTCAAAAGGTTAAAACCCGTAAGAATTGACAGAAGTGTCAAAAAGCAATTTTATACTCCTGAGTGCATAGATCTGACAGCAGAGTCACATGTCATCAAAATTTGACATGACAAATATTTAACATAACATTAACAAAAAATAATCTACATAAACTTCTACAGCCGGTTCAATGCAATAAATTAAATGTCATATATTTAAACATATCATATACATATACAAGAGCAGGCAAGTGGTCCTTCAATCAAAAAGTTCTTGTCAATCATATAAATTAGGGTCTTCTCCGCAGCCTCCCGCCGTGAAGAATATTTCCCAGATCCACTCGAGCCTACACGCGAACCTGATGACCTTGGCCAACAGGGGGTCTCGGTGGGTGTTCTCTTCCATCAACATGATCAAGGGGCACCACAGGACCTGCCTGGGCATGGGGAGGGGGGCCAGCTGCGGGAGCCACTGCGGGAGCAACTGCACGAGCCGCTGCACGAGCCGCTGCACGAGCCACTGCGGCCACAAGGGGTCGATTGACAGGGATTGCTCCCATGGGGAAGGGGGGTAGAAATCCAGTCGTCAATTGGATAGCTTGTGTCAATAGATCTCTTCGAGTAGTCATAATCTGAAAGGCAGAAAATCAGTGTCGTCATCTTCTTTAAGAAAAGTTTTCAAATTTGAGTCTTTTCCGTTTTCACAATCTCTTGTAATCGTATTCTGCACGGTTAAACAGTTCAATTTCCGAAGCACTATTAACACTTTGCACGCTTGAAGCAGCGGAATTTATAGAGAAATTTTTCATCTGGATGTCACTGGATTTTCTCTTCCTCTTGTTACAACACTTATCACAGCAACCACAACAGCAGACCTTCTTACAGCATCTGATCAACATCTTGGCACAAGCACACGGACTGCAGATCAATTTAAAAGTAAATTCTGACACATTCACTATACAGGCATTATCAACATGGCCGTTTTCTTTTCTATAAATAACAATGCAGCTGCAAAATACCAAAATCGCCATTGCTGTCACCCCACCAGCTATGCAGGAATACACCACAGGATCAGCCAGCAGCTCGGTCCAGGACTTCTTGTTCGACTTGTTCACTTTGTTGACAGTAGCAGGTCGGGGCCTAAACCTCTCCAAATTCTCCGTACGCCATACACTCTGATCCTCTCCCACCATTGTCATATCGATGGTGATCTTACTTGTCTTCGGCCTAGTCGTCGGTTCAGGCATGTCAACATTAAGTTCGGCATTAAGTCTGGAGTAAAAGTCATCATCATCGGGCCTGTTTGACACTTCATCGTAGGCTGCTCCTTCTTTCACACGCTCGGGTTCACTCGGGTTCCTTCGTTCATCTTCGGTCGACGTTGGTGGTGTTATGGCGTCGCCTCGTGGTCCATCCACTCTGCACTCCACCCACCAGTGATGAAGTTTTATTGCTGAGCAAATCATCTCATTTTTCGTCTCCACAACCACATGTTCGAACCCATACGTGTAATCCAGGCTGTTGACATCGAAATCAGTGTCATCCACTCTAATGTTGAGATCCTTGCCCAGCCTCACTTCCATGGCAAATCTCGGAGATTTCCTCAAATTGTCACAGTGAACTGCTTGATAACTGCATTGGCATTGATTATTTTCGGCACAAGGGAAAGAGTGTACTGCCATGATCATTGTGATCACAAATGTGATCAAAATCCACCGAATTTCCATAATTTTGGCTTGTTAATATCCCGAATAAAGTGTCTGGCTTTCAGCTCAATCTTTCTCCTCTGCAACTACGCAGCTGAATGTCACAAGTTTCCGGGAAAGCACCAAGTTTCGCGCCAATTTTGGCAAATCCTGTGTTTCCCCAAAATTGCTATTTACAGCAGTATTCAGGTTCCTCTGAGCTTCTTCTAGATGTACTTTTGTTTGAGATTTTTTTGTTGTGTTTTTTAGTTAATAAATTATAAACTGCGGGGAGCATGCATTTGTCAATAAAGTATGCAGGCTCTTTGCACAGTGCTACAGTAGCTAACAAAAAGTTTTCCACACTGAGACTGACTAATTTTCAGGGCTCACTTTTTTTTTTTAGAGCTTCTGTCATTTTAGTTTATTTTATAAATTATAACTGCAGGAGTTTTTTTTCAGGGTGAAATAAAGACGAAATAATTTATGCAGGATCTTTGCAGAGTTACAGTGGCTCACAAAATAGGGCACACATATATAAATGTAAACTAAGGTCCTTCTCATAAATTAAGAGCACCATAGTTGTGATAATGCTGTGGTATTTATTTGGAGAGCATTCTTATTTTTTATTAGCAGAGTAAAATCAAACAATATTTTTTGAAATAAAATCATTTTGAAAACTCATTTTGTGATTGTGTGGATAATAAAATGATTAAAATTAAAATTTGTTTGTTGTCATGTGGGGGGAGGAGAATTGTTGCATTGGGTGACATTGAGAATTACATGAAAAAAGGTTTGAGAGGATTAATTTCTCAATGCCTTTAATTACAATGTTTGTCAAATATTGTGCCTTTATCGTGACACCTCTTTAGAGGTGATTAAGATCTAAAATAAAACAACTTTAAGAGTAACTGCATGGGACAGCATGGCTTCTGAAGAAATTGCTCTTAACTTTGAAGTGTAATTGTCTATTGGTGTTTATGGACAGTTGTGTACTTGACTGCTGCACAATTGTTGTTTCATTCTTTTTTGTTCTAGAGAAATTGCTATTGATCCCTTATAATAGAATAGGACTTAAGTCTCAAGGGGTGCATAGGCCTCTATCAACAGAGGTACACAGAACACCAGGAGTATTGCAAGCTAATTAGTCCACTAGGATGAGGGTGAAAAATCAATGAAGGGTTCATGGGTCATTGCACAGCATGTGCCCTGTCAATGATGATGATTAGAGGAGACTTTAAAGTTGTGATTTCTATTCACCCTAACCACTTGTTTCAGGCTTTGTCATGGATTTATTGCCAAGGCATTGCTTCCGACAATAGAAACTTAAAAGTTTGTTCAATGATCAAACAACATCAAGAATATGAATATTAATTAGCCTCTGTTCAGGTCAGAAACCAATCAAAAAGCAGGAAGCAATCAAGCAAATCCATAGGAGGGAGTGACCTAAATTAAGGCATATCTCTGCCTTAATTGTGATAGTATATAAACTTGGAGGAAAATCTTCCCAAACATCATCCACTGTTTACTTCACTGGCTTGACAGACATCTAGACTATCACCACCTACCTGTTCCTCCAGACTCTATTTTTCCAAGAGGAGAAAGACCAGAGCTACACTTGCATAATCTCCAGAATTCATCCTTAATCTAAGGTAAGTCATAAAAGTTGTAGAAGTATTTATAATTTGTGTAGTTTTTTTTTTTTTTTGTGAATGTTTCAATCTTTTCTTCAATGTCAATATTGTTTAATTTCGTGTGAGCTTTTTTTAGAATGTCATTATTTAATTTTTTTCTTGAGGGGAGGGGAATAGTCAATTTAGGTGCATTTATCACATTACAATATTATTAGATTTTTTAGTTCTGCTCTTGGCAGGAGAAAAAAAAATTAAAATACCACTTCATGCAGATAAATTTGATTATTTTGGTGTAAAGGCAAAATCATCTTGCCCTCTGTAAAGTTAACAATACACTTGGTAATGCGGAATTTAATTTATAGTGAATTATTGACAAGTCAGGCTTGAGTTTCAAGCAATTTTGTAAATTAATCTGGAATACAGCCCTATTCCATTATTTTCATTAGTTTATCTGATGTTCCAAGTTGAAGGTATTACTGAATTAAGAAATGATACCAGTGAATAACTAATAAGAGACAGCCCTTTTTGAAGAAATTAAGTGGAAAGCATAATAAATTCTTCATTGTGTCCCAGCAGAGTTATAAAAAAAAAGCTTTTTTAAACAATTAATTTGTCCAATTTAATCATCCTCCATAGCATATATTATGCATTAGCAACCTTTAAGTCAAAGAATTAAAATCAGTCAACTTTGTAAGGAGGAATTTGCTAGCCTTTGCATCGGAGAACATGCTGGTTTGCTGGATTATGCTAGCAGAGCTTCTTATTTCCTCTAATTTTTGATTTAATGATCGCGCTCATGCTGAAATGCCAATTGCGCATCGAAATAGTGTTTTGTGTTATCCCCGCTAGGTGTCAGGTCAGGCTGGTGGCTCTTGGAGAGTTTATGCAGTGGCGACACCTGTGTAGTTAGTAGGAACGTCGAAGTGTTTTTTGCCGTCAGAGCGCTTTGCAATGAGCGCCCTCTGTTGTATAATACTAGTCTTTGCCTAACTTGGGCAGTCTGCCTAACTGGATGCTTAATGCACTCGCTAGACGTTGTATGGCGTGCAAGTGCACTCATACACCAGCGTCCTCTGTAGAATTAATTGATATTGTTGCCTAACTGTAAAAGAATAGCGTCAGCTGCAGCAAACTATTGCATGGGCGCGGGCAGTTTGTCACAGCTGTCTGGCCCTCCCCAGCTAAGATGTAGTTTACTAGCTATGTCTACCGTAATTGCAGACACTGCCTTATGTCCTGAATAAAATTGTAGTCATAATTCATAGTGAGAAATACAAATAGGTGTTAAGAGGCTTAGTCAGTGATTATTTTTCACCTGCTTGGATGTAAACTTAGCACAAGAAGAGGCACTTTTTTTCTTTTTTTCCACATAATTATACATTTTGCCTGTTAAGCAGCTACTATTGATGTTTTCAATTGGTGAAACATGCACAAGGCTGTTGACTTTGATTTGCCTCCCCTGAGTGCCATCATGAAATTAATCTTGGTGAAATGGCAGGCAAGATGCATCTCATGAGTTAGCGCCAACAGCGGTACTAACTTGAAGCGGAAAATTTGGGGGTAAATTGCAAACTATCAATTGAACAGGTTGATGTGGTCTGTATATTTTGTGCTAATTATTGTTAGATCATTTCCGTTAGCCCTCGGTAACCCCCTGCTGGGCGAACTAAGCACAAGAACAGGCAGAATTGTTTCATCTTGATGAAATGCATTATGCTGTCAATTGCTGTGCACTTGGGCTGTATTGTTTGTTAATTATTGGTAGATCCTTTCCGTTGGGCTTCAGTAACCCCTCCTCCGCAGGGTGAACTAAGCACAAGAACAGGCAAATTTGCGATATCTTGATAAAATGTATTACGATATCAATTGCAAGGCACTTGACCTGTATTTTTTATTTATCATTGCTGGCTTTTTCCCCTAGCCTTCGGTAATCCTCTGCTAGGGTGAACTTAGCACAAGAACAGGGTGGAATTGTGTCATTTTTGACGAAATGCATTACGCCATCAATTGCTGAGCACTTGGACTGTATTGTTTGTTAATTATTGATAGGTCTTTTACGTAGGACTTCAGTAACCCCTCCTCCGCAGGGCGAACTAAGCACATGAACAGGCAAATTTGTGACATCTCGATAAAATGCATTATGATATCAATTGCCAAGGGCACTTGACATGTATTTTTTATTCATCATTGATAGATATTTTTTCCGTTAGCCTTTGGTAATCCCTGCTGAGGCGAACTTAGCACAAGAACGGGTAAATCTGTCATCTTGAAAAAATGTATTCTTTGCGAGTTGTGGGTTGCAGGGGTTGAAAATTAATCCGTAATTTACACTCACGCGGGTAATCTTTAGTGCAATTGAAAAGTCGCGCAATGAAATTCCGTTTAATGTTCTCACATCATTGCACAGCCATTCAAACTGGTAGAGAAAATGGAGGGGAGGGAAGGGTTAGAATTTAGAAAAGCCCATTAAGCAGTCTTATCTATGATTATTTTTTGTTAGTAATTTTTCCCCCAACCTTGGAGGTTTCCGTTTGAAACTAAACTGTAGGAAGTTACAAATAAACCACCTAGTGTAGTCAGACAGTCGGAAAGTGACTTGCGTCAATTACCGTGCTGCGTGTAGATGGCTAATAAAAATAATTTTTGCATCTAGTCGCTTGTCAAGACTAAGGATGAATTTAACAGTCGGGTTGGAAATTACCATAAATGTCTGTGGTTAATTCATCGGCACTCTACTGTTTTGGCTTTCTGATATGAGGTGAACTTAGCCCTGACAAACTAGAAATGACATCTATGTGAAATAAAGTTTCGCTCAGGCCGGAGGCCAAAATGCATTGAAAATCTGCAATTTGTCAAATATCAATTTTATCATATTTATCCTCGCTTCCTTCCCTGCTGGTGAACTTAGCCTAAGAAGTGTCCTGTAAGTTCTCATGAAACCTGTCTTTTATCAATGAGTAGGTCTGCGACAGCTAGGGGATTTGAAACTTTCAAAGCAACTGACTCTAAGTCAATTGGTTGCTTATGGAAGTTGAGCTACTTCAAGTGCAATCGAGTAAATAGTAATAGAAGACCTCATTACACGAGGTGTTGTCTTCAAGCGATAAATACGAAAGAAAAACAAACGTCTATGCTTCAGTTGAAGTGTGTTTTATTGATTTTTTTTCATGCTAACAGTAGATAATTACACAGAATACATCATATTAACAAATTTGACATTCATAACAGTCGCAAGTACGGAATATGTCCCTACTTTATCATTAATCATGCAATTATACATTGTATGTCTTCAAAACGATGTTAAAAAATAACTCCAAAAAAAGATTAAAATGTGACTACATAGTTTGCATTCTACAATCAATTTTTTTTTTTTCATGTTACTACATAGTGGGTACTTGGGTATCGAAAAAAATTTTTTTTTTACGTCAATTATTACACAATATTTAAGTTTAAATGCAGTGAAAGTACAACGACTTAGATGGTAGATTACTCAAAAAACAGTTAAAGTTATTGGGTTACGCGTGTGAAATTATGAAAAAGCCTTGCGGCATTCGGTTTTGATAGATTTTCTAGCTCCTTTTAAAAGATTGACTACCACACCCGGAGCATGGCCTCTGCTTCTATGGTAGGCATAGAGGAGCGAGAAGTAAGCGCAATTAACTGTATCCAGCAGTTCATTATTAACTTTCACACAATTGTACCTCTTTGTAAAGTTCGATAATTCTTTTCCATAGGTGTCTACAGCATTCCCGAGACTATCGAAAATTTCGACTGTATTATGGCTGAGAATAAGAGTAATCCAATGGCCCGGACCTTCGACAGTGGAACCCGCTATGGCCTTGTCCCCGGCTTTAACAGGGCTCCCGGAGCTGAACGTGAATTGCGTTTCACGGGACACGGCAACATCCATGGAGTTCAACAGGGCCCCGTGCATCCATTCGCAATGTACAACCCCGGGCTCTATTACGAGCCCACCGAGGTTCCCGGAGTGATGTGGGTGTTTGACCTGACAAATGGTACTAGGTACCTCATGACGCCCTCTCTTCAGCCCGGGCCTCATGGACTGCCTGATGGGAGCTACAGCGATCTCCCGCTTAATCTCTCCACAGGGCCTTCTCCTCCTCCTGCATCGGGGGCTCCTACTTGCACTCCTGCTGCGACTTCGACTTCTGCTACCGCTTCCGCTTCTAGGCGTCAAGTCGACATTGCAAAAAGGACAACTGGTAAATCTAGCCCTACGGCAACTACTGCGCCCGTCGCACGCCGCAGGACTCGTTCCACCGTTGCCACTGTCAACAACACAACCACCACCACTGCTCGTGGTGTCCGGGCAGCCTCTGGAGTCTATGCTACTGCTACCAATGGTTCCGCTGCAGACAGCACTGCTGCCACCAATGTAGCAGCCACGGCTACCACCAACAAGGTGATCATTGCTGCAAACACTGCTGCAAACACTGCTGCAAACACTGCTGCCACCACTGCTGCCACCACTTCTGCCACCACTGCTGCCACCACTGCTGCCACCACTGCTGCAAACACTGCTGCAAACACTGCTGCAGGCACTGCTGTAAGCACTGCTGCCACTACTGCTGCAAGCACTGCTGCAAGCACTGCTGCCACTACTGCTGCCACTACTGCTGCTGCCACTACTGCTGCCATCACTGCTGCCACCACGGTTGTCGACACAACTGCTGCCGCCACGACTGCTGCCACCACGACTGCTGCCACCACGACTGCTGCCGAGACTGCTGCTACATCTGCTGTTACAACTCTTGCCACAACTCCCGCCACGACTGCTGTCACCGGGCCGACTACTACGAGTGCTGAGTGAGTTTTGATTATTTTTTCCTTTTTTCATCTTTGGTTTCACATTGATTATATAGCAGCTTTTCCTGGCATCGCTTGTAATGTATGGTAGGATGGAGTCGGGGGCAATTGCAAACACGAAATCACGTGTTTTGGCATCCCTCCACAACATTTCATAAATGGCCGAAACCTTCATGTTAGATACACGTTTCTTTGATAGTCAAATTCAAAATGGCAGGGGTATTTAACCCTTGTGAGCATCACCACACTCTCGGGCAGTTGTCGGGCAAACCTGAGCTCGATTCTAACTGAGCCGTCACGAGATGTGGGGTAGTAGGTGTCACGGTTTTGCGGGTTGAGGTGTACGACGAATATAGAGTAGCCCTGCGGAAATTCGTGTAGCGATATTCTCTGACTGTGAGTAGGTCTTTTGGTCTTGTCGGCGTAAAGGTCACCGTAGGTCTGAAGATATTTACCTCGCTCAAAGTCAAATGTGAGGGGGCCCCGAGCAGTGGGGCAACCGGATAGGCTGACATTTATGCTTGCTAGGTCATAGTGGGAAAATTTGTACGGGTTGGTTTCAATTCGACCTGTCATCGAGTCACCCGCGACAAAGGCAATTGCAAGTGTGCTAGGGATTCTCCCATTGTATCCGTCCTCCACAAAAAACGTGCTGATCCCGCGTGCCAATGTGAACTTCCTCAGGTCCTCCTTCAGGTAGAAATATCGGGCTCTGGAAAGTTCACTGCGCATAATTTGCTGATGTGCCACGAGAACTTGTGGAGCAGGTACTACCTGTTTAACTATGAGTGAGATGTCCTGTATTTCAAGGGTGTAGTCTTTGTCCGTGTTGTTGCCCGTCATGAGTCTGAAAGCTGCCGAAGTTGGGATTAGCACCAAATCCAGGGTCACACCATTGATTAAATATTTATTTGTCTTGAACACGTCGGCATCAAGCCTGGCCTGTAGTTCCACAGACCTGCTCTCCTTCATGAACTCGGCTCTCTTCTTATATCCCTTATTACCGGCGTAAACCAGTGAGGTGTTAGCCATATTGCCGGCAGTGTCTTTATAAAACATAGCACATTGTAACTCCTCATCTGACACCTGTTTTTCGTCCAGAAGTATGTTCAGCATTGAGGCATAGCAGTAGCCCGTCATGCCGCCTAGCACGACCGTGTCATTCATTCGAATTTCCAGTTGGTGCCAGAGTGAGTCCGCCAGGTTGTTAACAGGCCCCACGCTAAAACCGCCTTCGTCCATCTGCGGGTTTCCACTGACACCGGCACCTGCAGCACCGTCGGCAGCGGCGGCAGCGGCGCCTGCTGCATCTGCATCGGCGTCCGCATTGCCTGTACCGCCTGCAGTGCCCGAGGGTTTAGTTTTAGTAGCTTGTCTTTTTGGAAGTGGTTTTGCCGGTACGAGACTACCATCACGACGAGTGATGCGTACAACTGTCCTGACAACAATGTCCTGCATATCAATGTAGGCAGATCCAGCACCGGGGACACGGAATTTAACGTTACCCTCTGTTGAAAATTGATTCGTAGCTTTGTATACGATATATTTCACGTCACTCACGCCTAAATTGCTCACGGGAACTTGGAAAAGATCCAGGCCAGTCTCATAAGCCAAATCGGCTGATTTCAGGATTTTCTCACCACTTGCCATCTCGATTTATTTGCCGCTAGTCAAAAATGTCTCCGCCGGATGACCTTTTCCTGCCTTTCTTGGCCGTCCCCTTTCTAGTAGTCTTGCTCTTCTTGTTCTTGCCGCTCTTCTTATTTTTCTTTTTCTTCGACCTCGTCGAAGAGTGTTTAGTTCGTTTGGAGGGAGGGGAGGGTTGGTTGTGAGTAGAAGCACTGGCACGTGTTCTCTTCCTACCCGCACGGTTTGCTGACTTGCGAGCTACTGAAGGTGCCTGATACTTTGGTGTAGTTTTATCCACTATTGCCTTTGCCATTTCATCATATTGTTCAATGGGAGAGACCACATTGAGTGGCAGTTCCTTCTGCGTTGTTGTGTGACTGCTGCCCGACCTGTTCTTCAAGGTCACCAATTCAGGCTCGGCACCCCACAGGTATGGCTTTCCTACGGTTTGCTTAAAATGCTCCACCCACGCTTCGGGGTTTACGGACGCCATGGACTTGTATTCGGAATCCATTTTAGTGCCAGGGTGCACCTCGTGTATTGACTTATGTTGGTGATAGAGTGTAGCTCACCGTTGGGTGCACCGTCTTTATCACAGATCAGTATTGTGAGTTCACTCAGTCCTTGCGCTCTGAGGGGCACGTACTGCACTGAATGGAATCTGGTATAGCTGTTCCGTTTTATCTCACCCACACTGACTGCAGCCAGTATGGGTTTGTATGTGCTTCCCATGCATGATGGTTCACAGGCGGAACAGCACACGTAAAGTCCCTCCCACTTTTGAGCAGACTTGATGGGTGGTATGGACAGCTCGAGAAGGGCAATGTGCCAGGAACCCAGCCTCCCCGTACCCCTCTCTAGCCTGTAGTGCTCTGGCAATGCGCATGTGAAAAGAGCAGGGGTGTTATTCGGGTGGGCCAAAGAGTCACAGTCACTCTCCAAGTGGATGAGCATGATTAAGAGTTGTTGTTGTTGTTGATGTTGTTCTTGTTCTTGTTCTTGTTCCTCAACCTCTCACTGGCTCTCCTCTCACTTCTCCTTTGCCCCCTCTTCACATTCTTTGCCCTTTCTGGCCCTTTAGACAACTGCACCACTGAAGTGGCAGCCACCCATTCGTTGTAGCGACTTGGCCAACTCTGATACTTGACTAGCTTTTCCTTCACTCCATTCCTCACTCGACTCTTTAGGACTTTCTCTATCTTGAAAAGCGCATTTGGATCGTACCTCACAGGGGTGAGTTCGCCAGAGTAAAAATGTCCCTTGACCGGCTCCCGAGCAAAGTCGTCGAGGTGGTACACGGCAATGCCCTCGTGCACACGTCTACTCCTGACGGTGAAGATTTCCCCAGTAAATTGCTCGTCGTAGGCACGCTGCCAAGGTCTCTGCCTAAAGCGTGTCACCCTGACTGTTTGGCCTATGCCGTACTTGAATACCTTTCCACGTCTTCCGCGAGACTTTGTGCGCTTGAGAGCGCGTCTCAGGGATTCTCTGTAGCCCCTCGAGTTAGCGACATACTGGTAGTCCCACACACTCCGCTCGTTCGCGACGGTCACACTGGCCGGCGGAATGCCAATGCTGCTGTGGATTGTCTTGTTGTAGGAGGAGACGATTGTCTGCAACTGCGCCTCATAGGCATACGAGTTTGTGTGCTGGAAGAATTGAAACAGCTTCTTTTTTAGGGTTTTTATAAGTATCTCCGAGTAATTGGCCTTCGTCTCAGTGTTCGCAAATAAATGTCTAACTCCTTCGTCACGGAACAGCTGCTGCACTTTAGCATTGGAGAATTCACCCCCATGATCGCTACGTATGAATGCTGGCTTGATTCCTGATCTTTTAAAGATGTTCGAGAAGGCCCTTTCCATTTCCGTGGCTCCTTTGTTTTTCACCGGTTCAGCTCTACAGAACCTTGAGAAAACATCCACTGTGATCAAGATGTAGGCAAAGCCTGAATTGCTTTCCGTGAAACGTTTACCGGCCAGCTCCAAAAGATCAACATCCCACATGTGGTTCATACCTGGCGAGACTATTCGCCGGTAGGCGGGTTGTCTCTGTCTTACGGTTTTATGTAGGGATATGATGTCCTCACCTTCCGCCCATTCCTTGATTCTTTTTAGGGAAATCTTGTACCTCCCCTCTTCGCGAATAGCTTTGTGGAGTTTAGAGACGCTTGTGAAACTCCCAGGTTGATCAGGGGTATAAAATCTCCGTTTGAGGTAGGCATCTATGTTTTTAGGAGTCGTCATGTTTTTTTTGTTTTTTTTATAATTTCACCCAGGGTATCTTGTCCGATCCAGGACGAGGTCCGTGTGACACACGACGACGACGACGTCTTGCCGACTGAGAAGAAGTGGCCAAGTGCATCGAAGGAATTCTCTCTCCGAGGGCACTATTGACTTTGACGGGGGATCTCCTTACTGTTTTTTTGTTCTTTAGATAGTGTAGTACACGTCTGAGTTTCTTGTTTCCAATGAACTTTAGCGGTACATTTTTGTCCAGCAAGATAGAGTAGAAAGATTTGTAGTTTTGTGGCAGGCGTGACTCTGGTGACTGGGTGTGCAGCAGAGCCGAGACAAAGTTGGCCTCACCTCCCTTACCCCCACGATACAGCGGTGATATCATCTGGTAGATCCGCCGGAGATTTTTTCTCTCCCCTTCAGAGTGCACTGCACCAATTTCCCTGGGCAAGACTGTTGATGATGATGATGATGATTGTGGTGATTTTGATGAATGTGGCAATTTCGAAGCTGACAAGCTTGCATTCCCCTCTTTCTTCTCCCTTTGATTCTTCTTCTTCTTCTTCTCCTTCTTATTCTTGCCCACCATCTCCCCATCATTTGTCATGAGAGAAGGAGCATCACCTGCAACATCAGTTGCCTTAGTGGTAGTACTAGTAGTGGTAGAAGGTGTGTGCCGACGAGGGGAGGAGGAGGAGGAGTCCCTCCTCTCCAAGGAATCTTTGACAGGACGACTGTCTTCAGGAGAATGGGTTCCGGCGCCCCCGGAAACCTCATGCACGCCTTCGCGCAGAGTCGTCGTTTTCTCACTCCGCACGTTCGAAGGCTGTGCGATTGGCCGAGGAAGGCGAGCGCTGTTGCGCTCGCCTTCCGAGGCCGATCGTAACTTCCGATCTTCCATCATGCTTAGGTACTTCTCTTCTGGCACTACGTAGACTTTTCTGTTAAACTTCATTGACGAGGTCATCTTTCAAAATAGTAGTTTTCTTTCCAGTGGTTCTTTTTTCTTATTTGTCACTCAATCGTTGCATCATTGGTTAGTCGTGGTGGCCGTTGTAACATGCTCCGAAGTAGAGGTCGTCGTAGTGGCATTAGGTGGTGGTGGTGGTGGTGGTGGCGGTATAGTTAGAAAAGCTCTCCTAGTATTATTGTTATTATTAGTTCGACCTTCGCTCGCTGTAGCTTCTATGATGTACTCCTCTCCAGCAATCTCCGGTACTGTACATCGATATTGTGTATCCACTTCTCCTCCAATGCGTTCACTCTTACTCGTATTTTCACTGTGGCTAGAATTATCGGGAGACCTTGGGAGGATCTCATGAATGGATGTATTGTCACTGTCACTGCCACCGACACTGCAGCTGTCAGGGCTGGTGTTGAGACTACTGCGACTACTGCAACTGCTCTGACTGTTGTTACCAATGCTGTTACCAATGCTGTTGGTGCCAATGCTGCTACCACTGCTACCGCTGCTGCTACTGCTGCTGCTGCTGATGTCACTGCTGGCACTGTCACTGTAAATGTCTGTGTCACTGTCAATACTACTACTACTACTACTGTTACTCCTGTGGCTACTGGCGGTGCTTAGACTACTGCAACTAATTGCACGTTTGCCAGTGGTGCTATCACTACCACCACTGTCACTGGTGTAAAGGCTGCGGTTGCCTCCTCCACGACTGTCACGACTGCAGCTGCTGCTACTGCTGTCGCTGCTGCTGCTGTTGCTGCTGCTGTTGCTTGAGCTACTGTCACGACTTACTCTGTTTGTTCGTATTTTCTTGCACATCTTCCTCACGTACGGGTAGCATAAATTCAGAAATGAGATGGTGGTTTTACTGTGTCGACAGAGTGCATCAGGGGCAAGCGACGGCCTACGAACACAAGCCAGCTTCCGTAAAATAGTTTTGCTTCTGGAGAGCACGATACTGTCATCAGCAGATATTTTTAAACTCCCTCTCAACACGTTCACTATTAGCTCTATTACCGAAAGAGCTTGCTGTCCACTTGCCTCGGCTAGTAATTTACGGGTGAGTGAAAGTGAGACTTTACTCGTTTTCACCACAAGCCTGATGAAGGGGTAGCATTTTTTCACACGAACTGACATCATGCGTGCTTGGGTGTGCGTGTGTGTGTGCGCGTGTGTGCGCGTGTGTGTGTGTGTGTGTGTGTGTGTGTGTGTGCGTCTGCGCACTTGTGTGGGTGTGTGTAATGAGGAGCATTCACTTCTTCGTGTAGAGCACAAGGTCATCTGCCGGGAGTATTCCAGTGCTGAGTCTTATATCCTCATCGCCCGTGCTCGTCAGGTTGTTTACAACGAGGTAGCCCCGTGGTAGTCGAGTAGCATCCTCATATGCCTCGACAAGTCTCTTGGGACTGTCGGGGAACATCTGTCGAGAGAGACAATGGATCTGCTGCAGATCACGACAGGTTTTCATGAGTATGAGGTAACTGGTGTTCAAATTTATGGTGCGTGAATACCGTGACTGGTGGAAAATATTCTGTGATAACATTATGACTGAAATTCGCCTGTGATGCACCTCCCTTGTGAAAAGTGCACACATCTCGGCTGATTTAGTTATTTCATCCAAGAGATCGTCCAGCACGAGTAGAGCATGATGCTGGGGGTCTTCTGAACCCATGCTTTCTATTAACTCTCTCCCAGGTAAACCATCATGCAGAGTGAGATTCTCGACTTCCTCCTCGAGCTCACTAAACACTTTTTGATAAACCCCATAAGCGTAGACAATTTTTTTGGGTGGAATGGCATACATGTGATGAGAGTGTCGTAGAATTTTCATTGTCAGCACCGTCTTCCCCGACATTGAAGGGCCTACTATTGTGGTGGCGGCGGGACACTCAAAGTAGAAAACATTCCTTTTTTCTTCACCGGGTGGCATTTTCTATCACTCCTCTTCTTCTTCTCCTACCTCTTGCTTAGGTCACTTCACACCGAGTAATGCGCACTCTTAAAAGGTTATAACTTAAATGTGTGTTTCATCTATCTTTTCAGTACCCAGCTAAGAGAATCAGTGGATGGCCTGATATCCATCGTGAAGGCATACCAATCCCCCAGCAGAACCCCTACCTCAGCTCTGTCCGCATTGAACCTGTCTTCAACCTCTGCAGTACCTGCTATGGGCACTAGGGAGGGTCACGCCTCAGTGACGGCAAGAGCGAGCTGTCAAAGTGACATGGCTCAACAACCTGCCAGGGACAGCCAGTCAGGGCGTGTCACAGGCAGGGGAAAGATGGGCGGTTCAACACGGAAGACTCGACGAGTTGAGGGTCGAGCGGGAAAGGAGACCAGGGCTGCTCAGCAAGAACTACTCAACCGTGCAGTAAACCCAGCAGGAGAGCCTAGCGAGGCACGAACGCTTGATGACAGCAGCCCATTGCAGCAGGGGAAAGGGTGGTCTGCTTGTAGCAGAACCTTGGACAGGGTAAATTATTTTTTCTCTCTCCCCTTTCTTCCCTAAACAACAACAACAACAAAAAAACTTTACAAAACAACAATACTTCTCTCTCAAATCCATTTACCTTTTTAATTGTTCACCCTTTCTTGAAAACAGGATGTGAAGTCTGGTCTCAAGGATTGCTGCTCAACCATCCTCAAGTTTACATCCATGAACAAAACATTGACGACCAACCTAAAAAGGAAACGAGGTGACCAGGATTACCTGGACTGCGAATTCCTGGAGGCTGCTGTCGAAAGTGTTCTTGCGTAAGTGTTTATCGACATAAATTTTTTTTTTGGTTGAAAAAAAATTTTTTTAAATTTTATTTCTGACATATTATTTATTCCTTTATTTGTTTCGCTTATTCCAGAGTACACTTCGGTGCTCTTCAGGAAGAAGAAGAACAGGAGCAAGAATGCCAAGACATGTCCGTGGCCTCCTCTTCACCTTCAACTCCTAGCTGGTGGAGAGAGTGTGGTCGTCGTCGCAAGGCTGGCAGACGTGCGACAGTCCGGTGTCTTCCCCTGGCACGTTCTACTCCAAAGCCTGGGAAACTTGCTCCATGGAGAGACATTTCCCGCGACACTTTGGAGGAGCTCGAGTCATTTTTTGATGACGAGTTTGCGTGGGCAGGGGGAGACAACGCCGAATCCGGATCGGATGCGCCTAATTTGGCCAACAGGTATGTAATATATAATTGGATAATACAAAATTTTATTGGAGAAATTCAAAAAGATGAGAACATCTAATTAGGGAGTTGCTTTTTCCTTAACAGACCCGAACCCGTGTACGTCTTCCTGGGAGAGGACGGCGAAGGCTATCGGATGGAATCTGGGACTGAGGAGGTATTGAAGTCGGCTGGTGAAGATGTCGTACACCAAGGCATGGAACAAGCAGGCGTGGAGGATGGTCAATGCAGCACAGGTGCCTCGTCAACAACGCCCCACTTCTCCCCTTGCTCACTGCTCTCACAAGAAAATCCCATGGTGGATTTTTTTTGTAAAACAAACTCCATGGAGGGTCTGGTTGTGGAGGGGCAGTTACAAATGTAAGAATACGGTTTCTTTTTTTCCTTTTTTTAATACTAGCGCTCTGCATATGGAAATTTTCCCATTCTCACTACAAAATATTTTTTTCAGGCTCGAAAATGCCGAAAGTACACCCCTCCAGGCAGGTGCGGTCCCGGAAGTGCCTCCCTGCCAAGACGACCGGGAAACGATCAAGCAAAGGGCACTGGTAAAATTGAGGGAGCTGCAAATGAAAGACCAACTAAATTACGACCTCGAGCAGTTTCGCAAGGAGAGAGAGGCCGAGATAGAGGCATTAGTGCAGCAGGAGATGCAAAAACGCCAGGAGCTCGAGCTGAGGGAACAGCGGGAGTTGATGGAGGCAAGACAGAGGCACCTGTTGGGAGCTGCCTACAACGACGTGGCGCAGGGAGGAGAACGCCTCACAAGAGAGTGAGTACAAAAACACTTTTTTGTTTACTACTGCTAGAGTGAGTGAAAAAAAAATAGATCAGTGGTGTTTTTACTCTGCCATTTTGATTGTCCTGGCAGGGAAACTGACGAAATTTTTGAGGCAATGGAGGATGGCAAGGTGAGAAGAATGGGTAAAAGAGACCTCAGTGTGGATGAAGACTTGAAAGCTCTAGTTGACATCCTCTACAATAGTGAAGATTGCGAGGGGGAGGGGATGGCGGGGATGTTGTCAGAGGACAACAACATCGAGGAAAATGAGGAGGGGGAGGAGTTTGCTGGGGAGGATAGGGCAGCAAATGAGGGTGTGGAAGAGGAAGAAAAAGAAGATAGCTTAGACTTCTTTGAGGCACCACCGTCACCGTCTGAGGCAGAGCCAGACACCGAAGACCCCATGCTGTTTCAGGGAGCAAACTACAAACTTACCTTTCATAGAAACATCGATGTAAACGTTAGGGACAACAAGTTCGCCGATGGTGCAGTTAGGGAAATTGTATATAGGGTAGAGTTTGATCAGACCTGGCAAAATAATGCTTTCAAATTTAGCGAATTACTGGGGGAATTCTTAGAATTAATTCAGGTTATAATTGAGAGGCTAAACATGAGCTACGCTCCCAATGACCTGGTCAGGATATATCTGTCAAACAAAAAATTCTACAGCCCTTGCTCCATCGGTCTCATGCCCCTCAAAGATCTAACAGTGGGGGTGGTGGCCGACTACCTGGAGGCAATTCTCCAATCAGATGAGGATTTAGTCTTAGATGAACCCTTGGAGATACAGGTGGCAGTAGTGCGTAACCCAAGGGGGGCAGGTGTCAAGAAAAATCAACGTCTTATGTATGTATTTGGAGAAACAGACCCTCTACATTATTGCAAGGCAATCTCAAAGACAAAGGTTACGGACAACCTCTGTCTGGCAAGGTCCATTGTGGTTGCCCTGGCTAAGCTGAAGAGGGTGGAGAGTGGTGAGAGTGGTGACAAGGAGGCCATTCGTAGGGCTCAAAATCACCTTGACCAGGTATACAATGCAGGGCGTGAAGTGCTTACTAGAGAGGCACGCGCTCTCCAGACATTAGCAGGTTTCTCTCTCAATTATACACCTGCATTCACTGACATTGCA
Organism: Platynereis dumerilii; assembly: GCA_026936325.1. Taxonomy (NCBI): domain Eukaryota; kingdom Metazoa; phylum Annelida; class Polychaeta; order Phyllodocida; family Nereididae; genus Platynereis; species Platynereis dumerilii. The sequence continues at coordinate 67,009,698 of JAPTHN010000004.1, read as the reverse complement.
GCTTTCGAAAGGGCTGTGAATGCGCAGATTGTCGTGTTCCAGTCGGGTACTGATGTAAAGCCGGTCTACGTAGGCAGTGCAGAGAGGCAGCGAACTGTGTATCTTTTCTACGCAAAGTTGGAGGGGGATGACAGGAGACCAGGGCACTTCCATGCCATAGTCAATCTGACTAAAATGTTCATTAACGCTAAATTTTGTGAAACGTGTAAAGAATGCTATGCAAAGAAAGACAAACATGCATGTAATGACAAATGTCGATCTTGTCATTCTTCAACCTGTCCTGTCATAAAAGATGAGCAGAGGTTGTGTAAAGATTGCAACAGGTATTTAAATTCGCTTGCCTGCTTTGATAGCCACATCTTGAATGGGGTGTGCTCCACTTCAGTGCGCTGCCCCGATTGTGGGTATTTCCACCGGCGTGACGCCGAACACCGCTGTGGCTATAGATTGTGTAAAATATGCCTTCAGCAGGTGACGGGTGTTCACTATTGCTACATACGCCAAAAGAAGCCTAAAGCCACTTCGGCAAAGTACATGTTTGCAGACTTTGAAACCGATCCTACTGGTAATGTTCATGAACCAAATTTGGTTGTGGCGCATTGGCAATGTGAACACTGCGAGGGCTCCAGTTATCGTGAGAACCCTCGATGCGTGCATTGCGGTACCGCATGTGACAATTGTCGTAAGCTGATAGGCAGACACAAGCGAGGTCATGACCTACGCAATGTATGCCTTTTGGCTGACGACTGTGGTAAGAGGGGTGTGGATTTCTTTGGGGATGATGTTGCCCTAGAATTTTGCCGATTCTTCTTTGATGGCCCCTTTGAGGGGTATACCTTGATATTCCACAATGGTCAGGCTTATGATGCTTACTTCTTGATGAAGTACATTCTCTGCAATTTGACCAGAGAACCCTTTATCATTTGCAGGGGAAGCAAGGTAATGAGTGTGAATGCGGGCGAATTCAGGGTAATAGATTCCCTAAACTTTCTCTCCATGCCACTGTCACAGATGCCCTCAGTGTTTGGGCTTAAAGGTATCCGCAAAGGGACATTCCCGGTATTCTTCAACCAGAAAGAGAACTGGGACTATGTTGGGCCAATGCCTCACCCCTACTGCTATAGAGTCAATTCCATGAAACCCAAGGCCCGCAAGGAGTTCATGGCATGGTACAGACAGCAGAGGGGTAAGGTATTTGATTTCCGCAAGGAAATCTTTCAGTACTGCGAGGATGACGTAGCCATCCTCGAGGAAAGCTGCAATGCATTCAGATCATGGATGATAGGGTTGTCAAAAACAGAGAAAGTGATAGATGTAGGAGAGGGTGGGGAAAGAAAGACTATGATCTCGGCCATTGACCCTTTTCAATACAACACTTTGGCGGGTGTCTGCATGGCCACCTACAGATACCTATTCCTCACTGAAGAATTCGAGGTGGAGTTAGATGACGGCCGTACTCTGGTGGAATATAACACAAACAATGTCAGTAAATTCTACGACTCGAATGGCAATGCCGTAGAGGCCGACTCTGTGGAAGTGAAGGTGCGTACTTTCAAATCTACGGCTTTTGCACGCATGCCCTCGACAGGTTTCGGTGGGCAAGAGATTCACAGTCGCTCTTCCATTTTGTGGCTAGAGTACGAGGCTCGCAGGCTTAAAATTAAAATCAAGCATGCACGTAATGGTGGCGAACATCGAGTGTTGAACAACCGGGCTTCGGGAGGTTGGTTAAAACTCGATGGTTACCACCGCGACGAGGTGACAGGGCCTGAGTCTGCCTGGGAATTCATGGGTTGCGTATTCCATGGCTGTAAAAAATGCTACCTGCAAACAGCCTCAGGCAGTAAACTCACCCACCCCCACACGGGTGAACCTCTGGAAGTGTTGTACGACCGTACAATGAGCCGACTTAGTTACCTCAGAAAGGACTTGAACTTGGAGGTGCATGTGATGTGGGAATGCGAGTTCAACGTAATGCGGGAGGTAGACCAGGGATTACGTGAACTTGCACTGGAGCTTGATTTGCAACCAAGGCTAGACCCTCGCCAGGCCTTCTATGGCGGGAGGACAAATGCGGTCAAGCTCTACAGAGAAGCTACGGAGGGGAGGAAGATTGGCTACATTGATATTTGTTCCCTTTACCCTATGGTGTTAAAGAACGACGTTTACCCATACGGTATACCGGAGGTCATTGTAGCGCCTGACTCCAATGACATTTCGCAATATTTCGGTCTTGTGCAATGCAGAGTCAGGCCTCCAAGAGGTCTTTATCACCCGTGCCTACCCCTTCGAAGCAATGGAAAACTCATGTTTCCTCTTTGCATGAAATGCGCAAATACTCTCAGCAAAGAGAAATGCGTTTGCAGTGATGCGGAGAGGGACCTCTTTGGCACCTACACCACGATTGACCTGGAGGATGCTCTGTCGGTGGGCTATGTGATCGTGCAGGTGTTTGAGGTCTACCACTTCAAGAGGAAGGCCAAGTATGACAGAGCAGTGGAAGGTTCTGGCCTTTTTGCAGACTATGTAAATGCTTTCTTGAAGGGTAAGCAGGAGTCTTCCGGTTGGCCTAGGTCGGACATGACCGAGGAGGAAAAGGTCAGCTACATTGAGGAATACAGCCGAGTGGAAGGGGTGCAACTGAATAGGGAAAAAATCGAATATAATTCAGGGAAGAGGGCTACTAATAAGTTGCTTTTAAACAGTTTCTGGGGGAAGTTTGGCGAGTCCAATAATCACAGGGTGCATAAGTTAGTGACCAGTGTGTCAGAGCTTCTCAGGACAACATCTGATCCGTCTATAAAGTTAAAGGACGCACAAGTATTTGCCAGTGACCGGTGTTTTTTACAGTATGCTAGAGCCAAGGGCTTCCTACCCGAAATGTCTCATGTGAATGTGTTTGTGGCAGCATTCACCACTTCCAATGCAAGACGCAGACTGTATCAAACACTTCTAGGTCTTGGCGAAAGAGTGCTCTATTTCGATACGGACAGTGTGATCTATGAGTATGCCAAAGACAATGAGGATCAGTACAAACCGATTCTCGGCACGTATCTTGGACAGTGGACTGACGAGTTGGATGAGGGTGATTACATCACCACCTTTGTCAGCAGTGGCCCCAAGTCATATGGCTATTTGACAAAGAACGGTAAAAGGGTAATTAAACTCAAAGGCGTCACCCTAAACCATGAGAATTTACAGCAATTGACCTTTGAGTCAATTAAGAGGTTAGTGTTGTACGTCGGAGACCCTGACAATCACCCTCTACCAGAAGGGGTGAATGACTACATAACCACTCGTAGTGACAAGATACGTCGCTGTAAGAAGCGGTTTGTCCTGTACAGTGCCGAAGAGCTTAAAAGGTTCAGAGTCACATACAACAAAAGAGTCATAGTGCCAGGTACTTTTGACACTCTACCCTATGGTTACTGAAAAAACCCTAATTGCACGTCAGCAAATTATGGGGTAAGGAATTTATCTCCTCATCCTAAAGCACACCCAGTAGATTAGTTACCGGTATAAGTTACTTCTCTCTCTTTTTTTAATCATTGACTAAATGTGTGTTTTTTTATTTCTTTTTTTCTAAAAAAAATCAGAATCCAGGGAAGAAAGGTCGTGTGATGGAGAAGAGATGAAGAATTAACCAAGAAGATGGAAGAAGTTGCCTCTCCCGGCTAGCAATAGAAGCAGTAGCAGCAGCGGTAGCAGTAGCAGTAGTTTTTTTGATATTCTTATGTCGTAACATACAATAAACAATCATGTCTTTTCTACTTTCTAAACCGTGTTAAGTTTTTTCTTTTTCTCAAATGTGACAAATAAACAGACTCAAGGATGTAAGTTTTTCAATCTTTATTAATTTCTTCAGACACAACATCATGACAGTAATCAACTACACGCGTAAATTGCCTTCCGGTACATGAGGCTGTGTGTTTCACAAGGTTGGACTTAACTTTTTCCATACCACCAAAATACATGAACAAACTAATCAGTTCTCCACTCAGGTACAAATTCTTGTAAGCCAGTTTGGCAAGCACTTTCTTAACTAAAATGGCAAAATAGGACCTATTCAAATTCTCAACAACATCATCAACTGATTTCTCAGGCGGTGGTACATCATCATTCTTTTCAGCTAGCTTTTTAACTAACACGACATAGGCAAGGTGCTCTATAACATCAAGCTTGCTCGGCCTGTCAACAAAAACGGCAAAAAAGTAAAAATTAGTTTCGCGTTCACACTCCATAGGCTCCACAAGTTGAGCCTGTAATTCATCTGGATGAGTTTCGTAAAAGTGACGGTCAGCATCCCTTATGCATTGTTCCAGCGATAGGAAAATCTTAGCCGAACGATTACCGGTATGTCTACAGGTCCATCTGAAGCCTTCTATAACGGCCGCCTCGTCATTTTCACCTTTGGAGGCTCTACTCCTGACTACCTCGGCAATTGTTTCGAACGCCTCGACAAACTTGTAAAACTCCTCCCTACTAAGGTTTATGGTCTTGGCATGGTTGACTTCATCTTTTGGGCTCATTTTTTCTTTTTCCTCAGTAGGATGCATGACACTGACATAATGAAGAGTGTCCTTCCCGTCGCGGACAAAACGCGACGTCAGCACATGCTGCTTCTTGTGCAGCATGACCTGATGCTCACCGTTCACTTTCAAAGCTTCTTGGAAAGCGTCGAGTTCTTTACCCAGCTTTTCAAAGGCAGTCTTAGAAAGATGAACATTACGCCAGCCCAGCCTGGTTGAAGACAAACGAGAGAAGGTCATGTAGCCTGCCTTATACTTATCTCCTGGATGAGCTGTGACACTAGTCTTATCACTGAGATCACAAGTTTTAGCAGTTTGAAGAGTAGTTGTAGGTGAACTACTTGAACCTCCCGCAACAGCACCAGTCTTAAGATCCACAATTTTCAGTTGAGCGCCAGCCATTGTGTCACGGAAGTAGCGGATGATGATGATGAAGAAGAAGAAGAAGAAGTAGCTGTGGGTAGATGTCTATAGTAAAAGACTCCTGGGAAGAGAATGACTATGTAGAAATCTTCTCCCATATATATACTTTGGATTACGTAATAAAATTACGTAATTATTTCTATTTATGGAACTTGTTACATAATACTTCTATTTTTAACTCTTGACAATGAACCATGGCTAATACTATTGCATAATAATTAAGCTGCATGACTAATCCTCTTAAGCACCACTTATGATGTAACATCATCCTTTGATGTCAATCCACATACAACATCCTTTGATGTTTTAATCCGCCCACTTATGACATAACTCAAGTACCACTTATGATGTAACATCCACTTATGTTACGCATCACTGCGCACACAGGGTCCGTACCAGGTTACGTAATACACCCCTGTGACGTAACACCATCTTGGATGGTGTAAGCCAGGTACATGTAGTAATCTTCTCCAAAAACTTTGAAAATCTATTAATATTTGAGTTTGAGGTAGAGATGGTCTAAACTGTCAAGCAACATTCGATTTCCCATTATTTGTCGTTACAAAATTTCACATTAAATTTTCCAGTTTTTGTAAGTGTATCATGTGAAATATAATGCTCACAAGCTGTTTTTTGGCATTGTAGAATCACTACGTACATAGTTTGCAACAATTAGCAGGCATTGCATATCTCATTTCTATAGATTACAAGCCAAATGGAAAATGTTTTGATTGTTACTTGTTTGGCCAATGGAACTGATCAGGCTATTGGGCTGAAGAGTTTGCAGAATTCAAAAACATTTCTTTTTGGTTCTATGAGGTCTAAAATTTGATTTTTTTCTTTTTTCATTTTCTGGAAAAAGGTGTGTATCCCCTCCCCCCTTTCTTCTCACACCAGCTGAACACAGGGAATCTTAAAATCATATGGCATTTCTAGGTACTGACTATCATACTACATTACAGTAATAAGCATGTTGATATCTATACTAGTTGTTGGGTTACATCAGCGTTTGTCTCTTTGTAGTGTCCATATCCCCCTTGTAGTATCCATACCCCCACAGAGCTTTTGGCCTTTTGCCCATGATTGCTTTAAGTTAGGGGTGTCACGTCGGCAGGGATTATTCAGCTAATTTAACTTTCCTCACTGACATAGATTGCTTTGGGAAAGTTGATACCTGTGTCATTGAGGAAATTAGGCATTTCCGCCATAAAGTGGGTTTAAATAGGTGGCCAATTTTCTCTAGCTTGTCAACTTTACCCCGTTCTAAGATATTGAAATAGCATAGAGCAGCAATCATTAAATATTTAACCCTACCAAATCAGGAACATCTGTATAACTTATTGAAAAAATAATCATTGACAGGTAGACCAGCTGACCATAAAGAAAGAATGAGGTGAATATTATGATAGTGCCTGGTGCACCTTGTAACTTTTTTAAAGCCAAACTAGAATCGCAAGCGATGATAATATGACCGCTCGCAGTGCTGTGTGTAAATGATGACTGTTCATATCTTGATGAAGTGGTGAGAGTCACTTATTGGTGGGACAAAAACTATCTAGAGTTAAATGTTAAAAAGACAAAAGAAATGGTAGTAGATTTGAGAAAATCAGCTGTGGTTCATAGAGGGTCATGCGTCATGAACTGGTCCATTTTGCGTCACAGGTCAAAAATGACTATTTTTTCTATTTCATGATATATCATCACAGAAGCATTGCACTATACAGTGTTTCAAACAGAAATTAATCATCTTGTATACTTATCGAGATATGGGCACTTTTGTGCCTTCCCCACTCATTGAAATATGTAGACTAAAGGGAAAGTTTTTAAGGCTTTTCTCAAAATTGATGTTTTTTAGTAAAATGTCTGTAACTTTCTACTACTTAACCAATTATAATGGGGTTTGTTGCAAAATGATTCTGACTAGTTCCTCTAATGATATATGTTGACACTTTTTACATAAATCCCATTGAGCGATATGAAATCCTGAGAGCAAAAACTGACATTTTTTCTTTCAAAATCCCACCTTTTACATATGTTTCCAAGTGAAATTCACCAAGGAATTAAGAAAAATTATATTCCCTTTAACTAGGCATGTTCTGAATATTTGTCATCCTTTTATTAGCCAGCTCATCTTAAATGTAACAAAATTACAACACAGGAAGATTTCTGGTCCATGGATCAAAGTGATTGGGAATTAGCATAAGAACGATGAATATATAAATGGATATAACGATAGATATGGTGAGCACAGCCCTGTATGGCCTGTTGTGGCTACTCACAAGGTTACATTGATGAAATGAGATAGAGGGCAGGAGTCCTCAACATGCTACACGTTTACCCCATGTGAGAGATCTTTTCCTTGCCCAGCACAGGCTCTTATACAAGGATACCCCAATATAACAACTAATCTGAAGGACATCAAGCTTGGTTTTTGCTTTTTAAGGTTCATTGAAAATATTTGCGATCACAAACTACTTCATTTTGCAATATGCTTTCTGTAGATTACTGCTAAGTTTGAGAATGACATCTGCTTGGATTTTCCTGAGAAGCACTCAAAAACCCCAAGTAAGACATCTAAAGCATAGCACATGAACTAAAATAACTATCTGAAAAAATAAACCATGATTGGGACAGTGAAGAGGGGCTGATTTCTTCTCTTCACAATATTGCTACACCGACTCCGCTACACCGACTCCGCTACACCGACTCCGGATCCACCCCTGATTCTGACTGACATGCTTCAATGTTCTGGGCAATAGCGTTACAATGGTTTAAGTGATTTTCAAAAGGATAAATGTTCCGTAAACAAGAGATAATTCCTTTCTTCTGATGTCAAATATGTTGAAATAACTTAGGTAGAAGTGGTAGAAAAGTTCAATTGAATATTTTGTTTTGAAATTTTTTGCGACAAATCCACCATTTTAGCAGACCAGTTCATGACGCATGACCAGCTCTGGCTCTCTACATAGCAAATGAACTTGTAGAAAGTGTAAGAGAATACACATACTTGGGAACTATAATTGACAACAACCTTGGACACGGGCCTTTATAGAGGGGGCTCTGTTGAAGTGAGACCTTTACTCAAGAGTGGCATCTTTTTTAGGGCGCCTTTACGCAAGGTGTATGGTGATCGTCGTGTGTATGCCTATCTGTAGGCCCGTGTGAGCCAAAGTTTACTGGCATGAATTTTTTGTTACGTCTTGGGCAAATATAATATCGAATGATGCACAGTGTTATATCTTAGACCATGACATATTCTAGATTTTGGAGAAATTGTACATATTATCCGTGAAACAAGTACACAGAAATTTAATTTAGAGTTTATGAGAGAAAACATAAAGTTGCAAAAATTCATGAAAGATGTAACATTGGACACGCCAGCCATTTTAGAAGATATCCAGGACATAACACAAGACACAAAGGATATGATGATAGATAGCTTCATTATCTAAAATGTGCAGTGCACAAGACTTTATCACTTTTAATGAAACTTTTTCCAAAAATAAAAATACTTCTACTTGACAATTATGACAATTCCCCAATGCCAAGTTTACATTACTTGAACTTCCTTGAACTTACTTGAATCCACCGATGATCATCTAGGTCACGGTGGTTCTGGTTGAAATTGGGGCAGGAAGTTTCGACAAACTTGTATAAAGCCCCCCAAATTTCTTCAGGATTGGTTCTAACTGGTTCTTGAAGTCGTTGATAGTGCTTGCTTCGACTGCTTTGGGTGGGAGCTGGTTCCATGCGTTCACCACTCTCTGACTGAAGAAGAACTTTCTCACATCCAGGCTGCTCCTCTGCTTGTAAATTTTGAATTTGTGCCCTCTTCGTCTGTCTTCACTAAATTTCTTGTGGTCGAGTCCCTCGAACCCTCGGAAAATCTTGAACATCTCAATTAGGTCCCCTCTTAGCCTTCTACACTCCAGTGACATTAGTCTCGCCTATTTGAGTCTTTCCTCATATGTTAAGTTCTCAAAGCCAGGGATCATCTTCAGGGTTCTTCTCTGTACACTCTCAATCAAGTCGATGTCTTTTTGAAGGTATGGCCTCCATGCCTGTACACAGTAGTCTAAGTGTGGCCTCACTAGTTGTTTGTAAAGTCGTATGATGATGCTCTTTTCCTTGTTTATGATGGTACATCTGATAAGACCAGCTGCTCTATTGGCTTTCTTGACTGCCTGTGCGCAATGCGAACTCGATTTCAGGCTTCTGTTTATGATGACACCAAGATCCCTCACTTCTTCGATTTTCCTTATAGCTTCTCCTCCAAGGAAGTAGTCATATTCGGCGTTGTTACGTCCAAGGTGTAGACACCCACATTTCTCCACATTAAACAGCATTTGCCAGTCCTGTGACCAGCTAAAAAGTTTTGAGATGTCTTCTTGGAGGGTGAATGCTGTCTCGGAAGATTTCACTTGTCTGTATATCTTCGTGTCGTCCGCGAATTTGATGATCCTGCTTGCCACACTGTCGTCAATGTCATTGATGTATAGAATGAATAATGTCGGGCCAAGGACGGACCCTTGGGGAACTCCACTCAAGACACTAGACCACTCCGACAATGATCCATTCAATGCCACTCGTTCCTTTCTGCCATTTAGCCATTCTTGGATCCAGCCACCGACCTCCCCTCCAATCCCATGACTCGCAATCTTCATGTTCAGCCTCATGTGGGGGACCTTGTCAAAGGCCTTACTGAAGTCCAAATAGAGCACATCCGCAGGTTGTCCTTCGTCCAAGTATCTTGTGATGTCTTCAAGAAATTCCAGAAGATTTGTCAGGCAAGATCTACCCCTCGTGAAGCCATGCTGGGAATCCTTAATGAGCTGGTGTCTTTTGAGATGTTCTAGTACACTCTCTCTGATGATCTTCTCCATTAACTTGCTCACTTTTGATGTCAAGCTCACTGGTCTATAATTTCCTGGGGTGCTCCTCTTCCCTTTTTTAAAGATTGGGCAGACATTTGCATTCTTCCAGTCTTCTGGTACCGCTGATTCCGACATGGACTTGGTAAAAAGTAAGCTGAGTGGGAAAGCCAATTCTTCTGCGCTCTCTTTCAAGACAATTGGGTAAACGTTGTCAACTCCAGGGACCTTGTCACTCTTTAGTTGCTTTAGCTGCTTCCTTGCATTTTCGACTCCTGTGTCCACCTTTCTCAGTGCTTCTTCTTGGGGGCCTTCAAACATTTGTCTAGGAGATGTCAGATTAGTCATTGTCTCGTTGGTAAAGACCGATGTGAAATACTCGTTCAACATGTTGGCTGCCTCAGATTCATCTGTCACAACAGTACCCGCCTCGTTGACAAGTGGTCCGACAGTATCCCTCACCTTCATGTTGTTGCGGACATATGCATAGAACCTCTTGGGGTCAGTCTTGATCCTCGCTGCCAATATTCTTTCATATTCTAATCTGGCATTCCTTACTTCATTAGTGCACTTGTTTAGGCTCCTCTTGTATTCTCTGTAGTCACTCTGATCTTGCGTCATTTTGTACTTCTTCCATTTCCTCATTTTACTCCTTCTTGTCACTTCGATGATCTTGTTCCACCATGGCGGCTTGTGTTTCTTCTTCCATTTACAGCGATGCACTTTGATACCGAAAAAGAGTGCAGTATTGCACTTTGGAAATGGCATTTCGTGTGTCATCATACAGACAATTTGTCATGATCATGCCTAATACTTTGTTAATTTGATTTAAGGAGAGTTATACCTCTTGTTGGTGACAGCCAAACTAAAGGATCATGCATCTAATTTTCAATCCAAAATCAGTTATGACAAGTCAAATGGCCTTCTCTTGAACATGACTAATCAAACTGCCCCTATGTTTCCCATGTTGAAAGTAGAGAAGATGACACTTCATCAGCTATCATGACTCACGAAGTGCATTTTTCACAGTGAACTGATCCTCATTTTTTCTTTATCACAGTACATCACTGTAAGGCTACAAAACCGTCAGTTGTAGAAGATGTAACGTGGGACACCAACAAGCTAAGACGTAACATGGGCACAAAGTGAAATGAATCCCAAATTTTCAATAAAACTTCCTTAACAAGTATTCTTGTAGAAAATCCTATGAAAACTTTTCAGAATCTGACTGACAAGTCTGCTGTAGAATCAGGCGAGCGAGCGAATTTGGTATCGAATTAGAATACAGTAATTCGATACCCGATTAGACTTGAATTTAGTCAGTCTGCAGCCTCGCTCGCTCGCCTGATTCTACAGCAGACTGTTGTTAGTCAGGGCAGATTGCAAAAATTTCATGGACCGCATGCTAGAATGTGACCAGCAATGGTTGCAAATTTCTAATTGATAAGCAAAGTAAAAAGATAAGACTTGAGACACCATGTAAGCAAAACCACAAATTAAACTTCATGATCATGACTTATAGCAGAGTGGTTGGAGGCTGTCCCCGCTCTGCAACCTCACAAATTGTATATCAAATCGATCCTTATGACCTGAAGTTTTAAAAAAACCTGTCTGACGTTGAAAAATTAACGTGGCACTTTGCCATCTCAGGGGTCAAAGGTCACGACGTCCTTCATAGAAAAATGCCAAGTTTCAAGCACGGACATGAAATTCATTTACAGGCTCTCCTTTGTGGTCTGATTCAGATACAGAGGTGTATGATACATCAAATGAAAGGTCACATTGGGCTCAATAATTTGATTTTTTTTTTATTTGCATTGTCGTATGAGGGGCTTATGTCAAAAATGGGTAGGGGGGAGCAATAGTTACTCAACTTATACAATCATCATAAATAAAGGCATATAGTTACGATAGCAAAATGAACATTTGAATATATAAATAGTCATATAAATCATTGCAATAAAACATTCTTTAAAAAGATGAAAAAAAAATTATCAAGCAAGCAAAACCTTCAAAATTAGAAATCATACATCAGATTATCAATTGCTAGCTCAGAATGATATTATGGTAGGCCTATAAATTAATAAACATATTGCCAAAATTGTACATCATCAGTGTTTCATAAGAAGGTTCCAACGAATAGATCAAAACACATAAGTCATTCACAGACACTTGTTTGATTCACATCTCTTCAGTTACCGAAGTTCACTACGAATCTTCAGCAGAATTTTTCCGAGTTCATTGCTGCCTTTCACCTTGTCAGGGTCAGTGACATCCGGACTATTGAGGCAAACTCCAGTGCCCCAAGTTAAATTTGGACCTGCCTCCAGCAGTAAAGTATCGCCAGTTTTAATGAGGAAGTCTCAAGCTACGGGGTCATTGTGAAACTTTATACGACAAGCTCTGTACACAGTATCTCGAGCTGCTGGAAGCCACTGTTTTTCATCAACAGTTATCCTGTCTCCCAATTTTTTGCAAGTTGCATGATTCTCTGTAGATTTTATTTTAAGGGCTATTTCAGGCTTGTCAGCAAAATACGCTTTTTGGGCTTGGAGATATTGTTCAACAGTTGGGTACATTTCTCCATCGATAAGCAAATGCTGAGTACGAAAGAAATTTGAAAGTGGACTGGCACCTGTAAAGAATGCTGTCATTTTGTCTGAACGCTTTGTAGCTATTTCTGCAGGGTTCAAACATGTTGGCAACTGATCAAGTGTGTCCACAGTATAAGTCTTTGACTCAGACAGACAGACAAACAGTTTTTATTTAGCCAAATATTAAAATTATATACAACATCTACATAATTATACATTAATTAATGTAATAATCCATATAGGCACAGGCGATGCTTTATTTGCCTAATTGAATAGGCGCTATTGTAAGCAACCCATGTCAGCATGTTTAAGATAATAATTTTAATATGAGCAAAACCCAAAATAGATGAACTGTTGTAGTAATTAATTAAGTTGTGCATTCTGTTGTCAGATACTAGACATTTTCAAATTAAAATAGTGGGGGGGGGGGGAAGTGGGGTATAGGTGGGTGGGAGCTTGTGTTTACGATTGACATATGTAGCAATTTCTTATGGAACAAGTATTACTATATTGGTTTGTTAGGTATTTCTTTAAATAGGAGCTATATCCATATTCGCTATGAGTATAGACTTTGTTAATCACCTGCATGGGAAGGTTGTTCAGGAGACTTGGCAGCTGGTAACGTACACTGTTTTCGGCAAAAGTATGATAAATTCTAGGTTTTAGAAAGTTTTCACCCCTAGTGTCGTATGAATGAGTGGTATGTTGTAATATGAGGAAATTTGAGTTGGAAAAGTATTTTGGAAGTGAGATATTGTTTAATTTGAAATAGAACTTTAACAATTTTAATTTATAAATATCAGAAATTTTTAGAATATTGAGCTTTTTGAAGAGTGGTTCACTATGGGCATTATATTTACTTTTTGAAATAACTCTGATTATTTTCTTTTGCGAGGTCATCAGCCGGTTAGCACTGTGACCCCAATTTTATATGCCATAGTCCAAATGTGAGTTTACAAGAGCAAAATATAAGATTCGTAAGGTATTGGTAGGTAAGAAATTTTTTACTCTTCCAATAATCTCTATTGATTTTGCAAATCAAATTCCTGAACACAATCGATAGCTTGGCCATTAATTTCTATTTGTGGGTGAGTAACGTTCTTGTTGGATGGGTAGTACAACATAAATTTAGTTTTGGAGACATTCAATGATAGCTTATTCAAATCAAGCCACTTGCTAAATTTAGAAAGCTCATTATTGATTCGGTTGCTAACTTCTACTAGATCACTCGTTGTCAATGATATATATAAGGTTGTGTCATCAGCATAGCTGATAGCTCTTAATACATGAGAACATACATGAAGGTCATTGATATAAATTATGAACAATAGTGGGCCTAAGATAGAGCCTTGCGGGACTCCAGTAGAAATTAACACTTTATCAGATTTATGAACATTTATGTCAACAAACTGATGTCGGTCTTTCAGATAGCTTTTCAGTAAGTTGTAGGAGTTTTCTCTCAGGCCATAATAATACAGTTTGTAGAGTAGTATATCATGATCAACGGTGTCAAATGCTTTTGACAAATCAATGAAGATGTTAAGTAGAATTTTCCCTAAATCCATGTCGCTGACTATTCTATCAATTAGTTCTATAGCTGCATGTTGCGTAGAGTGGTTTTCACGAAAACCATATTGATTATCATAGTAGAGGTCATTAGTTTTAAAATAGTTATGAACTTGCTGTGCTATCACCTTTTCAAACACTTTAGAAAAGCTATTCAGCAATGATATATAGTCTATAGTTAGTAGCTGAGGGTCATCTTTCTTATATACTGGGATTATTCTTGCAGTTTTTAAGTCTAAAGGGAAGATACCTGAGCTTATCATTTGGTTTATGATAATAGTTAAAGGTTCACTAGTAACATGTTTTAATTTCTTAAGCAGCACAGTTGAGATATTGTCTGTGCCTAAACTAGTTTTATTTTTTAGGTTACCAATTATTTTAAGTACTTCATCTTCACTTACTGTATTAAATTTCAAGGTTGTATTAGCGGGAGTGCTTAAATATTGTTGAAAGTTGTCATTTGGGTGTACAGGAATTCTAGAGGCTAATTCTGGTCCAACATTTACAAAGAATTTGTTAAACTCTCTGGCAATAGTTAATTGATCTGTGATATTATTTCCATTTATTGTTAGACTATCTGGAGCATCGGTTTTGGTGTTTCTTTTATTAATGATTTCTTTTATTGTGCACCATGTCTTTTTTATATCATTTGTGCTACTCTTTAAGCGATTGTGATAATAACTAAATTTTGCTGATCTGATAGACTTTTTGATAATTTTATTATATGTGGATAGTTTAACTTTAAGTTGCTCATGAAGAGCGGAATTTTTAGGTGTTTGTTTTAATCTTAAATAGAGTTTATCTCTGGATTTTATGGATTTTAGGATGCCTTGAGTTATCCAGCTATTTTTACAATGTTTATGTTTGTTAAATTTTACTAACTTAGGAGACATATATTTGTCAAGACTTTCTCTTATGACATTGCTTAATATCCTGTAACTAATATTTGGGTCCATATGAGGGTCAGACATATCTTGGATTGAGATGTTGTTTTTTTTATATATTCTTTGACTTTGAGAATACTATTGTTAATTTGATTGGTTATCTTGATATACTTTGTTGATGGTTTTTTAGGTTTAAGATAGTCTAAGCAAATGAAGTAGGGTTGATGATCTGATAGGTTTTGTGTTAAGATACCGGTGGTTGTTTCTGATCAGTTATCTGAAAGACGACATTAAAAGTTGTCAATGAGGGAGCCACGGTTTCTAGAGAATCTAGTTGGGAAGGTTATTGAAGGCCCAAGGCTATTGTTCATAATTGACTCAAAGTATTCATTTATTATATTTCTATTATTAATTAGCAAAAGATCAATGTTGTAATCTCCAGCAATAACTATCTCACCACTCAATGTACATACCAGTTCATTAGATTCATTAAATTCATCAATAAACGTTCTGTAGTTTTCAATTAATTCTTTGGGTGGCTGATAAATGTTTCCTAAAATCAGATCTTTGCTTCCAGGGAACTTTACTCGAACAAATTGGCCTTTCCAGGAGGGTGCCTGGCTATGTACAAAATCATTTATGCATTCATAGTCTAACCCATGTTTCAAATAAAATGCTAAGCCACTGTGAGATGTAAGTCTACAGGGTGAACTTATCATATCATAACCTTCAATTTGCAAATGATCAAGAGGACTACCACCAGCTAACCAAGTCTCCTGCACACAAATTGCATCAAAAGTGCAATTATCTAGTCTAAGTTGTTCAATATAAATTCGCAGTTGGTCTTTTTTTGCATTGATACTCTGAATATTAAAACTTAGACATTTAAAAATGTCCTTTTTATTTTTCAGAATGTTAGTCAAGCTATAGTAGTCTGTGTATGGTGAAGGTTTAAATATAACTGGTTCTTCAGTGTCTGTAAAATCAGAGCCAGGTTCAAGTATAGAATGAAGAGAGTTTACTTGGATACCTCCTATATTTCTAGAATGTTATATCTGTAACTGTCATACAGAGGGCACAATATATCAGCTCTCCATAAACACAAGCCCCACCTGGTGTTAAGTTCAGAAGTGAACTGTTCAAGATTTGTCATATCCATAAATGGATAAGTGAGAAAAATACAAACAAAGTAGGAAAAAAGAAAGAAAGAAAAGGTGAAAGAAAAGGGAGATTTACTTGAGAACGGTGAGATGGGAATTGCACAAGGTTACACAAAAGGCCAGAAGGTTATCTTATTATGAATACAAATAAAAGTAAGTCACAACAGATTGCTTGAATGCAGATAGAAAATTACTAAATTAGCACAATTACTGTAATCAGTGCTTGGTAGGTATATCTTCAATTAGGTTATAAATGAACGAGTCGCTTTATACCATGGGAACGAGACAATTATCTTAGAAAGGCTATTTTATACAACATAAAGTAGAAGTAATAATTCATCTGATAGATAACGTCATAGAATAGAAGCAAAATTGCAATTTGGGTTCCACTAATGTGGTCAATGTTATTTCCTATTGGTATCCGCTAACCAGTTCATTTATTAAAAATAAGATATCCCAACACTTATTTAGATTACTTGACTAACAGTATTTGTTTTGGATGTTAATATGAATTAAGCCACTATATGTGGCAATAACATTGATGAGGTAGGGAGAAAGAGAAATGATACAATTAGCAAACAGAAAATTGATTAATCAAAATCAATATAATTATGATAGTCACAGTCAACATGCAGTGGAAACAAGACAAACATTTCTAGTGTCAATTGACATTAAATTCACAGGATGTAAGTTATGTCTGATGGGTAAATAAAAGTTTTATCACTAAATATTTCATCTTATAAAATAATAGAGTTATTGATTGTCTAGTGAATAGGTACGTCACTTAAAATTGGCTACTTTGCAAAGATACATTGAAGAACAGGCGGTACGATGACTAAGAATTATTCATTGTGGTAGTTTTTAAATACAGAACATTTTAAATAATCAAAACAGAAGAAGATAAATAAATATATTATACTTGGCTGTCATATATTAGCAAATGGGGCAATTTGAAAAACATTTTGTAATAAAAGAATATTTAACAATCAAAGATAAACATAAATCAGTACTCATATGTATTGTCAATGTTAACAAAGCTGATTTTTTTTACGAAGTGTTAGGAGGCAATCAATTGCAAAATGGAAGTTTTCAAAATGATATTATCATTCTAAAATTACAAATTTTCATAATCATGCTATCCGAATTTATCACAAATAACAAACATTTCAATAACAGTATTCACTGGCAGTTTCTTGCTTATTTTCTATATATGTACAAGTATGTGCATGTCAAAAAAATAGCAGCATGAGACAGTTCTTTAAAAAATCAAATAAAGAATCATGGAATCTCAATTCAATAAACGATAATTGACATAAAATTATATATATATACAGTGTGTCTGACGAAATTATGCAAGTTACTTATTTCACTCTAGTGCAAAAACTATTGGACCCAAAATTGTGTCAATTTCACATAATCATTGGATTGGGCTTGGAAATCTTCCATGTAACTTTCATTAAGATTCATTGAGGCAAGATTGAGTTATGCTTATTTTCAAATATTTGGGCGTCTGACGAAATTACGCAAAATCCACATGTGGACTTAAAAACGTTAAAGTTTCAAATGATTTTGCTTCAATCATTTGCATTCTGTCATTTGTCAACTATTCATGTCAAAACATTTCACTTACATGCTACCTATGTCATGCAATATGTATTAATTGTCTCCATTGGAATAACATTGATTTTGCTTTTTTTTTTTTTATTTATGCTCTCAAAAATCTCAAAATAGACTGATCATTTTCGAAGTGCCTTTAAAAGTTGTCCTTTTCCATCTACTTAGTGTAGTGAAACTGACCTATAAGTTGCGTTTTGGAAATTGACATACTATTGGATAAGGAACTGCACATCCTGATCACAATGCTATTCCAATGAGAAGTTGTGGAAAGAACATTTGATTGCTAATTATTTTAAAGTAGGGCATGTTATTTCAATTTTGTTTGCAAAGAGCTAAATGGACAGTATAAGGTTAGTGCTAGAAGCATTTTTTAAATGATCGGAACCATTTTGAAATTTTGGGAACATAAATTTGAAAAATTTATGCAAAATCAATGTTATTCGAATGGAGGCAATTAATACATATTGAATGACACAGGCAGCATGTAAGTGAAATGTTTTGACATGAATAGTTGACAAATGATAGAATGCAAATTATTGAAGCAAAATCATTTGAAACTTCAACATTTTTGAGGTCGTATGTGGATTTTGCGTAATTTCATCAGACACCCAAATATTTGAAAATATTGCATAACTCAATTTGGCCTTAATGAAACTTAATGAAAATGACATGGAAGATTTCCAAGCCCAATCTAATGATTATGTGAAAAGGATGCAATGGTGGGGCCAATAGTTTTCATACCAGGGTGAAATACGTAACTTGCATAATTTCATCAGACACACTGTATACAGTATCAGACGAAAGTTTAGACCGCGTCAATCTTTTGTCAATATAAGGGAAAATAGGTGCTCAGCGAAAGAACTGCTGCTTGAATTCTCTTGCCTATGTATCAGAGAAGTTCTACAATAGAGAAAACTTCAACTATTCTTATCACTTACTTGAATATGTGTGATAAACAAAAATTTCAGGTGGTCTAAACTTACGTCTGATGCTACTTACAACCAAAAAGGCCTTTAATGGCATTGTACATTAGAGGAAAGGTGGGTAAATTATCCAATGTTATTTTAGACAAGATATGCAATCATGTTTCATGTGATTTAAAGGCAATGAGTCATGAAACAGGAAAAAACATATTTTTAAATATTTTTATTAAATTTTAACTGAAGGGGTAATAATGGCGATTCAATGAGCCAAAATTGTTAATAAATGACAGGTCAACTAAAACGCACATAGAAAATATATGTTTGACACATTTTTATCCTTCTAATGGAGTCAGACTACACTCGACAACCAGCCATAGTGCAAAAATTGTGTTTTTCACTAGGTTTTGTCTGACAGCCACCCATTTTAAGTATCATAAAACAATGACCGAGGTGTTTACATTGACATGAGCATTGTGTCCTGATAAAATCAAACAACTTTTGTTCTTTTTCCACAGTACAGACAAAATTACAGACGCAACTCGGGATTGTGTATTGAAACGTAATGTTAACGAATGGGCCAGATTAATGCCTTCCATAAAAGTGGATGTAATTTCATTGTAAGTAAAGCGAACAAACAAAAGTTGTTTGATTTTATCAGGACACATGCTCAGGTCAATGTAAATACCTCGGTCATTGTTTTATGATACTTAAAATGGGTGGCTGTCAGACAAAACCTAGTGAAAAACACCATTTTTGCCCTATGGCTGGGTGTCGAGTGTAGTCATACTCCATTAAAAGGATAAAAATGTGTCAAACATACATTTTCTATGTGCGTTTTAGTTGTCCTTTCATTTATTAATTATTTTGGCTCATTGAATTGCCATTATTACCCCTTCAGTTAAAATTTTTAAAAAAAAACTAAAAATAATTTTTTTCCTGTGTCAGGACTCATTGCCTTTAAATCACATGAAACATGATTGAATATCTTGTCTAAAATAACATTGGATAATTTACCCACCTTTCCTCTAATGTACAATGCCATTAAAGGCCTTTTTGGATGTAAGTAGCATCAGACGTAAGTTTAGACCACCTGAAATTTTTTTTTATCACGCATATTCAAGTAAGTGACAAAAATAATTGAAGTTTTCTCTATTGTAGAACTTCCCTGATACATCAGCAAGAGAATCCATGCAGAAGTTCTTTCACTGAGCACCTATTTTCCCTTATATTGACAAAAGATTGACGTGGTCTAAACTTTCGTCTGATACTGTACGTTTTTATTGACTATGAGGGGTCACATTTGACCAAAAAGTCAGTTACATCGAATGAGAACAAATAAAAACATGATCAATAAAACAGACAAAAATAGATAAAATCTCTAGTCCAAAGGCAACTACCGCTACTTGCCCAATCTTCTAACTCTTCTAATACTGAAAATGGAATTATTCTATATATCACAGTATATATATTCTACACTTTAACATATTATATCAACAAAAGTATGTCCATAGATCACAGTAATAGAGTAGGAAAAAGTCCAGCACACATGCGGTTCAGAACCATGGAACATAGCACCAACAAGCCAGAAATTACAATTATTTACAACATATGATTATCGAAATATTTACACATTTTACAACTAGGTGATATATCTTCTCTGGTTCAAGGTTGAACAGCAGAGCGTACACCACAGAACATCGACAAATAGCAACAAGTGTAATATCATACACAACACAAGTAGGGTTTGCTAATTTCTCGGTTTTCCAAGAAACCGGGAAACCGGGAAATGAAGTGCCCAGAACCGGGAGTCCCGGGAATCCCAGTTTCGGTTTTGGTCATAATCAAACTATGATATGCATGGGACGTTTTGCCGAATTAAACTTTTTTTTTTTCATCAAAAATTAACAATTCATGAACGAAGGTAATTCTGGCCAATTGCAAAAATAGGGTGTTAATAGGTATTCATACAGGCCTATGTGTGTGATTCATCACTCCAACAGAAATATGTTTTGATTCTTTACAAACTGTTGTCTGGTGTATAATTATTTTCCATAGAACATCTTTAGATACTTTACAAAGTATCATCTACTTTTAAAAGACCTTTAAGAAAATTTATATGATGCAAACTGAAATGCTTTATTGAGCAACAAATTATTACATTTGTGTGTTCTAAATGATTATTCTTGAAAGAAGGACTTATAATTAAATATACAAATATATACATTTCTGGCCATTGAACAGAAAATTTTGCTTGGCAAGACAATTTTGCTTGTGCAGAAAAAGATTATGCCGTCAGATATTGCGCGCATCTTTATAAATCTTTATGACAATTTAATGACCTTATTATGTTGAAAATTACAAGGCCAGTACAAAACTTTGTCCGTAAATGAAGTGACTGTTCATGGACAACAAAGTTCTATGTCCATATAAAATGCTCCAGTGTTGCCTGATACAATAAGTTATCATTTTTTCATCACTCTACATCACTGATTGTCTACTTTTTTAAGAAATAAGGAATCAATTTTTCTTGAAATAAAAAAAAATTGCTGAAAAAGATCATGCCATCAGATATCATGGGCATATTTAGAAATCCTTATGACAATTTAATGACTTTTCATGTTGAAAATTACAAGGCCAGTCCAACATGTTGTCTCCAACAGTTGCAGTAGTGACTGGTCATGGACAATAGATGCATATAAAATGCTCCACTGTTGCCTGATACAATAAATTATAACTTTTTTGCCACTCTACATCACTGATAATCCAATTATTTTGATAAATAAGGAATTATTTTTGTCCATTTCTTCAAAAACGCTGTATCCAGTCCCGGTTTGTATTTCTCGGTTCTCCCGGTTTCAGTTTTTTGCCCATTTTCCGGGAACTTCCTGTTCCCGGGAGTCCCGGGAACAAACCCTAAACACAAGGTCTACTTAAATTAAATGCTATTTACAACATATTAGTACACATTAATGATTTAATATAATGTAAAGTTTATTTACAATTTGACCAATCACATGCAAAACAATGTGTTAGTGCCATTAGCCACCCTTGTCTTAGGTTCATCTAATAATTATCACTTTCGTTTTGTTTTTATGCACTATTGTCCATTTCAAGAACGACATTTAAATATTTACCTAGAGCAAAGTTCATGTCAGATGATTTATTAGTTATTATTTTACGAAATTGGGTTCTTGAACTTAAGACTGTAAAGTTATCAATTAATTTAGCTGCCACATCAAGCAATTAAGATTTAATATCTTTCCAAGAAATACAAGTCATCAGAGAGTGATATTCATCTTCTACTAGCCCTGACGTACATCTTTTACAGAATCTTTCCTCAGCGGGGATGTCTGGGCGCTTGTGTCTCCCCAGCTCTATCTTTAAGTTGTGTGAACTCAGTCTCAACCTGGCTATACTGCGGTATACATATTTCGGAAAATTTAAATTCAAATATGGTTCAAAACGTAATTCTGTTTTGAATAGTTTGTATGTTCTGAATTTGGGGTTTTTATTAACATCATTTATATCAGTCATCATATTGTCTCCAGCTTTTAAAAATATAAGCATTGTAATTTGGCTTGAGTTTAAATCAAAGGTGGTTATTTGAAGATTGTTGAGGACTTGATGTATTCTAGACAACCAACAAGTCCTCATATATACGAAACCGTATGCACAATACACAAGTTTTCATAATGACAATTATCACAAGACAGTAGATTTCAGGACAAATATATTATGTTTAAACAGTCCATGCTTTAGAATTCAATTCATTGAAACAATAGTCATTCACAGTATATCATCTTAAATAACATGAAACAATTATACACAATAAACAAGTTGACATAATGACATTATCACAAGATTGTCCAGTGGGTTTCTGAGTAATATATTCTTAAAACAGTCCATGTTTTAGAATTTAGTTAATTGAAACATTAAACATTCATGATATATATATCATCATGAAAAGAGCATCAGTTATCTATAGTATCTCTGACTGTCATAAGTATGTTTCCCATGAGATTTTCGCCTACCCAATTTTTGTCCGTAATTTTTGGATCACCAAGTCTGAGACCTGTACCCCAGATTTTGTCTGTCGTCGCTTCTGCTATCACTTTGTCTTTTGTTTCGAGAAGGAATCGTTTGGGGGTTTCACACAGGTTGAATTTAAATTCACACGCTTTCATCATTATGCGCTTTGCTTGGGGTAGCCAATTGTCATCAACTTCAACTTTGTCTCCTAGAATTTTACATTCAAGTGGGCCTTGCGTGTTGCGTATCTTATCAGCAATGTCACGTTTTCCTGCATAGAGCGCTTTATGCATTTGGAAGTACTGTTCAACATGGGCAAATTTCATTTCATCAATTGTGAGTTGGGGGGCAGGGGTAAAAGTTGGACAAAGGGGACGATTTTGAAAAGTAAGCTACAACATCAGGGAAGTGCCTTGTTGGGAGTTTAGCTGGATCAAGTTCAGCAGGGAGGCTTGATAGGGTTGTCTTGGCGTATGTTGCACCATCAATAACAATTTTATCTCCATTGAGGTAGGACTTCTTTTCAAGTTCTTTGGCTAACTTCATCACAGAGAAAAGCATTTGTTTTGTGTCTAGGATTTCTGGCGGGAAGTCCTCATTCAGTACGTAGGTCGTGCCTTTGAGTGTCCTTCTTGCATTCCAGACTCAATTATCAGCTTGTCAGCCTTCATGTGGGACATCAGCTTCTGTGCTTTTGCCTCTTTCATAATTGTTAACAAAATCGATCTCCTTTCATTAATGACATTTGGAAATTGCTCTCTAAGAAAATAGGAGGTCTCCTTCAGATTAAATCTCGCAGCCCAAACTGCTTCTCGTTGATGGCCGTACAGGAATCGACAGATACTTGGCGTAGATTTCTCGGACCATTGCTTGCGACTAACAGGGAGTCTATGACACTTGAAAATAGTGTAATTGTCAGCAAGCACCTTGAGTTTGTCATGACAAAATGTTTTCACCACAGCAATACAGTCTTCTTTTTTCGCTTCTTTAATGCCATCAATGATCAAGTTGTCATTCATGCTATAAATTTGGAGAGCTACTACTTTGTCATTGAGGTCAGCTACATCCTTCTTTAGGTTTAAATTTTTCTTTTCTAATTCTTCAACCTTCACATTAGCTGCCTTGGTTTCTTGGACCTGAGAGAATATTCTCGCTTTAATGTCTCTGAGTTCATCACACGGTGTTTTCACTTCCTCACTAATAGACTTCTTAAATTATTGTAACTCTTCTACAAGAGTTGCAAAGTCAGTAGGCTTATTTAGAGCCATCTTTGAAAGCATTTGTAATTGACTTACTGGGATTTCGTTTTCAGAGTCTGTGAACTCAGGTGCGTTTTCTTCATCATCATCTGAATGTCTCGGGTCAACATCAGGAGTTATATCCTCACTGTTCATTGATTTTGATTGAAGTCTTGTAACTCTGCCTCTATCTTTTTTGTAGAACATTTTTGGCATGTCTCTGTGTGCTGCTGCAAGTCCTGCAATTTGCTTATTTCATACAGCTGATTGACCATGTAACAGCATGAAGTTTAGCATGTAGAATATCATGTGAAGCAACACAATATCATGTGAAATACTATTATTCACAGTTTGTTATGGCTCAATGGTTTGCCATGTAGAAAACTTTTCCATGACAAAATGGCTCAAATTTATCCATGCATTTCAATAGAGAAAATGCAGAGTGACATAAAGTGGCAATAGATAATGAACTGCCTAATCTCAATGTTGTATATTGTTTGCTGTCAGTGGCACAGCTAGGATGTCTCAAGAAGGGGATACTTTTGGGGAAGGGAAGGAGGATCGACTCTGTGATCACTATATTGAAATCATGAGCAATCTTTGTTGTGTGCCGTTGTTGAGGGGCACGCCCACCAGGCCCAAGATTAACATGTTACAGAGCACTGCATTTTCACCACATGTTATGCCCCCCAGGCCATTTCTAGATACACCCCTGCTAGCCACAACTCAGTGTTTCATTTTACACATGGCTGAACAACCAGTGACCTCACATGGAACACCTGATTTCCAATGCTAACCTATGGGAACTGCCATAATATTATGATGTCACACTTTCACATTACAAGAAAAAAATCACTTTCTACGTACTTTCTTGAAGCATAGTATTAGAAGTATTGATGATCAAATTTGGCTCTTCTCAGCGGGCATTCTGACCTCACCTGACATCATGATAAAGTATGTGACATCAAGCTGACGTCTCCTGACGTCAAAATAGGTAAAATTGCATGCACGGTTGTGAATCGGCATTAGTTTGCCATCCAGAAAAATAACATTAATACCAGGACTGAATGTCTCCAGACTGTATTATGCTGCATAACGTATCTGGCAATGATCTCCGATGAGTAGAATTCTTCCATTGACAAACATCCTCAGGACAACCTCCAATAGTGCCTGGGAGTAAAAAAGCCTCTTTTTTTAACTGACCAGTTTCATCCATCATTGGAACAGGCAACATGCTGAAAGAAATGAAGGGAAGTGTGATTAGATATTCATAAATAAAATGAACTATTGACTGTTATGAGTTCCTATGCATGGGCGGGAGGAGGGGAGATGGCAGAAAGATACTTCTGATATAAGCCATACAAAAAGAAGGAAAAGTTAGTCATGATTAGGGTTTGCTAATTTCTCGGTTTTCCAAGAAACCGGGAAACCGGGAAATGAAGTGCCCAGAACCGGGAGTCCCGGGAATCCCAGTTTCGGTTTTGGTCATAATCAAAACTTGATATTCATGGGACGTTTTGCCGAATTAAACTTTTTTTTTTCATCAAAAATTAACAATTCATGAACGAAGGTAATTCTGGCCAATTGCAAAAATAGGGTGTTAATAGGTATTCATACAGGCCTATGTGTGTGATTCATCACTCCAACAGAAATATGTTTTGATTCTTTACAAACTGTTGTCTGGTGTATAATTATTTTCCATAGAACATCTTTAGATACTTTACAAAGTATCATCTACTTTTAAAAGACCTTTAAGAAAATTAATATGATGCAAACTGAAATGCTTTATTGAGCACAAATTATTACATTTGTGTGTTCTAAATGATTATTCTTGAAAGAAGGACTTATAATTAAATATACAAATATATACATTTCTGGCCATTGAACAGAAAATTTTGCTTGGCAAGACAATTTTGCTTGTGCAGAAAAAGATTATGCCGTCAGATATTGCGCGCATCTTTATAAATCTTTATGACAATTTAATGACCTTATTATGTTGAAAATTACAAGGCCAGTACAAAACTTTGTCCGTAAATGAAGTGACTGTTCATGGACAACAAAGTTCTATGTCCATATAAAATGCTCCAGTGTTGCCTGATACAATAAGTTATAATTTTTTCATCACTCTACATCACTGATTGTCTACTTTTTTAAGAAATAAGGAATCAATTTTTCTTGAAATAAAAAAAAATTGCTGAAAAAGATCATGCCATCAGATATCATGGGCATATTTAGAAATCCTTATGACAATTTAATGACTTTTCATGTTGAAAATTACAAGGCCAGTCCAACATGTTGTCTCCAACAGTTGCAGTAGTGACTGGTCATGGACAATAGATGCATATAAAATGCTCCACTGTTGCCTGATACAATAAATTATAACTTTTTTGCCACTCTACATCACTGATAATCCAATTATTTTGATAAATAAGGAATTATTTTTGTCCATTTCTTCAAAAACGCTGTATCCAGTCCCGGTTTGTATTTCTCGGTTCTCCCGGTTTCAGTTTTTTGCCCATTTCCCGGGAACTTCCTGTTCCCGGGAGTCCCGGGAACAAACCCTAGTCATGATTGACTAGTTGAATGTTTTGAAATTTGATTTTTAAGAAGTTGCTGCCATCAAGTCACACCTAGGTCAAGAAAAATCAGGTCATACCTTTCAACTTTTTGATTACAAAACTAGATACATTTAAATATCTTCAAAAGAATCTTCAGACAGATATGCTTTAAATTAAACCATGCTTATTGGAGGGTATGGGCATATACACCACTGAAGCCTCCATGCCACCACAGGTGCCAGATTCCATTGGGTGAGAGTAGTCCTAAAAGTACAGGCAGGTTCTGCACTGCTTTCATTTGTTGATCTGATCTGGGCCAATAAACTGGAGCAACAAAGGTCATGGAAGGTTTTAGCCAATGGTGAAGTGTCTTGCTAATAATCAATGGACAGTTATTGTTTTAGTGTTGGTTTCTCTTTCTGTCAAAACCTGCCCATATATTAGGGGGCAATTGTTTGCTATCTAGGGGGCTTGGATTTTTTTTTAATAAATAATTTCTTTCTCAGTTTTGGTGAAATAAATAAATGATTTTTGGCCGATCTTGAAATAAATAATTTCTGGTCGGGGTATTTCTTAACAAGGTGATGCTTGATTTCGGAATAAATGTTTGGCGACTGGACATGCTCAAAATAAATATGTAATAACAGGTGCCTTTACCTTGAAATAAATAATAACCTGCCGAGGAAAACTCCAAACCCCCCTGGAAAAGAAATGGTTGCCCCCCTTATTTAATCATTTCACATGGCCTGACTTTCTATTGTTTGTGTAGTATTGGCAATAATAGTGCAAATAAATGCTCTACAAAGGATATGCAAATATGTTGATTATAAGATAAGATAAGATAAGAAGTACTTTATTTAGTCACAATGTGAAACTTGTTGTAGCTTAATACACAGAAAGTCAAGTGAACACAGCGATTATAATAGGTTGTGCAAAAATAGAACATTTATATACACCGGTACTAATCATATAGTTTTACCCTTCGTGAGATGATAGTTATACAGCTTTATGCTCGATGGTACATATGTATTGCCTTATCAATTTTTTTTTTTGCTTTGGCACCACTAGACGTTTTCCTGATCTCAAAAATACATATTGATCATACAACGGGTGCTCTGAATCTTTAAGAAGTTTTACAACATTTTTAATACAATAGTCATTAAACAAATCCTTAAAACTCCTTGTGCGGACCCTCAATTTTTTACCAATTCTAATAATCTTTTAAAGTTTTTTCTGATCTTTCTTGTACGATGATCCAAACCATGATACTATGCTGTACATCAGAACAGACTCTATGATAGATCGGTAAAACAACGACAAAATATCTTTATCAACTCTGATGTTAACAAGTTCTCTAAGATGACGTACTCTCTGCAGACATTTCTTGTACAAATTATGAATATTTTCTGTGAAAACAAATTCATCATCAATGTGTACACGGAGATATTTATAACATTTTGTAAACAGAACAGTTTATGAAGGTAGGCTTAGGATATATGAAGCTTTGTAGCGTCAAACTTTGTCTATTGCTCTATTGCATAATATATAATAGTTTCTCTCCCGCCCAAGATAGGAAGATTAAAAAATTTAATGAAAGACCTCTAAGGAGCTGTACTCCAATGGAAGGGCCTCTTGCCAAATGAAGGGCAAGCGACCCAAGTCTACACCTCAAAATTAAAGGGTGGACAAGGCTCTTCTCCTTTGATGACCACTAGTGCTGTTAACCTTGTCACTTGGAGGGGAGATGTCTAGCTAGATACCTTCTGAACCCTGTTCAAAAGTTCCCAGGCTCAGCCACTGTAGACAAGACAAGGCTGCTGGGTCCCGGCAATACAAACTCTGCAGTGCAGTATGCTTCGCCAGGACATCAAGAGGCCATCTCTACCAACAGATGTGGGAGGTACTCCTGGGCCAATCCTCATCACCAGAAGGGAGAGGATGAAACAGAGGCCTACAAGGAACGCTTCATCACAGGCAGCTCAGGACCTCCTGACATCTTGCAAAGTCCAATAATGTGACTATTACAAGGAAACATCTTTTACAGGCTATACAACAGACAGACTGACATACCCACATAATTGCAGGCCATCATAATGTCAGTCATCACAGCAAGTAATACAATGCAACGAAAGAAAACTTTCTGTATTATGCTGGAGACTACAAAGATCCAGAGATTTGAAATCTCCATAGACAAAGGTATTTTGTTGAAACTCAGTTCACAACTTTACTGTTCTACTGTGATAGATCTATCCAACAGGAACAGCAACGTTGCTGAGTATAGTAGACTTAATACTCAAGTTCTGGACTTAATCTCAACTGCGAAAGCAGGAGCATTGAGGCAGAACGGGTAGATTAGCTCAACAGTGAATGAACAGAGTGAGCAGTGAAGCAGAACTACAGCAGAAAAACAACTGAAAATAGGGAGAACTGTCTCTGCATGGTAGTGTTGTTGAAAGATAGTAAAGTTGGCTTTTATTTAAGGTATAAATCAAAATCATTGAACCAGGGATAATGCGGGAATGATTTTTTTAGTGAAAGTGTCTGAACAGCATCATTCGCCGACGGGCCTATTTGAGATGTTATTATGGCTGAAAAAGCAAATCTGTCATTTTGACTGAATTCTACATTAAATTTTTTCATGATTTTAAAAAGAGAGATATTCCAAAAATGCAAGCTCAATGGCAGTGTCAACATTTTTCCAAGACATACCATCGAAGGAAAGACTCAAACAAAGCTGATCATACCGAAAAGGATGCAGTTTGGAAAAAAAAAGAACCAGGAATTTTGGTAGTGAAAGAACAAATTTTAAAAGAAATGGAGAACTTCAATACCCAAAATCCCAAATGATTAATTTTTGTGTTTGACAGACACCTTTTCATATTGCCTCCAAATTTATATTTAAAAAAAGAGAAAGTCAAAATATTCAAAACACAGGAAGACATAGACCTTAAGATGCAACTCCAACATTCTCCAGAAATAACAGAGTGGAAAAAATACCTTGGTTATATCTTGGGGTAGCCACATTTTTCCACAAGCATTTCCTAATGTTTTCTTTGAGTTGTTACACTGGATGTGGTCACTAAAACTACTCCAGGATCAAAACCAAGATAGAGGTAGTGATAATTTATAGGGATTTATATATATGTAGTATACGAATAATTAAGCCACAAAGAAAGTTAAGTCTGAATTTTGAAAATATGTCAATAATCAGTTAGTTTAGAGCACAGACACCCTACTATTTTGAGAATCAGTACAAACTTCACAGAGAATTTCTGCTGAAACCTTGTGTTTCTTGATGTTGTCCAGCACTGCTTGCAATACCAGGACCCAATTTGTTTGGTTTTATCTAATGTTAAATATGTTGTGAGACATTGTGCAAAAAATCATGAAAAAATATTCATTTATTACCGAGATAGTAGTTTGAGACGCTTTTTTCAGAGATTTGACTTTTTTTTCACTCTGTGACGGACTGGATAGGGGTGTCTAAAAATGCCTCTGGATCACAGTAGGAATAACATCTGCCATATATTTTGATTGATTCCATATCCAGGGATGTATGAGAATCCTCTCTGACAGTTAAATCATTTATTAGAAAAATGTTTAAAAATCGACCAATCTCCCTACTGAAATAAACAAGAACATTTTTTCATCGCCTCAAAAAAAGTGATGAGAGAAATGTGACCGGAGGTATATGTACAGGGAAGTCACATGACCAGAGGGCACTCTCCCCATGGGGAGGGATCCCCTCAAGTGTTTGTGATTTGTTTCAGTCCTAGTTGGCAAGCAACTGAGAATGGAGGTGTAAAACGCACTGTTTTACAACAGTGCAGGTCCTGTGATGTCTTACGATAAAGAGAGTGTGTATTGCACCTGACAGTGCATTTTATCAGTTGATGCTGGCCGTCTTCTACAGTGTCATAACACTATCCAAGTCAACAAAACATTATTAATTATCATGTTGTGTACATAGCTTCATATATATCCTTTGCATTAATATCTCTGTGCCACTTTATATAGGAAATTAGTTGCATATAAGGATGACTGCCACTACAAACTGAAGTTTGATTTGCGTAATAGGTCTGTCTCCATTTGTAGTTCTGAATTTATGTACAGGTGGTGTCTCCAAGCAATAGGAGCTCTGATGGAATCCCCTTTCCCTTTCGACAAGGTGATTGGTGTTGTTGACCAAGCCAAGGAGTCTGACTTGATGAGTGTGTTTGTTGAATGTTAGGTTGTTTGAGTCGGCTATACTGTAATGCTTATGTTCTCAAAACAGCAGTTCAACAGGAAAGGGTGTTGTTGTCATACAGATAGGGAGATTATAATGTGTTAATGTGTTAATGTACTCCAGCAAAATTGCCCATGGATAACCGGCCTGGACCTAGATCGAGCTCACTTCCGAAGCATGTACTTTCAAGTTTCAAGTAAGCCAGAACCCTGAAGTTTTCTGGCCAGATGAAAACAAAATTGACTCGTCACCTTTGCCCCTATTAGAGCTTTTTTTCCTAGCGATTTTGAGCTGTAATCACCAAAGATTACGATTATGGACACTTAGAGGATTAATGGCTACTTAGAAAAAACAGTGGTAAACAAGCAAACATTGACACAGTTTAATTTCTGATAACTGTGAGGATTCACAATGCAATGGAGCCTGATATCAGCCCCCCTAACCTGACATTTGTTTATTACGGTTTTCTAAGACAATGAGAAACTAAAAAAAAGATAAGAAGTTGCTCTGTATTATATATATATATATTAGGGTGCATCAGTTGCCCCCTAAAAATTAAATAGTTGTTTGATTACCCTTGCCTTCTCAAATATTGTTCCTTTTGCCAAAAAAGCATGTATTGTAAAGTTTCAGAACAATCGGAACATGTCTAGGGGTGGCACACATGCCTTAGAGATAGTCCTGATTTTGATGAAAAATATCTCATTTGAGAATCTGCGGTATGCGATTATTCACTTAGTAATTGTACCAGAACAACAAGATAGGTACCATGATGTAGAGGAGAAAGAGAGCTTTAATTTGAGTACCAGGAAGCTATATATCCAATTAAAACATCCATTTAAATTATCTTTCTATGATACACAAATTTCGACGAAATTGAATTACTATATTAGCAAATGCTGTGCATCTAAAAATAAATGATAAGTTCATGTAATGCTATTACCACAATAATAATCATTATGTCAAGTGGGATATTCAGATATAAAGTCCATTAAAGGACATCTTGGACATGCGTATATTTTTATCCATAACATTTTAGTTTGCACATTTTATATTACATTTTGAAAATCGGGCCCAAGAATCGAATACTGTTGCTAACTTCAGAGGCTCGGTGTGCCAAACTTCTATTTGATGGGAAATCAAATGGGAATGTTTTGAATAATCAAAAAATAAGTTACTGTTATTGTGTGTGGTAAACCTGAGGTCAAACCTTTGTCTATAGGCAAATAGCTCAATGCAATCGAAATGGTCCTATCGAGGACACTCATCCACAGTGATGTGGGCATGGGATTTGTATCAGTGCTTAAATTATTTTAGATCAATTAAATTTTCCAATCTGTACTAATCTAAAGATCCTAATAACTGATCTAGAGGAAAATGTTCCTTTGCCAGATCACATTTGGTGTTTTAAGAGCTCTGTGTCTAGACTTCAATCTATCATATAAGCTTTTATTTTGTGTTTTCATAACTATTATAAAATTAATGGTTTTTTCTTCGCTCATAATTTTCTGGCCATAGATAGAAAGGAATTATTCTTTATAAGACAAGTCTTTTATATTTATAAGTTGGGAGTCAAATTTGAGACAGGTAAATTGAGTCACCAGTCCAGCATCTCCCCTATACATATTAGTCAGTTGTGAAATATGACCCAAAAACTTTTCCAAGTTACAGCCAAAGTCGAAAGCACTGATTCATCTTCATATGCGTACATGTTGTAGAAATAACTGCCAATGGCTAAGAGAGCCTTATAGATACAGCTAGATTTTTCAGTATGGCAAACTTAATTTCAAAGCTAATTAAAACCGCTAAGCTGTTGCAGTCTTACAAGCCAACAAATTGCCATGAAATATGACACCGCCGGCTCCTCGCCCTCTGTAGCTTGATTGAATCAATTATTTGACTTCCGCTGTAAAAAATACAACTTGGTCTGTCCATTGAGCCCCCTGTTTCAAACACCATCCAGGCATATTTGCACTGCCTAGTGTTTCTTTTCTTGTCAGCGATAAGACAAAACTTATCTGTATTATATTATTTCAGTGATGCTCTTTTCCAGTCTTACATGTCTGACAGAACATGATCAAACAATCACACCAAAGATATTGAATAACTGAACAAGCCAAAAAAAAGAAAGTTTTTTGGATAAATCTATGTGTCTGTTACTTGGTAACAAACCCACAAAGAATTCGGAACCTTGTTGAATTATTTATTCTGTTTACAACAGCATATGTATTTGCGAAATTGCAAGTCACCATGAATTGGTTCTCTTAGTCATACACCCATCATGTTGGTATTCAAATTGAAGCTCATGATTAGAGCTACAAGATGATATCATTTTTAATGATATTGGATTGATAACTAATGAAATATAAGAAACCGCGAAACCGATAAAAAGGCAGAAAATGCAAAAATCCAAGGAACTTCAGTGCAAGTGTGCCACCCCTAAACGTTGTCCAATTTTTCTCAAACTTTACACAATGTGTTTCTAGTATAAAAGGAACATTCCTGCAACTGGCAAGGTTTCTCCTTAAAAGTTGGGGCAACTGATGCACCCTAATATATATGGGTTTATTGTGATTTTAAAAGTTTTATATGCCTGTGCGTCAATTCAACCATGTAGCGGGGCAGGTATGTAAAAAAATAGTGCATTTATACATAGAAGCATGAAACTTGGCGCACACTTAAAAAACATCTATACAAACATATTAGGATAGGGAGCCACTTCAGATTTAGCTTAGGTGGCTAATGGCAGCCATTTTCCAAAATGGCGGTCAGTTTTTCCATTTTGCTGCTTTTTGTGTATTTCCTACAAATAGAATACACTTTAATATTGTTTTGTATTGCATCTCCAAGTATTCAGTACATTACTATAACATTTTTTGGTAGCCTTGGTCTATTTTCAGTCTGTTGGAATCCTTTTTGTCACAAATATTGATTCAAACACTGAATTTCGCGGTTACGGATGGTTACACCAATTCTCTATAAATCTCAAAATAAATTACATATTTGAATTCCTTGTAAGAAGAGCTTTCAAATGAGTACCCGCATCAATGGGTTTCGTAAACGTGGTGCGAAAATGGAAAAAATGAAAATAAAATGATTTTTGAAGATTTTGTTGTTTCTTTAATTTTGACAAAAAATTCACGGAAACTAGTGATGCGACCATTCATTTTAAAGCTCTTCTTACACGGAATTCAAATATTTAGTCAGTTTTAAAATCAGTTGAGATTCCATGAAACTATGGGAAACCGCGAAAATAATACATTTTCTACAACAGTTATAACAAAATGGACCCTGACTACCCTAAAATTCCTCAGTTCATCCAGAAATCAATTGATAATGTTCTTTAGATCTGTAGAAGGAATAATGAACACTGTTTCCATGCTTTACTAATATAGGCACTTCACAAAAAGCAGGAAAATTAGAAAATTAGCCGCCATTTTGGAAAATGGCTGCCGTGGGTCAACCAGGTCAAATCTGAAGTGGCTCCCTATCTAAATATTTTCTTTAAGACGTTTTTGAAATGTGTGCCAAGTTTCATGCTTCTATGTATAAATGCACTATTACTGCCCTATTCATGACAAATCTGCCCCGCTAATGGTTGTAAGTTAGTGTAAATATGACAACACTGTCAATCATTCATATTCACCTCATACACAGGATAAATATTTGCTGAGCATAGACACTGTTACAACGGACCTGCTAACATGACAGTGCTTTGGGAATTGTCTTTTAGACCAGCTTCCTACCAAATTGACATTTTGTTTTCACACAAAAAAAAAGTTGGGGGGGGGGGGCGGCATTTCATATCCCTCCTAATTACGCTCTTGACTTCCCTGACAGGTCAAGGCTGATTGTTGCAGTGACCCATAATCCTATGAAGATCTGAAATTTAACTCTGATCACAAAACCTTTGACTATCAACTCTTGACATGAGAGTGCTCATTTCTAAAATCCAACTTCTTAACATTTTAGAATTTACATGATCATAAAAGTTTCTAAAATTATCTACCTTGTCGACACCCAGAATAGAGTTCAAGAAAGCTGCACTATCTATCTATCTATCTACCCACCTTCATGTACCTGAGTACCTACCCACCTACCTACCTACGAAGTTACAAACCCATCTATCTATCTATCTATCTATCTATCTATCTATCTATCTATCTATCTATCTATCTATCTATCTATCTATCTATCTATCTATCTATCTATCTATCTATCTACACTTTATCTATTTAACTATCTCAGCCATCTATCTATCTCTCCATCTATCTGTCCATCCATCAATCCATCTATCAATTTGTTCTATTCTATCTATCTATAGATCTCTTTCATCAAAATCTATCTATGACTCCATTAATAAATATGTTTCTGTAGACAGGGTCTAACACTCAAAACGTTGAAGATAAATTTGCTAGATTCATGTTGATTGTGATCCATGCATGCCCGATTTGCTTTAGTGCCCACTGATATGGCTAGATTGCAATTTAAGTAGCATGATGTTTTTGTCGCCTGTTTTCATAATCACTCCATATAGTCGCCTCAAAGACACTCAAGAGGGCTTTTTTTCTGAGGTGATTATAAACTGTAATCTCTGTAATCTACGGAGTGGCTTTAGTAGCCAAAAAAATAGTTAATGACAGTTTTTAAACTGGTAGTTCTGTTTCACACAGTTACACAAGAATTATTTTGTATTGAGAAAGCCTGGTTCCAAAGAAAACCAAGTGAAACAATGAGAAACGCACATCTCAACATACACATTTGGGCGACTACAGAACTGAGATTGAGATAAAGCGGATATATGAGCAAATCACCTGGTGCCTTAGAGGCGACTATGGAGTGATTATGAATAGAAGTGACTAAGACATAACAGCATTTTTGGCTTCCATTGAATTGTGTCTTGACATTTAATATAAATTAAACAAAATAGCTGTTTGCTTGTATAACACAGTTTTTTTTTCTAAGTGGCCATGATCCCCTAAGTATCCACAGCAATTTTGAGTGATTACAGCCAAATATAAATAATACCTATTGGCGACTATGGGACTGAGACTGAGATGAAGCAAGTGATTTGAGGCGACTATGAATATGAATTGCATAAAAGATATTTACATAGTGAAAGCAAAAGCAGTAGCAGATCCAGCAGGAGGGGGGGGGGTTAAATATTGAAAACACTGGAGGTAGTCGGAAGTCAGAAAACCACAAAGAATCTCCTGTTTTGGCACATTATCTTGTTATTGACTTCCATCATAACAAAAAGAAGTAGCTGTGCAGGAATTATGATTTTGTGCTAAGCCCTTGATCACTAGTTACCATTTACCTTTACTCCTTCAGCTCTAAGCAACTGAAGGCGTCATGCTAGTGTTGACAGTTCAGACATGGGCCTGCGATGAATGTTCACTTCAGATGTGAAACATTCAGTGAGGTATAATAGTTGCCATTTCAATAAGTTCAATAATGGCTTAGTTATTTAGGAGAGTCAATGTCTTTTTTGGGAATTACATCTCAATTAACATTGTTGCACAGTATGCAATGATCTTCTAAATGAGAGTCATAGCAGTAATTGAGTGAGTTTGTGTTTTACGCCTCATCAGCAGAGTCGTAGCAGTTTGCCTCATTGTTGAGTTCTTAAAAAGATAAGACACTAATTAAACAAGACAGGTTATAGTTAGGACTTTGCTTTCAGCTCTGAGGAAATAATCTCCAAACTTGACTGAAATTCAAATACCTCACAAAAAATATGTTTAAGCCTTGAAGGGCAAAAAACCGGAAAAAATCTGTCAACAAATCACCTGGAGCTGTACCACAGACCCATTAAATCACAATTTACAACCAAACCAACCCCAGAAACAGATTTGGCATAATCGTAAACATTGAAAATAAGGTATTGCACTTGAATTTAAAACAAATAGTGACCAAGATATGGCTTTTTTTGTTTTTCGCGGCGGCCATATTGGATTTTGTGCACACCGGCCCCCAGGGGGGACTCCCACTTTGTGTGCGGTGGTTTTTGAAATCCCCTTAGCCATATCAAACACCATGCCAAATTGCAAAAACTTGTCACCAAGTGCACAATTCTGACGGATTCCCTCCCCGCTACCTTGCATGTAATTTGTACAAGTACCCATGTTCACTGGTTGCCATGTCAGCAAAGTTCAAAATTTCACAAATTGACTTGTCACAGGGAAAGGTCCTTTTCTACGGTGGCCTGCTAGGGC
Source organism: Platynereis dumerilii (assembly GCA_026936325.1). Lineage (NCBI taxonomy): Eukaryota > Metazoa > Annelida > Polychaeta > Phyllodocida > Nereididae > Platynereis > Platynereis dumerilii. The sequence continues at coordinate 66,972,860 of JAPTHN010000004.1, read as the reverse complement.
CACTTGTTTTCTAACTTTGTTTGCGTTATTTCGCAAAAAGTTTTGGTTATTTCGCAAAAGTTTTGGTTATTTCGCAAAAAGTTTTGGTTATTTCGCAAAAAGTTTTGGTTATTTCAACAAATTTTGCATTATTTCACAAAAGTTTGCATTATTTCACAAAAAGTTTTGGTTATTTCGCAAAAAGTTTTGGTTATTTCGCAAAATTTTGCATTATTTCACAAAAGTTTTGCATTATTTCACAAAAAGTTTTGGTTATTTTGCAAAAAGTTTTGGTTATTTCACAAAAAGTTTTGGTTATTTCGCAAAATGTTTTGATTATTTCACAAAACTTTTGCATTATTTCGCAAAAAGTTTTGCAATATTTCACAAAATTTTCCCAAACATCTTTTGTGTTTTGCAGCCCTACAGATTATCTATAACCCTATCAGCATGCCTCGACATGTCAGCAGCATCGGACCAGCTTCGGGTCGACGTTGGCCCGCCGAGGCATGCTGATAGGGATATAACAGTTTCATTATAATTTAGGCAAAAAAAAAAGAGAGCACCATTTCACTGTGGTATTTGCACCTAATGAGTCATAATAGCTGATGAAAGTGATGTGTCATATTCATACTTTTAGCACGGGACCTGGTTGCTTTTCCAAACATAGGTAATCTCTCTGATTGGTGTTTGCACCTTGGCAAACATAACTATTCATGCAGTCCCTTCCAGTTATATTAGGAGATCTACGGGTTGGTTGCCTCCTGTAACATTTCCGGACACTCAGGAGGATTGACTGATGATGTGGTAGAGAGAGAGGGAGTGCTCAGCATGTTGCACATTTACTCCATGTGAGGGCTCTTTTAATTGATCATGACACATCATTGACATTCATTGTGACTCACAAAGTGCAATTTTCATATGTGATGTATCATCAAGACATGGACAACCCCTGGATCTAGACAGATAGATTGATTGGTAGATAGATTGAAAGATAGATAGATAGATTGATAGACAGACTGATGGTTAGATATGATTAGTACAGCCAAAAAACTTCCAGAGGGGGCAAGTGGTCTTTGAAGGGGGGGGGGGGGAGTCATGCTAGTGGGAATTTTTCTAAATCTTCTTTTTGGCTAAATTATAATGAAACTGCTGTAACAGTAATAGATGGGTCTATTTGGCTTCGAAAGAAAACAAATGGTAGGGAAACGTTTTGTGAAATAATGCAAAAGTTTTGCGAAATAACCAAAAATTTTTGCGAAATAACCAAAACTTTTTGCGAAATAACCAAAACTTTTTGCGAAATAACCAAAACTTTTGCGAAATAATGCAAAAGTTTTGCAAAATAATGCAAAAGTTTTGCGATATAACCAAAACTTTTGCGAAATAACCAAAACTTTTTGCGAAATAACCAAAACTTTTACAAAATAATGCAAAAGTTTTGCAAAATAATGCAAAAGTTTTGTGATATAACCAAAACTTTTGCGAAATAACCAAAACTTTTTGCGAAATAACCAAAACTTTTTGCGAAATAACCAAAACTTTTTGTGAAATAATGCAAACTTTTGTGAAATAATGCAAAATTTTGCGAAATAACCAAAACTTTTTGCGAAATAACCAAAACTTTTTGCGAAATAACCAAAACTTTTTGCGAAATAATGCAAAATTTTGTGAAATAATGCTAAAGTTTTGCGAAATAACCAAAACTTTTTGCGAAATAACCAAAACTTTTGTGAAATAACCAAAACTTTTTGCGAAATAACGCAAAAAAAGTTAGAAAACAAGTGGCCCTAACAGGCCACCGTACTTTTCAGAGAAACACTCAACAGCCAGACTATATTCAGCCAACCAGGCAACTACTACCTCCATTATGAATTCTACTGGTCATGTAATGTCTTGGGTCAAATGACCATGCCTACCACCAAATCAGGTCAAACCTAAAAAACATGTGTTTTATTCAAGATTTTAGACACCAATCTTAATCACTACAGCAATAATATTGGTAATATATAAATGCATACTTGGTACCATTGGAAAACCACTTTCATTAGTTTCAGTCTTTTATGTTAATTGTGTGATTATCCAAGGAACCTCTAGTGCAACGGCAACAAAGTCAAAACTTTCAAAAACTTGACTTGAAACCTTCAAACAAAAAATTAAGAGTTATGCACTGCACCCAGACATTATTCAGTCAATCTGGCATGTGCTTCCACATAAGTTCAGTCTCAACAACCACAGAAACAATATATTAAACAGACACAGACTTGTTTCCTCCCTGGAATGCTCTTTTTATCGCTCCAATCTCACACTGTTATCAACATTTAAGTACCCCTGCTGGTCACACATCAAGTTTGGTGGAATGAGACCTGTACATAAAATTTACATCTGAACCAGTGGCACAGCTAGGCTTTTTCTCTGGGAGGGTTCCTGGGCGGCAAATGATCCTCAGTTTTCCCAAAAATACTAGACAGAAGTGTATTTCCATATGCGAGAGCAGGGGGTTTGCAGTGTCAGCTGGAATGCATTAGAATAGGGTGCATGTTGTTGTCCTATACAATCTGGCCAATATAGTTGGTGACTTCACCCCTGTGACTGCTGGACTAATTTGGTAATAATTCCGCATCAATATAAAATAATCCAACAAAGACTAACATTAACGCCCATATGTTTTCACATTATTTACAAAGTGCTCTAAGTATTGACGAATACTGAGCCTAAATAGAAGAACGCCAATTGATTTTCAGGCTTTTATTTATTGGTAGGCTTCATGAAAAGATGAGCCTCATAGATTCACATCATTGGCTGACATCATAGTAGGGTTTGCTAATTTCTCGGTTTTCCAAGAAACCGGGAAACCGGGAAATGAAGTGCCCAGAACCGGGAGTCCCGGGAATCCCAGTTTCGGTTTTGGTCATAATCAAAACTTAATATTCATGGGACGTTTTGCCGAATTAAACTTTTTTTTTTCATCAAAAATTAACAATTCATGAACGAAGGTAATTCTGGCCAATTGCAAAAATAGGGTGTTAATAGGTATTCATACAGGCCTATGTGTGTGATTCATCACTCCAACAGAAATATGTTTTGATTCTTTACAAACTGTTGTCTGGTGTATAATTATTTTCCATAGAACATCTTTAGATACTTTACAAAGTATCATCTACTTTTAAAATACCTTTAAGAAAATTAATATGATGCAAACTGAAATGCTTTATTGAGCAACAAATTATTACATTTGTGTGTTCTAAATGATTATTCTTGAAAGAAGGACTTATAATTAAATATACAAATATATACATTTCTGGCCATTGAACAGAAAATTTTGCTTGGCAAGACAATTTTGCTTGTGCAGAAAAAGATTATGCCGTCAGATATTGCGCGCATCTTTATAAATCTTTATGACAATTTAATGACCTTATTATGTTGAAAATTACAAGGCCAGTACAAAACTTTGTCCGTAAATGAAGTGACTGTTCATGGACAACAAAGTTCTATGTCCATATAAAATGCTCCAGTGTTGCCTGATACAATAAGTTATAATTTTTTCATCACTCTACATCACTGATTGTCTACTTTTTTAAGAAATAAGGAATCAATTTTTCTTGAAATAAAAAAAAATTGCTGAAAAAGATCATGCCATCAGATATCATGGGCATATTTAGAAATCCTTATGACAATTTAATGACTTTTCATGTTGAAAATTACAAGGCCAGTCCAACATGTTGTCTCCAACAGTTGCAGTAGTGACTGGTCATGGACAATAGATGCATATAAAATGCTCCACTGTTGCCTGATACAATAAATTATAACTTTTTTGCCACTCTACATCACTGATAATCCAATTATTTTGATAAATAAGGAATTATTTTTGTCCATTTCTTCAAAAACACTGTATCCAGTCCCGGTTTGTATTTCTCGGTTCTCCCGGTTTCAGTTTTTTGCCCATTTCCCGGGAACTTCCTGTTCCCGGGAGTCCCGGGAACAAACCCTACATCATAGATTGTCGCCATCGCCTGACATCATCAGCTGATATCATCCATTGATATGACATGCCACTGACTGATGTCATCCTGATGTAATTGACTGGCCAACATCACTTGCTGTCTGATGTAACTGACTGATGTCACTGATTGATGTCACTGACTGATGTCACTGACTGATGTCACTGACTGATGTCACTGACTGATGTCACTGACTGATGTAACTGACTGATGTAACTGACTGATGTCACTGCAGACATCACTGGCTAATATCATTGACTGATGTTGCTGGCTGATGCTAGAGCTGACAGCACTGGCTGACACCGACCCACATCACCGGCTACATCATCTACTGACATCACTGACTGATTTCACAAGCTGAAATCACCAGCTGATGTCACCAACTGATGTCACCAACTGATGTCACTAGCTGACATCACTGGATCAGGCTGACATCACTGGCTGACATCCCAGACTGTCATCATTGTCTGACATCAATGACATCATTGGCTGACATCAATGACATCATTGGCTGATATATTTGGCTGACATCACTGGCTGACATCATTGGCTGACATCACTGGCTGATGTCATCAACTGATGTCACTTAATCATCACAGACTGACATTACTTTCTGATGTCACCAGCTGATGTCATCAACTAACATCAGTAGATTACATCAACTAATGTCACCAACTGACATCACTGGCTGACATAATTGGTTGACATCATTGGGTGACTTCTATGGCTGACATCACTGGCTGATGTCATCAACTAACATCAGCAACTGATGTCACTTCCAGACCTCAGACTGAAATCACTTTCTGACATTACTTGTTGACGTCACCAGCTGATGTCACCAACTAACATCACTGGATTAAATCATCAAATAATGTCACCAACTGACATCACTTGCTGACATCATTGGCTGATATCACTGGCTGACATCACTGGCTGACATCATTGGCTGACATCATTGGCTGATGACATCACTGGCTGATGTCATCAACTGATGTCACTTACTGACATCACAGACTGACATTATTGGCTGACATTACTTTCTGACATCACCAGCTGATTTCACCAACTAACATCAGTGGATTACATCATCAACTAATGTCCCCAACTGACATCACTGCCTGACATCATTGGTTGACATCACTGGCTGACTTCAATGGCTGACATCACTGGCTGATGTCATCAACTGACATCACCAACTGATGTCACTTCCTGACATCACAGACTGAAATCACTTTCTGACATCACTTGTTGACATCACCAGCTGATGTCACCAACTAACATCACTGGATTAAATCATCAAATAATGTCACCGACTGACATCACTGGTTGACATCATTGGCTGATATCACTGGCTGACATCACTGGCTGACATCACTGGCTGACATCACTGGCTGACATCATTGGCTGACATCATTGGCTGATGACATCACTGGCTGATGTCATCAACTGATGTCACCAACTGACATCACTGGCTGACATAATTGGTTGACATCATTGGGTGACTTCTATGGCTGACATCACTGGCTGATGTCATCAACTAACATCACCAACTGATGTCACTTCCTGACTTCAGACTGAAATCACTTTCTGACATTACTTGTTGACGTCACCAGCTGATGTCACCAACTAACATCACTGGATTAAACCAGCAAATAATGTCACCGACTGACATCACTGGCTGACATCATTGGCTGATATCACTGGCTGACATCACTGGCTGACATCATTGGCTGACATCATTGGCTGATGACATCACTGGCTGATGTCATCAACTGATGTCACTTACTGACATCACAGACTGACATTATTGGCTGACATTACTTTCTGACATCACCAGCTGATTTCACCAACTAACATCAGTGGATTACATCATCAACTAATGTCCCCAACTGACATCACTGCCTGACATCATTGGTTGACATCACTGGCTGACTTCAATGGCTGACATCACTGGCTGATGTCATCAACTGACATCACCAACTGATGTCACTTCCTGACATCACAGACTGAAATCACTTTCTGACATCACTTGTTGACATCACCAGCTGATGTCACCAACTAACATCACTGGCTGACATCATTGGCTGATACCACTGGCTGACATCACTGGCTGACATCACTGGCTGATGTCATCAACTGACATCACCAACTGATGTCACTTCCTGACATCACAGACTGAAATCACTTTCTGACATCACTGGATTACATCATCAACTAATGTCACCAACTGACATCACTGGCTGACATCATTGGCTGATACCACTGGCTGACATCACTGGCTGACATCATTGGCTGACATCATTGGCTGACATCACTGGCTGATGTCATCAACTGACATCACCAACTGATGTCACTGGCCAACATCACTGGCTGACACCACTTTCTTATATCAGCGACTGACCCTACTAGCTGACAACGACTTCACAGGCTGACGTCACTAGCTGAAGTCACCGGCTGGCAATACTTGCTGATGTCAACAACTGATGTCACTGACTGACATCATTGGATGACATCACCAACTGATGTCACTAGTTGACATCACCAGCTGATATCACCATCCCTAACCCTAAACCTGCCTTCAAATAAACTAAATGGGCTTATTCAACCACAATTGCATATTTCATTATCATGTGACCTTCTGGGTCAAATGACCATGCTGACCACTATTCAAGGTTAAGCCTTGGTAATATGTAATTTTGCAACAAACTTATTTGGAAGAACTTATGTAATCACTTGGGTAAAATGTTGTTTGTCCGCCGGGCAGGTCGGCAGGCGTTCGGGCGGCGGGCAGATAGAATGTTTCCGGGCCTGTGCTTGGCCTCTATTGAGTGTTCATGGATGACATTTAGTACACTATAGCCTGTATGATCTAGTTATGCCTTTTGATGGTTTTATTGGTGGATATTAAATACTTTTTGAAATAACTAAAAAAAATATATAAAGTATTTTGTTTGTTTCCAGGCCAAGACTCAATGACTATTGCATGTGCTAGGATGAAATTTGATACAGATGTGGCCTATATGTAGTTGTAGATATTCTATACTTTTTGAAAAAATGTATTACAATTTTTTATTTCTTTTTTTGGCTAAGACTCACAATTGCATATACATTTATAAAGTTTGGTTCAAATATAAAATATGGTCTAGTTGTGCCTTTTAAAAGGTCTGATGGAGAATGTATACTTTTGAAATATTGGAAAAAAATTTAAAAAATAATTTTTGGCCCAAGACTAGAGCCCGGAGCCGCCGCCGTACTAAGCCGCCGTCAGTCATGACAAGCTCAAGTCAAGTCAAGCCACAATCAGTCTGAGCCGCCACTGTCTATAAAGAATCAAGTCGCCGCCATGGACTTCATTGAACTGCTTCTGTAATTAGAACTAATTACACAAGCAGAACTAATTAAACAAACAGTCAAATAATGTTAATTGCAATTCTACAGGTTCCTAAGCCTTGTGCCCTCTCAGGTTACTAAATTGCTATTGAGTGGTCATTGAGGAACAGCACTTAGGCAAACCAGCAGGTGTCAATGCTGATTGCACTTTGCAACATATAAATTTGAAACTTTTTAATTATATGGGTATAGCCATTGATATGTTATAAATAAATGCTAAGGGATAATTTGATAGTTTCATGATTTTACTTTGTGTTTTTTAGTTTATTAGTTTGCTGGAACTATATATAGCCTGCGCCTGTGCTATGATGTCTAGAAGAGTACAAGTTACTTGGTCCACTTGTTATTCCCTTCATTGGGCTTTTTTGTGGATACTGGTGACTATTAACAAACTAATTTAACAACTTGGTAAAGGTATATTGTTCAGTGTCTGTTTCTTAGCATTGCTCCTATGTATCAACATTTGTTTTTAAAAAATGTAGTTATTTTAACTCCGTTTTTAGTGTAAATCCAGCACACTGTCATTGTTCAATGGATGACCTGCAACTTTTAAAAAGTCTAACAGTTACAGCTCAAGAATTGCAAATATTTACATTCAGATGTTTGAAAACATCAATGATGTCACAACTGGCACCATTTTTAACATTGAAATGAACTGTTAACTGCATTGGTCAACTTGTGACCTCACTGATGAGAGGTATCAGTCACTCACTCACTTTTCTCTTACGATGACAAGTATGGGGTATTGCATATGAGAATAACATAGTAAGTATAGGGATATAACCTCATAAGTAACATTTTTGGTCTAGACACTTGTAATTCCATGGCTGTAAGTCGCGTAAGTTGGTTCAGTCAAGTCATGAAACATTCAAGTCACAGTGACTGTCCAAGTCATGAAAGTCTTTCAAGTCAAGTCATCAAGCACTCAAGTCATGATGCCAAAACTCAGTGACTCCGGGCTCTACCCAAGACTCAGTCACTATTGCATGTACATGGACAAAGTTTGGTACACATATGGCTTATATGGTCTATTTATGCCTTTTCGTGGTCTGACTGGTAGATATTCTATATTTTGTAATATTGAGAAAAAATCTTTGAAATTATTTTTTTTTATTTCGGAGCCAAAACTTGCCTGACATCATTGTTTAACTTGTGTAATTTTGAACTTTGTTTCCATGGCAATCAGCTTCCATGGATACTTATATGCATTAAGTGTGCAATGAAGCCCTATAAAATAGGCTATCCAACAAGGCCCCATATGTGCATATTGTGTAATTGTTGCAGCCATCGCGGTAGAAAATGTTGTACGAAATCTTTTAAAAATGTTAATTTCTCAGGTCTGACCTTGAATTGTGGTCACCCTGGTCATGTGACCGAGAAGGTCACATGACAAATAACATGCATAATTATGGTTGTACATGCCTGGATGGTTGAATGATGTCTGGCTGAGGAGTAAGTCCCTAAAAATGAATCTTCAAGTTTTCAAGTCAAATTTGTGTAATTTTGAACTTTGTTTCCATGGCAACCAGTTTCCATGGATACTTAAACACATCACATGTGTAATGAAACCCTATAAAATGGGCTATCCAACAAGACCACATTTATACATATTGCACAATTATTGTAGCTACAGTGGTAGAAAATGTTGTATGAAATCTTGATAAAATGTCAATTTCTCAGGTCTGACCTTGAATTGTGGTCACCCTGGTCATGTGACCGAGAAGGTCACATGACAAATAACATGCATAATTATGGTTGTACATGCCTGGATGGTTGAATGATGTCTGGCTGAGGAGTAAGTCCCTAAAAATGAATCTTCAAGTTTTCAAGTCAAATTTGTGTAATTTTGAACTTTGTTTCCATGGCAACCAGTTTCCATGGATACTTAAACACATCACATGTGTAATGAAACCCTATAAAATGGGCTATCCAACAAGACCACATTTATACATATTGCACAATTATTGTAGCTACAGTGGTAGAAAATGTTGTATGAAATCTTGATAAAATGTCAATTTCTAAGGTTTGACCTTGAATTGTGGTCACCTAGGTCATGTGACCCAGAAGGTCACATGACCAATAATATGCCTAATTATGGTTGTACATGCCTGCTTGGTTGAATGAAGTCTGGCTGTCGAGTAAATCCTTAAAAATGAATTTTCCAATTTTCAAGTCAAATTTGTGTCAATTCGAACTTTGTTGCCATGGCAACCAGTTTCCATGGATTTTTACATAAATTTTGTGTGGGATTGAAGCTTATAACAAGGGCTATCCAACAAGACCACATTTGTACATATTGCACAATTATTGTAGCTACAGTGGTAAAAAATGTTGTATGAAATCTTAATAAAATGTCAATTTCTCAGGTTTGACCTTGAATTGTGGTCACCTTGGTCATGTGACCCAGATGGTCACATGACCAATAATATGCCTGATTATGGTTGTACATGCCTGCTTGGTTGAATGAAGTCTGGCTGTCGGGTAAATCCTTAAAAATGAATTTTCCAATTTTCAAGTCAAATTTGTGTCATTCCAAACTTTGTTGCCATGGCAACCAGTTTCCATGGATATGTTTATAAATTTTGTGTTAGATTGAAGCTTATAACAAGGGCCTTCCTGTGAGTTTAAATTTATCCACATACTGGCATTATTGTAGCTACAGCGGTTAAAAATACTGTATGAACTCTTGAAAAAATGCTTATTTCTGAGGTTTGACCTCAAATGGGGGTCAGTATGGTCATGTGACCAAAAGGGTCACATGACCATCAAAATTAGTAATTGAGGTAGTACATGCCAGGTTTGCTTGATGAAGTCTTACTATGGACTAAATCCCTAAAAAATGCATTTTACTAGTGTAATGATGAGTGTAAAAATATTATGACTTGGTTGCCATGGTAACCGATTTGTGAAAAATTGCACCACTTTTCTCAACTGCATCCCCAAGTTCCATAATCTAGAGAATCTTGCGATTCCAACGATGTATAGATTGTCCATCCCTCTTTCGGGGTGAGCCAACCGCCCATTTTTTGTCCTTGGCTCCCAGACTAATAGCCTATGGCCTAGTTCAAAAATAATGAAGCCACGCAGCTTATTTTCTGTAGGGGTCTCAAAATATGAGAATGGCTGTATGTGACAACTTAATGGTACATCATTGCTTTAAGTACATTCTTGTGCAACTTTCCTGAAAATTTCATGTCATTCTGTCTCATAGTTATTGAGATAGAGTTGAATTACATTGAAAAACAGGCATTTTTTCACCAAAAAAACGTGACATAACATTTTTTACCACTTGAATTCTTTCAGTTTTACAAATTTGGACATATTCTAAGGCAATTTCCCAACACTTTTTTGAATCTCTACATCCTCAGGCTTCATAAATCCATCAAATCAAGTATTTATATTTGCCTGTGTTGACATTATTGAGCTATTTGGATTCAAAGGTTGACTTCCAAAAATTAAGTAAAATTTTACACTTACTGATCTGGGATGCTCTAGTGCCCCTTTGACACATGTCAGTTGAATCGTTTGGCCCTTGAGACCTAGTCTTATATCTGCTTACCCATTTTGGAGCTTCTTGTGGTTGTGGAAAATTTAGTTCACTAAAAAATTCCAATGAATAGCATGGTAGGTGAATCCGTCGCAAGCGTAACGCCCAGAACACTTTCTAGTGCCACAGAGGAATAAAAGCTCCGTTTTAAATCTTTTTTGGCTTGTAATATTGCAAAATCTGTGTAGTATTGAGAAACAATCAAGTAATCCATGTCTGCAGCTGGTTTCTGGTGGTAAAATACAAATGGGGCTTTGTCGCAAGCGTAACGCTATGGAAAATATTGATCATATTTTCATGATTTTCTTGTAAGGAGTAAAGCAATCATTCTAGTATTACTTGTAGTGATAATCAACACAATATTTCAGTAGTTGGAGTATGTTTCAATGTTTAATTATCAAAATTGTGCTCTTTGTGAAGCTTTCCTCAAAATTTTGGGCCAATTTGTCGAAATAGGCAATAACCAGTACAAATTTCACTTTAATTTTGTAATTACTCTTTCGCTTCATCCAGTTATTACTGATAATACATTTAAAATGGATTTGGGTAAAAACCAGAACGCTTTTTTGACTTCTGTGTCACACAAGTACCCAAAATTGGCTTTTTTAGTGGAAAAATAGGCTAAAAAACACGCTTCTATCATCATTTGCTCTGTCCGTATTCATTTTGGTGGCACTTATTTGGTACCAACTCGAAGCCCACATTTGGGTGCATAACACAGGACAGGTGAAATCGTTTTAGAGGAAAATATGTACATCTGGGGAGAAAATTTGAACGTTTTTTTTAAATATTGCGACAAAATTTCGAAAAATACTGTTTTCCTCATAAAATATTTCGTGAATTTGGATGAAAACAGCCTTGGAGGCTTCAGAGTATATGAGTTTTGTCATCCAACAAAAAAAATTGATTTAATTTGATGATAAGTTACCATTTAGTCTACTTTTCTTTTACTGCCATGGAAATAAAAATAAATAAAATTTGGTAATATTCAGCTTTTATCAGTCATTTCCACAAACCACAGCAAAATGGTAAATACAGTTTCTAGAACTTAGACACGTTTGTTACAATATTATGTGGTCATTTGATACTTATAAACATTCTAAAATTTTGATGGTCATGTCACACTTTGGCTTCATTATTTTTGAACTAGGCCCTATATCACCAAAACAAATATAGGGAGGTAAATTTTTTTTAATCAGGAAACTTGCTGGGAGTCATAAAAAAGCAACACAGTAATTGTTTTTCAAAAAAAGTTGAAATATCCCACAATATGTGCTTCAAAGTTCTGATTTGAGTTACGAGGTTTTGCACTTTCACTTTTTGAAACATATCGACATACAAGGTTTGGTGAAATCATTCTGTTACCAGTGTGTTACAGCTTCCAAAAATAGCAAACTGGCAAGGTAATCAACTGACAACGTGTATTGGATATTAAAATAGTCATTCCACCAAAAATCTAGAAATAGCAAAATTTTGACATACGAGGTTTTGCACTTTCACCATCGATATATAGAATAATGAAAAATTGTCTTGATCCTTAATTAGAACAGAGCTTTGTGATAACAAAACAAAAACAAAATTTCACTTAGAATTATTTCTGAATTTGAATGTATATCAACATCAGTCTCTGATATGAGTTAAAGAAGCATGATCCTTCTGTTGCCGTGACTGTTTGCAAATATGTCTAAAAGCTCATCCAAATGAAATGAATTTGACCTTTGTTGTTCAATATGGATGACTCCTAAGTTTGAGAGCCTCCATCTGCCATTAAATTCCTCAAAAAGGTTTTCATCCTCTTCAAGGCAGAGAATCTTCACTCAAAAGAAGCATTGGACACTGGGATCGTCACTGCAATTTTACAGAGCTTGTAGGCATATAGCTCATGGAAGGCCTCACTGTATGGTTGAATAAATTCGACAAATTCAGAAGAGTCCAGATGGTGTTTCGAGGCCCTGAATTTTTTTCGGCTCCACCAGTCGCTCGGCCCACTAAATAATTGGGTCGACGTTTGAAACACTATTTGGAAGAGGGCATCCTAAGCAGAATGGTAAAACTAGGTCATGCACTGGACATTTCAGGCTAATTTATCTTTTTTACTCCAGAGCCGGAGGGGGGGCAAGAGGGGGGGGGCAAGAGTTGCCAAAGGTGGGGCAATTGCCCCACCTTGCCCCCCCTGGCTACGCCACTGTCTACACCTTTGTATGGGTTGTTTACTCGGGAGAGTGAAGTAATCGGGTAAAATTACACCCACGATCTGTTTTTATGAAACTGGTCTGTGATTTTTTTTGACATGGAATGAGTGTCGCCATCTTTAATACAGAGGCATTTTGCAGAAAATTCTCAATTTTTATACATGTGGCTCCATCTATAACAGACGTGAACTCCTAATGTTTGTTTTTGCATAATATTAATATTATATTAACAAAACATATATTAATGTTTACTTGAAGATGCACTGCACTCATGAAAGGACAGTTTCAATTACAATGCATGTGGCTTAAAGCTGGTGTGTAATTGTTTCAGTCCTCTGAACATCAGACACATTCTGACTAAAATGTAGCAAGCAGAATTTGCATATATACAGAATATCCAACTCAAATGAGCATTCAATTAAAAAGTGCTGAGAAGGTGAAGATACCTCTTTTGGTAACCTCTCACAATAGTTATAAGGCTATTATTCTTTCATGAAAGGTCTGGTTTAAAAAGCTAAAAATGCAGTTTTTTCCAAACTTATCATTATACGAACTATTTAAGAATCGCCCTTTACTCTGCTCCGTGATTCGGATACGGCAAAAGTGTCCAATAATGTTTTATAACTTTTTTTAAAAACTTTTGATTGGATTGGAATATTTGTAAAGTTGCAAGGGAGTGTGTGAAACTCTCATCCTTGGGTTGTTAGCGTAGTCTGCAACAGCACTGGAGATTCCTATATGAATACATAAATGTCATATAATACATCAGCCCCTATTCTAAACACATGTGCAATATTCAAGGGAGTGTTTTTCTGGAATCTAAATCCCTTGATTTAACACCTTTATCAAACACTCCTTGGTTTAAAATGACCAATATTTTGGCAATTAATATGATTAAAAATGCTACCTGTTGTCTTTTGGAGCGTAGGAATGCAAAAACAGTTTCTCAGAAGAAAGAACGATAAATTCAAAAGACAAATTTTTTAAATAAAAGTGGCCTTTCAGAAGAACAATTTACTGGCCCCGCAAATCTTAATTGATTTTCCATATATTTAGATCAAAGCCGACCAGCAGAAGTTCCACCGATTTATATTCTTGACCCCTCTAAGTTGTTTATAGGCTACAGGGCTCATCTGGCAAAATGAATTTAATTACACTAAAATTGCAAAAGATGGAATTTATGTTAGAAATAGGTTAGATCCAAAATGAACGAGTCAAAGAAATATTTCAAATTTTTGTAAAATCTGCGCTCGTACTGTGTAAATATGGGTCTGGTGTCAAGGAATTCCCTGGAACAAACTTTTGTAATGAAAAATACAACTTTAAAATTGTATTTTCGCATCAATTTCACATGCATTTCGCACTTATTAAGACTTACTTTTAAAAGTCTGCTAAATGTGAATTTAGTTTTGGGTTGAAAGGGGGGTTCTGACCCCTATATGCCCTCCCTTGCCTGTGCCCCTGCTATCAAATATTAATGAAAATATCACAAAGAATTAGGGATGTACCGAACCTATGCTCGGTGTTCGGTTCGGCCTGTTTCGGCACCCTAATGGTTCGGTTCGGCAGCTCGGCTTAAAATATAGTTGATTACCGAGCTGGCCACTCCCCCTACCAGCAGCGCCCCCCAGCGACAATAATTGGTGTAGTCATGCTTGGCTGACTCCCAAGTCCGTGCTCCACTGCCTGCCATCTGCTATTGCATAAGACACCTTGCCAATGAACCGAAACTTTAGATATAACTTGAGATTAGAAAGTCGAATTACTATTAAATATTAAATAGCACTTAATATAGGAAACTATCATAAATATGAATAGAATATAATATGCCACAGATATAAGGCCTAGCATAGGGCAGATATATACATTACAAGATATATTTATAGGGGGCTATAAAAATACTTATCATTAATGAAGACAAGTTTTTCAACTAGTGGAGAAAGTGGCCCAGGTAGTGAAATAAACATCATAATGTTGGATTCATAATATTTATGATTTAGAAAAAAAAGCAAGTTCCCAGCACCAGGCCTGAAGAACCAGGGGGGAGGCAGGGAGTGACCTTGAGCTCTGGTCTACTGCCGCATAAATAGTCCCAGAAAGAATTACCTAATTTGGCCGTGGTTACCTGGGGGGGGGGGGTGGTCCTCTTGTATCATCGTATGTATATTTTTATGTCTGCTCGAATTTAGTAACTTAACTGAATGAAAATGAAAATTTAGATTCTAATTAGATAATCATTGAATCGTAAGCCTTCACTTAGGACTTATTAGTTCTTCTATTCTGGTAAGATATTTTAACAACAATACACATTCTCCTGCCACAGAGCAAATAACAGGTGGCTTATGTTGTTGTTTGATATTATCACCTCCGACTTTAAATAAAATTTTACTTAATTACTTACTTACATACTTACTTAGTTACTTGCTCAATATGTAAAACAGTCTATTAAAAAAACCTATAATTTTAATGTGAATTTAAGGAATTTTAAAGACAAAAATATACTACGCAATATACCACACAAAATTAAACAAATCTGTCAATTTAATCGTGTGCACAGACTAGCAAGCATGAATTACAAAGATGTCAATATCAGACGATAGGCTATGTGGATTATCTGCAATGTGAGCCGCGGATGATACCGTGGTCTGTGCAACAGTGTTGTGTATTGGAAAAGTGAGCTTGTGGGGGGGGGGGGAGGGAAGGGAAGCCACACTGGGGCAAAGGTACTGGCGCTGGTCAAGCAGCCGGACATGCAACCCTTAGCTACCCAGTGAGTCCACGTCTAGACAGCCACCCAATAGTCCCAATGCACATGTGTTACATTTATGAATGATACAGTTGATATATACTACGGAATAAATACAAATTGTAGTGTAAGATAGAATAGGGTCTACATAATTTAATAATGAGACAAGAAATATAATATTTACATTAGGGCTATACTAGTAAGTTGCCTGTAGGTTGAAGAGAACAAAATAGAACATGATAATTATAAAAATATAGCCTTTTATGGACAGATAGATAGATAAGGCGAGATTGATGTAGTGATTGATAGGACCAAGATAGACTGAGAGAATGTGACAATAGATTTATGAAAGTAGGCCTGTTTCACAATCAAAAGTGAAAGTACCTGTAGATTGTGTCCCTGGCATTGCGTAACAGCTGTGTGCCTACTGTGTTGCATAATCCAATCAGGCAGAGAGCGTGCCACCTATCGCCGAAGTGGAAGGTTCGGTTCGGGTTCGAAACCGGCCGAGCTTGAAGGCCTGGTCCGGTGTCCGGTTCGGTTCGGCTAAATACTTGATCGGTACACCCCTACAAAGAATGTATCACATGATTTCCAAGCATATGTTTGGCTTATCATCATGTTCAAATTAAGATGCATCGAGAAATTGCTTGTTAATAAAACACACAAATACCTGGTGGCAGCTGCTGAAAGCTTGGGGCAGGCTGCCATGCAGCCTCTGTGTTTTATAAACAAACTTCATACGTTTTGCCACACCTCGATTATCACTTATTTATAACCGCAAAATTGGTTTTAAAAAATTGGATACCTCAGTTTTTTCTTCGATGACATTCTTCGCAGGTTATTGCGGAAAAGCACAACACACTGAGCAAGACATAGTGTCAGCAACCTGAAATGTGCAGGGATCAATCTAAATTTGTGCAGTGATCAAATCCTCCCTCTATGTACAAAATCACAGTAAACTCTCCCATTTTTACAATACATTTAGACCAATTCAAGACTTTAGCGTGCCTGATGACAGTTTGAAATATGCATGCACTGCTTGATTTCACATTGACAATATTCAGATACACCAATTTATACTGTAAACTTCTAGTGTTACTATATATAATTGCTTAATGTTATAGTGCTCAGCAATAAGGCCAAAATCAACAACTTATAACTAATTTTTAGCTGTATTTTCGTTTGTTTTGTTTTTTTTCAAATATGTAAAATGTCCCAAAGGGCAATTCCATCAAGTCAAATTTGCAGATCAGACAAGGCCAGGTAATAGGGGTATTAAACAAACCATTAATAAAAGCTCCAAGTGCAACATAAACTGCGCACTGTTAAAAACAATTGTCAATTTACAGATATTTTCTGGAATTTTTTTTCCAGACCTGTTTGTATAGTAACAAAAAAGCATTAGTGTGTATTCTGGAAAGTTCAGCTATCACACAGAAATTGTTTGTGGTGACTTTTCTATAGGATTAAGGATGGCATCAGTCATACATTAGTGATTTTTGAAAGGTGTCTCAAATTTGAAAACTGAGGCCTGAGATTGACAGTTTAATACGTTTCCAGGTAGCATGACCTAACTTCGATCTAATTGTAAAAAGGATTTTGAAGGCTCTATATTAAGATATTCTACTTTAGACTTTCAGCAGGACAGCACACTCCAGGACTTCAACAAAATCCATTGAGGCATGAAGAAATATTGTTAAGCAGATTTGCAAGTCTTGTAGCTGCCCGGGTTGCCAACTACTTGGTCCCAGGTTTGAATCACTTGTACCGGAGGGAGGGTTGGTCTAGTGGTAGCGTGCTGGACTACCAATCGTTGGGTCCAGGGTTCGAATCCAGCTCTTGCCGGGTCACCTGGGCCTATGTTGGACGGCTGTTTCAATCATCCTTTGCCTCATTGCCGTGTTTTCCTCCCGTCCTAATTAGCCTACCAAGTGCATAAACACAGGACGTAAAGCCCCAATCATCCATCCATCCATGAATCACTTGTACATATTATGGACAGCAGATTCAACAACCATTCACTTCATTGCTGTATTCCTGCATCCCTTCCATAATTAGCCTACCAACCATTACTAGTAACATAAAGCTCCAATAATCAACCCCCCTCCCCGCTTGAGCTTTGCCACAAGATTGCTTGAAAATGGTTCAATACTATCTTAAATACCCTCCTTAATATTGGTTTTACATGATTGTTTTATGACATCTTCAACATATTTCTAGATAATTTACCTTATTTTTTATTTTTTTATTCCCTTTATTATATCTACACACCTGTTATATGCGAGAACCAGTATTTTGGGTGAATAATTGATGAATTGATGGATGTTTGGGGCTTTACGTCCTGTATGTATGCAATTTGTAGGCTAATTAGGACAGAAGGATGACACAGCAACTAGAATTTAGCGCATGAGATGCACACATTTGACCTGCTAGCGAGTAATGACTCGGCAACCGAGTAAAATAATTCAATAAATGGTAACATTATCGCCCACATATTTGCTTCATTATGAGGTGCTCTAAATATTGACCAATACTCAGCCTAAATAGAAGAAGCAGCCCATCCATTTAAGGCCTTTATTTAATGTATAGTGATCAGCCTCATACTTGATTTCATTGACTGACATCATTGACTGACATCACTGACTGACATCATTGACTGACTTCATTGACTGACATCATTGACTGACATAACTGCCTGACATAATTGACAGACATAATTGACAAACATCATTGACAGACATCATTGACTGACATCATCAACAGACATCATTGAGTGACATAGAAATCTATTTTTAGATTCAAGTGTTTATGACGTCACCAGTCTAGATCCTCTTGCGACGTCTTCATCATTATGATCATTTTGAATGACGTCACAATCACATTGCCACTTTTTTGACAGCTTGCCGCATCCTCAAGATTTGCCTCGTATATCCCTGTGTGAGTACAGCTCCAACTCCTACCATTTGAAGACCTGGGGTCTTGGCCCTTCGGGCCAAGACCTGACAGTCTCCATTAGATATAATTATTCTGCATGTCCATTTTATAATCAATTTTATAATCAATTGCATTTCAAAATGTTTGCCTTCCTTTATTCAAAATCAAGTCTTGTGTGGCTGACACAAAATGACTCCTAACAGCACTTTCTCTCACTGCTGCTGTATCTTATTCATGATGTAAAATATGAACTCTTGTGTGCAGAGTATCACCATACTCAGAGTGCGTTGAAGACTCGTATAGATGAAACCCAGTGTCACTGAGTTCTGGCATCATGACTTGACTATAGAGTGTTCGGTAACTTGACTTGAAAGACTGTCATGACTTGGACATTTACAGGGTGGGGAACCAAAATTTTCCATGAAATTCCTTGTGCTAAAAAAGCATCTTACATCTACCAGAAAATTGTGAAAACAATACAGCATAATCATTAAGGTATCAGCCATACCTGTGGAAGGTTAGAATGAGCTGTGATTAAAAATGACTCCACAGGAGACAAAAAGGAAGAGGTGGTCAGATTTGCCTCAGTGCCAAATGGACTAAAAAACAATCCCTGACATAGTCAGAGTGACCTGACAACCGGAATACAATATCATGATGGCAATCAATGATGGGAAAGGAATAAGAGGGAAGTCTGGGAGTTTGTGGAGAGAATTAAAAGAGGAATGGAGCATTCCTGGAGTCACTGACGACAAAACTCACAAGGTACCTGCAACCTCTATGAGAGAGGTGGTTGAAGAGCTACAGGTGGACCTCAAGGCTGCCAGAGAGGCTATGCAAAATGATTTTGGCCTGAAATCATATGTCAGGACCCCAAAGACACCATTCGGCCTATTCCTTGAAAGCCAGAAGATAGAAATGGTGAAAAAATGATGGGCTACATTCGGATGCATGGCTCGATATTCAATTTTTTTTTCAAGCTATAATCATTTGGCTGTGGATTCTATTGTCAACAAAAGAAATGGTAAATTCTATATAAAATCACTGGAAGATGTCGATGGGACATTCAGGGCAAAATATCCAGCTCAGGCAATGTTTTCTGGAGTCATGACTTCAGATAGAAAAATTATGCTTTTTTTCTTTTTCATGCAAGTAAAGGGGGACGGACCTGATGCATACTACTAGGTCCAGGGATGTCATGTTTTGCCATGGCTAGATGGGAACTACCCCAATGGCATCTATAGGCAGACTCAGGATGGTTCCCCACGCCTCATGGCCAAGAAAGTTCAGGATTTCCACTTACAGAAATTTCGGAGACTTCTAGGCGGTCAACTTCTGGCCCTTCTCCAGTTCGGACCTTAATTCCCCTTACTTTTCTGTGTGGGGCATCTTAGAATAGATGGTCAACAGGACCTGTCACCGCGATGTTGTTGTCCTGCTTACTGTCTTAATGGTTCACGGCCTCAAAATATGAAGGCACTTTTTTTCAAAGCATAACCAAGTTTAGACGGCCATATTGAATTTTTGATTGGAGATAATACAAGTCAAACTTCACAAAAAGGATCCTTTTTGTCTTGTTTCTAAGGCCTGAAAGTATGAATTTGTTATGACTTAGCAAAATCTTTCATTTCCACTGAAGTTTGAAATATTTCAAATTTTGAAAAATTCGCTTCCTCACCCTGTACCATGACTTTGGTGTTTATTTACCTGACTGGACTAACTTCAGTGACTTATAGCAGTGGAATTACTTGTGCTTACAGATATGACCATAATTTTCCATATGAGGGCATAATGACTTATTGACTCATTTCGCCATACTTGCTATGTTTTTCTTATAGCTCATAATCCAGTAAGTGAGGTCATATCCCATTCTTGGTATTCATCAGAAAAGTCTGCGACTGAGTCTAACCAATCAGCGATCACTAGTGAGGTCACAAGTCAGCCAGTGCAATAAAATTGACAGTTCATTTCAATGAGAAAGATGGTGCCTATTGTGACATCATGCATCATGAGTGACATGATATTGCGCGCGGCAGCTCTTTTTAGTTTATCCGGGCCCCCTAATCTTCCAATGCCCTGGGCAATTGCCCAAATTGCCCATATGTAAATCAAGCTCTGAATGCATGAGGAATTTTTCAAACATGTCTGTCCATATTCTGGAAAAGGTCAGTACCTTTACAGATTAACTATGTAATAAAGTTGATTACAGAGATTTTCTGTTGGCATTGTGCCAACAGAGAAGAATCTGCTAGCATTGCTGAAGAGGCAGCTGTCAGACAGGTTTTTCTGTAGCCTTACAGAATTGTCTGTACCTCTACGCAAAATTTTTAGCAGTGTGACCTACAAGGCAAAATGTTAAATTGGTAAGTGGCTTGTTTGATACCCCTATCACCTGGCCTCGTGCCTGTTTAACAATGGAATATTACAATAATATTTTGGTCCTTTTGTTAAAATAAATTCTTTGTCATATTGAAAATGTACATTGTAATGAATTCCATATTTCTAAATAATTATAATGAATAAAAACAAAGTGCATGCATGAAAAGAGACCAATGAGAAGAATACTCACAAAGGAAGAACAATAACAAGTATCATTGTCATGTGGTTGCAGTGCTGACCTGAAAATATACAGCTAATGAATAAATGGCTTATTTTATAGAAACAGAGTAATACCATTAAATGAAAAATCTGTATATGATGTGCAGAGAGATTAAATATTTTATGCTTTATTATTTTTTTTGGCTCGAACTGTAAGCAGTAACTTACTCATATCTATTTGTACAGTAATTGGTTTGGTAGCATTTCCTCCACTTGCAGTTAAACATGTTAGGTTGAAATCACCCGTTTTGGCAAAGATGACTTGAGCTTTAGCTATGGTGACATATCGCTTTTTGCCAGCTTCAACAGTGGTCTCAATGTAGCTATTATCTGGCTCCTCGGGCTGGTCAATATTGTTGCCATCAAACCATACCTTCTCTTTTGAGTTCATGGTCACAACAATGCAGGTGACTGTTGTCAATTTGCCAGCATAGACACGAGATAAACCATTTGTGTGAATGAAGACTTTTTGAACACCATCTGCAAATGTAAGAAGCAACATGCTTGCAAATACAGTTTGTAAAGTCATGGCAGGAGACAGTTTTTTCTACATGGTCAGGAGCGATTTTCAGGAATTCAAAGTGGTTGAGGCATTTTATAGTAGAAATGGGCATTCACCTGGAATAAGTCAATTTGAGTATGCTGATTTCGGATTTTGAGGATGCCCGCTCGTATCTCCATTATTAAGCCCTCAAAAGGGCTGAAAACAATATGGCCGCCACAATTACTGCATTCAAGCATAACTTGGTCCCTAATTGCACTACAGAGGTGACCTTTGAGTCTTTTTCTATGTTTTGGCACACGAGGAATCTAATAAGAATGTTTCCAAATGCCCCAGAGCAATATTTCATTAAAAATGAGACCTTATAATGACAAAAACAAGATATTGTACTTTTTTCTTCATTGTTGTAACCTTCATAAAGTACCGTAAAACGGGGTAAAGTGGCAACCAGGGTAAAGTTGGCAAGCTATTTTGACCCACTTAATGGTAGAAATGCCCATTTTTCCTCAAAAACGATATCTTTTATTATCTGGAAAGTCACTGCAAGTTGTACAATTATGCAGATGACGACACTATTAGCCAGAGTGATCATGATGTCTTACAGTTAGAAAAGAAATTAAGTGCAGCCTCTGTAAAAGCAGTTGAATGGTTTAAATTTAATGGAATGCAGGCGAATGCTCCTAAATTCCAAGTGGCTTTTTTCACAAAATCCAAAGATGTGAATTGTATTAAAATTAAGATTGAAAACGTAGTTTTAGAAAGTCAGTCATCAGTAAAACTTTTGGGTGTCATAGTGGATCGAAATTTGAATTTCAATGAACATATTTCGGACATTTGTTAAAAAGCCGCCATACAGGTTAATGGTTTGAGAAGATTGTCTGTGTACTTGTCACAAGAAACTTTGATTGACATATATGTGTCAGTTGCTGTATCGAACTTTTTGTACTGTCCTTTAACATGGCATTTTTGTTCAAAATCGGATACGAAAAAAAATAGAAAAGGTACAAGAGAGAGCATTGCGGATTGTGCTAAAATATGTTGACAATGGTTATAGGATGTTACAGCAAAATTCAAAAAGAAGCTCTTTACATTTGGCTAGGTACTGGCTTATTGCTATTGAAATGTTCAAAATAGTCCATGGCGAAGCACCTCTGTTCACACAAGAACTTTTTACTAGAAAGGAGTGTAGCTATTCCCTAAGGGACAATAATGTCCTTGTGCTGCCCTCGACCCTCGTACAACACAGTTACATATGGTAAAAATAGACTGTCTTATTTTGGTGCTTCTATTTGGAATTCACTTGATGCAAAATATAAAAATGTCAATTGTTTAGATGAATTTAAGAAACTGCCTAAACACTGGTCAGGGCCAGCATGTGCTTGTGGCTTCTGTATGTTTGTTCTAAGAATGCTAGTTCTTATGATTGCTTTTATGACCTACATGAAGAATATATTTTAACTTGTTTCATATTTCATTCCTTCATTTACATCTGTACATAATCATTATTTTTAACTGTGTTTTATCATGGATAAAAAGCACTTGTGCTTGTGTTATTGTTAATTGTATACATTCATGTAAGATAAAGATTGTCTTACTGTCTTACTGACTCACTGTCTTACTATCATACTGTCTTACTAAGTGGGACAAAATAGCTTGTCAACTTTACCCCGGTTTGCCAACTTCAAATATGCTACAGTTTGTCAGGACAGTTGGTTCGGTTCGCAAGTGTTACATTCAGGCAGCACAATCTAGTTAATTTGATAGGCAAGTTTGTCAGGCAAATTGGTTCGGTTTGCAAATGATACATATAGGCAACACAAAAAAGTTGGTTTGTTAGGCAAGTCTTCTGTGTTATGAATAGGCAATAGCTGGATTTTTTGTGGATAAAACAGTTTTGCTGATTTAGACATACATGTGTCTTAAAATAAAATACCATTGCAAACATAGGCTTAACTTTTGGACTGGTCTAATACTGTGAACTCAACGCTTGAGACTAGTTTCAAATTTCAACTGTTGGTGAAATCGGACCTTGTTGTTTGGAATTATGGACTATATGATTACCAAAGGACAGGATTAAACCTAAATTGTCAAAATCTAAAATTGTGTGCATCATATTATTAAAATCAGGTGGCACATAAGTTAATTCATGACATCAGCTTTCTTTTTTCAGTATGAATATCATCATGTTCTCGTGATTTTAGTTCAAACTTGATAAAGGTAAAAAAGTTCAAATGTGAACATACCCACGCCAGTGCTATTTCAATGGAGTCAGGGGTATGTTTACTTTTGAACTTTTTATAACACATACGCTATTTGAAAGAAATTCAAAAAGACACGCTGTCGCTATTACTGATTAAAGATAATGGCGTGAAGTTAATTATGTATGACAGTGTATTGTGTAAATTGTATTGTGTAACTTTATTTTATGGTATTACATGATTTTGAATTAATCATATGTGCCCATTTGATACAGTACAACCCTAAATAAAGTACGACCCTAGCAGGAAAGAAGAATCAGCCACTACTTTACCTTTCACATATTTGGGCTACCTCCAAATCACTTCCTATTTTTACCTACTCTCAACTACCCTTCAAATTTACATCAGATTCACATTAAGCCAACACTAATTCAAACTCCATCACCCCGTTTGTTTGATTTATTTGATATTGTTCCCCTTGCTAATTGCAATTACATTGCCAGTTGTCTTAACAGAGTTCTTAACATGAGTTAATGTTGCGGTGAGGAGTCAAAGGTAGTTTTAAGGAGAATTGAGGTAGAGAGGTTAAAGGAGGGAAAAATAGGTAAACAGAGGAATTCTGACTGAAAATGTTTTTACTTTAATTTGATTTGTACTGTATGTATTTTAAAGGGATTCTCGTGAGAAATCGCCAAGTGTATGTAAAAATCTTATCTCAAGCATAATTCCAATTTTTTTCACCTTTCACCAAATGGAGGTCACGCACCTGTGGCATTTTGTACATCAACAATATGATGGCCTGAAAAATAATTTTCTTTCCCGGCTTCCTTGCAAAAAATTGTGTAAGTGCCCGCTGTATCAAATATAGCTGATGTTTCTGCGACAGTGGTGGATCTGTTTCCTTGTTTGGTGTGAGATATGTTGAGCTTTTCCATGTGTGCACCAGAGACTTCAAGCTGCAAGGAATAAAAAGATGTGACTTGAATCAATCAGATCAAATAAAAATATATAATGAATATCATAGTCTCAATCATGACTAAAACAAGCATCATGTTTGTTGTATTTCACAGTTAAGTTGTCTGAATGTTTGAATACACAATTTGATTGTCCCAAATTTTCTTTTGACCAACCCAATGTGTGATCTTCTTGTTTGACAGAGCTGAGCCTTGTTCACTTTTCAACTGATACTTAACGACTATAATCATGTGTCACATGACTATGGTTTTATTACTATAATGAACACTACAACACATGCCGACACTGCCTCATACTGTTCCCAATGGCCAATCACATTTCCCAATAGTATCAGGTCACATACCAATTTTTGCTATTTTCATTATTCCACATACTTTAGCGGAGGATAGTTATAACAATCCTTTTGAGTTTAAGAAGTAACATCAAACATAATTATCTTGAGTGAAGCCCATTTGTGAGCAAAATAAGCTTATTAATACTTTCGTCTGATGTATGAAAATCAAACTTACCATTGTTGTATCACATCTGTTTGCAACAGTGCATGTAATGGGCACCCGTTTGATGCCAGCTACCAAGTTGCCGTCATTAATAGATATTTCTGGTGGATCGCCTGAAGTTGGAAAGATAAGTAAGCAATAAAGAATTATTTAAGAATCATAGGGTCAGTGATATAGGATGATTTTGCTACAGCTTTTATAATCTATGAGAACATCAACATTCATCCGTGGCATTCCGTGCCTTTTTACGTGTGAGAGTCTGCAATTCTGCATGCGTGTCGGCGATTGAATAAATTACATGAAAGCTAAGAAGATTTGTTAAGCACATAAAAATGAAGAAAAGCTACAGTTTCCACTAGGAGCTGTAGGGTACTGTAACATTGTTACAGCGGTTTTAATTATCACGCCATTCTAAAGTTCTTTGCCCACTTATTACATTGAATCTTTGGTTAATCTGATTGCATTTTTGGTTGATCTGATTGGTTCACAAATATCAGAACATAACACAGCTGATGTATCAAACACAGAAAGTGTCTTTATGGCATTGATTTCTCACAGGAAATTGTGAATGACCAGAATCGTGTGGTAATGGAAACGTCTATAAAACTGCAACAGAAAAGTATGTAGCTCCTTCGAACATGAAAATAGAGTTTGTCGTCACTTTGGCCTCATGGTTAAAACAGGCTGGCTCTGAGGTTATGGGTTTATTCAATGTTTTGTAGCTCATTATAGGTGGATTTTGTCGGAAGCAATCTCTGTTAACTTTGTGGCAACTTTTGTGGCCACTCACTCCATTTTTGGACGATTTTGGACTCGTTTTTTACCAAGCCACTCACCAACCCTTTTGAAATTGGGGAATTCCCCTGTTCAATACACCCCAGTCAACAATTTGACCTCACTGTGATATATCTGTGAGCTCTTCAAAGACACCTTGAAAGCTCACAGAAAAGACCTCACATCAACCTCATTTTGAAGCCAGTCAATGAGGGTGATATGAGCTCAAAAGTTGAGGTCACACTGTGAGCTCCCTGTGAGCCTAATGTGAGGTCTCCTGGTGAGATTCATGTGAGCCTCTTGTGAGCTTTCTGTGAGCTCTCTGTGAGCCTTTTCTGAGGTCAACTCTGCAGGGTGAACTTTCTGTGACCTCTGCAGGGTGAACTTCTTGTGACCTCAATTCACCCTCATTGACCTCTTCAAGAGTTATAGATAAATACACATACAGAATAGCAAGTTTGTTCACTAATTTTATTTGTCAAATCACATTGCCGGATGGGGAGGGGGGGGGGCTTTATTCAAATATCTTCAATCTTCATTCCTATAGTCCAACCCATACATATCAACCTGAAACAAAATAAAAATAATACAAATACATGTATATGCTGCATAAAATATATCAGCAACTTCAATAATGTCCCACATATATATGGGCTGAATTATCCTATACTGTGTGTTTGGTTGATGTCTATTATCTAATTATTCCAAGAAAAGTTGTCAATTAAAATGGAGAACATTACTAGTTCATACATGTCAAAACTGTGTGTGTTTGTTTAGTGCAATGGCTCCTGATACTAAATGGCAGTTAAAAGATTGTGCCAAAACTGCTGTATAATTTAACTGTCAAAACACATATAGTTGTAATTTTCCGGATGCATAATTTCTATGCCTGTGGAATCACTTAGTGTTTAAACCCATGCTAACATAATTTCCAAATCTACAAAGTATATAAAAGCGTACTTACATGCATTATTTCATCTCCCAAATTTCCCTGTTACATGTTGATTCAAAATGGTGGATGAAATGTTGTGATGGCCATGTGATGTCACTTCCTGTCACAAAAAGCTCACAGTGTGAGCTCTCTGTGAGATCTCATAGTGGCATCGTCATTTGTGAGCTCACTGTGAGCTCAAAGAGAGCTCACATTTTGACCTCAGCATGTGAGATTTCTGTGACCTCTGCATGAGGTAGCAATGCATGACGTCACAATGTGAGCTCTCTGTGACATCTCTGAGTGATTTCCTTGTCACCTCCCTGAGAGATCTCATAGTGACACCATCAAATGTGAGCTCACTGTGAGCTCATAGTGGGCTCACATTTTGACCTCAATATGTGAGATTTCAGAGAGCTCTGCATGAGATAGCAATGCATGAGGTCACAAGGTGTGAGGTCACTGTGATGTCTTGATGACACTCTCAAGCATGACATCACCATGTGAGTTTCTTGTGATCTCACAGTGAGTGCTGTGCAGACTCAAATGTTGACTGGGACACCTGCATTGGACTTCATAGCCTAGAATAATTGTCTCACACCTGCACATTCGAGGAAGGATTCCTATCTTAATTTCAGTAAGGTTAAATCACATTATATACACTTTTACACAATTTCCCGAATATTTCATTGCAATTTAACAACCTGTTATTTTCACCATCGTTTTTAGCTCCAATACACATTGTTTTTGCTTCAATTTTCGATCATTTTGCCTTCGTTTTTGTACCTCAAAAGTGATCTAATTGTCATATTTTCTATCTTCAGCACTCCCTAAGTACTCCTGTTACTTTACACAACACTTGACAGCACTAACTTTCAGGAATTACAGTTTGAAGACCTGAACACTGCCAATACACATCCCAGACTCAACCAACCATCAGACTTCCAAGCCTATCAGCCCAGAAGACAGCATAGCCACATTAACAATATTTTTTACATTAATCTGTGTATCCGTTTCACTATCTTTAAAAAAAACTGTAAAATATTTCCTTGTAAAAAGAGGTTAACATTGAGAAAAGAGCAAAAATTACAATTATATGTACTTTTAATGGTATAAACAACTTGTACTGTTTTTGCTTTCAGTTATTTTTCAAGCAAACCTACTTGCCTGTGTTGCCTGTACGTAGCACTTGCAAGTCAAACTTACTTGCTACCTTGCCTGTGTGTTGCCTGTACGTAACACTTGCCAATCAAACATACTTGCCTAACAAACTACCTTGTCTGTGCTGCCTGTACTAGCACTTGAAAGTCAAACACACTTTCTTAACACTACCTTACCTGTGTCAGTCACAAATTGATTGATCCTCGACTCTTAACTAACACTTTTGGTCAGTCACAAATTGATTGATCCACGACTCTTCACTAACACTTTTGATCAGTCACAAATTGATTGATCCTTGATTCTAACCCTCTGCTTTGGTCAGTCACAAATTGATTGATCCTCGATTCCTAACTAACACTTTTAGTCAGTCACTAATTGATTGATCCTCGATTCTAACTCATCTACGGTCAATCACAAATTGAGTGATCCTCGACTCTTAACTAACATTTTTTGGTCAGTCACAAATTGATTGATCCTTGATTCTTAACTAACACTTTTGGTCAGTCGCAAATTGATTGATCCTTGATTCTTAACTAACACTTTTGGTCAGTCACAAATTGATTGATCCTCGATTCTAACTCAGCTTCGGTCAGTCACAAATTGATTGATCCTTGACTCTTAACTAACACTTTTGGTCAGTCACAAATTGATTGATCCTCGATTCTAACTCATCTTCGGTCAGTCACAAATTGATTGATCCATGATTCTAACTATAGATCTGCTTTGGTCAGTTACACACTGAATGACCCTTGACTCTTTAAAAGTCCTTGAGTCAGTCATAAATTGATTGATCCTTGGCTCCTGATTGACCCTTTCAGTCAGTCACACACTGATTGATCCTCGCGTCTAATTATCTGCTTTGGTCAGTCACAAATTGATTGATCCTCGACTCTTAACTAACTCGTTTGGCCAGTCACAAATTGATTGATCCTTGATTCCAAATTTACTCCTTGGGTTAGTCACAAATTGACTGATCGACGTTTCTAAATAACTGCTTCAGTCAATCACATATTAATTGATTCTCCTATCTAAACCAATCAATCAATCACAAATTGCCTGATCTTTGATTCTAACCAACTTCTCAGGTCAGTCACAAATCTTCTGGCTCTTCAAAAACTTCTTGCCTTAAATAACAGCGACAATGTACAAAAATAGGAAGCTTTACTCTGAGGTTTTGCGAACTGGTCTAAATAACAATGTAAAAGGGCAACAATCAACAACAACAGTCTCAACTCTACCAAAGGCAAAATGCATAAGTAGGAACAGTAGCTCAATCAAACTCTCAAACAGGTTTGAGATTTTAGCACAAAAAGACTCTGGATCAGCTTATGCAGAACATATCAGAAATCATCCCCCCAAGACTATTCTGAAATCAAAGAATATTCTCAAAACCTGTGTATGGAATGCTCAAAGTTTGAGACAGAAAACACAAATTGTTAAGGACTACCAGGACGAATATGATCTAGACATTTTTCTTTTCACTGAGACTTGGTTAAAAGATGATGATACAGTAGAAGTTGGCGAATTGGAGCAAAATGGTGGATATTTCTTTCTTAGTGCACCCCGTTTGGGAAGGCCAGGCGGCGGAGTAGGTTGCCTTGTCAGATCTGGCATTTAAGCAATTCAAAAAGATAGCATGAAGACCAAGACCTTTGAACACATGCAAATCCAAGTCCAGTTGGATGGAAAAATTGTTACAATTCTTCTAGTGTACCGCCCAGAGTCATCAAACAAAAACAAATACAGTCTTGCAGAATTCTTTACAGAATTCACTAAATTTCTGGGACACTATCAAACATTGAACAATGAAATCATAATTACTGGTGACTTCAACTTTCATTTGAATAAACCGGGTGACAACAAAGCTATCCAATTTAACAACATCCTTGAAATGTTTGGTCTTGTACAACATGTCGCTACGCCAACACACAAAGATGGCAATACGCTGGACCTTGTGATTACTCGAGAAAAATCAATATTGAACAAATGTATGGTTAGTGACCTACTCTCTGATCACAACTGCATTCTATTTGACATTCCAATGAATAAAGCTAACAAACCCAAGAAGAAAATCAGTTTCAGAAAAACTAGCAAAATCAATGTACAAGATTTCAAAAAAGACATTGGGAAACATCTGACTGTAGAAGGACAGGAACAGAAGAATCTAAATGAACTTATTAGACTATATGACTCTACCAAAGAGGTTCTGGACAAACATGCTCCCATCAAAACCAGAGAAGTAACTCTGCGCACACCCACTTCGTTTAACAATGCTGATATCACGTTTCTAAAATCTGCAAAAAGAAAAGCGAAGAGATTACGGAGGAGAACTAGACTTATAAAAGACTGGGAGTCGTTCAAAGAAAAAAGAAATGCGTTGAATCTACAGCTGAGTCACCTCAAATCAGAGGATCTTCGAGTCAAAATCAAAGATTCTAATGGTGATGCAAAGAAGTTGTTCAAGTTATTGAACTCAAGTCTGAACAGAAAACAGGAACTACCTCTCCCACCACATACAAATGAAATTGACTTGGCAAATGATTTTAATGAGTTCTTCAATGAGAAGATTAAAACACTCAGGTCTAAGTTAGACTCTACACATAATGATACTGTTAATAACATCGAAACTGCTCCTCATACTCTCCGACACTTCAGAAGCCTATCGCAGAGTGACATAAAGAAACTGATCAGGGAAATGCCGGTTAAACACTGCCAACTTGATCCTATTCCAACGTGGCTTTTGCTCGAATGCATTGATGAATACCTCCCAATTATAACCAATATTGTCAATAAGTCCGTCACACAGGGAGAAATGCCTCTTGAGCTGAAACAAGCGCTTGTAAAACCTCTGTTGAAAAAATGTGGATTGGATCTAATCAAAAAGAATTATAGACCAGTGTCAAATCTTTCCTTCCTTGGAAAACTAATTGAAAGTGCTGTTATCAAACAATACACAGACCATCTTACAGCAAAAAACCTTGATGATGCAAAACAGTCAGCTTACAGAAAATTCCACAGCACTGAAACTCTCTTCTTACCAAGATCCATAATGATATCATGTTGAATATGAGCAAAGGTGAAGTAACAATGCTTGTTCTGTTGGACCTTTCAGCCGCTTTTGACACAATTGATCACAAGATTCTACTGAAACGTTTAGAAAATAGATACGGTATTCAAGATTCCGCACTGTGCTGGTTCAAGTCATACATTTCTGACAGGTCACAGTCAGTGATAATTAATGACAAAACATCAGTCAAACTTCCACTTAAATTTGGGGTTCCTCAAGGTTCAAAACTGGGACCAATCCTATTTAATTCATACATCGCTCCATTAAGCGAAGTGGCTGCAAAAAATCAAGTCAAAGACTAAAAGTATGCCGATGACGAACAAATTATTCTCTCTTTCAAACCAACTTTCTTAGATCAGAGAAATGCGATAGTCAAAATGGAAAAGTGCATTGCTGAAAACCGAAAATTTCTCCATGAAAATAAGCTTTGCAATAATGGAGAAAAAACTGAGCTACTGCTCATTGGCAGTAAACACCAACTCAATAAACTCCAAGTATCGTCAATCCATGTCGAAGATGTCAAAATTGACAAATTCAACAAAAACAAATAAGAAGACCGAGCCTTTTCGCACGCTGCTCCAAAACTGTGGAACCAACTTCCAGAGACTGTAAAGGTCTCTAAAACACTTGAAGGCTTCAAGAGAAATCTGAAAACTTATCTATTTAAGAGTTTCTACAAATAAATCGATCATGCATAAGCGCTAGTGAGCAGTTTACTGGAATTAGCGCTATATAAATGCCTATTATTATTATTATTATTATTATATTATTATTATTACAGCGGTCACCAACACTACAAAATGTTTCGGCATGGGAACTTTGGGCAATGTTCCCCTTGTCTCTGCCCATGGGTGCCATAGTATGGCTACCCTGAGCGGTATACATCAACAACTACAACAACAATGTGAAAATAAGTTAGTCCTGGAATAGAATTGATAGCCTGTCCACCCCCGAGAAGCAGGACCATTGCTGCAAAGTGACTGATTTCGAGGGCATTACTCAACTAATCCCCTAGAAGGAGTGTAAGTGAATACCATTTCACGAGGCCGACGACAATATATTTGACTACTGCCCAAGATAGCCAGTCTATATTTGTTTTATTATTCAGAAAAGATAAGCAGACACAGACATTTTTCTATCACTAAGTTTTGAGAGTTTCCTTTTTATGTTTTGTTTTGTGGACCACTGCAGAGCAATATTCTTCATTGATGCCCTCATTTCTTAAAATGTTTCATTCTTTCATTTTTCCTGCGATATTGCACAGCATTAGTTTTTTATTAATGGCCTTCTTTCCAGAGTTTTCCTTTTTCATGAATTCCATGGAAACAGAATCACAGAAAAATCAAGAAAATCACCCTTTAATGATGTTTTATAAAATTTTTGATAGGAGAAATTATGACTTGGTGATCTATTTCGACTTAAATGAATATAAACTAACATTTTTGATTCACATAATGTCTGCAATCAGCCCGAGCAGTCTTTTATGGCAAGCTGAACACAGCGTAACGGAATCACCGACAAAAACAGCAAATTTTGTTACAGTTTGATTTCATTATCTGATTTGAGAAAACTGCTCGAACTATGGAAAAGATAGACTGACCGTGATCATCCAAGCGGAATACTCTAAAAACGTTTTGATATGAAGTATGTTTGATATTGCACAGATGAGAGTTGTGCTGTCCTCTTTTGGACAAGGTGCTGAAGAAAATTGTGTGATTCCGTTACGCTGTCTGATGTGATTCTGTTACGCTTAATTGAGATAGGCCTATACAGTAACAAAATCATACCATTGCAAAAATTCTTTGAAAGTTTGTAAATTTCAAGTATATTAGCACTTGGTGATGTCAACATCAAACATCAAGACCCAACATATCCATATGTACTGAAGCCCTAGAAAATAGCATTTTTCTTAATTTTTTTAGCCAAAATAATTGAATAAACTTAAAAAATCATGATTTTCTGTATATATTAGGCTGAAAACAATCTAACTAGCATCAATTTCTCAAGATTAATGAAAATACCAGATGAGCAAACATGTCTGGACTCGAAATAATTTTGTTTCATGTAAATATATTGAACACTTTTCTTTTCAAGGTCCCTTAATGTAAAAAAAGGTCATGTTTCTGAGCCATTCCCTATTATCATGGAATTCATGTTTTGTGACATATTTCGGGGAAATATATTAAAATAATGACTGACATGTGACCAGCTCACAACCAATGAGAACTCTGCTTTCACGGTGGTGGTATACAATAAATTAAAATATATGAGAATCAATTGACTTACTATGGGCTGACCAGACGTAGAACTTGTCCAATTCCAAGCCTTGCATTCCTGTCAAGGTTCTGACAGAACATCTGATATTAACCTTTTCTTGGCAACTTCCATCGAGTTTCACCAAAAATGTAATTGCATTTAGGTCAACGGATTCCTCGCATTGGATTTTGCAGTCCTTTTGAGGGTAGTAATTGCAGGCAGATTTAGCGTATATGCACGCTGTTGATTCTCTGTACACTTTAAAAAATACATTGGTCTGAAAAAAAGAAGGAAGCAATATAAATTATATTATATCATACCTATGAGCCATCAGCCAATCAGAGGCCTGTATTTGGCTGGTATATATCCTATATTCTTTGTTGTTCACTTATACGCCCATGGGAGTATATAGGATATATAAGCCTCATTGTTTAACAAATCTCATAACACAAACAGCAAAACTACACCAAACGGTGATATGCCAGCAAAAATAAAACAACCAGAACCGCAAGCGGTTTCAACGCTCGTCTGTTGACGTGAAATCTATCAATGTGTGCATAATAATCGCCCACAGCCTGTCTCTGTTCGGGACTGTCAAGTGGCAGCAGAATGCTGACAGTCCCTGGAAAATCGAATTGGGTCCACAATAATTTGATCTGTTTTGGACAGATCACCAGACCAGGTCGAAAAACAGCTGTCCATATTACTACGCCAAACTACTTTCACAAAGCATGGTTGCTGGCAAATATCCAGTCCACTGCTTTGAATGAAAATGTTTGGAAATCATGAGACAAAAAGAAAGTTTTGAAACTTTAGCATACACTTTGCCTGTGAAAGGGATGATTTTACTCATCAGAAGTTTGATGGTATTCAATCTACTTATGCCATTTAGTGCATGTTAAATTGTGGTCAGAAAAGGGTCCAAAAAGAATGCATTCTCACTTATTCATGTGTCCATACAATGCCGATGTTTTTGCTTTATGATTAAAAATGCTCAATTGTATTTATTCTGTTACTTTATGGAGATTTATGAACTAGGACAACAATATAATTCACAGTTTTATAAAAGTTGTGTTACACTCAGTAAAATGTCTTGTCCATGCCACAAGTGGCCCCCTCTATACTGGCAATATTATGTGAGCTACAATGTATACATCCTCCATGATAAAAAATAGTTCCAACTTATTTTGGTATTTACAAGCTGTCTGCTTAAAATTGAAGCCAACCAAAGTCAGATAAGACACTTGCAGAGTTTTTGGAAATAAACTAGACCATCACTAAATGATGGAACTGTCCTGGTTTCTTCCAAAAAATTGCTGACACAAAATGGCCGCCATCTTGGATTTCTCGATATGTTCCCAATCCATACCCAAAGGCCAATACCTGACGCAAATTTCATCACTCTAAGCGAAATATCAAGGGCACAGTGGGCAGTTGAAGAATGAAGAAAAATGGCCGCCACAAAATGGCCACCATCTTGGATTTCTCGACATGTTCCCAATCCATACCCACACACCAATACCTGTACCAAATTTCATAACTCTAAACGAAATATCAAGGGCATAGTGGGCAGTTGAAGAATGAAGAAAGATGGCTGCCAAAATGGCCGTCACAAGATGGCCACCATCTTGAATTTCGCGCCATGTTCCCAATCAATACCCACAGGTAAATACCTGTACCAAATTTCGTTACTCTGGGCGAAATACCAAGGTCACAGTGAGCAGTTCAAGAATTAAGAAAAATGCCTTCCAAAATGGCCACCACAAGATGGCCGCCATCTTGAATTTCTTGCAATTTTCCCCATCCATACCCTCAGGCCAATACCTGTACCAAATTTAACAACTCTAAGCGAAATACCAAGGTCACACTGGGCAGTTCAAGAATTAAGAAAGATGGCTGCCAAAATGGCCACCACAAGATGGCCGCCATCTTGAATATCTTGCCAAGTTCACGATCCATATCCACAGGCCATTACCTGTACCAAATTTCATAACTCTAAGCGAAATACCAAGGTCACAGTTGGCAGTTCAAGAATTAAGAAAGATGGCTGCCAATATGGCCGCCACAAAATAGCCACCATCTTGGATTTCTTGATGTGTTCTTACTCCATACCCACAGACCAATATCTGTACCAAATTTCATAACTCTAAGTGAAATACTAAGGTCACAAATGGACACGTACACAAACCTTAACCGGGACAACGACGACAACGACGCCGACGATCGAGTGACGACAATAGCTCTTCGTTTTCAAAGAAAACAGACGAGCTAAAAATAAACAAAAGTACCATAAGACATATAGCCTTTGATAAATCCTTAAATCCTTTAATTCCAACTCAATCTAGATTTTTAACGCAAATATCATGACTAAGGGTAATAATAATAATATAATAATAATAATAATAATAATAGACATTTGTATAGCGCTAATTCCAGTAAACTGCTCACTAGCGCTTGTGCATGCTGGATTTATCTGTAGACACTTTTAAATAGGTAAGTCTTAAGATTTCTCTTGAAACCTTCAAGTGTTTTGGAGGCCTTGACTATCTCTGGGAGTTGGTTCCACAGTTTTGGAGCAGCATGTGAAAAGGCTCTGTCTTCATACTTGTTTTTATTGCAGGCGGGTGGTTCATTTAAAAGAGCATTTTGTTATTGCTTCTCAGATTACAGTTTTGTTCAGATTTTGGCTGAATCATATTTTGAATATAAGAGGGAGCTTGCCCGTTTGTTGCTTTACAAGTTGTTAACATGAGTTTGAATTGTATTCTTGCTGGAATGGGCAGCCAATGTAGCTGCATCCTGTGCTGGCTTAGACTGTCGTGCCTTCTCAATTTTTCAATGAGTCGAACGGCTGAGTTTTTGGCCACTTGATGTTTATACAGCAAACGACTCGATGTTCCATAAAGAAGACCATTTCCATAGTCTAGGTGAGGTGTGACAAGAGCATTGACCGCTGTTTTACAAGTTTCCTTGTCCAATGACTTCCTGATTTTTGAAATGCTTCTAATATTGAAATAGGCATTCCGACACATTTTGTTGACTTGTTTTTCCATGGTCATGTTTTCGTCAAAGATTACACCCAGATTTTTAACATGATCGACTGCATTAATTTTGACATTGTCGACATGGATTGATGATACTTGGAGTTTATTTAGTTGATGCGGACTACCAATAAGCAGTAGTTCTGCAATTTTTCTCCATTGTTACACAGCTTATTTTCATGGAGAAATTTTCTGATATCAGCAATGCACTTTTCCATTTTGACTACGGCATTTCCTTGTTCTGAGAAAGTTGGTTTGAAAGAGAGCATAAGTTGCTCGTCATCGGCATACTTTTGGTCTTTGACTTGGTGTTTTTCAGCTACTTCACTTAATGGAGCGATGTATGAATTAAATAGGATTGGTCCTAATTTTGAACCTTGAGGAACTCCAAATTTCAGTGGCAGTCTGGTTGATGTCTTGTCATTAATTATCACCGACTGTGACCTGTCAGAAATGTATGACTTGAACCAGCATAGCGCAGAATCATGAATACCGTATCTGCTTTCTAAACGTTTCAATAGTATCTTGTGATCAATTGTGTCAAAAGCGGCTGAAAGGTCCAACAGTACAAGCATCGTTACTTCACCTTTGGTCATATTCAACATGATATCGTCATGGATCTTTGTCAGAAGGGTTTCAGTGCTGTGGAATTTTCTGTAAGCTGACTGTTTCTCATCATCCAGGTTGTTTGTAGTAAGATGGTCTGTGTATTGTTTAATAACAGCACTTTCAATTAGTTTGCCAAGGAATGACAGGTTTGATACTGGTCTATAATTCTTTTTGATTAGATCCAATCCACATTTTTTCAACAGAGGCTTTACTAGCGCATGTTTCAATTCAAGAGGCATTTCTCCCTGTGTGAGTGACTTATTGACAACATTGGTTATAACTGGGAGGTATTCATCAATGCATTGGAGCAAAAGCCATGTGGGAATAGGATCAAGTTGGCAGTGTTTAACTGGCATTACTCTGTTCAGTTTCTTTATGTCACTTTGAGATAGCCTTCTGAAGTGTCGGAGTGTCACCAACCTGTTTTTTGCTTCTTATCAAACAATAGATCTATGGCCAAATTTTAGTGAAAATCTCTGGCACCTGGTCCAGATTAGTTGGCTGAACCTCCATCTTGGGTGCAATATGGTCCAAGATGACCCTGTAGTGTTATTGAGGCCCACATCTGGTAAAGTTGCCAGTAACGGCAAATTCTCAATTTTCTCAAATTTCCAGGTTTTGAAGGATTTGTGATGCCCTACAAGTTTGAGCATTGTTTTAAATGAATGAAATGTTTAAACTGAGGTGTTCTCTACACTGAGGTACCATTTTCTCTTCCAAATAGAGTACACTCTGGACAAAAATGATGGAATATTTTTAGAATTTTTCAAGTAAATTCCATCTCAGTCAATATATCCCATTACATGTTTCACAGAGCTCATGGAGAGATTTTTGTGTGATGGGAGGGTGTCCAGATACTGTCAAAATACTGCCTCATGGCAACAAGGGCTCAGGCTGGCTGTTCGGTGCCTGTTTGGTTCGTCATCCATTATGACGGAAATATGTGTCGGGTTGTACAGAATGGAAACGTACCGACTGACCCCTATCTGAGTTTGTTAATTGGAAGAGGAAATGGTACCGCAGTGTAGAGAACACCTCAGATGAAACATTTCATTCATTTATGGCTATGCTCAAGCTTTTAGGGCATCACAAATCCGTCAAAACCCATAAAATTGAGAAAATTGAGAATTTGCCGTTATTGGCAACTTCACCATGCTTCAACCTTAGTTACACCATCGGGACATCTTGGACCATATTGCACATAAGATCGAGGTTCAGCCAACTGATCTGGACCAGGCGCAAGTGACTTTCACTGAAGAACGGCCATCGGTCAAAAAGAAGCAAAAACCAGGTTGGTGGAATCCATGTCAAGTCAAGTAAAGGTAGAGGTCGATGTATATGACATTCAACATGAAAGTGTGATGTTTTTTGATTGTACATATCAAGATTAAGTTGGCGTTTTTTGGGTATGTCAAAATTTTGTTTCTATGTTGTTGAGATATAATGCAATTTTTTATGAATTTTTACAAAAAATCATCAATTTTTCCAGGTCACCCAAAGAAACTTTTCAAATAATTCTAAGCCACTAAAAATGTTTAATAGTATCATTACCCACAAATCTAATGTCTGAGGAACAAATCTTTGCAATTCCTGACATTCATTCACCAATTTTAGAACTTTGAAGTTCTGAGACCTCGAAAATCCAAATTATTCCAGAATTTTGATCAAGAGTGTATTAAAATGAGAAGATCCGGGAATTACTAGAACATGCTCATTAAGAATGGAAAAAAGAAAATGCCGAATAATGTGAGTAAGCTGTCAGATTTCTATTGAAAATGAGATGCATGCAGAATTCCAGGAGGGGAAGGAGAGAAATTCGCGAAGCAGCAAATTTGAGAAAGAATTGGGAAGAAAAAGAGGTGAGTGAAGAAAGAAGAACGAGAAGACGTTTGAAAGTGGCTACATTTAACGAAGACATAAGGGTCAAAATTTGAAAACCTTGAAATTTCAGCTGAAAAAAATTTGAAAATTTTTTTAGTCCAGAAATGCCTTTTTAAGTTGGCATTGGGTAGGTCAAACAATCAGCTATCACTGCACTGTCATGTCCAAGGGTCCCAAATGCTCTGCTGATCTGTAGTGAGGTGATATTTACAGCTGTGATGTTTTTTGACTGTCATTAAAATCACACTTATAACTGAAAAATCCTGACCACTTAGGGTTAAATAATCTATTACCAATGATTAGGCAGGTAGTTTGCACATTTTAGGCCAAGTTCCAGGTCTCTAGCACCAATTATTTTTGAGATAATGCATTTTGGTCAATTAAATACAGAATATGTGTGTCATTAGCATCATGCCTACAACTTGAAATCCGCACCACTTAGAGCTGAAGAATGTGTTACCAACGTTTGGGAAAGTGGCTATTCTACAAACATTGAGCTATATTTCAGGTCTGTATGACCAATACTTATTAAGATAGAACATTTTCTTGAACTAGAAATTTACAAACAGAAACAAAAATACTCTTTTTACCACTAGTTTGGATTCTGAATAACAAAGATGATCTCCACTACCCCTCCAGTGCCCAATGTCTTTGCTGAACCATATTTCAGGTGCTAGACAATGGTAAAATGTCACTGACACCCCATATTTGATTAGTAATCTCAGAGAAGCGTCAAAATTCATACTAAGCATGTCAGATGCAAGGAAAATGCAAAAATTCTGTGTAATATTTTGTTAAAACATTAATTGATAATATATATTGAACACAATTTCAACTCCTGTCACCTGCAACAGAATTTTAGTGAGGTAAAGGAAAGAAGCCAATTTTTGTTGTGATGCTAATGACAGTGTGATGCTAATGATAATTAAGATAAAAATCTTTGTAGGGACCAGTGCAAAACCGGCAATCTGACAATTTGTGCATGCAATGACCGTATGAACACCAGAAGCATGTTCACATTGATTCTGGTCCAGAAATATGCAGTCAAAATAGAGCAACAAGGCGTTTGCTAATGATAAATTAAGATAGGACAATCGACATGCCAACAGAAATATTCTAATATTTTGTTTTACATAAATGATACAGAGCTACAGATAGAGCAGTTATTTTCTTGGGTTCTCAGACAAGGTTAGACACAAGGTTTTCTTACATAATGTGCGTCCCTTTCATTTTTATTAAGAAACCAAACTGGTGTGATGCTAATGACGCAATATTGGAGACATTGACACAACAACCTCCTGCTCTTATACAGGATATTATTTCAGAAATTGGAAATTATATTTTAGAAGAGTGATAGTCAAGTCTCAATGTATGGAAGAGTTTAATTGAATCAGGATCCTGTACAAGTTTTTGTGATGCAATTTTTCTAAGAAAAATTAATGTTGGTGGAGACAGGCCATTTTCAGGGGGGTTGGCTACTTCAATGCTATTTTTGGATGGGATAAAAATAACCTTCCACATATTTTTTTTTGTCAGAAGTTTTGCTAATATCCTTGTCTATGACAAATGACATCAAGAGGTCCTGCATGTGCCTTTCTGTCATCATGAATTATTGTTAAACACCGGAGACAAGAATTTCAGACTTACCAAATTTTGACCCATAACAGAGAAGAAGTGTTTAACAAGTGCAAAGAACAGGAGAGAAACAGGAACAACAAAGACCTTTGACAAAGCCAGGCAGGACCCCTGGCGCTACACTTTTACATAAATAATCTCAATATCTGATTTCTTATTACCACATTGGATAGACTGTACTGAATACGTTACCTTGTTCCCCACATATCGGCATGAGAAACGCACTGATGAAGAGTTGAATGATTCTACGTCAAGATGAAGTTCTTCCTTGGCCAACACCACTTGCATCAGTGATAAAAGAACAAGGCACGGTCCATATAGAAATCCTATAAAAAAAGAAGACAATAAAGAAATATAATTATATGTTAGAACTAAGAGGTGAAACTGCATGAGGCACAGTGAGACACATTTTTTATTTTCAAGTGCAACGCAATGTTGTTAGTCAGCAGTAAAACTGCTTTGGACCGATGCTTATAGATGATGAAATTGGGCATATTGGCCAGTAATGTCAGCGCAGCAACTATAACAGGTGTGGAGATAATTTGGATAAACTTGTTCTTAGATTAGTTTTTTAAAGGAATTTTCTATATGTCATACTATTACCCTAAACTAAAAGTTTGATTGTATCAAGTAATAGCATATTTGGGTGCCAAATTAAACTTTTTTTCCCTGGATTTCTGTATTGTGTTGTCTTGCATGAGCATCCTGGTCTGCCCTTGTATGTTATTGTAAATCCAGTTAAACTAATTATGGAACGTTAACCGTTGAATACTGTTATATTCCTGCTGCGTAATATATTATTTTAATTCATATTCACATGCACATATCAGTTTTCTAGAAAATCGCAACTTTGACCTGACACTCATTTACATTACATCTTTGTCATGTCCAGCATCCTGTATCTGTCATATCATATACATTGACCTATTTTATTATTATTCTACACACATGTTAATATATATAGCTATGAATGACAATGAAAACAGTTTTGCTAGCATTTACAGTTCCTTTCCAGTTCATTAAAAAATGTAGGAGATTAAGCAAGTTTGAAATTTTCACTGATTAACTTCAATAAACTTCAGCTGTCTACTGGATTATGGCATTTACAGAAACTACTGATGCCTAAAAATCAGGGCTTTGGAGTCGGGTGTTAAATGAACCGACTCCGACTCCAGACTCCTTTGGCTTTCTGAAAAGTGACTCCAACTCCAACTCCTTAGGTCTCTTGAATTAGGACTCCGACTCCCGACTCCACTTATCGGCATTATTGCACACAAATATTGCATGGTTAACTGGAGAGAAAAAGTAGTTCTGCAAAGTTTTCTTTGGCTTTTGCACATGAATAATTCTTCAAGAAATTTTGTATATATAAAATTTGTGAAACATTTTTAATTTTTTAACTGTGTTTTTGAAAATTATATTAATTATTTGTTGGAATCAGGAGTCCAAAAAACTTTCGAATCCAACTATGACTCCAACTCCACCTGAAAGTAAAAGTTCGACTGAATCGACTCCGACTCCACCCAAAAACCTCCGACTCCACGACTGCGACTCCGAATCCGACTCCAAAGCCCTGCTAAAAATGATTCAGCCAGTGTAGCTTTGAATACATGATTCTCGAAAATGGTGTGCACTTGTCGGGGGACAACATCTTGAATTTACAGTATTATGTGCCAATTAGTCCAGTGTCAGTTTTAACATCATGTTAAAACATTAAAATCAGGCTAACAAAGTCATTGGGCTATATTATAATTAAACTCCACCATTTTCTTATTTTGGCCCTATATTTCAAAGAGCCTCTAAAATTTACCGGAAAGGTACTGAGGTCTAAAAATGAAATTTTTCCCACTTTTTAGTAACTGTTTATCAACAAAACAAGAATCCGCTGATTCAAAGCTAACCATTTGCTTTCATATTAAAGGGGCAATGATTAACATGGAATGGGTTGACAGCAATTCAACCTAATTCTATAGTGTATCCACACTGAAGACATGTAAATGACAATTAGAAGAATGTGAACAATATCATTAAATCCTCGAAATAAAAGGCAACTAGCAAGCTACTTGCAAATTGGAGGGAAAAGATTAGAATAGAATACAATGAAATAAGACAGATGGATAAATATTAAGATAGATAGGCAGATGGACTTGAAAGAGAGACCTTCTGCCTCAATTGGAAGGAACGTACATGAAAAATTGGAAGATCAGGCATTAATTATAAGTTGAGAAGATATGAATATTATGAACTCTATTATTTTAATGTAAGTGGAGGAATAAATCCATTTCAATGCATGGCCTGAGCATCCAGGCCCCAAACAACATTTTGTTAAAACTGTGATTCTTAATTTGCTTTTCACGTGAAGCAGACCTAACACTTTAATTCCAAAAACACTACTTTCAAAATCTAACCTGGAGCAGTGATCAAGTTGTGAAGCCTTAAAGTTATATGAAATTCACTAAACATACTCCAGATTGTCTCTTGGCTCGGCCAATCAGAGGTATGCAAATAGAAAGTAGATAGATATTCTATCTACAAGCTCTCTTGAAGTGCTAGCACGATATTTTTGGAACATAACACTGAACATAATGATATAGTACCATGACTTTATTGATGAAAACATAAAAGTTACTAAAATCAACTTGATCTAAATTTTCCCAAATTTGGCCTGGTATCAAACTTTAATTGTTCAGCTTTCTTTTCTCTGTAAAATGTGTGTTTTGATAGTATGATATTTTTGGCTTTCATGCATTTAGTTTCCTATTTTACCACATCAACAATTGATTTTGCGGCTATTCTTTTTAAAGAAGAAGGGCCCCATAGTTTTAACTTCATCGATATTCTATCAGTTAACATCAGAGGAAAAGTAGTGCTTGAACCTTTCAACCCCATTGCCTGATAGATTTCCCGACCTTGAACAAGGGAACTTATTATAATTTTCAAAACCACTACATTGTGATATGTGTGCCTAATATCCATTACACCGGCAGGCCCATGTTACATTTGATCACTTAGCAATTTAACCTTACACAGTGTCTATATTCTGAGTTGTTAAATTTGAATACAAGTACATAATAGTCAATCATCACACAAACGTCTATATTTTTCTCACCAAGGAGCTCTTTGTGTGATATGATAATTGACTATAAATATGAACTTCCAAAGGTCAGGATTAAGTTTGCACAGTTGAATACAAGTGTTTTAAATTGGCATTGTGTAGTAGGGTGCATCAGTTGCCCCCTAAAAATTAAATAGTTGTTTGATTACCCTTGCCTTCTCAAATATTGTTCCTTTTGCCAAAAAAGCATGTATTGTAAAGTTTCAGAACAATCGGAACATGTCTAGGGGTGGCACACATGCCTTAGAGATAGTCCTGATTTTGATGAAAAATATCTCATTTGAGAATCTGCGGTATGCGATTATTCACTTAGTAATTGTACCAGAACAACAAGATAGGTACCATGATGTAGAGGAGAAAGAGAGCTTTAATTTGAGTACCAGGAAGCTATATATCCAATTAAAACATCCATTTAAATTATCTTTCTATGATACACAAATTTCGACGAAATTGAATTACTATATTAGCAAATGCTGTGCATCTAAAAATAAATGATAAGTTCATGTAATGCTATTACCACAATAATAATCATTATGTCAAGTGGGATATTCAGATATAAAGTCCATTAAAGGACATCTTGGACATGCGTATATTTTTATCCATAACATTTTAGTTTGCACATTTTATATTACATTTTGAAAATCGGGCCCAAGAATCGAATACTGTTGCTAACTTCAGAGGCTCGGTGTGCCAAACTTCTATTTGATGGGAAATCAAATGGGAATGTTTTGAATAATCAAAAAATAAGTTACTGTTATTGTGTGTGGTAAACCTGAGGTCAAACCTTTGTCTATAGGCAAATAGCTCAATGCAATCGAAATGGTCCTATCGAGGACACTCATCCACAGTGATGTGGGCATGGGATTTGTATCAGTGCTTAAATTATTTTAGATCAATTAAATTTTCCAATCTGTACTAATCTAAAGATCCTAATAACT
Source organism: Platynereis dumerilii (assembly GCA_026936325.1). Lineage (NCBI taxonomy): Eukaryota > Metazoa > Annelida > Polychaeta > Phyllodocida > Nereididae > Platynereis > Platynereis dumerilii. The sequence goes on along the minus strand of JAPTHN010000004.1, from coordinate 66,927,890 downwards.
GATCTAGAGGAAAATGTTCCTTTGCCAGATCACATTTGGTGTTTTAAGAGCTCTGTGTCTAGACTTCAATCTATCATATAAGCTTTTATTTTGTGTTTTCATAACTATTATAAAATTAATGGTTTTTTCTTCGCTCATAATTTTCTGGCCATAGATAGAAAGGAATTATTCTTTATAAGACAAGTCTTTTATATTTATAAGTTGGGAGTCAAATTTGAGACAGGTAAATTGAGTCACCAGTCCAGCATCTCCCCTATACATATTAGTCAGTTGTGAAATATGACCCAAAAACTTTTCCAAGTTACAGCCAAAGTCGAAAGCACTGATTCATCTTCATATGCGTACATGTTGTAGAAATAACTGCCAATGGCTAAGAGAGCCTTATAGATACAGCTAGATTTTTCAGTATGGCAAACTTAATTTCAAAGCTAATTAAAACCGCTAAGCTGTTGCAGTCTTACAAGCCAACAAATTGCCATGAAATATGACACCGCCGGCTCCTCGCCCTCTGTAGCTTGATTGAATCAATTATTTGACTTCCGCTGTAAAAAATACAACTTGGTCTGTCCATTGAGCCCCCTGTTTCAAACACCATCCAGGCATATTTGCACTGCCTAGTGTTTCTTTTCTTGTCAGCGATAAGACAAAACTTATCTGTATTATATTATTTCAGTGATGCTCTTTTCCAGTCTTACATGTCTGACAGAACATGATCAAACAATCACACCAAAGATATTGAATAACTGAACAAGCCAAAAAAAAGAAAGTTTTTTGGATAAATCTATGTGTCTGTTACTTGGTAACAAACCCACAAAGAATTCGGAACCTTGTTGAATTATTTATTCTGTTTACAACAGCATATGTATTTGCGAAATTGCAAGTCACCATGAATTGGTTCTCTTAGTCATACACCCATCATGTTGGTATTCAAATTGAAGCTCATGATTAGAGCTACAAGATGATATCATTTTTAATGATATTGGATTGATAACTAATGAAATATAAGAAACCGCGAAACCGATAAAAAGGCAGAAAATGCAAAAATCCAAGGAACTTCAGTGCAAGTGTGCCACCCCTAAACGTTGTCCAATTTTTCTCAAACTTTACACAATGTGTTTCTAGTATAAAAGGAACATTCCTGCAACTGGCAAGGTTTCTCCTTAAAAGTTGGGGCAACTGATGCACCCTATTGTGTAGGCATACTAGGCCCAGTACTGACATTGGTATCAAACCATGTCAATGGCCATTGCTGGATAATAGCATTTCAAGTTCACCCCTTGACCACATTGACACATGCTATCCCAATGTATTGCATTGCATCTAACTAGAAGCCACACAAGTGTGCAATGGGCGGTAGTTATGGCATGGGTTTCTATCAAAAATAATATCTGGGGGTATGGCCGACATATCTCCCATTATAAGGGACAACACAGACTGCATCCCTTTCGATGCCCCGACTCCCATCTGCCGGCCCCGACTCCTATCCGCCGGCCCTGACTCCTGACCGCCGGCCCCGAATCCTGTCCGCCGGCCCCGACTCCTGTCCGCCAGCCCTAATCCTGTCCGCCGCCCCCAACTCCTGTGTTCCGGCCCCACTCCTATCCGCCGGCCCCACTCCTATCAGCCGCCCCCGACTCCTGTCCGCCGCCAGACTCCTATCCACCTCCGACTCCTTTCCACCCTCGACTCCTATCCACCTCGACTCCTATCCACGGCCACCTCCATAGATTCTGTGGCTTGTGAGTCATCATGTAGGGCCTACGTAAAGTTATAATAAATATGGCCACCAAAGTCACAGAAATGGTTCAAGGTCATCTATGTTACAATTCATTCAAGGTGTTACTGTGATACAAAATCCCTGTGAGTTTGGTGGTCCCAGGGAGAATAATAGTGGAGTTGTCGTGTATATGAGCTTTTTACAAATATGGCTGCCAAGGTCACAGATATAGGTCAAGGTCACTGATGTCAAAACTAATTCAAGGTCTTACAAGGATACATAATCCCTGTTAGTTTGGTTATCCTAGTGTAAATGCAAGAGGAGTTATCGTGCACACAAGATATTCACAAATATGGCCACCAAGGTCACAGAAGTAGGTCAAGGTCACTCATGTCAGAACTCTTTCAAGGTCTTGCTGTCATACACAATCCCTGCTAGTTTCATGATTCCAGGATTAATAGAAATTGAGTTATCACGTACACAAGCTTTTCACAAATATGGCCGCCAAGGTCACAGATGTAGGTGTGATAGCAAGAAAATGACAATTAAGTCAATGCTATATTTCAGATGATTTATTCATCATGTTTAAAAACCCTGTAAACAGAATATATACACAAAATCAAAGACAATCCACAACATTAAAGAAACAGTGTCACAAAGTTGAATTAATATGACTGACATAAGTTGATCTAATATTCATGTGTAGGTTTGACAATTGAATAATTATTTGATAAAGTAAATTAAATTGTAAAGTTCTAATAGGAAATAAATACTGAAGTGAATATTCACAATATTCCACCGAGGTAAATATTTATATTTAATTAGTAATATCAATAACCAGTGAACAGTTATAATACATAATGGAATAACCATCTTACCCAAAATGGGGTTCATGAAGCATTTTCACAACCACATGTTTCCCAAGGTTAACCAAGTTGGCACCTAACCAAATAATGAAACATGTGTAAGCTGACTGACCAAAATATTAATTTACACAACTACTAAACTTTCTATAAATTTATGAGGAAATAAGGTAACTAATTATTTGTAGCAAAATATATAATTGAATGCAAAGTTTGCCTAGGATAAAATATTAACAGAAAACACGTACCTTGAACAAATTGGTTGCCAATGCATTAAGTGCAAAGTTGAGTCAATCCATGTTGCCTGGAGAGCAACTGAGACAAAACTGAGAGTGATCACTGTGGTCACTCAAGCATTTAAGCCTTTAAAATTGGGTCAATTCCCTAGTGGCCTTGAGGAGAGTGACAGAGCTAAACCAGGGGTCGTGAGTTCGATCCTCACTGGGGGCTCCATTGTGATAGCAAGAAAATGACAATTAAGTCAATGCTATATTTCAGATGATTTATTCATCATGTTTAAAAACCCTGTAAACAGAATATATACACAAAATCAAAGACAATCCACAACATTAAAGAAACAGTGTCACAAAGTTGAATTAATATGACTGACATAAGTTGATCTAATATTCATGTGTAGGTTTGACAATTGAATAGTTATTTGATAAAGTAAATTAAATTGTAAAGTTCTAATAGGAAATAAATACTGAAGTGAATATTCACAATATTCCACCGAGGTAAATATTTATATTTAATTAGTAATATCAATAACCAGTGAACAGTTATAATACATAATGGAATAACCATCTTACCCAAAATGGGGTTCATGAAGCATTTTCACAACCACATGTTTCCCAAGGTTAACCAAGTTGGCACCTAACCAAATAATGAAACATGTGTAAGCTGACTGACCAAAATATTAATTTACACAACTACTAAACTTTCTATAAATTTATGAGGAAATAAGGTAACTAATTATTTGTAGCAAAATATATAATTGAATGCAAAGTTTGCCTAGGATAAAATATTAACAGAAAACACGTACCTTGAACAAATTGGTTGCCAATGCATTAAGTGCAAAGTTGAGTCAATCCATGTTGCCTGGAGAGCAACTGAGACAAAACTGAGAGTGATCATTGTGGTCACTCAAGCATTTAAGCCTTTAAAATTGGGTCAATTCCCTAGTGGCCTTGAGGAGAGTGACAGAGCTAGGTGCTGCTGCCCTCTGTCCTAACCAATAATAATGATCAAAAGCAATGCCTACAGCAAATATTATAATGGCAGATTTTACACTGCCACATAGGTCAAGGTCACTCATAAGTTATGCCTGGCGAGAAGTCAAGGTATTTGATGTATTTGACTCATACTGGAAGTTTGGGGCAGCCTGTGCAAGGTGAAATCATCGTCAATAGGGAGGACGACTGAGACTACCAAACCTCACATTACAGCAATATGGGCGGGATGGCCTTTGGCCACCGCCCATAATTACACTCCTGAAAGTTGATTGAGCTATACTGCTGTTAGACCAGTGAGGGAATGAACTCAAGATACTGCAAGCCTTATCCACCAAAGGGCATACACACAGTGGACAGTGCTGCCACCTAGCCTGCTCTTGGTTGATGTGGTTTGTGGTTTCATGGTTGCATGTTTATGGTTTCAGAATCACATACACTCTTTACCCATTCCAATAGCTACGCCTATGGCTCGCAAAAAATTATGAACAAAATTTGAGTCGGGTGAGTAGCACACCCTGCCCGAATCTGAGAAAAACTAGCTCATAAAGATCACATCGTTTCAATTTGTGACCTCAATTTTAACTTCAAACCTGATGTTCAAGTAACCAATAGTCCTATTCGCAATATTGAATTTCTCAACTTGTACTTAAGCCCACAAGGGTTACATTCTGGGCTGGACTTGGCCACCGGGATACCGGGAGAATTCCCGGTGGACGGATTCTCTTGTGGGCCGATTGATCAAGAAAAAGAAAGGGAAATTTCTGAAAACAATCGTGATAATCATGTTTGCTGTTTATGCAACCCCAACATATTTGGTATCATTAGAATCTTGAAAAGACAATTCCAATGGTACCAAAATTATGGATTTTTCTAGACCATTAGGCCTACAAAATTAATTTGGCTTTCAATTATTTGTACCGAAGGATCATAAGGGTCAGTTTTTTTTTTCACGGCCCTGTAATAGGGCTTTGTGTGGCCCATTGTTGTCTTACTCTCTACTCTAGTTACTCTAGTGGCACTGAGGTTACCAGATATATTAAGTTCTTTATAGGCAGTGTGTTCAAACCTATATGTGTCAGATCAGCAATTAGGCCTATACTCAGAGGGAATTTCAAATTTTCAAAATAATTACAGGCAATTCCATTAGTACGAGATTCTACAGTCTCTATCCACCTTGCTACATCACATTTTTGCCTAATTTGATTGGTTTATGATCACTAAAAGTAAGAACGTCAGACCTTTGAAAGATCAGACGTAGAAAGCAGCTATTCATTGCTTTCACACAGTCAGCTGGATGACCAGAATCGCATGGTAATGAAATCGCCTGTCAGCCTTTGCGCCAGGGTCTTTGGGCTTGTTATGACCAAAAAACACCTTTTAGTGGCTGAAACACACACAAATCTTAATATTACTGATACAAAATAGTACAGTTCCCTGGCCGCCATCCCTTATTTTGAAATCTTAACAGGCAACTGAAGGCCCAGCTGGGTCGACACAAATTAAATCATGCATGTACATTAGCAATATAAAGAGATTATGTCAATCAAATTTTTTAAAAATTGGCCTGACTTTTTGTATAACAATAACGAGCATTTGAGAAAGGAATATGAATATTATATATGCAGAAAAAAACATAGAAAGATTATGTTTCTTTTAAACTTTACATTGAAAAATATTTAGGACAAGGAGTTTTTAAAGAAGTTTATAAACAGCTATGCCACTATAATGTCAAAATTGCTATGAAAAAGTTTGGCTTTGATTTAAGCATACATGAAATTTTTTTTTTCGAGTAAAATCCCTATTCCCTGTCCCCCACCCCCGTGCCCCATATTTGCTAATGTGCAGTCTCAGTTTGGCGGATTTGCATTGGTTAGAAGCTGGGGAATCTGACCCAGTTTGAAATGACATCACAGCTTGTAGTTAATTCACATATATTGCAATGCTAGAATAGAGTCATCTCTGACATCACAGTTCAACAGCATAGAAAAAAAACTTGAGATTCCGCGTAAGTATGACAAGGACTATAAGGGCAGTTTTACGGTATTTGCACTCGGCTGATCTTTCGTCTTTAAGCAACTACTCTGAGAAAAGTATGATAGGTACACAGAAATTTGTCTTGGTGGCGGTCTTGCACTACATTGAAGTATATGTGTACCAAATTTTACCTTTCTACGATGCTTAGTTTTGAAACAGCAGGCGATTTATGACCAATATTTGCACTTTTTTGTGTCTCACGGGCAGTTTCGCATATTTTTATGGCAACACAGAAAAGCAAATGCATGCAGTTGTGATTCATGTTAATGATGCCTGTCTGGACCTATGTCTTGGGCATAAAATACAACAGGTTTCATGTGAATATGTTATATACCAAAGGAGCTGTCTCCCAAAATGTCGAAAATGGCATGTGTCAAAAAGTTTGTCTTCGATAGGCCATTTATTACTGCATATGCTGTTATGAATCAGTATCAAAGAGTGTATCTACCGTTTGTGTCAATTTTGTAGCTGGAGACATGTCTCAAGGTAAATCAAAAAGATTCATCTCAGAATCTATACCTTGTTTTCGGAATTTGAGCCTTGAATATGATGTCAATAAAATGTGTCCTCTCCAGTACGAGGAAAAGACGCTCAGGATTCTGAAGGAAAAAACAAGCTACTTGTGTTTTCTTTTCTAGATTGTATGCCTCTACATCAATGTGACAAATGCAAGTTGAAAAGATATCCAGGCAATGCACATACATTTTCTTAGAAATTAAAATTCACGTTGGCACAAAATGTCCTCTCCAGTACATCAGAAGTTTCGCTCTGATTCCAAGTCTTTTAACACTGGATTCATTAAAGAAAAGAACATGGCTGAACTAAATAATTTAACCAGGATGCCTAAAAAGGGTATTTATAAATATAGAAAATTAAGATATGTGTTTTTAGATCATTAAATTGCACTATTATGAGAAAATCAAACTTAAGAGTAAAATGCACTTATTTCAAGTAATATATCAATATAACTGCAATATTTTGCAAAAAACAGACTGACTTAACAAGATAATGTGTAAATATCCTGTTTATGGAGCAATTCAAGCTGATTTTTTTTCTCAGCCTTAATTTTTGGTCATTTTCGATGATTTTTCTCTCTAGAACATGGCCTTTCAAACCAAGGAAACACTATAAGTTCAAATCATACAACAACAAAACTTGACTTTAGGTTAGTAGGATGCCTAGGCATTATTTATCTTGGCAATCATGTGTCTCTTGAGACTAAAACCTTATTAAACACTCTAAACATAAACTTTGAGAGTAAGGAATATTTAATTTCTTTAATTTCGTCATAAAAATCGTTGGAAAAAAAGTTCTGCCATATTTCATCGAAATTTAAGTTTTGTATTGCTTTTGAGGGTTCTATGCAACAAGATGGCTGGATTTCCATTGCAAAAATGGTTAAATCAGTATTTACATGGACATTTTTTCTGATAAACATTGTTTTCAAAAATTCAAACCTTGCCTACTTTATGGAGTGGCGATTTGGTGATAAACCAACAAATCACATGTATTCTTGTTGATTTGTGAATCTTTAATATGTTTATTTCATGATAGCATGAAGGAAATTCTCATTTATAAACTTTTATTTTGACCCCCCATGAGACACTTTGAGTGCAGATACTGTAAAACTGCCCATAAGTAAGCTTCTATAAAAAAAATATATTAATAACCATGCAGTTATTGTTGGGTGTTGTTGGTTCTATAAGTTGTAGATTCTTATCTACTTCAATCTTATGTCTAACTGCTAAAAGCACAAATGGTAACAAACAATGTATAACAATTTTTGATCACTTCTGTAGATGTATGTTAATTAGAATTTGCCATGTGATTTTGGAATAGGCTCCCACTAGTTATGCATTTCTTCAAAATATGCAAATAATATTAAGGAAAAAATTGTTTGCATGCCGCAACATTATCAAAATAAGTGAGATGTACGAGGTCAACTATTGCATTTGCACCATATCTGTATGTTATTTGCAAAATGACCCTACTTCAGCAATCTCCAAGTTCGAATTGCGTACGCTTGTATTGTCTTATAGGGTATTATTGGTATGCATGCGCGTGTTTTCAATATAGTCATTCCACATTAAACTTTGATCAAATTTTATTCCAAGGTAGCCAATTAATAACTTTAAAATCAGTTACATCATCATTACCAACATGAACATTCAAATGACTACCTTCAAGTTTACTCAGCTTTTGCTAGTAGAGTAGGTCGGGGCAAGAAGCCCGGGTTAGGTGAGAGGCCCCCCCGATTTATATCTCAACTTAAATTTTTGGTGCGTTTTCTTATTAATAGCATGGAAGCTAGAGGCTTTTCAGGTGACGTCACAAATTTTCAGGACAAAAAGCACCAAACCATAGTAGAAATTAAAGAAATAAAAAAAATGTGCATGGTTTTTGTAACTTTGATTAATTTTTTGAAAAGGGTTGTCAGAAATAACTTTGGAAATTTTTAAAAGTATAATGGATATCTGCATTGCTTCACTTTATGACCATCACATAAATATGATTTGGATCATGTTTTTTTAATTTTAGGTCAAAATAAAGAGGTCAAATTAAAATATGTGGTTTTGGGGGGAGAGGCCCCACATGGAATGAGGTATGAGGCCCCCTTCACTGGGGCCTCAAACCTGCTTCAGGAACCATTTAATAATGTGTACTTTACCTTAAATCTTGATAGAATAGCTTATTAAAATCGAAAAAATTTGGCCGAAGTTGAAAAAGGGTGAAAAATATTAAAAAATAAATGTATGAACAGAAAAATTCTGAAATTCAGAAAAAGTGAATAGAATGCCTTAAAAATGATAGAACAACCCATAGAAATAACTTTCAAGCGGAATGCGCTCGCAAAAAAAAAATTCCATAGGATTATTATAGGGGGGCTTCTTGCCCGATTTGTGGGGTAAGAAGGCCATTTTAATTTTTTTACAAAAATGCCCGTTACTCCTTTATTAAAATTGGTAGACATTTGTTCACTAGTTATAGGTAGAGTCAAGAGATCCCTTCCAGACAGCATAAGCATTCAAATAATCGACCATTAAAAGTAGGTCAAATCGCACCTTGAAGTTAAGAGGGGCTGCATGCCCCGACATACTCTACTTACAATGATACTACTTGACTTTGAAGCATAAACCACAATTTTGTTATTAGCAGATCATTCAAGTGAGCTTTGGAGGTTCTACTACAATAATTCCAAGGTGGGAAATGATTTATTTCCCAGTATTAAACGGCGACCGTAAAATTAGTAATTATTTTGGGAGAGTGACATTCTGAAATATTCCTTCCTTTATCTAGCATCACCCTGTCTTAAAAGAAACACCCCGACAAGAAATTATCTACTTCAAGAGTGTTCAGAATTGGTCCCCCAAACTGAGCTGGCAATTTTTTAAAAACTCCAAACCCCCCCCCCCCCCCCCTCCTGAGATTTAACCATGGCCCCAAAACCGTGACTCAACTTTGTGGAGCGTGGGATACTAACAGTGCTGCCATAAGGGAGCGACCATATAATATCAAAGGGGGTTGGGGGAGCTTGTAGTTAAAAAAATAATTATAATTTCATAATAAATTAATTCTATCTATCTATCTATCTATCTTTCTATCTATCTACTTGCGCACTTGAAATAAATAATTAGTGCCACTATCACCATGAAATAAATAATTTCCCACTGCTCGAAAACTCAAAGCCCTAGGCTTTAAGCCCAGCACCCTTGGAAAATAAATGGTCACTCCCTAAGTTGAATTATTCTCTGATTTGTTGCTTTTGAATTTGTCTCAACATAAAATGTTTGTAAAATTTGCCTATATAGATACAATAAATACTTGAGTGTAACCCCCCCCCTCCCCTGGCCCTTCAATTGCCAGGGCCGCATACCAACCCCCCCCCCCTCTCATGGCCTGATACATTATCACTTGGAATGTCCTACCACGGAAACCAATTAACTTTTTTGGTCATGATGCATGGCACAACTCTCTTTCAGATAAAGTAGGCTAAAGTGCAACCAAGTTTTCAAAAAAAAACTGGGTTTCAGAACACAAGCTATCTGTTTTCCAATGCACAGTGCAAAAAAAGCTGTTTTGATGACAGCTTGGGTCACATTTAAAATACTCTTATATGTATAAAACATGTACAATGTTCGGTTGAAAATGAATTGGTTATTATCTCAAATGGGCCTACATAGCCCAGCCCAGCCCTGTGAGAAAAATAATGAACTGTGGAGTTACTTGCAAGTTACAGTTCTCACACGAGCCTTGAGAACTCCCAATACATTTTCTGAACGTACCTTTTTTTGAAGCCATGATATCACATTTCACATTTAGATATATCTTGTTTCACTTCAATCCATTTTTATAAGAAAAACAAAACAAAAATCACATAATTTATTTGTAACATGAGCAGCTGCTGTGTATTGTAATAGGCCTAATGTCTGATTATGTCTCAACGTGATATCAAACCTTCATTTTTTGCAAAGAGTGATTTGGGGTTAACTTGGTTGAAATAAACAAATAATATCAGAAACATAATGTACACACCTGATTTAACATAATGTCATATGTGTCTGGAATTAACCAGGAACTGGCAGTCCTGACTGCCCTTGCTCAGGGCCTGGTGCAAAATAAACCAAAACTAAACTTAGCCAGACAACTAGGTCTAGGCCAGGTCACCAGGGGGGGGGGGGGTCACTCAAGTAGTTATATTATCTGTAGAGGGGGGGGCAGAACTTCATCCATCAAATCGGAAGTTCCTTCTTTCTTTTTTTCTAGTACCGTAGCTGCTTGAAAACATAGGCTATATCACTATGTACTGATGACTTGATGATTGAAAAAAGAAAAACAGGCTACACGGCGGCATACCTTAGCTGTCAGCTATTCTGCTTGTTTTGTAAATGAACAATTTCATTATTTTGCCTTCAATAATGTCCAATGATGACTCGTTCGATATCATAGATGGATGTTTGAGTTATGGATGCAAAGCTTCAAATCAGACAGGATTTTAATCAGTTGTATAATTATGTTTTTCTCCAGAAGTTTGAATTATTTGCATTAAAAATAATCTAATTTATTTCATCACATTTGATGATCGAAGAATATGGCACAAAAAGTCTAAGGGGGCGACCACTTAACATCAAGGAGGGGGGGGGGGTGGAGTTTTTAATTCTAATAAAGAATATTTTGCTCAGTTTTGGCGATATAAAAGTTTGGCCAGTTTAATTTCTGGTAGAGGTTGTCTTGACAAGGTGTTGCTTGATTTAGCAATGAATACTGTGCAACTTTGCACGGCCGAGAAAAACTCCTAACGCCCTCCCCCCCCCCTTCCCACCCCAGGAAATTAAATAGCCATCCCCTAAGTAAGTAAGCAGCCAGAGAATTTTATTAAACAAGGTCCTAAGTTGACTGAAATTTGATGACATCATTACAGACATAAGTGTGTTTTTTTTTTGCAACTGTTGCCTTCATGTGTTGAACATGGTGATATCACGCATGGCAATCACTCTCATTTTAGTCGCTCATATTCAATTGCATATCATCATCACTTTAGAAATGAAAAATGACTTACTGATATGTTTAACTGTAACATTTGTAGAAGGCAACCATTAATTCATGAGAAACTAAAATTCCAGAAATAGCTTATGACCACTGGCTAGGTCGTGCTGTTTCACCTGTGCCATTTTAAAAACTTCCCAGGTATGCAGTCTCAACTGAGTTTTAACTTGTGTTGCAAAACTTTTGGTGCTTTGGTGAGATGAACAAATATAAAGAAATAAACAGGTGCTTGTGACGCAGTCTCTGATGCCAAAGTATCAAATAGCAAAAAGTATTTTATATTTTTCAACAGACCGAATACGTATGACATACACCACACAGGCAACTCAGGATAGCTTCGATAAATATTCAGGGCGTCAGGGAAAATAGCACCTTCCTGCAAAGCGAATCCAAATTCTATGACATTCTGACATTCTCATCCGTGAACACTGGTTATCAAGCAATGAAACTGAAGTAATAACTTAGTCAACTGTAACCTGATTGGGTACACCAGATCATATGCTAGGATGAAAGCTTGGAGGACAGAAACTTTGTCAACCGCCCTACCCCTGGAGGAGGAGTTGCCACCATCTGCAAGGAGGAACTTGCCCAGACAATCTACCCTGTGGAGCACAATACAACTAGAATCGCAAGCGATGATAATATGATGTCCAGGGCGGAATCAGTTCGAAACACTTTGTCTGCCATCTATGTCAGGTGGAAGAAAGGAAAACAATATATATTTATTATGAATGATTTGAGTTACCAGCTCAACACTGTGCAAGGTAAACTATAGATAGATAGATAGATAGATTATGGTAAGTGCAGCCCTCTACGCCCAGTTCTGGGTGCTCACGAGGGTTGATTGATGAGATGAGAGAGAGAGCGGGAGTCCTCAACATGTTACACATTTACCCCGGTGTGAGGGATCTTTTACTTGCCCAGCACAGACACTGATACAAGGTGCCGCCAATTTAACGTCTCATCCGAACGACATTCAGGTGGGATTTTGCTCATAAAGGTACACTGAAAATGTCCTTTTCTCAGTATGTATACATTAACGTCATTTATTACACTGGTGCTACTTAAGCAATGGTAAATACAACCATGGCCGTAAGTTTTCACTCAGCAGCTGTGCTACACTATGGGGCTAAAATGTTGACCAATCACAACAAAGCAAATACTTGCTCAATCTTCACCGAAATGTCAGGAATTATAGTCAGCATGTACTTGGAGGTGTTCTAATAAAAATTGTTGAATGAAATAATGTTACATAATAGCTGTGAGGCAATATACTGAGTTAGTTTAAATTTAAGCATATAATCAGTTATGATCCTATATTGTCATTCATATGATAGTAATATTCATCAAAGTATCTGGATGTGTTGGGCACACAACAAATCAAACATTCATGACAAAATTACAATCAAACACGCGACTTTAACGTTGCTTCATCGGGTGTCGCTTGAGGTGTTTATGACTAGAAAAATAGTTCATTTCTGATGAATGGTCAATTCCACCGTGACTTTGGGACCATTAATGTATTTTCTATCTTAATAGTAGTCAAAATTTACTAGAAGGAAGGTATTGCTGTTGTGCCATTTTGTTGCTGTGTCCATAAAGTTGCAAACAAATTATAAAAACATCCCTTGAATTTGATTCTTAGTTTTGATATGAGGTCAAATATGCTCTTGTGACTGATGGGACTTTTTTGACCACCGCTTTTTTTTTTTAGTTCACTGAACTCGTAATTAATATCTCAGTTCACATGCAACAGCTTCTTGTCATAGTGCATTGTAATTGTATTGAGATAAGCTTTCAAATCAGGCCCACATTTAGACTGGTGGATCAATTGTTCTCCATCAGCACCTCATTCATTTTGTGACTGATGGGACACCTCTTTGTGACTGATGGGACAGTATCTCAGAAGTATTTAATAAAAGACTTTTCATTCATATTATTGATAAAATATGCTGTTATAGTAACACAATGATTCATCAGAAAAGTATGCATTATCAATGTAATACATTTTATAGGTTCAAAATAGCAACTTTTGGGATGTACAGACATGAGGTATTGTATATATTTGCAGTAATATATTAAAACAAATTTGACCTTAACTACATGAACCTGATGATATTTTACATCTAAAATAATAGTGATAGCCATGAACAGCAATATAAGATTGTTTTATCGGCCTTTCCGTATCCTTCATTCAGTTGCATTTATCAAATGAGCATCTCTGATGATACATTTTAACATCGTACGAGGGGTTTTCCATAAGTTCTGTCCAACTTGCCATAACTTTTTCAATATTTAATACAGAAACATGACATTTTGGTCAGATAATATTAAAGTGATTTGCAAATGATCCTGAAAAAATCAGATCATAGAAGCAAAAATAAATGGTTAATTTGTTGCCATGGAAACCAAAACTCATGAAATGCAGCCCAGAACGCTATTAGGGACACTTATTCATTATATCTTGTCAAAAAATTTAATTTCTACCAGGGTTACAGGACAAGAAGCATGTTAAAAACAATCCCTAACATTTCACAGATTCTTGTAATAATGAACTTGACACTGAGTACATTTCCCATAACCTTATATCCCTTTAAAAAAAATCAATGCCTCATAGTCCTTATATTAAGATCACAGTTGGTGTTTCGCAGACTTTTTGTTCTTTACGATGGGTTTTCCATAAGTTCTGTCCAGCCTGTCACAACTTTTGCTAGATTTTAAATATAAAAATGATGTTTGGGTCAGTTGATATTGAAATAATTTGCAAATGATCCCCCAAAAATCAGATCATAGAAGTAAAAATAAATTGTTGATTTGTTGCTATGGAAACCAAAAGTCATGAAATGCAACCAAGAGATTGATAACAGACACATACTTGACATATCGTGTAAAATATTAAATTATTACAAGAGATATAGAAAAGAATTTTTCAGAAACATTCATAGCCATTTCACAACTTCCAAAAATGATGACTTGGACCTTGTAAAGACGTTTTCTCATACTTTCTATCCATTTCTTAGTATGATACCTCATTCTTTATGCTAAGGTCATTATTGGAATTTTCCAGTCTTCTTTTCGTAGGTTTTCCATTTAGTCTTCTTGTCATGCAGAAAAAGTTTGTACAATTTCTAATTGGTTCTGTCACTCAAACTGTCTTCCTTGTATGTATGATGAAAGGTTCTTACACTCTCTGCTAGTTTTATCCAATTCAAATGAAAATATGTAACAGGTACATATGATGTCATCCATATCCAAAAAAATTGCTCATCTCGTAAAAAACTGAGTAACTGCATGAGTGATGGTAAAGTAACTGAGATGTAACGAAAATACCAGTTTCCATTGTTATTAATGATTTTACAATTAACTGATTATATTTCATGAAAAAAATTTAGAATATACTTCAATTCAATAGGTCAAGACAAAGATAATGCAAGCAGGTGTTCAAATTATTTTAAGTGAGATCTACAAAGTCTGGGCCGCATTTCATGACTTCTGGTTTCCATGGCAACAGATTAAGCATTTATCTTTAATTTTATGATCTGATTTTTTAGGAGTTATTTGCAAATTACGTCAATATTATCTGACCCAAATATCATGTTTCTACATCAAATCTAGCAAAAGTTATGACTAGTTGGACAGAACTTATGGAAAACCCCTCGTACATGGTACAGGTTAATGACCGAATCTCATCTTTTAATTTTGTGCTTGGTAGACTAATTAGGATAGGAGACATGGGCAAAATTGAATGGGAGAGAAATGAACGTGACTCTGCACCCATGCAGTGATCGGCAGCTCAGGGTGCTACCAACTGAGCTGACTAACCAACTTACAATATGAAAATCTGCACTGAAATAATTATTACTCTGGCATGAAAACATGATTTTATCTAAGCTGTACCAACTGATATGAGTCTGTACAATTAGTTCAGGCGTTGTGAAACATTTGGTTGTTTTTATTATTGATGACATGAAATCTACTCTCAAAAATTTATATTTATGAGTTGCTCAGTCTGTATTCCATATAAACTTACCTGACCGTTATGTTCTTATATTCCTTTCAACATTAATAGACCCTGGCATACAGGTCAGTGACAAGTCTTCCATCATCAAAAAATGTACGATGCTCCAAGTGGGATTTTTGTGACTTTAGGCACAGGATTTCAGTACTTGTTTTGTCCTAAGAATTATTGGAAATTAAAAAGGACAATCCACATTCATTTATGTGCAGTTTTGCACAAAATAATAAAGATTAAATCAACAAGAATAAGTAATTAGCTGCTTGTGGTCAATTTATCACGTTTCAGCGTGACTGACGGGACAAAGTTTACGCACCATTTGTCATACAAACGAGTGTGAATAACCTTCGAGGCAATTCATGTCCTGTTATCTGTCTCTTCGTACTAGATAGCAATGACAAAATGTCTGCTGAAAACAGATAATTCACTGAGTGAGATCAATTTATCATGTTTGAGCGTGACTTCGGGACAATGTACAGGCAATGTCTTACATAAATGAAGTGTGAATCGTCTTCAAAATAAGTGTCAGTAAATATGTTTTCAAAACAACTGCCCAGTACCTTTACAAACCAGAAAAACATGACTTTGCTTTTCTGTGATGTATGTGTGATCAGTAAGAAGATAATAAGCAGCTGCTTCTTTCCATTTTCTTTTTGCCTAAAAATCTGAACAGATTTTACAAAAATGCTGATTATTTCCTAACGGAACATGATATCTGCAAAATTTAACTTGTTTTGCGCAGTAGAGACCATACTGGTTTGTAACTCTGAATGATTTGATGATCATTAAGATTTTAAAAAATGCTATAAGTGGTACACTTCTATGGAATTGACCGAATGAATAAAGTAGTAAAACTTTTTTCTTATGATGAAATTTAATTTGTTTAATTAAATTCCACATCTATGAGAAGCATTTTACACAATTTTCTTTCAAAAGATGAAGTGCACTTTATTCCTACACCTGCTTAAATTTGGCAATATTTAAAGAAAAAAACAGTTCAAGTAAAACCCGATGAATGAAGAATTCAACCATGTATTTTACGGTAGTTTTGTCATGAATGCTTACTTTTATATGTACACAACACATCCAGAAACTTTGGTGGCTGTTACTACTGTGAGAATAACATTTAGCGTCAGAATTTATTTGATCCTGAAAATTCAACTAATTCAGTGTTTTGCCTCACTATTACTATGCAAATATCATTCAATTCAATTATTTCTACCTGAACACCTGCTACTCTGTATAAACTATAATTGCTCACAATTTAGTGAAGATTGAGCAAGTATCTGCTTTGTTTATGATTGGTGAAAATTTTGCCCCATAGTGAAGCATGGCTGCTGAGTTAAAACTTACGGCCATGGCTGTATACTAGAGTCAAGTATGATAAATCCGTCCAGGAGGATAAATACGTCCACCCCTTGATATGGGCATGCAATTTAATCTATTACAGTTGTGTGGGTATAAAAATTATGAGTAACTAGGTTTAAACTTATTTTCATGAAATCCTGTGACGTCATAACAGCCATTTTTCAGAGGCAGGACTCACTTTGTTGCCCTATTTCCATCAACAAAAAAGGTATTAAAGGTAAGAAAAGTTGTTGAATGAGATGCAGAACTTTATTATTCCTGTAGGATTTGTTAATAACTTAATTGCAACACCTGGAAAGGAGATACAATTTAAATAAAAATGGACGGAATTACCATCATTATTTTAAAACTGGTTTCACAAGGTGATTGTAAATCCGTCCACCCATTTCAAATGGGGTTTAAATGTACTTTTATGACTTCTAATATCTATAAATTATGGTATAACAATGAATTAAAGAAACTAGATTGAGCAACCACTTGATTGGGCAAATTGAGTTCTTCAATTGAAATTTGGGCAGTCAATTGAGATTCTTGATAGTCAACTTAACCTTCATTATATAATTCTTGTATTATAATTGTAATCAATGAATTGTTATTCTAAAATCGACAAAAAAGTCTTTATAAGACTTCATAAATTGCAAAACTTTAAAAAATAAAATTATATTGTAGGTGTGGGCTGTATTATGCCTTGTGGACCGATTTACTGTCCTTGCTGGATGGATTTACCAGCAAGGTGGACGGATTTAGGTGCCCCAACCTTCAATTTTGTTGCCATGGTTTCAGCAAAAATTATTTGTATATTTGTTTTTATTTTGGCTGCAATTGATAGTACAGAATATGCCCCTTCCAATGGACTAATTTGTATTCTTTTATCTATAACCATTTTCGTGAAAATACAGCTTTTGCCAAAAGTGGACGGATTTACCCTCCTTGACTCTACTATACAGATTATGTAGTTATTTACATTGTACCTAGTTGATACAAGTGTGGATAATGGAGTATGTTATTCCATCCTGCATTATATGTTTCTTTATTGTATTGGGTCAAACCTTGTAAAGCTTAAAAAGATACTCTAGCAGATTCCGTCTGAATCCCTACTGTGTTCGAACTACCATGGTGCTAGAAGGTTTGAACTTGTATATATATATATATATGTGTGTGTAGGCTAGTCTAGACCTTTAAATTGGTGCTTCTATGTCCTGATATTTTTATTGAGTATAAAACGTGTTGGTGCTTGGTTTATACTTTGGAAGAATGCTTTGACAGTATTTATCCTAAAATTGTATTAAGCTCTCACTGTAAGGTGCCTTAGCTATTGGATGTGTAAAAGCATTTTAGCAATTTTGTTCTAGTCTAAATCTCAAGTGCCTGAAAATATTCATTTATGTAAACCTTAATACTGGAATGTATTAGCTTGAAAACGGACATTTTATTTTCTCAGAAATCAATTCTTCATTTCTCTGAGTACGTTCGACACCATGACATTCTGCCTTATAGGCTATAGCTCAGCTCCTATTGTATTTTGAGCTTTGGTTGAGAGCTCGTTTGAAAGCCATACCAAAGGACCTCATGTCTACTAGACAATGAAATAGCTAAGGAGTAATGGTAGGGCTACACAAGCTGCTAAAGAGTTTGATCTGTAAATCCGACTTTACGGAATTGCCCTCATTTCATCAATCAACCCTCATGAGCGCCCAGAACTGGGTTATGCTAATGATTAGGCACTGATATTATCGTAACTTAGCACTGATAATGTTATGCTAATAATGCCAGAATATTGCGCATATCATCTTATCTGTAACACTTCATTAAGATCTTTGGCAGGTTAATATAACATTATAAGAATATCATCAGTGTCACAGTACCTGGTAAAACCCTGCTCAGAAACTGCATCTATCTATCTATCTATCTATCTATCTATCTATCTATCTATCTATCTATCTATCTATCTATCTATCTATATATCTATCTATCTGTCTATCTATCTGTCTATCTATCTATCTATCTGGATAGATGATCCAATTGGGGCTTTATGTCCTGCATTTGTGCAATTGGTAGCAAAGCATTATGCAGGCAGGCTAATAAGGACAGGAGGAGGACACAGCAATGAAGTCAAGGATTATCAGATTATTGAAACTGCTGTCCATGGGTCAAAGTGATCTGGCCAGAGTTGGATTTGAACCCAGGACCATTATCATTTTGTTAACTTGAGCAAACACATATAGTCTTAGAATTTTTCTCAGCTGACTGAGAACTCGACTGCAACGTTATAAACTAGTGTGAAGAAACCAACCAATTTTGGGAATGTTAACAAAACCACAAACAGTTGCAAACCCAAATCGGGAGTCTCCATCACAGGAGACATTAAAGTGGCAATAAAAGGGCTGAGGGCAAACCGCGAAAATGCTTAGGAGATAAGTCTCCAAAACCACGGGGTTTACAGATTACATGTTCTAAACTAATACAGTATGCCATAGTTCTACAGACATCTTTTTAAAGAATAAAGCCAAATGTTATTCCTTTGTTTAAAAGAATTTTCTTGTTCCTATTTTCAATTGTTCAAACAGCAGGTTTTTTTAATCAGAAGCCAATTCCGTTACCACATTTTCCAGGGAAATTTTGTCCCAAAATTTGAGAATGGGCCAGATACTTTTAAGGGTCGTGTTCGTAAATATGTTATGGCGCGATTATTATAAGCATTTTATTCGTACTTTAGTACAATTACCGTACGATGGGGTGACTTTGAACGGTTTTCGCCTCAATTATCTTACCTTTAAAAGTGTATAAGATCCTCGAAATATTTAATGTGATTAAATGTAACCTACTGGCATCTAGTTCAACTGTGCATCGTCATTTTGAGATATACATCACATATAAGCTAATATTAGTGGATAAATGGCTGTTCAAACTCACCCCGAGGATACGGGGTGACTTTGAACAGAGTGTGTTTCAGTGAAAGAAAACCAGCAATTCTCAAAAAATGTTTTATCTGTATTGATGAATTTTTCAGGGCTTGATTGCCTTTGCTTAAAAATTTGTGTCTTTTTTTTATATTTTCTGAAATTTGAATTCTTGATCTACTTCTGTGCCATTGGAGCTAAATGATTGCCTACTATAAGTGTGATAAAACATTCACACATTACATTTTTTGCATAGTATTATGAAATATGATAAAACAGTGACTATGGTGTACCTGAAAATGTAATGTTCTCTGCACTCTCTAACACAATGTGGTGTTCAAAGTCACCCCGAAATTGTGTCGCAAGTCAAAATCATCCACTTATATTATTTGTTGTCGGTCTCTTCGCATTGCTTGCAAAGAGTTTTTGATGGTTTTTGGAAGCATTTGAGTGACATTGGAATGAGGCAGGTATTTATGAGGCCAGGCTTATTCAGTACTGTTGAAGGCACAGAAGTTTACACGCTATGTTAACTAGCAAAAATAATGATATGGTGAGTTTATTTCATCAAAATCAAGAAAAAAAAATCCGGTCACAATTATTTTATGCAGAAAGAAACTAGGCCTTAGTAGAATATAATCAGAAGTCAAATACTTCCAGTATCTTAAATAACATTGCATTCACAGAGGATCAATCTTTTTCCGAAAAGTGTTCAAAGTCACCCCTGGCTGTCACCCCGTTGTATGGTAATTAAAATATCAACAACACATGTATAATTTAGGTTTTAGTATTTTATCTTGCAAATACTATTTATTTATTTTTTTTATTCGAATTGCATATTTTATCTTTTAACTATCTGCAATTAATTATTCTATATATAACGTTGCAAGTCAGAAATGCGTCACTTTGAAAAACAGTTGTTACTGAAAGTGTAATGAGAGGATGAATAATATTTCAGAAAAAGTCCTTTGAAAAGCAAGTGCTATCCATCAAATGGACATTTTCTTGGTAGTTTGTGAAATTTTAAGGTCAAAAGATAAACTAAGTCAATAAATTTGAGTTTAGAATGTGCCAAAAATCATTTTGGTGTGCACCGAAATCTGACAGGAATGCTGTTCTAGCTCTAGCCAATAGATTAGGTTCAACTAAACAGATGCTGTGACAGTGAATTACATGGTTGTGGTGGACTTAAAGTTGAATCCCACACTTGGCAAAAAATCTAAAATCAATGAGATATTCATGAAACTTTGCCAAAAAGTTCTTTAAAAAGAAACCTTTCCAAAGTAAAAAAAAAAAAATAGGCGGGCTATCCAACATAATTTTCGAACTACTATCTTTTGAAAATCTTATGTCATATTACACTAAAACTTACAGTAAAATACTAAAAAAGTGTGGGATTTATAATGAAAAGCAGTGTCACTCAAACAATATCCAAGAGATATTTATGAAAAATTAAAGAAATATAGCTGAAAATACACTTTACTGAAAAACAAGTCTTTGAAGGGGGGTAACCAATGTTTTTTGAGAGTTACGTGGTGTAAAATATGAGAAAATTATGAAAAACAGTTGAACAAAAATAAGTCCCCCTTAAAATAAACTTGAATATCTCAAAGATTCCTTCTCTGATTTTTATGAAAGTTGGGTTGGATTAAAGGCCTGTATGTCGACACAAAATGTGTGTATTCATAGTTTAGGGCCATTATTCCTGGCTGAGCCAGCAGCCTTCTGTGGCTTTTCCAATGCATATGAACCATTTGACCAAGCGGGGGAGCCACCAGCTGGGATATTTTTTTTGTTGAACCGTTTAGTGACGTGGAGTACAATAGGTGGAGCAGCTGTATTCTGTGGGATTCAACTTTAAAGACATAACTTCAAACAGTTTTCGGAATTAAGCATCTACTTTTTCATTGTTATGTAGAAATGAATTTAGGTGAGGAATTGTATCTCCTCATGCCACTTTACTGAACAGTGCCACCCATTTTAATATATTTCATAATAAATAAATAACTATCATTAGGTGACCCAAACATTCAATTCATGCAACAAACAAACTCATTTAGTCTGACTGCAGCATCTCTTCCCCAATCAATGCCTGGCGCACAAAAAGTACTAGAATACCAAAATAGAGTTCACTGCAGGCTTCCCCTGCCAATCTGCAAGGGAGTGTGTGCAATTGCCTGGTCCCACAGCTACTGTCTTCCTGCACGGGGGTTAAGCCACTTATGTGACCATTCACATTCTCATGCAGCTCATGAGAAGGCCATCTAATGGCCATCCTCCAAGGAGGGGATATGCAATAGCCCAGTCATCCAGGCTAAGTAACTTTTTTTGAAGAGGCATAATATAATTATGCTTTTTGTACTTCAAGTTGTTTTGTTTTTCTTCTTTGCATATTTTTTTCAGAAGGATGATTAATGGCCTTGTTGAAGTTGTTGTTGATATTATGTTTCCTTTATTTTTTGGAGTATGTTCTCATTCTGTTTGCACTGGAGGTTCAAGTGTTCAAATTTCAAAAGATAAGCATAGACAAAAATTCAACTGACCTCAGTTACCAAGGAAGTCACCTCTGTTTTTGTCTTCACACAGAAATATAATCATACAAATCTGTCTATGTATTGTATACTACAGTAGCGGACAAAAGTTTAGGCCACGTCAATTTTTTGGCAATATTAGGGAAAATAGGTGCTCAGCTGAAAAATTACTGCATGGATTTTCTTGCCTATGTGTTAGGGAAGTTCTACAAGAGAAAAATATTGATCTATTTTTTATAGAAAACTCTCCTTTCACTGTTTTATGATGCTTCAAATAGGAGTCTCTTAGACAAAACCAGGCAAAAACACCATTTTTGCAGTATGACTGGGTGTCAAGTGTATTCATAATCCATTAGAAGGATGAACATGTGTCAGACACATATTTTCTTAGTTGTTTTTAGTTGACCTTTATTTATTAACAATTTTGACTCATTGAATCACTATTATTACCTCCTAAGTTGAAATTTTTAAAAATTATTAAAAAATGTGTTTTTTCCTGTTTCATGACTAATTGGCTTTAAATCACATGAAGTAAGTTTGAATAACTTGTCTAAAATAACATTTAATAATTTAGCCACCTTTCTGCTAATGCACAATGCATTTAAGAGCCTTTGTGGATGTAAGCAAGCATCAGACGTAAGTTTAGACCACCTGAAATTTTTGTTTATCACACATATTCAAGGAAGTGATAAAAATAGATCAAGTTTTTTTCTCTTGTAGAACTTCCCTGACACATAGGCAAGAAAATCCATGCAGACATTTTTCAGCTGAGCACCTATTTTCCCTTATATTGCCAAAAAATTGACGTGGCCTAAACTTTTGTCTGCTACTGTATGTATCTACCTATCTAAATATTTATCTATCCAGATACTGACATACTGTAAAGATAGATAAATAAATTTTCATGTGCTTTTATCTATGTATCTATGTATGTATCCATGTACATGTATCTATGTATTTTCATGTATCTATTATCTATCTATCTATGTATTAAGACTGTCTGCAGTAATTGATATATTTATTTTATACATTATGCAGAGAGACACACTTCTGAACATACCTGTTGATGGAGCCATGATATCTCAATCAAATTTCATGTAAGTTTCCTCATGTCAATCATTTGCTGCAACCGAACCAAATAGTTTCACCTCAATTGCATAATTATTTCCTTGACGCGTGAACAGTCCAACTTTCCAAGATGTTAAACATTAAAGTTTGATTATCCACCACAGATGACTAGTTACTCTGTGTATCACTGAATGAAATTTCGAAGCAAAATATTCATGTCAGCCTGTTTATTCCCTAACAGGCCTTAGACACATGCCTAGTATTAATTTCTAAGCATCACGTTGAAATACATACAACTTTCACTGCGTAGTCATCTTCTGCTTACCAAACTGTACACATCAAATTGAAATAACATATAGATCTGCCCTTAGTCATGACTTATCCAGTGAAATGATACTGATTTTGTGAGTAGGCTGGGAGGCTTAAAACTCACAAAGAAAACAACTCCAGTCAGTTATTCTGAATTGTTCACTTTTCCGAAAAGTGGGAGATCTATGGATTGAATTTCAGCCAAATGGTGCATATATTTTTATTTTTACCAAGAGTAACACGGTAACTGAAGACTTGTTGCTTGATAAAAACACTGCTCCTTTGAACCAATTACGTACTGCCCGGGGTGCCCCCCCCCCTAAATACATCGTCTCTCCTTAGCCTATATGCTTCCAGGAAAGGAGTTGTTTTTTTTTTCGTAACTTTCTTCTCACTGGCGTTGCATCAGTTTGACAGTTTCTTTAACACATGTAGGCCTGCACACTTATCCCATACACACTGCTTTGTGTCTTTCAATGTATACATAGTCTGTACTACTTAGCCACTGGCATATTTATATTCTAATTATATTTTCATGGATGTTCACTGTTGCTATATTCATTAGGACCAGTTTAATTGATATCACATGACTTCAGGTTTGAATTTGTTTTTATTAGTATACCTGCATGGACCTCATATATATATATATATATAGTCACACTGGTTTGAAATTGGCTCCATTCCAATTCCCCATTTCCCCAAAACTTCAAATTGGCCTGGGTCTGGAAATGTCTATTTTTAGCCATATTCCTGAGTCAACTGAGCCCTTCCGGTTTGGATTTTCTGGGAAATCTACTTTCTCAATAACTGTTTTTATCTGCTGAATTTATTTACATACTATTTTATTCGTTTTTTACCCTTTCGAAAATTTATCAGAAGGCTGAGAGATAGATGAGTGTACTTACATTCAGCTGTTGTCATCAAAGACATCACAAAAAGCCCTTTCAGACACATGTATAGAATTAACCTGTCAATTTGTCATTTGGTAGTTAGTGACCTCATTGATGAGTGGTGTGACATGTGACCTCACATGGAGCATTTCACTCTAATTCGTTAAGCACTTGACATTCGTTGGGTGTAACATGGTGTTGCTTGATTTAGACATGAATATTCGGTGAAATCATTCACCCATAATAAATAACTACTGTAACCATCACTGTGAAACATATAGTTTGGAGCCAAGCAAAATTCCAAGCACCCTCCCCCATTATTAATTGGTCGCCTAAGAATTTCATGGCGAGGCAATGAGGGAAATATTACACAGAGCTATCATAACACAGCACATAAAGATAATATAGTCTGGGTAGATTCTCAAATAGAGAGATTTTTTTATTGGCCAATATCAACAATGTCGACAACTCAACATCATGATTCATATATTGTTATGATAACACATAGTTCTCAAATATGAAGATTGGATAGCAATATAGCTTATTCATTTTTTTGGATGAGGCTTATGTTATAATGATAATGATTGGAGGATTGCCAAAATTGTCAGTGGGGCAGTACACACGAAAGAATATTGACTTTGGTCAGACATTTTGTCTGACGGAGAGAGAGTTCTGGTTAGACAAATTAGCATTTCATCAGACGACATAATGAATTTGATCTACAATTTTTAAAATGGTTGAAAAGCATTTTAATGGAATACTTTTCATTAAAAGTTAAGGGCAGTTCTGCAACATTATAATTAAATTTCTTGAGATCTTGCAATACAATTCAATTTCATAGAGGATCAGCACTTAATTGAGCTCTTTCCTGTAGAGATTTTCTGCCAGAAAATTTGTCTGACCTAAAAAACTCGAGGCTGGTCAGACATTTGCAAAATGTGCCAGTAATGTCTGACGTGGTTGACTATTATCACGCGCACTGCAGTGGGAGTCTAATAATGCGAGTAATTACTGTGAATTGCAAAGGGACACACAGAAAAATGTCTGTATATTTCTATCCTTTCATTTTCGATCGCAATATTGCAATGCAGTGGAATGGAGCCCAGAAAAAAAAAATCAGACGAATCATACCAATCTAGCTCTAGGAATATTTTAAGAGATTTATGAGCAAGCACCCGGACAATCCGAGAAGTGAGAGAATAAGACAAGACTGATTATGGGTCAATGAACTTCAGCAGATTGCAGAAGCACAACCATGTATTTCTATGAGCACAACATTCATCATGAACGATCCATACACCACCCATTCCTGGAAGATAAGGGTGAGACAATTTAAGAGAGTAATTTTCATACTTCAGACCTTCACCAGGGCATATTAAAGCAAGTTCTTCCACCAGAGTTTTGTCATCCTGCATACTGTTGTTATCACAGAGTGCTTGCTCAAAACATAAAAGCCTTTTTTGGATGCATCAACAAGTTCAGTTCCATGTGGCCTTTATAACTGAAGACAATTTAAATGAAAATGCATAGCAATATTCCTAATAGTGTTTAATTAATTTGAAAAAGTAGCTAGTCATTGATTACAGTAAGTTACACTACAAGTTACTTGTGTGAGAAAGGCAACTGGTAGATTACAAGTTAGACTACTTTTAGTTACCTTTATCTTCTGGACAAAAGTTTTGTGAATTAAATCAACAACTAAGGTATTTTGCAATTTTTTTGTGATAAATTGAATTAAGTAGCACTTTTTTTCATTTAAGAATTTTGCATTAGAAAAAGAGCCCAAACATTTCATCATCCCAAGTCAGCGTGGGGAGGATGAAACATTTTAACCATAACTGCAGTCCAACCGCCTGGCAATGCATAAGCAAAGATCATCCAGTTTGATTATTGATGCTTGACAGATCATTTTCATGCTGAACGACACATTATTCTTTATATAAAAAGTAACTAAAACATAGGCTGCGCAGCAGCAAACCTTCAGCGAGTAACACCTTTAGAAGATTACAATAATATCATAAAATTGGTGCGTTTACAAAATTGCTTATAGGTATGCAATAGCGGTCAAGTAGTGGCCTTCAATTATCTCTTTTTGCCCGCTGCCCTGCCATCTTCCCATCTGCTTGCCAGGATTTGTAAAATCAGGGAAAGGCCTTATTAGACTAATTTACGCATATTATGATATAGTTTCATGCATGTACAAAGTACAGGTTATGAGGTGTCGGTTGAAAACCAAGAACTATTACGCTGTTATAATTTCCTGCAGTTTTTCCAATAATTCATAAAGTGTTATATGCATCAAAAAGCATTGCATAGGTGATTTGTTTAGAAAAAATTGCATTACTGTATATGCAATAGTGTTTTGGCTCCGATATAAAAAAAAATCCTTTTAAAAATGTTTTCTCAATATTACAAAGACTATAGAATAGCCATCTGTCAGACCATGAAAAGGCACAACTAGATCATATAAGCCATATGAGTACCAAACTTCATCCATGAATATAGAATAGTGACCAGATGTTGGCCCTGAAACAAATTTAAAAATTAATTTTTAATTTTTCTTCAATATTTCAAAAAGTATATAATATTTTCCATCAGACCTTTCAAAAGGCACAACTAGACCATATTGACCAAATGTGTACCGTACTTTATCCATGGACATGCAATAATGACCAAGTCTTAGCCCAAAAAACAAAGAAATATGTTTTTATGTTTTTTCTCATTTTTTTCAGAAAGTATAGAATATCTATCAATGAGACCATCAAAAGGCACAACTAGACCATATAGGCCACATGTATACCAAATTTCATACATGCACAAGTAATATTAACCGAGCCTTGGCCGGAAACGAAAAATAATAATTTTTATATTTTGTTAATTATTTCAAAAAGTATTTAAGATCTATTCATCAGACCATCAAAAGGCACAACTAGACAATACAGGCTAGATGTGTACCAAATTTCATCCACGTACATTCAATAGAGGCCGAGTGCTTTGCCGGAAACGATCTATCCGCCCGCCGCCCGACCGCCCGCCCGCCCGGCAGACGGACATCATTTTTACCCAAGTGATTACAATACCTTCTTCGAACTTCGCTCGCTGAAGGTAAAAAGTAGCTAACACAAAACAGAAAAAAAGCTGTAACCCGAGTATGAAAGTTTTTGTAAGTAATCGAATATATTACTTAGTTACCCAAAAAATGTAATCCGATTATGGACAAACAACACTGGTGTTGTTTCTCAGCCCCTGTAATATGAATCTGTGATAAATTGGCTAAGTCTTTGATTTTTGATCAACATTTGAAATTTGCCAATTCTGCCTATACACCCTGTAGTTTATGGTTCTAAACATGTTCCCTCTGCCCTACTTTTACTACTTTATGACACTTCTCATTTCTTTGAAATTATAAAAGTGTAACAGCTGAATAGCTGTTTTGCATCTATGATGCAGTGACAGTGTGACCAAAGAGGCTATACACTGGTGTGACAAAGCTGCATCCTCTTAGCTGCTGCAGTGCAGAGGGAACATGTTTTGCTGTTTATAAAATTAGATCTGTTGGGCTGCCTGCTTTCCCGAAAAGTGAGGCAGACAATTTATTTGCTGACCTACAACTGTACGTCTGCTCCAATCAGGACATGTTTTTTGTTTCTTTCTGAGATTTTTTGGCCTACTCTCAGGGGCGAGTCCAGAAACAGCCTGGGGGGGGGGTATAACATGGGGCCATGGCCCAATGCCCCCCCCCTAAATACGCCACTGCCTACACTAAGCTTCTTCTACGCATTTATTTAACACTCTAAAAAATTTTGGGAAAGAACTGGTTTTTAAAAATCCAAAGTGTTTTTTTGAAAAATCCATATTGGTTTTTGCATGGCAATTTGGTTTTTCAAAAAACCATTTTCCGTTTAAAAAAACAGTTTTGTCCCAAATTTTTTAGAGTGAATAACATTTTATTTCTGGCTTCCAGCATCACATGAAACCACATGGCTTCAGGTTTGATGTTATCAATATACCTTGCATGCACCATGTCCATGTGTAACTATATTGGCTAGAAAAAGATTTCAAAAAGGATCAAATTCTGCTTTTCCTTGCAATTTTTAATAGGCTCATGTCATTCACCAGGATTTGGTCATGTAAATGACTCAGAAAAATACAAATAAGCCAGAAATGGAAATTATGTGACTGATATCAACATTTGTTTGGTTCCTCCACAACAGAGTAACATCAACAAATACCTTGGGCTTGTAGAGTGTGGGCCTTGGTCTAAAAATGTGTGTAAATGAATAGCCATGTCCAATGTCAACAGAAGTGGGGAGGGTTGGTCTATTGGCAGCGCGCTAGGCTGCCAATCCCTTGGTCCAGGATTCGAATCCAGCTCTTGCCGGGTCACCTACAATATGTATGTTGGATGGCTGTTTCAATCATCCTTCTTCTCAATGCCATGCCCTTCTCCTGTCTAATTAGCCTACCAGGTGTGCAAATACAGGACATAAAGCCCCAATCATCCATACAATGTCAACAGACCTATTGAGTCTTGACTTTCTTGCAAGTCAGTTTTCTTGAAATTTTGACTACTGTAAAATCTACATGACTATCAAGGCCTACTTGTTTCTTCCATTGTTTGTTTGTTTGTGTTTTACGCCTCTGCAGCACCTTAGTGGGCCATATCGAGGCAGGCAATCACCGTATGATGATGAGATGAGAAGACTTGGAGTCTGGCACATGCCCTATTAATCCAAGGATGCTCAGGGTCTTTCAGTTGCCCCAGAATAGAACACTGGATACAACCCACCTCCATTTTATGTCCCATGGGCTCGGACTAAAGTGAGTTCCCGAGTTTCTTCCATTGAAAGTTGATTTATTACATTGAGAAAATGGATTATTTATTTGATGAAATCCTTGAAGATGAAATACACTAACTTCATTCAACCTTAATTCTACCGTGTAGGGTATAAGGTGGGGCAAATTCCTGGGGTAAATATGGTCCCATGACGAGATACATGTAAAGCATCGTTATTGCCCAAAATATTGGTAACTATAAATATTTCCAGGGACGGACTGACCAATGTCCCAGGTCAGGGGCCCATGCCACTGATATCAGGGGGCCCATGTCAGGGGGCTCAAGTCAGTGGCCCATGTCAGGGTCCCATGCAAGATTTAGAAGAATAAAAATTTCAAGTAAAAAGCCAAAACTTTGCCATGCACCAGGCTTATGATTGTGATGCTACCACATTAATTACTTGACTCTCTCACATAGGCTCCATCCTAATATTTTTTTACAAAATATTATATCGTGCAGTATTTTGCTTTTCACATTTTGAGTAATGCCAATGCTAGGACATAGGGGCCCACTGACTTATTTTCCATTGGACTCGACATGGCGCCAGTCCTCCCTGAAATATTCTAAGGCAGATTAGGGACCGTTCAGAATTTATGTAAGAAATTTTAACAAGACAAAGATGTCATAAAAGAAGCATACACTCAGTTTATGTATAAGCGCTTTTTTCTGCAGAATAGGGGGTATCAATGTTTGACGTGAAGTTCTGGCAAAACTCCCACCTCCCACAGTCATAAATTCTGAACGGCCCCTTAGTGCTATTAATTGTTTCTTTGAGGTTACTGAAACACAGAGATTAGGCTGTAACATAGTTTTGCTCTCAGGGTTGGTTTTTATTGCATAATATCTTTTTTCAGATTGTGACAATCTGCATATTTTGTAGGTTTTTCAGCCGTGTCATTGAAAGTACAGGCAGCAGGGGGGGATCGAGAAAATTCCGGTGGGGGGGGTCTATCGGGCTATCGCGTCGCGGAACACATAGCTCGCAACATAACGCGACTGCGCGCTGATAAAAATAACATGTAAAAATATATAAATTTTGGTCTGGTGGGGGGGGGGATGCATCCTCCCCATCCCCCCACCCTGCGTCTGTCCCTGACAGGCAGATCAGTAATTATAACAAATCCAGTTTGAGACAATTGGATATCAGATGGCTGAAACATGAACCACATGTACATGAAACCTAGATGCAAGTGTAACACAAAGAAAAAGGTCGAAGTCTAAGAAGTCAATATTAATGGTCTTTATTGAAAGATGCATGTATTTAAATGAAGGTTAATTCATCATTATTGATTTTGTTCTACAGGTACATATGGATCCATGATTTTATAGTTGAAGTTTCCATTAACAAGCACAATAACATAAATAATACTGGAGACTGGTAAAATTATGATATCACAGCTCCAGCTAGGTCACCCATGACAGTGTACGAGCCAATGAAACTTGGCATAGAGCCTGAGTTAAGATGAAATCAAACTTTTTAATGTCTGTGGTTGCGTGGCATCATAGCTGATTAAATAATGACATGAAACATAATCTGCATACTGCTAAGGGCATTCTGAACTGGGTCACAAACAGAAAGCTTATAATGGAGATCTGAGGTGGAGAGTGATCTTTTTATTCCATGACTCATTGACAAACACTGTATCAGCCCAAGTGACACCAAATGTGCCCAGGGAAATAATCAACTGTGGAGGGACAATCCCTGCCGGGTATAAGATGCAAAAATCATGGGTGACATGCTCACACCTGCAACAGCTAAAAACTCCTCCCCGAGCAATGCCACCCACCTAAACTGTCCACCTATCCTAATGGATCTATCCTGTCCTTCTGATAACAGCAAATAACAGTGAAACAGCTCCCTTAGTTACGTTTTCTGCCTCTACTGTTTTTCCCCACCAGGGGCGCATGAATCTCCATTGTAGTTCACTGACTGCTCACGCCAGAGGCTGGCGCCACAGTCTCTCTTCCCGCCAAAACCATCTACACACTCCAGTGTCACCTGCTTTCCATGCCTGCACACTGGCTGACCCACTTCTACTCATTCATTTTCACATATAATGGGGGGTCCGGAGGGGGGGGGCACTCCATTCCCCCTAAAAATTCCCCTCAATGGCTATGTCTATAAGTAATATTTCAATACTCTTCAACCCTCGGCCATGCAAGGTTCACTACGACAGCTACGAGGTCAACAATTAGGACAAAACCAATCCGCCTGTTTCATCAATGTGCACATTGCTCACATTACGCGTACCAGACAGATTCCACATCTGCATCTCCCATTATCGTTTGTTGGGGGGGGGGTCTTCATCCCCCTAAACATGTGCCTCAATGGGCATTACTAGTTACTCATATTTCCCTAAAAAAAATATGTTGCTTAGAGAGCTCTCTTGACCCTGGTGTTAGTGTTCAGAAAAGTCTTTTCGGCAATCAATTTTTTTAGCGCCATGGTTTAGACAAAGAGTTAAAATCGTCAAAATGGAAACTTATATTCCGAGCCCCTTGGAATGTCATTTAAACTAAATATAGGCTGATCTCTTTGAAATTGTAATGAACTTTTGCATGAAAGGTTCTTCCTTAATTTCATGCTTCATTATACAATAATTATTATGGACGTTGGTTGAGCTCAATATCATGTTTTACGGACCTGACCGGTGATATTCACCGAGACCGAAGGTGTTCCATGACAATTACAAAAAAAATTTTTTTTTCTTCTGGTTTTTTTTTTGCTAATTTGTTCTTTTTTCTCGAAAATGTCTTCTTTTTGAATTTTTTGGTTTTTCTTATTATTCGGAAATTTTTCCCCCAGAATTTGCATGTATGGCTTTGAAACCCTTCAGAATGACTTTCTTGACCTAAGAAACATTGAAAATGATCTTTTTCTTGTTATTTTATCTTAATTAGGGACTGAAATATGAGAAAAAGCAGATTTGTCTGTGATTTTGGCGGCCATTTTGAAAATACACCCACAGAAGGGGTAAAAATGGCGGGAAAATTCGTCCCGCGTAATATTTTGTAATTAGATGCCCATTGACCCCAAATCTGCGAAAAAATCAATTTTAGCAAACAAATCCTACGGAATTACACAACAGACTGCACAATATTTCTGTCCCCAAGTGGGGCCCAAATATGACCATTCATATTGAGAAATTGTTAGGATACAACCCTGACTATCTATCAATATAAATACAGAAATTCGAATGACAATCTGAACAAGTTGAACCTGTAAATCTTACAAAAGCTATCAACCCCAGGGGGGGGGGGGTACTCGGCCTGAGTTTGATACGGATGTGCGGCATGCGTCCGAAAAATTGTACCTAACGGTCAGGTTTTCCGAGCCAAAATTTCATATCCTATGGTCAGGTTATTATATAGGCCCTGTCGCCTATTATATTGACATAAAGAGAAAAATTCAAGAAAAAAGGTGTGAAAACTAAATTGCAATTAAAGGTGACACCTGAAACTTGAAAGTTGAATGCAAATCAGGCATTTCACGATTGCAATTTTCAAGGCAAAACACCACTGTGTGACGTCCAATTGAGAAGTGTACCCTGTGCTAAGGCTTTCCAGGCCTCAAAAATGACCCTATGGTCAGGAAATCCTCTTAAAAACCCCTACCTTTTGAGGGGCAAATATGTAGTATGACTCCAATGGCAGTGACCCCGCCCCCCTCTCCCGGCTCTCAATCAGGGGCACCCCATGATCTGTTATACCAATTATCTGTTATGCAGCAGGCGACCAGCTGGCTGGCAGACTGTCAGCTAGGATGTTCCCAGCTGGCAAAGTTGTCAGCTGGGATCCAAATTTTGGAATCCAACCGATGAAATTTGCAGTCACGTAACGAGAAAGCTGTTGAGGTGGCTGGCTGGGCACATATAGTGGCTTAATTCATATTAACATCCCAAACAAATACTGTTAGTCAAGTAATCTAAATAAGTGTTGGGATATCTTATTTTTAATAAATGAACTGGTTAGCGGATACCAATAGCAAATAACATTGACCACATTATTGGAACCCAAATTGCAATTCTGCTTCTATTCTCTTGACGGTAAATCAATCATATGAATTATTACTTCTACTTTATGTTATATAAAATAGCCTTTCTAAGATAATTGTCTCGTTCCCATGGTAAAAAGCGACCCGTTCATTTATAACCTAATTGAAGATATACCTACCAAGTAGTCCAGTCATTCTACTGATGGACCCACCACAAATTGCAATAGTAGTGATTCTGGTACCAAATTGATTGTCATAATCCAGAGCAACTTTCCTGAAGTTTACCCATAAATTTATGCGTTGGAACATGACCTAATTAGCATAAATCCAAGATGGCGGCAGTGAAAATCATGTTTTCTGCAAATAATATGGAAACTATTGGGTTTAGGCCTCATATCTGTGTGAAAAATGAATATAAACTTGGGTATTATGGACATTTTGACACCATTCCCATGTCTCTATCTCTATTAGTTTTCGAGATATGGCATATTCACATATCTCATATTTCAGGAGATATCTGTAAAACGGCAAAAAAAACATGATTATTGGTCTTGATTCTAAATATTTAATTTATGATTTTGTTGTTTTATCCACTGAGATTTCAGAGGGAATATTGTGGACCATTTTACACATTTACCATGTCGCTACCTCAATTCTATACCCCCACATCCCACATACTGCATGTTGAAGACATACCTTGAAAATACATCGTTTGATGAAAATAGTATATTATTTTATCCAACAAAGACCCCAAATTGGGTCTGCGTGGTTATTATCATGCCTCTTAAGGATATGATACCTTATGTGCATGGAATGCAGCCTATTTCAAATAACTACAGTGATGTAGATGAGACTGCATGGGGATAGAGGATCCCTAGACTATAAGTAGATCCCCAGAATAAATTGATTTTAGACAATTGAAGAACGTACAGTGTCATACACTTATTTGAATAAGGGTTACACCCTTGATTCTAGATTTTTGAAGTTTTCATAAGGAAAGTTATGAATTTATGAAGCAAAAACATTTGTATTTAAAAGTGAAACTGTGCTTTATGTTCAGGTTGCTGCCAATTTGGTTGCATATTTGACAAGTGCATGGATAAGACTCTCCAGATTGGTCAACAGACTAGAGTTACATTGAGGTGCTGTTGTCTGGTGGATAGGGCACTCACCTGCTAAATTAGTTTTTCCTTAGAGCACATGAAATCAACTTCAAAGTGAAACTAGACTATATTCAGTCAATACAGCCAAATAATCTGATCACTGCAACTGGTGCATTCGCATTGAGTGAGCTTTCAACCCCAGTGACATAGCTATTGGGATCTGGAAAGATCTGTAATGGAAACCATTCTCAAGGGACAAAGCTGATCCCTGTGATAAAGACGTGACTCAGGTTCAGCATAAGCTATGAACCAAATTTCTAAGGATGATTGATTTATGATCATCAAAAGATTTGATTCTTTTTTTTTTCAACACGTACCCTAACACTGACTTTATGCATGTCTGTAAGGTAACCGAGGAAAGACTTCAATATTTTTCTCTCATTCTGAGTGACATTGTTCCCCCAGGGGTAACTAGTTTATTCAGATTGGTAGACTCACAGAATACACTCAGGACATATTTTATTGTATTTTTATTTTTTGGGACTTTTGTCGAAAAGGTTCAGGTATTAGCTTGCACCTTGCCAGACATCGACTTGGGGTTGGTTAATTATTTTCAAGGTAGATTTTCAAAGTAAAAGTTACACACATAAGAAAGATATTTTCATAATAAAGAGGAATTGACAGTCATTGAGGAGAAGCAACAATTTTTGCTTTAACTTGACAGCCAGAAAGTTGTTGAGACACTGAAACTCTCCACGGTACAAAATATGAAACAAACATCTATCTACTCCAGTCTCCTCTTTACTGCAATCATTGCTCAATTAATGCTGTTAAACATCAATATATGTCTTGAAGAAATGTGAGATGCTTGGTCCAAAATTGGCATGCTTAATTCACAAATTGTAACATGACTGACTTGTGTTGTGCTTGTATACCTCTGATCAGCCGGGGCAGCTCAGCCGCCATCTTTGCGGAAGGAGCTGTACTTTCATTTTTGGTGACCGTCGTATGATGATGATACGAGAAGGCTGGGAATCTGGAAAATGCCCTATTGATTCAGGGATGCCCAAGGTCTTTCAGTTGCCCCAGCATAGAATACTGGATACAACCTGCCTCCATGTAAGTCCCATGGGTTTGGACTAAAGTGAGATCCCGGGATTAGATTTGAACCCATCAGAGCCAGTGGACAAGCGTGCTTTTAAACCATAAGGCCACAGGGGAGCATTAAAGGGGAGGGTAATTATAATGTATTATTATTATCTAGTATAATTAGAAAAGGGACCAGAGTTGGTTCAGATTTTATCCTGATAAATTTCTACAATATACCATGCTACTTATACATGCATGAACCCCACTGTAAGTGGCCGGCTAACACTAACCCGGATCTTCTGTGACATCCAACATTGTTCTTGAAAGCAAAAAGTTCATTGAGATCCGCCAGGTTGATGACCACAATTAATCACAACCATCTGCTGGCATGCACTGCTCAACTGCATGGTGGTTGCCTTTCAGAGGCTCCAATAATGTAAAAATTCTTCTTCCCAGTTCTGATACGCGGCAAGACTTCACCGATGGCAGTCCTGTTTTTGTGATGGTGGGCACAATAACCATGCTTGTAGTACTTCAAAATAGGCTGAATTCAATGCACTTGACTACTTATATATATGTATGCTTCAGACAGCTGTTAAGAGGCATGATCATAAAAAACTAGTCCCAATAGAAGTTATTTCTTTTTTTGTAAAATGAACAATCTTCACAAATAATGCATTTTCATGGCATGACTTTGACGTGCAAGAAATGGGATAATAGGGAATTGAACTGAGGTAAAGACATGATTGATTTGCGAAATGGCCCACAAGGAGTCCCTTTTGCATCATGAATGGATAAAACAAAAATCATATATCAATTATTAGGAATCAAGACCAATAATCAGGTTTTTTTGGCCGTTTTACAGGTATTTCCTGAAATATGAAATATGTGAATATTCAATTTCTCGAGAACTAATAAAGATAGAGACATGGAAATGGTGTCAAAATGTTCGTAATACCCAAGTTTATATTCATGTTTCGTACAGGTATGAGGCCTAAAACCAATAGTTTAAATGTTATTTGCAGAAAACATGATTTTCATTGCCGCCATCTTGGATTTATGCTAATTAGGCCATGTTCCAATGCATACATTTATTGGTAAACTTCAGGAAAGTTGCTCCAGATTATAACAATCAATTTGGTACCAGAATCATTACTATTGCAATTTGTGGTGGGTTGACCCCCCCAATTCTCCTTGAATGACTGGACTAAAGCGCTGATTACAGTAATTGTGCTAATTTAGTAATTTTCTATGTGCATTCAAGCAATCTGTTGTGACTTACTTTTATTTGTATTCATAATAAGATAACCTTCTGGCCTTTTGTGTAACCTTGTGTAATTCCCATCTCACCGTTCTCAAGTAAATCTCCCTTTTCTTTCACCTTTTCTTTCTTTCTTTTTTCCTACTTTGTTTGTATTTTTCTCACTTATCCATTTATGGACATGATGATAAATCTTGAACAGTTCACTTTTGAACTTAACACCAGTACCCCATTGTATCAACGCTTAACACGGGTTATCTTTGCTGGGTTAAGAGATTTAACTCATGTTAGTGACTCACCGCGATGTATCAACAAATCC
Organism: Platynereis dumerilii; assembly: GCA_026936325.1. Taxonomy (NCBI): domain Eukaryota; kingdom Metazoa; phylum Annelida; class Polychaeta; order Phyllodocida; family Nereididae; genus Platynereis; species Platynereis dumerilii. The sequence continues at coordinate 66,890,816 of JAPTHN010000004.1, read as the reverse complement.
TTGGGTTAGTTGTCGTGGAACTTAACCAGAAAAGTTAACACAGCTTTTTCCTGGGTTAAAAGTTGTGTTAAGCCTCCTCCTTGACAGAAAATGGCAGTGTAAATCCATAATATTGCTCGGCAAGTAAACAAAATGCACTGAAAACATTGTAAATAGAACACTAGCTGACAGCTAGGTGACGTCAGGCCGTGATGTCACTTAATGACGTCATCTGATGACGTCACATGCTCGCCAGTTCAGAAAGGCAAAAAAAGTGACTCGTCCGAAAAATTTCCGTGGCACAAAATATTTTTTAAAAAATCGAATTTTAAAGCAATCAGTCTGAAATTTTAACACAGTGTAGGAAACTATTTTCTGCAGCTTCGTGGTGAAGCGCATAAAGATACCTTTGTTAGATTTTATTCGCGAGCTCTATGAAGTTGGTCATAAAAAATACTGTTTAATCTCCGTTTAGAGAGCTGCATAATAAAAAACGGCTGACCGGAATTTTATGCCGAGTTCAGCGAAGCCGCATTTGGTATCCAGCTAGATGCTGTAAAAATTTCAAGTGTGTATCTTTAAAACTGACTGAGTTATTCCAGTTTTACTGCAACAAAAATGTTTTTTTCAATCTTCTTCTTTTTCCTGTGTCAAATGACGCTCTCATTTTGGGAAACCCCGGGAATCCCCATCAAAATTGGGTTAAATGTCCCTCACAACAATAAAAAGATAATCTTAACCACTTTTTTGTTGATACATCACAAGCTAACATAATTTTGTAAAACCGGTTAACTAACACAGAAAATCACTAACATGGGTTAGAGTTAACCCACTCGTTGATACAATCCTGTACAGGTGGGGCTTGTGTTTATGGAGAGCTGATATATTGTGCCCTCTGTATGACAGTAACAGATAACATTCTGGGAAATATAGGAGGTATCCAAGTAAACTCGCTTCATTCTATACTTGAACCTGACTCTGATTTTACAGATACTGAAGAACCAGTTATATTTAAACCTTCACCATATACAGACTATGATAGCTTGACTAACATTTTGAAAAATAAAAAGGACATTTTTAAGTGTCTAAGCTTTAATATTCAGAGTATCAATGCAAAAATAGACCAACTACGAATTTATATTGAACAACTTAGACTAGATAATTGCACTTTTGATGCAATTTGTGTGCAGGAGACTTGGTTAGCTGGTGGTAGTCCTCTTGATCATTTGCAAATTGAAGGTTATGATATGATAAGTTCACCCTGTAGACTTACATCTCACAGTGGCTTAGCATTTTATTTGAAACATGGGTTAGACTATGAATGCATAAATGATTTTGTACATAGCCAGGCACCCTCCTGGGAAGGCCAATTTGTTCGAATAAAGTTCCCTGGAAGCAAAGATCTGATATTAGGAAACATTTATCGGCCACCCAGAGAATTAATTGAAAACTACAGAACGTTTATTGATGAATTTAATGAACTAGTATGTACATTGAGGGGTGAGTTAGTTATTGCTGGAGATTACAACATTGATCTTTTGCAAATTAATAATAGAAATATAGTAAATGAATACTTTGAGTCGATTATGAACAATAGCCTTGTGCCTTCAATAACCTTCCCAACAAGATTCTCTAGAATGCGTGGCTCCCTCATTGACAACTTTTTATGTCGTCTTTCAGATAGCTTTTCAGAAACAACCACCGGCATCTTAACACAAAACCTATCAGATCATCAACCCTACTTCATTTGCTTAGACTATCTTAAACTTAAAAAACCATCAACAAAATATATCAAGATAACCAATCAAAATAACAATAATATTCTCAAAGTCAAAGAATATATAAAAAACAACATCTCAATCCAAGATATGTCTGACCCTCATATGGATCCAAATATTAGTTACAGGATATTAAGCAATGTCATAAGAGAAAGTCTTGACAAATATATGTCTCCTAAGTTAGTAAAATTTAACAAACATAAGCATCGTAAAAATAGTTGGATAACTCAAGGCATCCTAAAATCCATAAAATTCAGAGATAAACTCTATTTAAGATTAAAACAAACACCTACAAACTCCACTCTTCATGAGCAACTTAAAGTTAACCTATCCACATATAATAAAATTCTCAAAAAGTCGATCATATCAGCAAAATTTAGTTATTATCACAATCGCTTAAAGAGTAGCAAAAATGATATAAAAAAGACATGGTGCACAATAAAAGAAATAATTAATAAAAGAAACACTAAAACAGATGCTCCAGATAGTCTAACAATAAATGGAAATAATATCACAGATCAATTAACTATTGCCAGAGAGTTTAACAAATTCTTTGTAAATGTTGGACCAGAATTAGCCTCTCGAATCCCTGTACACCCAAATGACAACTTTCAACAATATTTAAGCACTCCCGCTAATACAACCTTAAAATTTAATACAGTAAGTGAAGATGAAGTACTTAGAATAATTAGTAACCTAAAAAATAAAACAAGTTTCGGCACAGACAATATCTCAACTGTGCTGCTTAAGAAATTAAAACATGTTATTAGTGAACCTTTAACTATTATCATAAACCAAATGATAAGCTCAGGTATCTTCCCTTCAGACTTAAAAACTGCAAGAATAATCCCAGTATATAAGAAAGATGACCCTCAGCTACTAACTAACTATAGGCCTATATCATTGCTGAATAGCTTTTCTAAAGTGTTTGAAAAGGTGATAGCACAGCAAGTTTTGAAAAGGTGATAGCACAGCAAGTTCATAACTATTTTAAAACTAATGGCCTTTACTATGATAATCAATACGGTTTTCGTGAAAACCACTCAACGCAACATGCAGCAATAGAACTAATTGATAGAGTAGTCAGCGACATGGATATAGGGAAAATTCCACTTAACATCTTCATTGATTTGTCAAAAGCATTTGACACCATTGATCATGATATACTACTTTACAAACTATATTATTATGGCCTGAGAGAAAACTCATACAACTTACTGAAAAGCTATCTGAAAGACCGACATCAGTTTGTTGACATAAATGATCATAAATCTGATAAAGTGTTAATTACTACTGGAGTCCCACAAGGCTCTATCTTAGGCCCACTATTGTTCATAATTTATATCAATGACCTTCATGTATGTTCTAATGTATTAAGAGCTATTAGCTATGCTGATGACACAACCTTATATATATCATTAACAACGAGTGATCTGGAAGAAGTTAGCAACCGAATCAATAATGAGCTTTCTAAATTTAGCAAGTGGCTTGATTTGAATAAGCTATCATTGAATGTCTCCAAAACTAAATTTATGTTGTACTACCCATCCAACAAGAACGTTACTCACCCACAAATAGAAATTAATGGCCAAGCTATCGATTGTGTTCAGGAATTTGATTTTCTGGGAATTTTACTTGACTCAAGGCTGAAATGGCACTCTCACTTAAGCAAAATATCTAAAAAAATTTCAAAAGCAATAGGAATTATTGGAAGAGTAAAAAATGTCTTACCTACGAATACCTTACGAATCTTATATTTTGCTCTTGTAAACTCACATTTGGACTATGGCATATTAAATTGGGGTCACAGTGCTAACAGGCTGATGACCTCGCAAAAGAAAATAATCTGAGTTATTTCAAAAAGTAAATATAATGCCCATAGTGAACCACTCTTCAAAAAGCTCAATATTTTAAAAATTTCTGATATTTATAAATTAAAATTGTTAAAGTTCTATTTCAAATTAAACAATAACTCACTTCCAAAGTACTTTTCCAACTCAAATTTCCTCATCTTACAACATACCACTCATTCATACGACACAAGGGGTGAAAACTTTCTAAAACCTAGAATTTATCATACTTTTGCCGAAAACAGTGTACGTTACCAGCTGCCAAGTCTCCTGAACAACCTTCCCATGCATGTGATTAACAAAGTCGATACTCATAGCGAATATGGATATAGCTCCTATATAAAGAAATACCTAACAAACCAATATAGTAATACTTGTTCCATAAGAAATTGCTACATATGTCAATCTTAAACACAAGCTCCCACCCACCTATACCCCAATTCCACCCCCCCCCACTATTTTAATTTGAAAATGTCTAGTATCTGACAACAGAATGCTCAACTTGATTAATTACTACAAAAGTTCCATCTATTTGGTTATGCTCATATTAAAATTATTATCTTAAACATGCTTACAGGGGTTGCTTACGATAGCGCCTATTCAATTAGGCAAAGAAAGCATCGCCTGTGCCTATATGGATTATTACATTAATTTATGTATAATTATGTAGATGTTGTATATAATTTTCATATTTGGCTAAATAAAAACTGTTTGTCTGTCTGTCTGTCTGTCTGTCTGGGAAAATAATGATTTATATCAGCTGGCTGGAAGGTGCTGAATGACGCTTGAGCTGGCTGGCAACCCAGCTGGCAGCATAACCGATATTTTCTCCGAGTTGCATAAAAAAATGAATCTAAGGGTCTCAAACGGTGTGCAACCAGGAGCTTACACCGATATGGGCATTATATTAACACACTGTTGTGAGGTGCCCCTGTCAATAAACCCCCGTGCCAGAGGCAGCCATGATTGCTCACCAGCTGCTCAGTGAACAATGACATTTCTGCCTTCAAGCTGCGCTACCTTTGTACAGCATGTATTCAATTTGCAATAACAAATCTGCTCCTAGTGAAGTGGCTAATCTATGCAGTGAAGAGATGCTGACTTCATGACAAAGGCTAAGGCTGATGAGGCTTATAGCAGACAAAGAAAAACAAGTCCTGTTTTGCAACTAGGTCAGTCAGTTATTATTCTGGGTTGTTTACATTTCCGGAAAGTAGAAGACCCCTGGATGGGGGGGGGGGGGGGTAGATGATCTAGATGCAATTTCAGCCAACTGGTGCATACATTGTCTTTTCCATTTTTTTTTTTTTTGGTAGAAGGCTAAAAGCTCAGTGAAGTGTTGCTTGAATAAAACAACGCGTACATCTACAGTAACTTCTATACAGGGGGAAATCCAGGCGGGGGGGGGGGGGGGGGTACACAACTTGCTCACAAGGAGAAATGCAAGACGGGGGGAGGGGGGTGCACACCACCCTTGCCACCAGGAGTTGCAATGAATCTGCTCATATAGTCCCTTCCACAACAGTCCTAATATACCAAAAATATGAAGCTACCGGGCATATCTGAAACCACTGTTCAACTCAGTTTTAGTAATAAAACTACAGAACACAAGTGTGACATTATAATGATGCTATTGATTTGATGGTTAATAGGCACTATTAGGCAGTTTGAATGAGCAGTTTAACAGTAAATTCATACACTGTCCTACTTTCTGATTGGCCAGCACAGGCCAATGTCTTCTGAAATAGCCAGGCCATGTGGAATCTGTTTACAAAAAAAAATTGAAACACTGTATTTTTGAAGTTATAAGTGTTATTCTTGTTTCCAGGGTTTTAATATAATGTGGTAAGTGCCAACCACGTAAGTACCAAGTCCTCGCTATGTGTGTCAACCCCATTTATTACCCTTGCCCCATTTTGACAGTTCTAGATCTCATGGAATATGCAAATGTGGTAAAAGTAGTTAGGTGGGTATGAACTTGACAGTGGACATCTACATCATATTCTAAAAACGTGTCTGCTCATAGTTTACATGCTAAAAAGGGGATTTTGGTAACTTTTTTCTCCATGGCATAACGCCAGTTTGAGAGTTCCTTTCACAAATGCACATGTTGTCTGTGTGGGCCTAAAAAGTATTTTTGTGACTTGCATTGTATGGTATGTACCATTGGCATATCCACATGAACATTTGTTGTTTTCATGGACATCCGTTATTTGTATTAGTCTAATCAACATCATATGGATTCAGTTTGGATATTTTTCTTTGAATATTATATTATGCAAGAACCATTTATAAATACACTGTATCACGTGTGTTACAATTCTATATTAATATTTGTCACTCTGTCCTGTATTGTGATCTGAATATGTCTCAATTTCCTTTGTCTGGAAAGTCTATTTATAGCCGTAATCCGATGTCAATTGACTTTTTGAGACTTTGATTTTCTGGGAAAATAGATTTTCTTATTTTCTTACCTGCTGGATTTGATATACTGTTGCAGCCACACTGGACTTTTCTCTCAATTGACCCATTCCTGAAAGTCTGACAATAATTACTGAGAGGAATAGAGCAACAGTACATTTACTTGCAATGGGTCTATTAACTTTTCAAAGTTCATTAAAAAAAATCAATGTCGATTTGTGCATGAATAACTTGTGAATCCTTAACTGAACTAATGATTCCCCAAAATTACCAAAAATTTCTGAATACACATTTCCTGGAAATCCAGGGTAGTTCTTTTGGGGAAACTGCTAAATATAGGCCACTTGGGAATGTTGTACATTATGATAGTACAAGTTCTATGAGGCACCAATATTAGGGGCGACCATTTAATTTTGGAATATTCCTGACAGAGAAATTATTTATGTATATTTTTCACGGTAATGGTGATGAAAATTATCTATTGTAAAGGACGGTGACCTGGTATAAAAGAAGTGCACATATATATCAGCAATTTCAATACATAGGCTGAATTATATTATGCTGTGTGTGTGGTTGTCTAATATATAATTATTGAAACCTCATTGTCAATTGACTGCAAAAACAGTTTAAAATGGAAACATTACTAGTTCATACAGAACTTCTTCAGTGCAATGGCTGACGCTAAATGGCAGTTAAAAGATTGTGCCAAAACTACTGTAAATTTTAACGATTTTAACTGCCAAAACATTCATACAGTTCAGGACAAAATTATAAGCCTCCCTAAGGATAAAGTGTGTTTTTGTATACTGCCATGGTGTATACCAGGAGACCAACAATTTTGTTGAATTGTTTAAGGCGGTAAAGACACTAAATACTGTGTCGGAGATGAAATGAAAGCTCTAGTTATTATCTTCGAGTGTTATAAAGCATTAATTTTAAAAGCAGGCATTCAATGCCCAGAGATGGTGAGTCTCAGGGGGGTCATTATTTTGTCCATGGTAAATTTTGGTTTTATTTTTTATCTCGATTAATTTTGACATTCTGGAAATATTTACCTTTTGTGATATAAATATCATAGAAATACAGTTTTAGTGGAAAGATGGCTGTTCTCTGACACCCCATTTTGCAGAAAGGTCGAATTAAAGGGGATATTTAGAGGGGTGCTTATAATTTTGTCCTTGGCTGTATTTATAATACAGCACCTGTAGTGTTCTCAAAAAGGAGTTTAAACTGCTAATTCAGGAGTTCAATCAATTTCAACCAAATGAGTTCAAACAAATTTTAAATGGGAAGATAATATACCCGGGTAATTCTATGCAGAAATATGTATCATAAAGACAGTGCCAATTTTTTTTTACATAGAAATAATCAGCTTGAGATTCAAATTCAAGTGAGAACTTCAAATTTAGACAAGCAAATGTGATATTAATGAGAGTCCCAGGAAAAAATCAGTCTCCCAGAGTCGCTAATTTATCAATGACTGGTTTCTTTGGCCACTGAGAGACCATTTGGTCTTCCAGTTAGCCTGGTAAAAATGCACTGTATTTCGGGGTAGTTGGGGGATTGGGGCCGTACACGCTAAATATTTGAATATACTGGATAGGCTAATTAGGACAGCAGGAGGACACACCATCAATACAATCCCAGGAGACCCAGCAAGAGCTGGATTCAAACACTGGACCCAACAATTTGCAGCCCAGCACACAACCACTAACCCTCCTCCCTACTTGACAAACTTCAGCAAAATATAACTAACTTACTTGATCAATCTGTGATCTATCAAGACAAAATTTAACTACTTAATCAATTTATAATATCGAGACAACATTTAACTACATAAGACCAATGTCTAAGACATCTAGTCAAAAATATTTTCACTGGCCCACAATAGCATGAGTCTAATGTTCGCTGTTTTTTATGAGTGATGAAAAAAAAAGTATTAATATTATTATTGAGTTGTGTGCACTTACAATTCACATGGCCATAATCTTCACAACAGCCTGGACTCTGGAGCCCTGCCTCAGTGGCATATCTAGGGGAGGGGGCATGAATGATGCCATGCCCTCCCCCCCCCCAGGCCCAAATTAACATGGGACAGGAATAGCCACAAAAATTTAATCGTCCCATATTCAGCCCATGTCATGCCCCCCCCCCCCCAGGCCATTTCTAGATACACCTCTGAACATGGCTGCCCCTGGTTGTTGCAGCCTCCTAGCTGAAGGAGACAGAGTAAACACATTTTTCTGAAATTAGATCTGCAGGGTTGCCTACTTTCCGGAAAAGTGAAGCACACAATTCATTGCTGACCCAAATGTGTGCTCCAATCAGAACCTCAGCCTTTTCTTTTTCTTTCTTAGATGTATAGACTTACCTATGTGCCTGTGGAAACAAGGATGCTCATCTGATGAGTTAAATACATAATAAGGGTCATACAGGTCTTACAGGATGATATTTGATGCATTTGGAATACACATGGGTACTCCTGGAATAGGCGTATCCATCTATGTATGTATCTATCTATCTATATATCGATTGATCTATCTATCTATCTATCTATCTATCTATATATCGATTGATCAATCTATCTATCTATCTATCTATCTATCTATCTATCTATCTATCTATCTATCTATCTATCTATCTATATATCGATCGATCTATCTATATATCGATCGATCTATCTATCTAGATATCTATCTATCTATATGTCTATCAGTCTATCTATCTATCTATCTATGTCTCTATAAATCGATCTATCTATCTATATATATATCGATCTATCTATCCATCTATCTGTCTACCTAATTTCTAATTACCTTCCTGTCATTCTTCAATTTGTCGTTCACCTGATTAAGTCTACGGGTTGTAGATGAAACGTTGTATCAAAGTGAAAAAATCCAGCATGTTATTTATAATTCACCTAGGTATCTACCTGTAAGTTTCATGACCTGCATCAGATTAAAGGTGCAGTAAAAAAAATTTACCAACTTGAAAATGAAACAACTAAAATACCTCTTATTTTAGGCAATATCAAAACAAGGTAATGCTAGTGAATAGGCCTGATTTTCTACTTCAGAGATTTTGTACAAATTATATATTTTTTCGCAGAAAATCAAGCTCTCCAGAAGTCAGTTGACATCAGATTATGGCTATAAATTACTACAGGACAGTGTGACAAATATGAATATAGAATTGTAACACACGTGACACAGTGTATTTATAAATGTCCCATGCAAAGTGTAATAATAAAAGAAAAATATAAAACCTGAATCCATATCATGTTGATTAGACTAATTCAAAATAATAATGAATTTAGAAGAATGGATGTCCATTAAAACAACAAGTGGATTTGTAGATGTGCCAATGGAACATACCATACAATGCAAGTCACAAAAATACTTTGTAGGCAAGTGGCCAACCCTCCTGAAAATGGCCTCTCTCCACCCAAGTTTTCTTTGAAATGCATGAAGCATGTGCATTTGTTAAAGGAACTCTCAAACTGGCATTTTGCCAGGGATAGGAAAATTATCAAAATCCCCCTTTTTCCAGAAGATTGTAAAGTGTAAGCAGCCACGTTTCTAGAATATGATGCAGATGCCCATTGTCAAGTTTATACTCCCCCCCCCCCCTCTGGATTACCCCATCGATAGGAGTTACTGTAGAAGTGCGCTTTGTTTTCATCAAGCAACAACATCTTCAATCAGCTTGTAACAAAAAAAAAACAAACTACAATGTATGCACCAGTTGGCTGAAAATCCATCTAGATCATCTACCCCCCCTCCCCACCCATCCAGGGGTCTTCCACTTTCCGGAAATGTGAACAACCCAGAATACCAACTGACTGACCTAGTTGCCAATCAGGACTTATTTTTCACCAGTCTAGTCATGAAGTCAGCATCCCTTCACTGCATGGATTAGCCACAACACCAGGGGCAGATTTCTATGTTGCAAATGGAATTATAATATGGTAATATATAGTCTCAGCCACTTAGGTACAAAGCAGGTGATGCTACTACACAGTGACTGTTGTATATAAGTCATGTTTACCAAGTGTGTGAATTAGACTTTTCACACAACATGGAAATAATTATGCAAATTAGTTGAAAATGCGTTTGTTTGGTTGCAGAGATGAACTGACACAAGAAATGGATACCTTTGGACAAGACATGAAATTTGATGGTCTTATCATGGCTCCTGCAACAGGTTTGTTAGGAAATCTATTTATTTCGTATGCAAAAAAATTAGTATGAATTGGTGCCTATATGGTCTTGAAATTTAAACATAGGTTCCTCCGGCTATTCAGCAGGCTATTCTGAAGCATGTGAAATCCATTGACGTACTGACGGTGAGGGTTGGCAGCACAACGCCCATAGCCCCCCCCCCCTTAAAAAAAAAAATTGGAAAAACCTTTAAAACATTTGCAAATATCTGAAAAATTAGCACATATGAATATACACTTGAAGTGGTATATAACTACCATCTTGTTTGGAAAGATGGGCCTACACAAAATCTGGATAATGAAATTCAGGCAAGTGGGCCTATCTGACAGAAACAGACAGTCGGGTGGCCTATAGCAGAACTATAACTAGACCTCATTTTGACGGCAAATTAACATGGATGTTTTTGCCATGTTATTGGGTTTTAATCAAACTGAGACTTGTAAATCACCAGAGTTATATTCCAGATTTACTCATTTAGAGTAGCGCGGGGCATGCAGCCCCCCTTAACTTCGAGGAGCGATTTGACCTACTTTTTGTGGTCGATTATTTGAATGCTTATTCTGTCAGGAAGGGATCACTTAACTCTACTTATAACTAGTGAAACAAATGTCTACCAATTTTGATAAAGGAGTTACGGTCCTTTTTGTAAAAAAATTAAAATGGCCTTCTTACCCCACCCATCGGGCAAGAAGCCCCCCTATTATAATCCTATGGCAATTTTTTTTGCGAGCGCATTCAGCTTGAAAGTTATTTCTTGACGTTCTCTATCATTTTTAAGGCATTCTATTAACTTGTTCTGAATTTCAGAATTTTTCTGTTCATACATTTATTTTTTAATATTTTTTGCCCTTTTTCAATTCCGGCCAAAATTTTTTCTATTTCAATTAGCTATTTTATCAAGATTTAAGGTAAAGTACATATTATTAAATGGTTCCTGAAGCAGCTTCGAGGCCTCAGTGAAGGGGGCCCCATGCCCCATACCATTTGGGGCCTCTCGCCCCAAACCCACATATTTTAATTTGACCTCTATATTTTGAGCTAAAATGCGAAAAACATGATCCAAATCATATTTATGTGATGGTCATAAAGTGAAGCAATGCAGATATCCATTATACTTTTAAAAATGTCCAAAGTTATTTCTGACAACCACTTTCAAAGAATTAATCAAAGTTACAAAAACCATGCACCTTTTTTTGTTTCTTTAATTACGACTATTGTTTGCTGAATGCCTTGAAAATTTGTTACGTCACCTAAGAAGCCTCTAGCTTCAATCCTATCAATAACAAAAAGCACCAAAAATGTAAGTTTAGAAATAACCCAGGGGGGGCTTCTCACCTAACCCGGGCTTCTTGCCCCGATCCACTCTATTTTAATTAAATGTCCATTTCTCTATTTTATATGATTTGTTATTGTATTTAATTCTGACAGATTTCACTGCCAAAGCATTGAATAGATTCAAGGTACAAATGTACTGGAAAGAGATGTCGCAATGAAATAAAATGGTCACCTCATTGCTATATCCTCCTCTTGTCCTAATGAGCCTACCAAGTGATTAAATACAGGAGGTAAAGTCCCAATCATCCATCTATCCTTGATTCTCTGGATGTATTAATAAAATAATATAAATGATCAATCGATCAATCAATGAATCAATTAATCCATCAATCAATCATCTATCTATCTATCTATCTATCTATCTATCTATCTATCTATCTATCTATCTATCTATCTATCTATCTATCTATCTATCTATCTATCTATCTATCAACCAAAAAACTAATCAATATTGCATGCAATATGAAAATCTATTTTCAGGGACACATTCACAATGGATCTATCAGTGAAACAATCAATCAATTTTGAATCAAACAATCAATCAATTGTTCTACACTACCCTCCAAAAGTTTGAATGCACCTGGATAAGTGCGGTTTCTTTTAAAAATACTTGATTTTTTTAATGGAATTTTTGCTTAATATTTACATCAAACATTAAAAGAAGTCACATTGATGTCTTTATTTTGTAATTTTAGGTCATTTTGGTTTAAATTTATGGCCTTTCTCGATATCCCAAATTTTGTATTAAAAAAAAAAATGTCACCGTCGAGTTATCTTCTAGGTTTATGAAATTTAATCATATCTAAGTGTTTCCAGTAGCAGGGCAGATTTGTCATGAATAGGGAAGTAATAATGCATTTATACATAGAATCATAAAACTTGGCACACAGTTCAAAAACTTCTTAAAGAAAATATTTAGATAGGGAACCACTTCAGATTTGACCTGGTTGACCCATGGCAGGCTAATTATCTCATTTTCCTGCTTTCTGTGAAGTGCGTATAGTTTTAATGTATGAAAACTGTGCTCATTATTCCTTCTACAGATCTGAAAAAACATTATCAATTAATTTCTGGATTAAACTGAGGAATTTTAGGGTAGTCAGGGCCCATTTTGTTAGAACTGTTGAAGAAAATGTATCATTTTCGCGTATTCCGATAGTTTCATGGAATCTCAATTTATTTTTAAATGGACTACATATTTGAATTCCTTGTAAGAAAAGCTTTCAAATAAATGGTCGCATCAATAGTTTCCGTGAATTCTTTGTCAAAATTAAAGAAAAAACCAAATCTTCAATTTAAAACATTTTATTTTCATTTTTTCTATTTTCATACCAAGTTTACGCAACCCATTGATGCGGGTACTCATTTAAAAGCTCTTCTTGCAAGGAATTCAAATATGTAACTTATCGTGAGATATATAAAGAATTGGAGTAACCATTTGTAACCGCGAAATCCAGCGTTTAAATCAAAATTTCTAACAAAAAGGATTCCAACAAGCCTGAATAAAGTCCAGGCTACCAAAAAATGTTATAGTAATGTACTGAATAGCTAGATAAGCAATAAAAAACAAAATTTACATGTATTCTATTTGTAGAAAGGCTTGTAGCATGGTATTGTGTACAGTGGCTTTTTTTCAGACTGGAAAGCTTGTTATTTCGACATGATATATTATTTGGACATGGCATGTATCTGATTGACTAGAGGAGAATGTGTAGCTTTCAGAAATATATGGTTTGCTATGTGTTGGTTGATTCGCCTATCACTATAAATCAAAATTCTGCTCAAAAAACGCCTTTATTTCCTTGTTTATAGCTCATTCACAAATAGTATCACTTATAAAGGGTGATGCTTTTGATATTTTGACAATTTTCAAAATGAAATAATTGGTTCAGTATCACAGACTGAAGCATAAAGAACATATTTAGCTAAAAAAATTATGGTTTTACAGTGTTAGCGTTCACCAAGAGAATTTTTTACATGAAGATGTCACATCGTTTGAAAACAATTAATTTTCTTACATGCACTTTTGACATCTCCTGAAATATATGTTCTTTATATATGGAATATGGCTAATGGCTGTGTGGAGCCCCATAACATCCCTCTTCTGGACCAACACTTCTTCAGTTTCTGAGGCCGTTATAAGGGCACATTTAAGATACACAGCGAGCTTGAACAAGGTTTGGGGTTAAAAAAATTGACCAAGAAAACGATTAGCGCAATGATGTAGAGGAAGATCAGACGAACATTTTGATGTATCAAACAAAAAAATCTGTTGGGAATTTTTTGAGATATTTGAGTTTTAGATTTTTTATTTATCACACCCTATTCTTAGCATGTAATCCCCATGAAAAAGTGATCTAAACTGCCCATTTTTCCTTTTAGGTAATATCTAAGATAAAATTTATTATTTAGAAGTAAAAATATGCAGTCATTGTCTCTGCAGATAGTATGTACCACTTCATCCGGACTGATAGGGTGTGATAAACCTATAACAGCTAACATTTCTGGCTAAAGGCCTGAGAGAATGTTTGCAATACCAGGTTGTGTTAGTAACATAATTCTGGTAAATGATTTTAGCAAATTTGGTCTCATCATCTCATTGTAACAGGCTTTTTTGAGTTTTTTGTGGATTTTATTTCAAATTTTGCCCCCATGAAACAAGCATTTCATAGCAATGTAAAAGGATAGACAAAGTTGAGTAAATTATCAGACAATGCATGCATAGAATGTTTGTAAGTATCTGCTTCACCATGAAGTTGAATCCCCTGATATTACATGAAAAGTCTTTGCAATTGGACAAAAAGACAAAAATAAGATTAAAAGCTATAAATTAACAGAATATTCATGCTTAATGTATTTTGAGTACTTAAAATGGATGTTGGGTGTTTAATGTTGATGTAGGTTATCTGGCATCCAAAATCAGCCAATCATTAATTGTATAGAACAACAAAAATAGCATAAATTCAGTAAATTAAGTGAAAATGTAGTTAATACAAACATGCACAACTTTTGCTCATTGAGACTGCAATGTCAAAGTATTTTACTCCACACTTAACTAAATGCTTCTAAACATTCTATCTATGCGTTTTCTGATGATTCACTCAACATTGGCTACACTTTACAAGGTTGTAAAAATACTTGTTTCACAGTGTTGAAATTTCTTTAAAAAACACATAAAAACCTTAATAATACACCATAGAGTTCAAAAGTAAAGTAGATTCTACTACAATTATTCAGCAGAATGATGAAACTGAGGACGAGCTGGCAAATAAACATATTTTATAAATTTTCTGAGAAATGTTTACTGTTATAGGTTTATCACACTCTGTCAGTCTGAATGAGGTGGTATGTACTTGCTCTTGTGGCAATGACTGCATATTTTTAGATATTACCTAACAGGAAAAATGAGCAGTTTTGATCATTTTTAGATGGAGATTACATGCTAACAATAGGGTGTGATAAATAAAAAGTGTAAAACTCAAATATCTCCAAAAATTCCCAACAGATTTTTTCGTTTGATACATCAAAATGTTCGCATGATCTTCCTCTACATCACTGCGCTAATCGTTTTCTTGGTCAATTTTTTTAACCCCAAAGTTTGTTCAAGCTCGCTGTGGATACTTTTGCATTGTTTATGCAAATGTTCACAAGTATGTCGCGTTTTACAAATTCGTAGGTTTAGACGTCAAACTTTTAGGGGCAAGGTTGACATTTTTTTACAGATATTAATGCATCAAACTGCAATACTGGACAAAATATTAATTGGCTGTCTCTGAGAAAACCATGCGGGGGGTGAAACGTGGCCCGAGCCGGATCTTAACGAAATTTTCACCAAACGCCCTTTAGACACAATAATGAAGGTTGGTGAAGTCCGTTTTTCTGTGATTTAAATTCTTCCTTGATTTTACCCCACTTGAAAATAGGGTGTCAAGTGTGGCGCAAAATTCCTTTAACATGGGTTTCAATGGGAAAACATGCCAACTTTAGCACAACAGGAATCAGAGCGCAGCGCATGGTTTGAAAATTTTATGATGGAGGATGATTACACATGACTTGAATATTCTAAATTCACTTTTTGTTGCGTGGAACACTCCTTCATAAGCCAGATATAAGCATTTTTAGATAGCGGAGGGTGGCAAATTTCTTTGCTTTTCACAAAAAATTAAAAAATAATAAAAATGTCATAATTCTGCTAAGATTTGTCCAAATTTGACAATTTTAGTGTCTAACTATATGTTTTGGGCAATTCCGAACCTCTTGGGATGATTTTTATTTTGATTGGAGGTCAAGGTCACTGCCTAAGGTCAAGGTCAAAGTCGATTTTTTCTGCAATTTCATAATATTTCAAGTTTTAGTCCCAAATAACTATCAAAAAGTCCCATAATATCAATGCTTATTCAGCATAAACTGATTTTATAAATTTCTAGCTATATGTTAGTATCCTAAACTGTATCAAAAACCTGATTTTTTCACCATAGGGGGCGCTTTCAAATTTTCGAAATTTCATAATTTTTCCAATTTGCAGGTTAAATATTTTGAAGATGTCCATCGATCATTGTGCCTTAATAATTCAGAGTTCAATGGATTACTGCTATTGCATGAAAGTCAAATAAGGGATTCTTGGCCAGAAAACAGACCTTAGAATATGATATGAATGTTTTCGGCGGCCATTATTGAAAATTTTGTTATCTCAGTTAATGTCAAAAGTAATAGAGATAACAGAAAAGTTTTTGTTTCTACACCTATGTTTTCAGGGTCAAGGAATAAAACAAAATCATTTTTATCATTGTATGTTATGTAATATATGTGTAATTTGGCTGCCACAACCACAACAAAAAGTATCTTTGCTGATATCTGCGGAGGTTACAGAAATATTGGAATAATTCTTAGGTTTATACCTATGTTTACATGGTCAGAGAGTATGATACAGTAATTTTCCATGCTCTATAGATACGCTTTCAAGTATGGGAGACGGGGGCATGTTGGTACGATTTTTTATTTTTTGGCTCAATCAAAAAGATCTCTAAATATTTGAAAAATCTCTTTACTGACTGACATAGATCTGAACATCTACACTACAGTTTATCACATCAAGCAGAGGACAGATGTTTGGCCGGATATCTCAGCAACCTGAAGCCCCTCAGGAGAAATACACATACCTATGTATAGCTTAGCTCTGTTGTAATATGAATATCACATTTCTGTGATATTTTGGGGCTTTTTTGTTCGATATTTGCCAATTTATGATAATTTTAGTCCAATTTCGCACAATGTTGACATTTGTGACGCTACCAATCTGACACACAATGGGCAGATACGTCACAAAAGTGCACTGCAGCGCCACCCCAGGCTTAGTTATAGTCAAGTTGGTATCAGCAGAACAACCAATCCCATGGTATTGATTTTTATGGACTGTACAAACAATGCTAAATTTCTGTTACAATGTGAGATGTGACAAACTGTAGCCTTATGCCAAACCAAGCCAATCTACCTTCAATAGTTGTGGAGAAAAATAAATTTGATTTTTTTTTTTTAATGGTCCGACATGCCCCGGACTCGGGGCACGTTGGACCGCAATGTGGGGCAGGTTGGACTATGGTATAAAAGTCCACAAAAGTAGAAGAAAGTGAGCAAACACCACATTTTATTCTCACAGATCACAACACACACTTGTGTGTCATTGCAGAATGATTATATCCGAATATTTAGCCAAATAATTTTAATAAATCTTGTTTCAGCTAGAAAGGCTAGCAGATTAGTCAACTGAATTGATTTTGCCCTCATATTGTACAGGAATGACTTAGGTGCTCTATTCATGTTAGAAATTATCCAGCTGGCATTTTGCGGTTTATTTTTTGTCAGTCAATCGAGTTTACAATGGTCCAACGTGCCCCGGCCATGCTCGTCCAACCTGCCTCATCCTAACCTCTTACAAAAATGTGCATGCCTCACTAACAAGTTTGAATTTAAACTCGGGAAACTTATATCAAACTTTACATAAGTAGTTGACAGTTTCAATTTATGAGACTTGTGTGACTTGATCCCCCATATTTTAAGAAGGGTAACCTAGTCATTGAGACTTGGAAAAAGTCACTTTTATGCTGAAAATGAGGAAACCTGAAATAGAACTCACACTTTTCCTTCTATGCTCATGAAATATTTTGCCAAACGGCACACCACTAAAGGTCTCTATTTACGATTTGGATAACTGCCCATGTTTTAAAAAATATATATATTGGGGATGGTCCAGCGTACTCCGAGGTCCAACGTGCCCCAAGGTCAAACGTGCCCCGAGGTCCAAAGTGCCCCGGTCTCCCCTACACATGCAGTCGACCAGTCGTCCTTCAAATGCTAACAGTATCAATACTTTTGCTTTCTAATATGCTAGTATAAAGGTGCACAGAATTGATTAGCATAGGGGAGAGCGGGGCACAGTGAGACGGCAGGCACAGTGTGACAAAGCCCGTAGCGTCTGGCTGGTACTGTTAACAGATCAACTCTCTCTTGTATAGAACAAAAAGTAGGTAAGTGAAAGACTGTCCTATATCCTGAATGCCTACACAGCATATCGGGAGTGGAATTTCGATATTTTGGTTTTCAGCCAGAAAAATTGAAAAATTTTGCTAAAGGCTTTTTGTTATAATTCCCAAGAAAAATGGTAAAATGCAAATCAATTGCCAGGGATTCAAACCGTGATTATTTGTCTTAGTTTAGTGAGATGATGAACCACAGCACAGGCATTCGGTCCGCAGGATTCAAAAATCTTATAAAGAGAGCTGCGTAAGGCACAGTGAGACAGCTTGAGGCGGGGCACAGTGAGACATCACAAAATACACTAAAAACGAATTGAATATAATGCATAGCTCACAATTCACTATTAAAAACAAAATTCATGCTGTAAACTACTGATTTTAGTGAGTCACATCCAAAGGGAAGCATCAGAAAGAAATTTGATCAGTATGCAACAGGTTCGGCAGGTTAAATAAGTTAAATGTGTCCTGTGCGATGTAGTTTCGAAACATGCTCAGAAAAGGACCTAAAAAATCACCTGGCCAGCTGCTTTTATGAGAGTACAGTAGTTTCTGTAGCAACAATTGATGGAACAATTCCGTAGGTCCTGAGGATCGGCAGTTATGGCAGAAGGTTCCCTGTCTCACTGTGCCCCGCCTGCTGTCTGACTGTGCCCCGCCCAAGGGGCACAGTGAGACACCTATCGAGTATGGACGTAGCTCAAAATTACTCCAAACCTGTAAAATGTAGGAACCTGAAACTACTGGACCATATACCCAACATCATTATCTATAATGTGGACCTGATCTCATTTAACTTGTTACTTCCGACATTTTGGAACACTTGAAAATAAAAAAAGTGTCTCACTGTGCCCCGCCCTCCCCAACCCTTCACTATCATGTCTATCAATGACTGGTATTTTAGCCATAAAATTTATGCCTTTGTGGCTGTGCTATTGCCTCTTATCAGAAATAGATAGACTGTATTTTGTGTCAATAAATATACAAAACCAACAGTACATGTTTGTTCAGTTTTAAAGCTATGATCAGGCGAACAATTCAAGACAAATTGGAAAATATTATGTTGGGAAATTTTTTATGGATGTCAAACTCATTTACATGCTAACATGGCGCATAGAAACTATTTGATCAGAGGTCTTTGCAGATCAGCGTCCCAACTTGCAGCTGATCAGCTCCAGTGAGTTAATGTAAAAAATTAGGGTAAATTATCATAATTCTGAATTACTCAATTTTCTGTGGACTTTAAAGGCACAAAACAATAATTTCCTTTAAATATTCATTAAAAATAAAAAAATTTTGTCTCAGGCTGGAAATATTTGTGCTTTCATGCAATTTCAGTCAATTATAGGCCTATAAATAGCCTATAAATAGCCATATTTGGCACCCACCCCTGGAGCCACGCTATGGCAACAGCTAAAACAAAACTAATTTTTAATATTGTTTTCTGAGGCCTCCAAAAACAATTATCTGCAGGGACAATTTTGAGATAGCCCTTTTTTTGGCTAAAAAAAGGCAAAATGTGGTTTTCCCGCCAAAAATGAGGCTGAAATTTTGCCGGGAAAACCAGTTTTTGGCTATTTTTAGCCCAATAAGGGGCTATCTCAAAATTGTCCCTCCACAAAATTGATTTTTTAGGCCTTAGAAAACAATATTAAAAATTGGTTTTGTTACAGCTGTTGCCATAGGGTGGCGCCAGGTGTAGGTGCCAAATATGGCTATTTATAGGCTATTTATAGGCCTATAATGCCCTTAAATGGCATGAAAACAAAAATATTTCCAGCATGAGACAAAAAATATTAATTTTCATGACCATTTCTAAGAAATAATCGTTCTGTGGCTTAAAACATCACAGGGAATTAAATAATTTGGAATTTTGGCAATTTTTGCCTTAATTTTTACATTAAGTCACTGAAGGAATTCATTTTCAAACTCTTCATGTGACATAGGCAGGCCACTTTGCAGTGATCCTTAACTGAGCCATAAGGAAGGTTGTTGTTAACAGAACTGGCTTGAAAGAATAAGGAGCGACCCTTTGACCCTTGCCGGATAAGACTCAGCTGATTTTAACAAAAAGCTACTTTAGGGAGCAAGCCAACAATCGTAGATTTTGAACCATTCGCTCGGTTACCAGATGGTCACTGCCAAACCTGCAGGCCAGAATATCCTTAGCATCCTGATACGCGCCATCACTTTTCTGAAGGATGCAAGAACGAATGGCATTCTTAGCGTCTCCCTTGGTACATTCGATAAGGCGGGTCAATTTTGCTCTATTTGATGTTGGTACACTGTCTACAGCTTCATCGAACAGGGCAATGAAAGAATGATACGTGAGTGGATTGCCATCAAACTTCTCGATATCAACTTTTGGCATATTCATCATTGCCATGAAGTGCTGTTGAGCCTGAATAGAGTCAGATGGCTTTTCATCTTTCACACTATTAACATCACCACCATTTCTGTCTTTTAACCAGTCTTTTGCATATTTCATCTTTGCTACATATTCCTTCTGTGCTTTGTCAAAGTATCCATCACTGTCTTCAACAAGAGCATCGTCTTCAAGCAAAGCATGGTATTTTAAGTGGGCTTGTTCAAATTCATCAAATGCTGTCATTACTCGCTCCACATTTTCTTTAACTTTAGCTTCATTATCTTCAACAGCATACCTGTCAATACTGTTCATGGCCCTCGTCACCAGGGCTTTCTTTTGTCCTCGGACCTTCTTGTCTTCTACAGACATGATGACTTCCGCTGGTCCAATTTTCACTGATGACGTAATCTTTTTCACTTTTGAATGCTACCTCCCAGGGAAGGAACAACGAAAAGTTTACTTGTACTTCAGCACTTTTATTGCACACTTGAAGATCAAGGTTTCGAGATCAAGGTTTCAAGGTGAAACTGAAAAACAACATAAAATAACCCAATAAATAAATTGAATATCATAATGACTGACCAGTGACATGAATCTACACAAAATATGAATTGAGCACTACAAATGAAAAACACTCACAAGATTGTGCATACTCCTGGGTACACTGTAGCATCCAAGGTCTATCAAGATACTCATATACATAGTCAACCTTATGAGCATCAAAATTTAGTAAGCAATTTTAGAACATCTTCACATGTCCTGAGTTAAACTTCAACTAACTAAAAATTGCAGGATGCCCCACATGTGTAGGGAAACTGTGAATGCATCATGGAATACACGTTAAAACAATACATGTGCAATCCACAGCAATATCCAACACTCAATACAACATTGAAACATGGCAATTTATCACAGGTTGTGCAGAACAGCTGATCATGAGAAATGATGTGTGCAGTGTAATAGAATTTTATTATAATAAATTTGTGTAATAATTAATGAATATATATTTAAATAGGCAAATTAAAAATGAACCCTAGTGAATGTTACACTCCCCACCTTGGATCCATGTCGGATCCAAAACAAACAATAGGAGATCAAAGTAAAATTACACAAACTAAACAACACCTTCAAGCAAAACTATCTTAGTGACAGGTCTGACCAAATGAGTGGACCTTGTTTTTACAGTTACTGTTCTAACAAGACCATCTGAGCTATGCTTGATCTCTGTGACAAGACCCATTGGCCAAACACCTCTTGGTGTGACCTCACTTTTGATCAACACCAGGTCACCAATTTGAACACTTCTCACCTCTGACATCCACTTTTGTCTCCTTTGGAGTTCAGGGAGATACTCTAGGAGCCATCTTCGCCAAAACTCTTGAGCCAAGTGCTGTACACAGCGCCACCTGCGTTTGTAGAGATCAGCATTAGCAAATTGACCAGGAGACAAGTTTGGCTGCTCCCTCAACAGAAGCAAGTGATTGGGGGTTAAAGCAGTAAGGTCATTGACATCTTCCCTGGATTTTGTGATGGGCCTACCATTTATGATGGCTTCCACTTCACACATCAAAGTCTGCAAAGTTTCATCAGACATCTTACAATTGATATCAGACAACCCAGCAAACACCTTTCTAATGATCCTGATCATCCGCTCCCACAGACCACCTTTGTGGGAAGCACATGGGGCATTAAAATGCCACTCAACATTCAATTTGACACCATAGCTATGCAGCTGATCTGGATCAATCTCACTCAGGGCATTTTTGAGCTCAGTGTTAGAACCCACAAAGTTGGTACCTTGATCAGTCCAGACTTTAGCAGGAAACCCGCGTCTACCAACAAACCTACGGAAACCATTTATGAGACTGTCTGTGTCCATGGAGTATAACACCTCGATGTGTACCGCTCTGGTATTGAGACAGGAAAAAATGCAACCATATCGTTTGACCTGCGCTCGACCTAATTTTACCATAAATGGGCCAAAACAATCCATCCCTGTGTAAGTAAATGGCGGCTTACCAGATTCCAATCTTTCAGGAATGTGATCACCCATCTTCTGGAACAAAGGTTCAGCAAACAAACGCTTACATTTGACACACTTGTGAGCAATGCCTTTAGCAAGTCTACAGATCCTAGTGATCCAGTAGCGTCTCCTGACGTTGGCTATGACCCACTCAACACCTAAATGAGCCTTGTCGTGCTCTTCCTGGACAATCAAACGGGAAACTGGATGATCAAACGGAATAATAGTAGGATGTTTGCTTTGCTCAGAAACATCAGCACTTTTCAAACGACCCCCTACTATCAATCTGCCCTCGGGATCCAACACCGGATCCAATGAAATCAAAGGACTTGACCTACTTACTGGAGAACCACTGGATAGAGAAGCTACCTCCTTACCATAAGACTGCAGCTGTGCACGTTTCACAATAACTAACTCTGCATCTTGAATCTCCTGTACAGAGAGCTTAGACTGATCAGAACGAATCTTGTGCCTCAGAATACCCTTCAACCTTAACAGCCATGCAACAGCATGCTTGAGACCATACCAGCTTGAGTAATGAGAAGACAGTCTATCAATAGGATGATCTGCACCATCCGCTGCAATGAGGTTGCACATGACTTTGACCTCTGGATCACCTACAGGGAGCACGGGATCACAGCTCTCAGCTTCCCATTCACTTTTATAAGACCGAAGAAATTTTGGACCTTTGCACCACTGATCTACATTCAATGAACTGACACTAGTAGGGGAGAGCGGGGCACAGTGAGACGGCGGGCACAGTGAGACAAAGCCCGTAGCGTCTAGCTGGTACTGTTTACAGATCAACCCTCTTTTGTATAGTACAAAAAGTAAGTAAGTGAGAGTCTGACCTATATCCGGAATGCCTACACAGCATATCGAGAGTGGAATTTCAATATTTAGGTTTTTAGCCGATAAAAGTAAATAATTTTGCTAAACGACTTTTTGTTATAATTCCCAAGAAAAATGGTATAACGCAAATCAATTGACAGGAATTCAAACCTTGATTATTTGCCTTAGTTTAGTGAGACATTGAACCACAATACAGGCATCTGGTCCGCAGGATTCAAAAATTTTATAAAGAGAGCTGCGTGGGGCACTGTGAGACAGTTGGAGGCGGGACACAGTGAGACATGGTAAAATACACTCTAAACGACCTGAATGTAAGGCATAGCTTACAATTCACTATTAAAAACAAAATGCCTGCAATAAACTCCTGATTTTAGTGAGTCATATTCAAAGAGAAGCATCAGAATGAATTTTGATTAGTATGTAACAGGTGCGGCAGGTAAAATAAGTCGTGCATGTGTCCTGTGCGATGAAGTTTCTAACATGCTCAAAACGGACCAAAAAAATCACCTTGCCAGCTGCTATCTTAACAGTACAGTAGTTTCTGTAGCAACAATTGATGGAACAATTCTGCAGGTCCCGAGGATCGGGGGTTATGGCAGCAGATGCCCTGTCTCACTGTGCCCCGCCTGCTGTCTCACTGTGCCCCGCCCACGGGGCACAGTGAGACACTTAACGAGCATGGACGAAACTCAAAATTTCTCCAAACCTGTAAAAGGTAGGAACCTGAAACTACTTGACAATATACCCAACGTCATTACCTATAATGTAGACCTGATCTCATTTAACTCGTTACCTCCAACATTTTGGAACACTTGAAAATAAAAAAAGTGTCTCACTGTGCCCCGCTCTCCCCTACCCCTAGAAGCAACATCAGCAGGATTGCACTTACCAGACACATGACCCCATTGATCAGGCTTTGTAAGCTGCCGGATCTGAGACAACCTGTTACTGACAAACACATGAAATCTCTGGGATTCATTGAGGATGTACTTGAGGACTATTTCACTATCAGTCCAGAAATAAGACCTGACAATATTAAAATCAAGTTCCCTCCTAAGCAAAGCATCAGCTTGAGCTGCCATGACTGCAGCCAACAACTCTAGCCTTGGAATTGTAACACTCTTCAGCGGGGCCACTCTACTCTTTGCCATAAGTAGACAAGTTTGGACAGTACCCTGCTTGTCGATTGCCCTAAGATAGCTACAGAAACCATACGCATTCATGCTGGCATCACTGAAGTTGTGGATCTCCAGGACCATATCTGAGACATCACCTGAAACAACACACCTGGGAATTCCTAACTGATCAATATCACTAAGATCCTGGATCCAACTTCTCCATCGTCTCTCTATATGAGATGGTACTGGGTCATCCCATCCCAACTTCGCCCTGGTTGCCTCCTGAAATATCAGCCTACCAACTAAGACAATGGGACTAACTAACCCCAGTGGGTCGTACATTGATGAGACTATACTCAAGATAGACCTTCTAGTCACTTCACGAGAGTCATTGACCTTTACATTGAAATGGAATTTGTCTTCACGAACATTCCACTTGACACCAAGAACTTTACTATCCTTGACAAACTCAACCACAGCTGCTTCAGCAGCTCTATCTTCTAATGGGACAGCAGACATCAATTCAACATTGTTGGCAATGAACTTTGTGAGCTTGAAACCTCCTTCCTGTAAGACCGACCTTGTACCTGCAATGACGGTGTGTCCGTCTTCCACACTTGAGACTGACCTTAGACAATCATCCACATAGAAAGACTGACGAACTGTATCTGCAACAATGGGATCAACATCTGGACCATCACACAATACCCTACGCAAAGCAAAAGTGGAGCTAGCGGAACACCACACACCGCCGAAGACATGCCTTGTCATACGAAAATGACACACTTGGCCAGATGTATCAAACCACAGAAACCTTAACGCATCACGGTCCTTTGGAGGGATCACCACCTGATAATACATTGCCTTAACATCTGCCATGATGGCAATCTCGTGCTGTCTGAACCTGAGAAGAACATGCAAGAGCTTATTACAAAGATCAGGACCCTGATAACATTTATCATTTAAGGACTCTCCGAGGAATTTAGCCGCACAATCGAACACTATTCTGATTTTGCCTGGCTTACTATCAGAGACAACAACCTGATGGGGCAAGTACCACACCTCATTTTTTGCTGATTCAGAATCAGGGACAGGCTCCGCATAACCTTCGACCAATAACTTCTTAATCTCATCATCATACTTGCTGTAAAGACCTTTCCTCTCTAAATTTCGACACAAAGACTTCAACCGGGACTTTGCCATGGACAAATTGTTCGGAAGGCAGGCTCCAGGCTTCCAAGGGATTGGAAGCTGATAGTGACCATCCACCTTGGTCACTGAGCTCTCCCACAAAGAAATAACCTCATGGTCATTTTTTGACCAGGAATTTTCATCAACAATACACTCATTCTCAATGTTCCACATATTATTGACCCTTTCTTCCAGAGAAACGTTCACAAAATGAGAAACCGCTCCAGAACCAACATTGTCGACACATCTAAGGGGACCATTTACGGACCACCCGAACAAAGTCCTCACTGCGAAAGGATCTGAAAAAACCTCCTCGACGAACGTCTAATGGTATCAAAGCTTCGGAGTAATCCTGACCAATAAGCAACTGAACCTTCTCATGACCAGGAGTGAAAGTCATACCTTCTAAATGTGGATACGCTGCAACATCTACTGAGTAAGTCTGAACGGGAATGTTTTCTACCACAAAGACATTAGACATATTCAACGACCTGTGGCCATCAAGAGACGCAGCTCTAAAAGAAACAATAGATGTGACCTGCTCATTGGAACCATGCAAAGTGCTAAGCCTATATTTAGTACTATCACAATCGAGATTCAACTGATTTGCTAAATCAGCTGAACAAAAACTGCTAGAAGAGCCAGTATCCAACAAAGCATTCACAATGACAGTATCATTAATCCTAACAGAGACGACAGGTAAATGAACATTCACTGCAGTTGACACATTTGCCTCAAAATTTTCACTTACATTTCCCTTCTGATCATTAACAACACTGTCACATACATCCAAACCCATTTCATCTGAAGATTCTGCACCTGTGTTCGCAAGTAGATTTACATTGCTTGCATTACCACTCGACTGATTGAGATGCAAAAATTTGGAATGTCTCTCACCACAGTCAGAAATTGTACATTTGTACTGTTTCTTACAGTCAACAGTTCTGTGATTATCCAACAAACACACATTGCACAAACTCTTATCAGCGACAATTTTCAATCTGGCTACAACACTCATGCGTTTAAACTCTTGGCAATATAACAGTCTATGATCACCTGAACATAAAACACATCTGCGTGGAGCTCTCTTTGTTGTGTTCGAGATTGAAGGCCCCACTGCGCCGGCAGAAAAAGAAGTTGTCGTCTTTGTCGATTGCTTTGGCACATGCTTAGCTCTGCTACCGATATGACCATACACGGGATCATTGGAATCTTCAGCGGCCACGATCACAAATTCAACGAACTCCTTAAATTTGGGATACATCTTCGTGGTACGTTTCATTTTTGTGGCCCGTGTCACCCACCGATCCTGCAGCTTTAATTCCAGACGAAGAACAATGTCTGTGATGCATTTTTGGCTCTCGACTTCAGCCAGAGTTCCCATCTGTGAGAGCGTTTTCTCACAAGTCCGCAGCTCATCGGCTAGCTGTCGCAAAGCTTCTGGGGATGTAACACGACCACCGCTTCGTAGATTTTGAACCATTCGCTCGGTTACCAGATGGTCACTGCCAAACCTGCAGGCCAGAATATCCTTAGCATCCTGATACGCGCCATCACTTTTCTGAAGGATGCAAGAACGAATGGCATTCTTAGCGTCTCCCTTGGTACATTCGATAAGGCGGGTCAATTTTGCTCTATTTGATGTTGGTACACTGTCTACAGCTTCATCGAACAGGGCAATGAAAGAATGATACGTGAGTGGATTGCCATCAAACTTCTCGATATCAACTTTTGGCATATTCATCATTGCCATGAAGTGCTGTTGAGCCTGAATAGAGTCAGATGGCTTTTCATCTTTCACACTATTAACATCACCACCATTTCTGTCTTTTAACCAGTCTTTTGCATATTTCATCTTTGCTACATATTCCTTCTGTGCTTTGTCAAAGTATCCATCACTGTCTTCAACAAGAGCATCGTCTTCAAGCAAAGCATGGTATTTTAAGTGGGCTTGTTCAAATTCATCAAATGCTGTCATTACTCGCTCCACATTTTCTTTAACTTTAGCTTCATTATCTTCAACAGCATACCTGTCAATACTGTTCATGGCCCTCGTCACCAGGGCTTTCTTTTGTCCTCGGACCTTCTTGTCTTCTACAGACATGATGACTTCCGCTGGTCCAATTTTCACTGATGACGTAATCTTTTTCACTTTTGAATGCTACCTCCCAGGGAAGGAACAACGAAAAGTTTACTTGTACTTCAGCACTTTTATTGCACACTTGAAGATCAAGGTTTCGAGATCAAGGTTTCAAGGTGAAACTGAAAAACAACATAAAATAACCCAATAAATAAATTGAATATCATAATGACTGACCAGTGACATGAATCTACACAAAATATGAATTGAGCACTACAAATGAAAAACACTCACAAGATTGTGCATACTCCTGGGTACACTGTAGCATCCAAGGTCTATCAAGATACTCATATACATAGTCAACCTTATGAGCATCAAAATTTAGTAAGCAATTTTAGAACATCTTCACATGTCCTGAGTTAAACTTCAACTAACTAAAAATTGCAGGATGCCCCACATGTGTAGGGAAACTGTGAATGCATCATGGAATACACGTTAAAACAATACATGTGCAATCCACAGCAATATCCAACACTCAATACAACATTGAAACATGGCAATTTATCACAGGTTGTGCAGAACAGCTGATCATGAGAAATGATGTGTGCAGTGTAATAGAATTTTATTATAATAAATTTGTGTAATAATTAATGAATATATATTTAAATAGGCAAATTAAAAATGAACCCTAGTGAATGTTACAATGACATTTTTAGTATTTTTTAATTTTTTGTGAAACGCAAAGAAATTTGCCACCCTCCGCTATCTAAAAATGCTTATATCTGGCTTATGAAGGAGTGTTCCACGCAACAAAAAGTGAATTTAGAATATTCAAGTCATGTGTAATCATCCTCCATCATAAAATTTTCAAACCATGCACTGCGCTCTGGTTCCTATAGTGCTAAAGTTGGCATGTTTTCCCTTTGAAACCCATGTTAAAGGAATTTTGCGCCACACTTGACACCCTATTTTCAAGTGGGGTAAAATCAAGGAAGAATTGAAATCACAGAAAAACGGACTTCACCAACCTTCATTATTGTGTCTAAAGGGCGTTTGGTGAAAATTTCGTTAAAATCCGGCTCGGGCCACGTTTCACTTTACTGTACAACCTGCATGGTTTTCTCAGAGACAGCCAATTAAGTCTCTACCCATCATATTGAATTGGTTAGAGCTGATTTTAGTGCGTTCACAAGTACGTCGCGTTTTATGAAACCGACACTTCCTGCTGCTAAGTCACCTTGGTTGTGCCAATAGCATGGATATTTGTGAATAGTTATTAGAAAACATATTTAAGAAGCAAAAAAACATTTTTGAGAGAAATCTGAACTCAATTATGCGCAAAATTAGCATATTTTTAAAAATATGATAAATGAGAGAAAATTGTCAAAAACCATGCTTTTCTCCTAATTATGCTATAGACAGGTAATTCTGGATTAAATCCAATATCAATAATGCCAATTTGAATTATTTTCTTCAACGGACCATGCATTTATGTTCAAATGAAAATTACATATTTTGGGAGAGTCAAAAATCTGCTATTAAGTTGGAACAGAACCCAGGCCCAACATCCAAAATCAAATACTATCTAATAATCTGGTTCCCTAGAACTATTTCTAACTGATTTGGAACAGAATTTCCTTATTTTGATACCTTCATCTCTATATTATATCACATGATTTCTTGGTAATTTCAGGGAATTTATCATTATCGCAATATATATGTTTAATCATCATTTACTAATCTTGAAAGGTTAAATTGATTTTCCAATATGTTTTAACCATGTTCATTATTCATTTCATATAACTTGACCCCCAATTTCGTTTTTTGTGCATTTTCTTATCATTAACTTTCATCAAAAATAGCACTAAAATTGACTTTGGCTTGGTTTTTGTTTAGCATAGTCAAAGCTGTTATGGCTATGGTTACCATTTTTTCCAAAGTTGGTCAACACAATATCATGAACTTTTCCTGGTGGTTTGGTGGCTTTAATACTTATAATTTTTGTGGCACAAGTGTTTTGACCAACTGTGGAGAATTCAATTTTTGCAGGCCGAAGCTTAAGGTGCAGCTCCTCACTGCCTGCAGTTAGAAATGTAAAACTCCAGCAAAATGTACTCCAGTATGTGTATTATAAGCGTTCCAAAAATTGACTTCCTGGAATAAGTGGAAGTAGTTATTATTTTGAAGAAATGAACAATATTCCTGTTCTGTCATGATTCACCCCAGTGTATCCATTCACCCCATATTATGGAACAACGAAAGCTCATTAAGCTCCATCCTTCTGGATTTAGTTTCCCTAATATATTAGCTATCAAAATATAAGAAGTACTTAATTATGCTACAACTTTCATTTTTCATCATCAGTGGCCAAAATGTGTACACAATAGTGTGCTACAAGCCGAAACTACATAGAAAGCAGCAAAATTGAAGAATTGACCGCCATTTTTGGAAATGGCCGCCAGTAGCCACCTAAGCTAAATCTGAAGTGGCTCCCTATCCAAATATGTTTGTAAGGATGTTTTTGTATCGAAGTCTCAACCTATAAAAAAACTTATATATATAAGTATTCTTAACAGTACATCGATTCTACAAGATAAGGGATTTCGCTGGCGATATTTTTTGTGTGTGAAACGTCATCAAAGATTGTGTACATCATTCCAATGCAAAACTTGCCATAAAAACCTTAATAAGCGTCCATCATTAAAAATTTAAGAACCTGCAAATATCAACAAATAAACACCCCGCCTTCAATGCACTCATTCATTTAGCTCTATTTGCAAAATTAAGCTCGCAAAATGCGTTTCGGCGCATAACGGTGTGGGGATGCAAAATTTCTAAAACCAGTGAGAACACCAAACTTTTTTCTTTTATTTGCAAATCCAGGATTATTTTTGGAGGGGAGATATTTCCCAATCTTTTTTTTTTTTAAATGGAGTTTACTTTTTTAGGTTGCAGAAATAACTGAAGTTTACTTTTATTTCACAAATCCTTATAGTTGTGTCAGATTTTCATAAAACAAAGGGAGGGGTCTTGGAATTTTTTTTAAGGGTACTTTTTTTGTTTAAGTGTGTGCCAAGTTTCATGCTTCTACACTGAACATCATTAAAAACGCAACTTCATTAAAAAACAAAATTCTCTAAGTTCTAATTGTTCAATAATTATCAAATCATGCATACACCTCATGTATGGTCTTAAAAGGCATATTAGTAAATTTCATGAAAAATTATTCACTTTTGGCTACACAGCGCTAATTTTAGTGAGTTCTGTTTAAAACTTTTGTTCACAGACTGCACATCAATTGAAAATTTACCAATGGAAATATTGGTTCTATGGCATATTGAAGGAGATAAATCTCATGAAATTTTCACATAACAGGCACAGGAGTTCTCAAAAGCTGTCCTACAAACATTTTGAATAAAAATAGTGAGGATAAAGCAGATTTTGAATGAAAAACTCAAATTTAGAAATTACCAACTGGAAAAGACGCATTCAAAACCCAACGTACTGAAAAATGGAGTTTCTATGCATGTCCAGGATAGAAACACACACATAAACACTCATTACATATCAATACTCTCTAAAAATAAGAATAAACATAATCTTTGAAGATTTTGACTAAAAGCTCCTCTTGGGGGCAGGGCAGCATTGACACTTAAATTTTATTAATTTGATCATCTTCAATTGTGATTGAATCAAAAATCTTTTTTTTCCATCTCATCAAGCAATTAAAATGGTAAACTTTCCTGACCTGTCAAAAAACATTGTGAAAAGAACAGCAAAGTTATAGAAATTAATGATCAAAGGATCTTGAAATTTTGTGACTTGCATTTTCGACAGTAGTCACGGTGATTTAACTTAACACGAAAGTATTGCACCAAGGGTAATGAAAATTGCCATGAATATACCTGATGACAACAACTAGATGTGTGCAAATTTTCATTTTGATACTTTAAGAAGAAGTACAATTGTATGCCCCGTTTGCAATGTTGCGTTTTTAATGATGCTTAGTGTATGTGTAAATGCACTATTTTTTTACATACCTGCCCCGCTACAGAGTTTTATCATGGTAGTAACATGTTATTTTAAACTACAAAAAGACAGTTTAAAAATTGGACATTTACCACTCAAAAATACTAAGTGAGAATTATTTTATTGGAGCTGTTTCAGCATTGTTTTGCCCCAAAAATAGCCAAAATCAGTATTTTTTTAAAGGCCCATTTTCTGGTCTGAAACTACTTGTAAAATCATCACAAACCAGTGGGAATGAAAAATGATAAAATGTCATAAATATGGAAGATAACAGTGCTTTGATAGCTTTTCATAAAAAATGAAAAAATGGGATATCGAGAAATTTTTATAAATTCATACCAAAATGATCTAAAACCATGAAATATGGACATCTTATGGCCTGAATGTGGATTTCCATATTGTTTGATGTAAGTATAAAACAAAAGTTGGGTTGAAGATGAGGTATTTAAGAAAGAAATCTAACTTTTTCTGGTGTATTCAAACCTTTGGAGAGTAGTGTATCAATCAAATAGTCTTCAATCATCTAAACACCTCATCTATCAATCTATCCATCTATCTGTCCTACCTTTTCTTTTCATAAATTATGAATACAGAAAAAAAAAAGCCAACCATAAAAACAGAAATAATAGATAGGTGTCTACCCATCCAATCTATTTTAAATATTAAACTAAAAACAATGTATGGCCTACATATACTTTCTGAGACTAATACATTTGCAAATTAACACCAAAAATGTTAAATGCTGTCCAAACTTGGGGGTATAACAATAGCTTAAAACACCATAAAAGGTCTGCATGGGATATAAAAAGTCATATCTCAACTTCTACTTGGTGTATATTTCTGATTTGATTTTTTGTTTCATTATTTGTTTTAGATTTTAAAAAAAACCTAAGGTTGTCAATGTTTGAACACACTTCTAGGAAAAACATGTAATTTTGTTAGATAGATGAGGTATTACTATGCATCTGTTTCTATACCCTCCCCTTTGTTCTTGGGTTTGGTCATTGCAGAGGATCAGTGACATCATGTTACATAATGCCCATTCAACAAAAGCTGCAACCCCTTCCATCTTGACACTTGTTTTCTTCAAGGTGCTAAAATATGATATGCTTATGGTGAGTTTTGTAATGAATTAAAACACAGGTTTATCCTATGATATCTTTGTATAAATATAAAATTAAACATTTAAATTCATAGAAAATAGGTTTTGTTACATGCCAAGTTAATTTCTAAATAACCTTGTATTTAGTGGTATAATTTCTGCAATCATGAAATGATGACATTTAGTTTTATGTGTGCAATAATCTAAATAAAAGCATGCTGAAATTACTTAAATTTCTTGTTTTTAATTTACATCAGTTAGGTTAGATTTTAGCAAAAGAGTTACAAGTGGAGGTTTGAGATTTCTTGTCAAAAGTTGTAAATGGTAAGGCCCCTGAGTCAGCACTATGAGCATAAATCATATTTGTCTATATATAATTTATTATATTTGAACACAAACATTCTGAGGAAGAATGTGATAAAAAAATACGCTTGGCAAACGTTGTATGGCACTTTGAGTAACCAAGATCAAAAGTTGACTGAGATTTGACAATTCAACGGTCTACAGTTTTTGGCCTATTTTTAGCAATTTCTGTCTTTTCATATTCAAATATCTGATGGTTTAATAGGTGTATGCGCGAAAACCATGTATTTCAATGA
Organism: Platynereis dumerilii; assembly: GCA_026936325.1. Lineage (NCBI taxonomy): Eukaryota > Metazoa > Annelida > Polychaeta > Phyllodocida > Nereididae > Platynereis > Platynereis dumerilii. Next base: position 66,857,341 of record JAPTHN010000004.1, on the reverse strand, counting down.
TGTTTATCCGTTTTGTTCATATTCAAGAACATAGCGTGACTTTATTAGACACAAAATGGTCAGAAAGCTGGTATTTTCACATTTTTGTAAATTTTAAACTTGTTCTGTCTGCCTAAAAAATTGCATAAACTACATAAGGGTCATAATAGTTCCTTTTTGATAAGTTTAATTACAATACCTTTTAGTTTTAACCGATATAGTTATTACTTTTTTTGTTTGAGAGACCGAAATTCAAGAAAAATGTAAAAAATTGAACATTTTTTCAGTATTTTGGTTTTTACGCAAAACTCATAAGATGGAACCTCTAAGTGATCAAGTAGTTTAAAGGGCTTTATTTTAGACAGTGAATGGCTAAATTTCAAATGTCTAAGCCCAAAATTGATGGAATTACAGATGGTTGAAAAAAACCCATTTTTCACATTTTTGATGCTGCTTGATATGAAAATTCTAATGGGGAAAGAAAATACCAAGGGCATATTTCATGAAAATGTGCTCACAGAGTATCTTAAACTGTCCCACCTTTTTTATTATCTAACTATTGCTTCCTGAAGCACGTGAACCCATCATTAAGTTAATCAGTGAGCTAAAGAATAAATATCAATAAAAGAATCCACCAATATGCCGCTTTTTGCTCTTAAAAAAAAAAAATTTTTGTCTCATACTGACAATAATGGACGGAAAAACTTACTGGTCACCTGACATGCCAACTTCGGCACTCTGTAGAATCAACTGAAAACACTTTAGCAAAACATAATAATATGTGATTGTAAAAATACACTTAAAATGCTTGTTGGCACCATTTGTAATTACCTTCATACCTATAAACTACTTTTAAAAAGGAAAAATAAGATAGACTGGTAATGTAACTCCATTCCGTCTCACTGGACTCTGATGTTACATTAGCAACTTTTACATCGGAATTTCTCAGTGTTCTTGTTATCTAGGCAAATCTGAAATATGAAATTCTGAAATTTTATTGAAAAATGTGTATTATTTACCTATATAGATCACCGACAAAATAAACAACTTGGAGTGGTAGCTGGTTTTTTTTCATTGCTAATGTAACTGCTCATGTAACCAAGTTGTGGTAAGTCGTTTTGCAGCATTTCGTGAAATCTGCCCTAGGAGTCATGCAATGATTAGAACAGGCTCCTGTATATAATAGAGCTTTTTTTCCTAAGGCATTAACAGTTGTAAATCTCCATAATCTGCAAAATGACTTTAGTCGCCAAAAGCAGTTGATGACAGTTAGCAAGCAGGTAGTTATGTTTCACACAGTTACAGAAGGACGAATTTTGCATTGAAAAAGCCTCGTTCCAATGAAAACAATAAGAAACACAAGTGGAGTGGGGGGGGGGGGAGGTTGGGTTGGGATTTTAATCTCAATGCATATGTGAGCGATTATGAATTGCACAGAAGTTGTGTTCATTTTGGGAACACATCCCACAGTTCATTGTATTTCATAACTGTCATTTATTTCATGTTACCCCAATAAATATTTGCACATATATCCAACTTTATTCTGAGCTTATTTCCTCATCTATTCATAACATTATTAATGCCTTTTCATAGTGTTTATTATTTATTGCTATATTTGACAAATAGTTACTGACTTATGCCACTCTTTCTGTTCATAATTGAATCACTTACAAGTATAATCTCTGTCTCACTTCCTGTGGAAGCTCGTAGTTCGTGCCATTGAATTTGATCAGTTAAAATCCATTAATTCTCAATATTTAATGTTTGGCATGACACCCAAAGCTGTAGTCTCAGTCTCAGTGTCGATCAAGGGATTTGTTTTTTATAAGGTACTAAACTTCTTCGTAAGAAATTTTGTTATACAATAGTTTAAAACTTTTTCAAGAATCTCTGATGTTACAGTTAATAATGAAACTGGTCAGTAATTACTTATTTCTAATTTACTTTTACTCTTATACAATGGTTTCACTACGGGTAATGTCATGTTAGTTGGGAATACTCCATCGGTCAAGGATTTATTAAAAAGAATACATAGTGCTTGCATAATACTTTGATATATTGATTTCAGTATATTATTTGTTACTAGATCACGACCCTTACTATTTTTGGATTTCAGTGACAGAATATATTTTTCTATTTCTTTTGCCGAGTTAGGGAAAAAGAAGCAGTTGCCATTAACTCTCTTTATGTTTTTTCTAGTGGGTTCTTCTATATCTCCTTTATTTTCTATTTCATCTGCCAATGATTTACCTATTCCTCCATAATATTTTGCAAAAGCATTACTAATCACAGTATCATTCAATGTTCTATAAGAAATATTAGTAGCATCTGAAAGGCAAACATCTCGAATTATTGCAGGACAAAGAAAATGGTCCGATATATTGGTTGTTAAAATATGCGAACTGCTATTAGTAAGTTCTGCATCTATATAAATGTTATCAATAAGTGTGGCTGATGAATAAGTAATTCGGGTAGGTTTAGTAATACTTGGGATCAGAAAATTCACTAAGTTAAGTTCAAAAAATTTCATTGTGTTGTTATGATCATTTATCCTAAGTAAATCGAGATTTTGGTCTGTATCAATTACAACACATTTTCGTTCCCCATTTATCTTACTGACAATTCTTTCATAATCATCTAGAAAATCAACCTCATTTGTTCCCGGAACCCTATAGACTTCCCCGATGACAATGTTTGTATGACCACTTCTATTTAACTCAATAAATACAGACTCAAATTTAAATTCCTTAAATATTTTCAGGTCTTGTCTCACAGAATAAATCAAATTTGACCATACCATAATTGACACACCACCTCTAGATTTAGTTTGTCTATATTCACTTATTATGTCATACTTTTTTTAATGAAATTTATCAAAGTTTCTAAAGTTTAAGAAGGTCTCACATATTAATAAAATGTCTGGTAATAAGTTTTTGCTTTCCATTTTGTCTAAAAGTTCCTTTATATCCTCAAACTTACTTGGTATACTATGTACATTCAGGTGTCCTATTTTCGTATTTGCAAAATCAGGAACTAATATATCACAAGAACTCAAATCTAGGTAATTACAATCAGCAAAAGTCGTGTCATCTGTGTCAATTAATTCTGTTAGCTTAGTGAGTGCTAAGGTTTATTGAAACTGGGCAGGGGACCTGGGTCTGCTGCTGTACACCTTATTGTTTCTAAATCGGTTGGCAGTTGATTCACCTTTGTGTTGGGATTGTTTCTCTCAGGATTCTTAAGTCTTCTCCAGTCCTTTATTCTTTGTCTTTGTTTCCTCTCTTAGGTGTTTCTCGACCTGTGGCTGGTTCCCAAGCCTTCTTGTTTCTTTCACCTTCTAGCTGTGAAACACCTGCTTTCCTTTATAAACTCCTTTTCCCGCTTCTCTGGGTCGCTTCCACTTTGCACCCACCCTCCTCTCCCTCTTTTCTATCTCCTTTCCTTCATTTCCCTAGCACAGTTATCTTAGTGTTTTTGACATTCAAAATTTCCATTAATTTTCGGTGATTTTTCACACAAAATTGCTACCTACTTCTCACTCATACCTTGCTTGTCTATGTATTCATTAATTACCTATTGTACATACTTCTCAATCCTTATTTAAAAACGTATGTTTATCATTGTTCTTTATCATGTGTGTACCACCATGCTCGCGTCAAACTACGCGTATTTGAGTGTTTCTGTATTTGTACAATTATTTCTTGCTCTTTAATTATTACTTCCCCTCCTTTTGATATGTTGATTGACCCTCTATGGCTAATTCAACTACCCACTTCCAAGAACTTCTTCTTGGAAATTTGGCCAAAACCAAATTTTCAGCATACAAATCTGGGAGCTATATATTTATCTGGGACATCAACATCAGTAATGCATATCACATTGCAGGCCACTAAATTCAGCATCTTTTCGAATGCTGATTGAACTTCTATTACCAATATAACTACCACATTCCCAGATATTCAGTAGCGGCATTTTCGAAAAAAATCACATTTTGCCTCAGAAATCTGAGTGCTTGGCATTTGTAGTCCTGCAGACCACGCTCCATCACTGTACACTGGGTCCTGTCTCTGTAGACTGCCAGCAGTTCTGTTCAAACCAGATTCCAGTTCATCTAACTGGAAGCTGACTGGAAGCTGAACCGACGCTGGAAATGGGACCTTGGTTGACGTAACAAAGCTGAGAAGAAGATCGTACTGGGTGCATTTTTGTAAACCATCAAACCCTAACGGGTCAACAGCTAGTATAGATAGTAATAGTAACGCGACAATAAACAATAGACAAGAAAAGACTGCTTGAAAAATTATCAACAACTCGATGGGTTAAAGTAAACTGTTTGCTAATTTATTTCGTTTTGTTCCCCTTAATCCATGGGTACAATGGGACAAAAAATGGCCTTCTTTCACATTCTCTCACTCTATCAAGCGATGAAATCAATCAACACCATCTAGCTATCTATCTATCTATCTATCTGTCTCCCTGGCTCCATCCATTTTATTGTGTTCTATTTTGTGCCCTCCAATCTACCGGCAACCTGCTAGTATCATTATATTACAGCAGCACTCAGTTGAAAATTTAATAGAGACCATGACCACATATTTATATTCACACGATGTCAAACAACAGTGTACATGTATATGGTGTTAGTTTCCTCATTTGAGTGGTGCAATGTTTATCACTATCTGCACACTTGTCCTGATATATTCATATATAACATATATAGGAACGACAGGAAAAATTCTATATTTATCACTTATAAAGTTCAATGGTCGTTAATGCATCAGGTTGACCTATTTAATCTCATTTAGGGAATTTTCAAACAGGACCAGATCTACCAGATCTACATTCATTAAGCCAACACCAGTATCCAATGGTCAATGAACAGGCCAACAAATAGATAAAAGCAGCTTGAACTTTGTTAAAATCAGTGAGTATAATATGCCCTGGTACAAATTTTAGCAAATTTCAGATGACGAAAGTTTAGTTTTTATCAAGGATCCCCTGAAGTTTTGGAAAGATACAATCTGCCTGTATACAAGTATATGTACTTGATTACAATACTTCTGTATAGTGATATGTAACAGTGAATTCATTGGCAACTAGCCAACATGTGACATCTTAATATTATTAAACTTAACCTATTACATAGGTGAACTTTCTTGTTTTCATGAATATTTTTATTATTATTATTAAACTTCACCTATTACATAGGTGAAGTTTCTTGTTTTCGTAAGTATTTTTATTATTATTAATTAAAGTTTCTTGTTTTCGGAGTTCTTTTTATTTATTTTTCTTTTTTCTGTACGAAAAATTTCTTCACAAAATTTTCAAAAAAATCATGTATATAGTATTACATGTACCCATTACACTGACCCAGTTTCAGTGACCTTGAATAATTTTTCAGGGTCACAGGCCATTTCAAAGTTGGTGTTTTCATATATTTCTCATGAGCATATCACAGGCAATTACATACATATTTCATTTTCCATTCACGTTCTTAGTGCTACAAGTACATTACATGATGTGACCCAATTTCAAGAAAGTAGGTCAAGGTCAAGGTTGCACTGGTCCATATTTAGTGCTGGAGATTGTCACGCTTGATAGCAAAATCTGTAAGCCACACGATGCCCAAATGTCTGGCCCATGGTAAGAAGTTATTTTTGTGATGATGTCATGCTTTGTTGTTGAGTTACGTAATTTTGAATAACAACCGCGTCATCCAAACCAGTGACCTTGGTAATTTCACCCTGAAATATCGATTTTAGGCCATAACAATGTATAGTGAACCCCCCCAAAAGATACCCCTAAAACCCCACAACCACCTTCAAATTTGACCTTGACCTCATTTTTCAAGGTCATTTGGCTCTTCAAAGTGCAAAAAGTGCTTATGTTCAAAAAGTCTGAAAATTATGTTTTTTTTCATGATATCACCTTTATAGACTATTTCTAGACAGACAAAAATATGTGCATTTAGAATATGCGACCCAAATTCCTCTAACATTTTACCTTAATTTGCTACAAAATTCCAAATATCGCAAACCGGAGAATTAAAAAAAATGACAAATTATTGCATTTTGGACATGGAAATATCGATCAGAGAGAGTTACAATAATCAATTGATCCGCCCATTTTCACATGCTGATTCTGAAAATCATGTTTGTTTTGACCTAGAAAATTATTTTCAAGATCAAATTCAAGGTCAAATATGATGAAAAACTTTACTTTTTTGACATTTGATTTTTTTGCACAGACAATGAAGCGAGCTATTGTTACAAAAATGCTAGACACACTTGCTATAATAGCCCAGAGGCATTGTGTAAATTTTGGAAATCCGCGGATTGACCTACGTCACACTGTGAAGGTCACAAGATCAAAAAATGCAGGAAAAATTTACGATATTTTTTCATATTTCTCAATTATTATCATACTTTATTTGTCCAAGAAAGACATATTTGTACAGTTCAACATAAATTAAAAACAATAAAGATTAAATCAATATTAACAAGAAAAGTACCCTTAAAAGGGGTACTGTATGTACTTTAAGATGATACATCAAAGTTTGATGGGATTGTAATATAATTTAAGAAACTGGTCTGTAAAGTGTCGCAACAATTTGTTTGTCAAGTAGTTAACTTTTGAATGCAAGTTATTTCTGGATTAGCTCACAGACAGGGACGGACTGGCCTATGTGGCAGAGTGGCAAATGCCATGGGCCCATCCACTCAGGGGTGCCCATGCATAATGTCAAAAATGAAAAAATTCAAGAAAAAAGGCCAACGAGCAAACAGGTTCATGATTATGTGATGCAACCAAATAAACTGAATAGGACAGTACCAAATTGCGTGTACTAGGCCTATAGTGCTTTTCTATTTTGAAATAATGCTAAAGGTAGGGGCTTGGGGGCCCTTTGATACATTAATATAATTTGTATCCCAGAATATTCACAGTTGAAGGAAACATGTTGTCTGCAAGAAAGTTAGGTACTGGTGTTGAATGATTTGCGAGGTCAAGAAAATATGGTGTTTCTGAACCAATCAGAGAAATCTTTAAGGACGTTTTGTGAGTAGAAATCTTGTCATATTCCAGTTAACACATGTTATCCAACATGGCGGATTGACGGTCTGTAGACTTCAAGCGTGAGTAAGATCATTTTGGATACTGACAATTTTGCCTATGTGTGTTACATAAGCACAAGTATAGGAGTTTTTATATCAGTGACTAACAAAGTGGCTTATAAACAACGTGATTACATTGTTGCCAATTGTTAAGGAATTTGTACTTCAAGTAACTGTGTGAAAAAATTAAAACAATTAAGTGCGGCAAATTCAAAATGGCGACTCTAACACGCTCGGAAACCAGCTGTACTAATGTGTGAAAACAGGCACTCGGATAGGGCGAAAGTCCTCTTTTTGACAGACTCTAGAGGAGATGAAATTGATCTCTTGGCTTATAAGAAAGTAGAATTGAGGGAGATTGACTTCACGTTTAACATATGGAGAGGCGCATCATATGTAAACTTTCTGGATTATTTGAGTGAGGAGGGCAATCATGTCAGTGAATTCCAGCTGATAGTCATATGCGGGGGTATATGCGACTTCACTAGGAAGGTGAGGGTAGAAGTAAATCGGAAAACATATACCATCCTAAACTATAAGGAGGAATATGGCAGCCTGGATGCAATTAAGGTCAAGCTAAGTACCATTAGGAGGGAACTTCAAGATAAGGTTATATTTGCGACTATTCCTCCGGCAAGCTTAGTTAAAAATGCCCAATTTGTCATCAAGACTGTAATTCCAGAAGGCCTACTGGAATCACTTCAAGAGGATCAAAGCAGGTTATTAGAGGATATTGACACAATAAATGAGTGGATTATCAAGGATAGTAAGGAATATTGTCTTCCCTTGGTAGACTGGCACCGCCCACTTTATCCATCTAAGACGAAAAAGGGACACGCCAAACGACTCAGTAAATTCTTTGACAATCACCTAGTTGATGGCGTACATGCTGATGACTGGCTGAGAGCTAAGTGGCACAACCGAGCGCTGAATATTGTGGTCCTGTATCTCGGGCAAACCCTTGACTCAAGCACTACTCAATCGGACAGCGAGGCTGAGTCCTGGAACTTTAAAAGACAGAAACGTGATGACAATGACAGTGACCAGCCTGACCCAGGTCTAAAATCTGTTGCTGTGGTAGTGAGGAACTAGCTGACCCCGTAACTGTATTTAACTCAGGTTAATTCAGGCATAAAGTGTATATTTTCACTGGGAAATAATCTGAGGCAGCAGTAGCGGCCCAGACTCCTGAAAAAGCAGTAGCGGCCCAGGAAAAAATTAGATTGCCTGTTAAATTTTACCAATCCCGGGCAGTATTGCTTTCCTAGTACAAGGTTAGTGATAGCTATATATATTGAAGATTCTTGGCTGTGACTGAGGCAGCAGTAGCGGCCCAGCGCAGGTTGCTTAAGGCTTGAATGTAGCTATAGGCTTATCAATGATGGAGTGTGTTGGGAGCGAATGAGGCAGAAGAAGGGACCCACATAGTATTATACATGTATGTTTGGTGTAGCTGTATTTACCTTCAATCGAAGAGAGTAAATTGGTGGTGACTGAGGCAGCAGTAGCGGCCCAGCATAGGATCGAAAGGCTAGGAGTATTTTAGTCATGACTGAGGCAGCAGTAGCGGCCCAGCACAGATCCGAAGGCTAAGGTGAGGCAGCAGACAATCAATTGAATCGATATATTAGTATATACGTGAGCTAATTATGAACCAGGGCCCCAAAATGGAGAACTGTACCATATGCAAAAAACCGTGTAACAACGATGAGCGCTATATTACATGTGATTTATGTGAAAAGAACTTGCATATTAAATGTGAAAAGGTTACAGTGGACCTTTATAATGTGTTAAGAGGCCCCATTAATGGAGGAACTTGTTGGTTCTGCAAGAAGTGCAGAGATGCTGGCAGGCTCATGCTGCTGTCCCTTTACATAGGCAAATGGCCCAGCTCCGATTAGAGCAGACCGAAATCAACAAGAAAGTGGAAACTCTGGACAAAGACAAAGTGAGCAAAGCTGACCTTGAGGAAGAAGTCATCAAGAACATAGGTGGAACTAGAGTGGAAGCCAAGGTGAAAGAAATAGTCAAGTCCAAGAGGTTATTCCAAGAGGTACAGTGCGACAAATGATCAGAGAAGAACTGCAGGAGACCGAAGACATAGAAACGAGAAAGAACAACATTATTGTTTATGGACTTGAGGAAAAGTCAGGGGACGATGCAGATGCAACAAAGAGGATCAAAAGGACAAATCTCGAGGAGATCTTCAGGCATGTTGACCCAAACTACTCCAGCGAGAGAATACTTGAAGCCACGAGACTGGGCAAGAAAGTGGATGCCAAAACCAGGCCCATGCTGGTGAAACTAACTACTACTGCAGAGGCTCTTCTGATTCAGAGGCAGGCAAATTCCTTACGACAGTTAACAATTTCTCGTGGTACCAACACATAGATAAACCCACGAGGGCTAGAGGAGATAATGCACCGAGTGTTTTTGATTTAGTCCTTATCAACGAAGAAGGCATGGTGGAGAAGATAAATTACGACAGTCCAATTGGAATGAGTGATCATTGTGTGTTAAATTTCAACTTTGTATGCTATGCAAAGAAATCATACCATAAGTCTGAGAGATTTAACTTCAGGAAGACTAACAAGACTGCACTAAGAGATGACTTATCGCTAGACTGGAAGAACGCTATGACGAACATGTCTGTTGATGAAATGTGGCAATACCTGGTAGACAAGATCAAGCAATCGCACGAGAGGAACATCCCCAAACAAATCTTCAGGAACAACCAAGATAGACGTTGGATGACCCCATTAGATAAGGAAACGATCAGAAAAGTCAGGAAGAAGAATAGAGCTTGGAGCAGATACATGGAAACGAGGGAAGACAGCAAAAGATTAGAATACATCAGACTCAGAAACCAGGTCCGAGGTTTAACTAGAAAAGCCAAAGCATGGAATGAAAGAGAGGTAGCGAAGGACATAAAGAAGAACCCAAAGAAATTTTGGAAAATGGTAAACAGCAAATTGAAGACAAAAGGGTGTATCCCAGATCTCGAGGTAAACTCAAGCAGAGGACGAAAAACAGTAACCGAGGATTGAGACAAGGCCCAGGAACTTGCTAACTTCTTCTCTTCAGTGTATGTCCAGAAACCGGATGGTGAAGCTCCTAACATGGGACCGCCCCAAGACATCAATTTCAGCACCAGGCCCAAAATTACAGAGGATGAGATAAGAAGAAAGATCAACAAACTCAAGTTAGATAAGTCACCGGGACCAGACCAAATTTCGCCATTCATTATCAAGGAATGTGCTGATCAGCTAATTCAACCCCTCCGGATTATATTCCAACAATCTTTGGACTTAGGGACCCTACCTAATCAGTGGAAGGAAGCAAACGTGTGTGCCATACACAAGAAAGGATCACACAAGCTCTGCGATAATTACAGGCCGGTCAGCCTGACGAGTATAGTTTGCAAAATTTTGGAATCGCTCATCAGGGATGCAATACTGGACCATATGTTGAGCCATAATCTATTCTCGAAATTTCAGTATGGATTTTTACCTGGTAGGTCAACTGTGCTACAACTCTTAAAGATCCTAGATGACTGGACTGATGCCTTGGACAACGGCTACCAAATTGAGGCAATTTATTTAGATTTCCGCAAGGCCTTTGACACAGTACCCCATAAAAGGCTAATCAATAAGATCAAGCATTACGGCATTACAGACCCGGTGGTCGGGTGGATCACTGATTTCCTGAAAGAAAGGACCCAGACTGTTAAATTGGGGATGAGACGTCTGACAGGATCAATATCTCCAGCGGAATACCCCAGGGATCGGTTTTAGGACCAGTCCTATTCCTGATTTACATTAACGACCTACCAATGCTGTCGAACTGGATGCCTTTATATTTGCTGACGACACCAAGCTGTGTAGAATAAGTAAAACGGAGGATGACAAAATCCAAGAAGATCTAAGGAGCCTGGACAATTGGTCTAACAAATGGTTATCACAATTTAATTCAAGCAAATGTGTTAGATTCAATGGAATGCTAATTGATTGAATGATGAGTGTGTTTGTCTTTGTTGCCAGTGTGAATGTTGTTTACCTGTGGCATGTGTCAAGTGTATGTTGTGTTCTGTTTGTGTGCTAATGTGTAACTGTGAAAACTGTATGTTTCCTTAGAAGTTCAATTCAGTAGCGTGTCAATTCTGAATGTTATAAGAGAAGTGAAAGGATCTACCTGTATATGAACATGAATGAAATATGTTTGATATGAAGTTGGTGTAGATGGCAAGTTATGATTATTCACTGTGAAGACTGGTGTACTATATTTTGAGTGAATATACTCTTAAAATGCTACACCAGTGAAAAAGTTAATTTTGACACCTTGCAGTAACCATTAATTAGCTCGTTTTGCTATAAAATCACTTAGATAAGCTCTGAAATCTACGTAGGAAGGAACAAATTTGACCTAGACAGGTTTTTGGACAAAAAGGGGCTCTCCCGGTACTCCGGTTTTTCTGGGACTGTTGAAAATGAAGCTGGCTACCCGGGAGTTACCCGGGAGTTACCTGGGAGTTACCAGAATCTATTGCTTAATCTCGCCTCCAAAACGTTAATCTGAGCTCTACTTCTGATCCCAGAAAAGCAGGGGACCAAAACATATGGTCATTCCTCTCATTTGTATCCAGAAAACTTATCTTTCTCCATGTGGGCAATTCCGTAAACTCAGATTTACAGATTTGGCACCCTAGCAGCTTGTGTAGCCCTACCATTATATCTCAGCTATTTCATTGTTATATAGGGATGAGCCCAGGTAATAGGGGTATCAGACAAGCCACCAACCAAAGCTCTGAGTGCAACAGGAGCTGAGCTACATCAAAATATATGGCGTTTCAGACGTACATCACATTTTTAAAATTTTTTTATACACCTCATTTTTTTAATAGTGGAAAAAAAAATTTTAGTCCTAAATCTGATGAAAAGACTAAACTTTTTTTAGGAATGGCCATTTTGCATTGACTGAACTTTATCAACCATATGCACTTTTTATAATGTAAAAATCTTGTGCAATTCAGGCGAATCCTTTACGCTATCAAGTGTTCGCACAGTGACTTTTAAAAGCATGAAAACAGTGTCACTGACCTGCTGAGATGATCATCATTCGATAATTTTCCTCCTTTCCTAGAATTTAAAATTTTAATGACTTGTTATTAAGAGTTATTTGTCATATCGGGCATTCGATGCCACAATTCCAGTATATATGATGTTATGTAGAAAATGCAAGCTTCAAGTTGCTCAGAATTAACCTCATATCTAAAATCTAAATGATGCCTGCTACTGCACTACTTTGATGGCTTCTGGGCCCTTAAGGCCCGATTTCACCAACATGTTGGGACTGGTCCCAACTGTTAGAGACCAGTCTCAAGTACAAAAAACATTTCACCAACACCTGAGTTGTACAAACTTTAAAGACCTGAAAGATACAATAAATTAAGGTAACTTAGTTTGAACTGCCATGCATTGAGTGCACAGGTAATTTCTACTCTCAGTCAGTTGAAATCTGTAAAAATAGAACTAAAAAAAAATTATAATTAAAAATTAAGTTTCAATATCCCAAATGGAAATTGCTGCATGACTTCTATTGGGAAGCTGCAAATATGGGAAAAATAATCCCGTATTTATTTTCACCTGCTGTCATGGTCAAAATGCATAAAAACCAACTTCGGACGAGTCTCAATTAGACAGGTGGAAGAGACTCGAGTCCAAACACATTTCACCAAATTTTTGAACACCAGTCTGAAAACAAAAGAGACTGGACAGCTGTTAGCATGATTCTTTGGACTTAAGCCTGTTTGTTACTGTTATTAACTGTTTTGAAGACCTGTTATACACGGTAAAGCAAGCTGAGTCTCTGATTGCCTTGTGCATTCGATAAGCAGGAAATTTCAAGTGGAAAAGAGGGAGGGGGTTAGGGGGTTGCTACCCCCCCCCCCACCTCAGCATTGACCTTTATACTTAATTAAAATAATTATTACCTTTTTCTTTCCTCAGCCCTCCCCCTTCTGATGTTTTTCTGGATCCCCTCTACATCGGATGAGATGTTAATCGGCTGCCCCTTGCACCAGTGTCTGTGATGGGCAAATAAAATATCCCTCTTATGGAGTAAATGTGTAACACGTTAAGGACTCCCGCTCACTCTCCCATCTCAAGAATCAACCCTCGTGAGCACTGAGAACTGGGCTTAGAGAGCTGTGCTTACCATATCTATTTATCAATTTTTTCAATCTTTTCTATCTATCTATCTATCTATCTATCTATCTATCTATCCATCTTATCTATCTATCTATCTATCTATCAATCTATCTTATCTATCTTATCTAACTATCTATCTATCTAGCTATCCATCTATCTATCTGTCTATCTATATATCCATCTATCTATCTATCTATCTATCTATCTATCTTATCTATCTTATCTATCTTATCTATCTATCTATCTATCTACCTATCTATCTATCTATCTATCTATCTATGTCATGATGCAGGTACATTGGTATATCAGTTACAAAAAGTATATTAACAGAAATTATCGCCATTCTTTATAACAATAATCATTGTCCTGAAAAGTTTACGATTGCAGGGCTCATGATCTGTCATTTTTCAAGACAAATCAGACTTGCTCACCTGTGAGATCTGCTGTTGAGACTAGCTCTGAGCAGGTCTCTATTTTGGCCTTCTTAGACTGTGACTCCCAGCTAATTCTTCCAAAAATTTTGTTGGTGAAACAGTTTTTACCCCGCTGGCTATGTAATAGCCTACGGGGTACTGCAGTCCTCAATGTGCTGGGGATTTCGTCAAGCATAACTCACTTTGTGTTGCTCATATTTCATTCAAATTCTGCCTGTTATCTTATTTTGTCATGCAGATGGGAATGACAAGTCCGTGCGTCCGTACGGACACACGGACGTACAGACACACGGACGTACAGACGTACAGACACACGGACGGACGGACGGACACACGGACACACGGACGGACACACGGACAGAAGGATGGACGGACGGACGCACGGACACACGGACGTTGTGTTGCTCATATTTTATTCAAATTTTGCCTGTTATCTTATTTTGTCATGCAGATGGGAATGACAAGTCCGTGCGTCCGTACAGACACACGGACGTACGGACACACGGGCGTACGGACGTACGGACGTACGGACACACGGACGGACACACGGACACACGGACAGAAGGATGGACGCACGGACGGACGCAAGGACACACGCACGGACGGACGGACGGACACACGGACGGACACATGAATCCGAATGGCCTCAATGGCTTCACATAGAGCCAACGGGGTTTACGTGCTTGCACGGTATTTTTGTGATTTAGACTTGTGACTCAGGTGTGAATAACATTGAAGAGATTGAGCGGGATTTGAGAACAGTCCGTTTGGTCAGTCTCAAAAGTTTAGACTTGTCACAAGTTGGTGAAATCGGGCCTTTATAAGTGTCCTGCCGCACCAACTTTGAACCATTCGGACCTCGAACGTCAAAATCATCTACCCCCCTCCCCCCAAAAAGAAACAACATCTACTGTATATGCTCCTGGACCAAGCAACATCCAAATGACGCTAAATGGCTTGTTTTAAATATGTTTCAGTTTTGACTGTGTTTCTGACTGTCCTTCAAATTAGCCTGGCCTCAGGTTCCGTGGACTTCAGTGTAGTTCATCAGACATCAACTGATGCAACCCTAGAATGTTCTTACAACGGAAAGGTAAGTAACTATGGTGGCCTCCAGACATCTGTAATTTTCTTATCTTGGAGTGGTCATCCATATCATGTATTTATTATAATAATTCGTTGATAAATTTTTTTATATATCCCATGCAGTGATGGAATTGGGAGGGGGGGGGGAGCTCAGGGGAGCTAAGCTCCCTTGATAGAAAACAGGAGAAGCTATGACCTGCTACATCTCCTCCAATCATCAGTGCTCAAGGTATTGCTTAATTGTATTAGCCCAAAAATAAACCTTGGTTTGAGAAGTTTTCTCCTTTTAAAATTTGGAATGACGCACTGCTGCAAACACAAATTTTCCATTTCCATTACTGCCACGGCAAAATAAACCTGTCTGAGTAAGTAATCAAATCGAAAGAACTCATTAACACATTTGGTAAGTTCCCATGTGCTTTCTCAGCGGTGGTTATTGAGCGGCATGTAATAGAACGAGATAGTGATGCAAAGGTTCTGTGAGTCACTTTACAATTTGACCTGAAATAGAACTGCCGTACACAATATTCTAAAAAAGGCTACCAAGAGATTATATTTTTTGACGTTATATTGACAAGCAGACCTTAAACAGTTTGACATGCTAGATAATATTATTTACACAAGATTTATATCAGTCTCGAATATTGTGTAGTGGTCTGGCACCCAAACTTAGCCAAATACCTGAGTGATGCGGTCGAGAAGGTACAAAAAAGGGCTCGGCATATAGTTTTGAGTTCCCATAGCCTATTGGTTAAAGCGCTTGACTGCGAATCCAATGGCACTTGAGGACGCGGATTCGAATCCCACTCCTTGAACTCAATTGGAGTGAGTTGGTTGTGACTGTGGCCGGGGAGGGTGGCCACGGAGGGTGGCCACTTGTGTAGGCAGGGGTCACCCTCCTGTCAGGTGTGATCAGCAACACCTCCAGCCAGACTCCATTGTAAAGTGCCGTAGAGAGAAGAATACACAAGTCATTTTTGGGGAAAAATTGCTTTTTTTAATGGCTGCAATATTAAATAATTTTGCAACAAAAAAAAAATTTTAAATCTGTTTTTTAAATAAGAAGCCATATTTTTAAGGATTCCGTTTGTGTATCCCATGAGTTAATACTTTGAGCTGTGGTCAAGATTTTTCACATCCCGTGCACGTTAAAAGCGGTTTTGTGCACAGAGCGGAAATTGCAAAATAGTGACTTAACGTCGTTGTAGGTAATTTATCACTTGAAAACAAATAGGCCTATCAGTGGCTATTTCTCTGAAACTATTTAAGCTACAGGCATGATATTTTGCAAAGATTCAGTAATCATTGTCATGTTTCACCAAAATAAATGCTGTGTTGCCATGACAAATGCCTTATTGTGTGTACATCTTTGAAATGACACAACTCTGCTATTTCTCTTTTAAAATTTGTTGATGATGTTATATTTAACATAGTTTTAAGTGATAACAGAGACATAGACATAATCGAAGTTTGCACTGTGTGCCCATGTTGGTATAGGTCAAATATATGGCACAAACTAAATTTGTGAACCTTACTGAAATTTTGGTAATTTCTCACGCATACCTCGTCTTAAAAATCCATTGTTTGGTCACATGACCATACATTAGGCCTTCTCAAATTTCAAAAATGTTTTAAAAGTCTAGCTCCAAAGAGCTTTTTGGGGGACAAGTTGGTTGTATGGACCACCAAAATGACATTTTTTTCCAAATTTGATGAAAAAAACCCAGGGCCCAAGGTGATTTTGTAACCCAATGTTTTCGAATCCTAAAAAAGGTCGAAATAATTCAATATCTCAGCAACCAAGGGAGACTTGGGAATTGTACAAAAAGATGCGCAATGTCCACATTTATATTCAACTTTCATACATACTTTGGGGCTAAATATGATATTTTTGATAATATCGGCAAGAAACTGTATTTTTATCATTTTTGAGCTTCGAAATGTGAATTTTACGCTGTTGTTTGGCAATTAAATCCTAAGAGCCCTCTAATTTGGTCAATAGTTTTGTTCTCGGGCTCATTTTAAAGTAGAGAATGAGTAGATTAAGACTATGCTAGTTGTCTACTTAGGACCCTCAAGCCCTTTGTATACTTCAAGATGGCGTCAAGATGGCCACTGAAAAATAAAATCGCCCCCGCCCTCTTCTAATCAAGACAGAAAAAAGGTCTTTTTTGTGCCATACCTGTGTTATATTGGGTCACAGGATCTGTTTTAGAGGTTGGGTGTGGATATCAGAAGAATATTTTTGTTTACAATTAAAAATGGTAGCCATAATAGCAACTGCAATTTATGTACAATTTTAGTATTTATGCTTCTTATCATGGTATTTAAGTACATTTGCAGCGAATATAATATAATACATAGGGTAGAATGTTATGTCATGCAGTTTTATGAATGTTTTTGAATCATTGAAGAATGAAGCCAGGTGTCTGTGAACCATTATGCTGTGAAAATGCCAAAGTTCTAGTTGCTTAATGTTTACCATATATGCAAAGACAAAGAGACAAGGAGCAATGATAAATCTTGATAAATGACAGTTTAAATTTAGGATATGCATCATTCGACATTCCTGTATGAGTCTCAAGAGTGATGCTGATTCTCAAAAAACATTAACTTACACTTAAGTAGCAGAGTTACACAGGGGATTTCATTAAAGGAAGATTCATTATTTCTTCTTGTCCTATTGTTTTTGCTCATGATGACTAACTACAATATTTGTACCATTTAGCAGATTGATTGCCCACAGAGAACTTTTCTTCATAACTCAAAAACAATATATTCCCAGTCAACACCTTTGCATTAGTTTACCTTATTTAAGTTTTGAAATTTTCTGGCACATCAGGCACAAGACTGACAAAAGTTAACCAGTGAAAAATGAATATACCAGAAACAACAAAATCAATTGAGTGAAGAAATATTCGCTATCAACCAAATTCCTGTTAACAAAACCATTTGAATTTTTTTTAACCCAAAGTGCTCCTCTTGAACCCTTCTGTGACACATTTCAATTAAAAAAATGTGTCGGATTTTTTCTTTGGGCATAAATTTTGTTTCCAATTCATGGATTTGTTAATGGCAAAGGCACTTCTGTCACAACGATAAGTGGAAATTGATTTGTAGCAATTATTTCGTCAAATATACAAATATAGAAAGATGCTATTGGCCATTTTACATACTGGTAGCCATAATTGGTCACCATATGGGATTTGAATGCATAAATATAATTTTATCCTATCTGACACAACATTCAACCCCTGAAAAGAATTATTTGGCCAAGAAGACATAGGTTAACACCCAGAAAAGGTGCTTCTATCACCAATGGATGTGAAAACACACCAATCCAGCATTTCAGTAGCCATTTTGGCTGCCATTTTGAATTGTAAGCAAAAATATTCTTCTGATATCCACATGCATCCAACCTCTAAAACAGATTCTGTGAACCGAAATAACACAGGTATGGCACAAAGAGAGTGTTTTTTCTGTCATAATTAGAAGAGGACGGAGGCGATTTTTATTTTCCATGGCCATCTTGGACACCATCTTGAAGTATACAAAGGGCTTGAGAGTGTCAAGTAGACAACTAGCATAGTCTTAATCTACTCATTCTCAGCTTTAAAATGAGCCCAAGAACAAAGCTATTGACCAAATTTGAGGGTTTTTTTAACCTGATTGCCAGACAACAGCGTAAAATTCACATTTCGAAATTTTTTGAAAATGACACAAAACACAGTTTTTTGCTAATAATATCAAAAATATCATATTTAGCCCCAAAGTATGTATGAAAGTTGAAAATAAAAGTGGACATTGCGCATCTTTTGGTATAATTCCCGAGTCTCTATCTTTATTGGTTGCTGAGATATTGAATTATTTTGGCCTTTTTTAGGATTCGAAAACGTTGGGTTACAAAATCACCTTGGGTCCTGGGTTTTTTTCATCAAATTTGGAAAAAAATATCATTTTTGTGATTCATACAACCAACTTCCCCAAAAAAGCTCTTTGGAGCTAGACTTTTAAAACATTTTTGAAATTTGGGTAGGCCTACCATCCATTGTAACATCATCATCACAGGAAAACGATGGGAAGCAATGAAAGATGTTGAAAATTATTCATTTTCCATTTCCATTCAATTAAACATGCATTTGCATTTTGCATGCTTTAAAGCAAAAATATTGTCCAAGGTCAGGTAACCTGATGATATGCAAGCCAAAGGGAGTTTAAACTCTTGAGCTGAACACTTATGTAAGGAGTTGCGCAGATAGCCACCAAAATGAGTTTGACAAATGTTTTAATTGGAAATCAAAAAGATGATATAAGCAAAATTATATAATTATATTGTAAGGACAGTGAAGAATATTTTTGATACAAAAATAAGAAGCCTAGGTTTCAAATGCACCCAAGAACTGAACTACAAATTAAGACAAACAAAATGTAAAATTGACTAGATCTTGGAAAAGCGCTGCGAAACAGCTGAAGGCTGTTTCGCAAAGTGAATTGAGCACTCACTTGTGTCATAGTTGTAGTCCAGTCCAATTTCTGGCCATTCAGCCAGACGATCAATTCAGGCATAACAATCGACTGTTTTTGCTTTGAAGAAAAGCATACATTTTGATGTTGTGGGATTAAACTTAACCCCATATTCATTTGCATATTTGTCACAAATCTTCAGCATTTTTTACATCCCTGCAAAGGATGGGCACAGCAGGGTTAAGTCATCTGCATAACCAAAGGTACCTTCTTCTTCTTATTCTTTTAGTATGTTCCTCCTCTGCTGGAGAACCCTACCATGAAGGCATCGCAGCCCTTAGCCACATCCGTCAATTCTAACACCGCTATCACCGCTGCTAAGTTTTCTACCGCCAGATACACCACTACCGCCCCCTGCCCCAATATATTGAGATCTATAAACATGAATAGCACCTCAATATTCATTTATGGCCTTTTGGATCTGCATATAGTTTGGGTGGGCTTTATTTGGACCATTTAGAAGTGCGCCTAGGGCAGATTTCACGAAAATGTGCTCACAGAGTACAGACAGACAGACAGACAGACAGACAGACAGAAGACAGACAGAATTATTTTATTAGACCAAATTAATCACATATTAGTACAAAACATTTTACAATTATTTCAAGTACGGTCAAGGAGACATAGACTTTGGCATTGGCCGCTGGCGTGCAAGCCACCTGAATTTCAAATCTAAATTTCTGTAAATTTATTAAATTTTATAAATTTTATAAATGGCTGTTATTATTAAGAAACAATCAATTCCTTATCTAAAGAATTGGATACTCACTCTATCATGAGTGTATGAAAAGTAAATGGGAGTACAAACAATAGAATAGATTTATATCATAACTATGAAAAAAAAATACATTGGAAAATTATTCAAAGAAAAAAATAAATATAGAAAATAAAGATTATAATAGTATAAGAAAAAAATGATAAATAGATAATAATAACAATAATAATTAATATCAAACAAAATGATAGAAAGTTGATGAGCTACTACATGATGGAAGTGATAGGACGTTGTGAAAATATGAAATTTCTTTAAGTCAATGGGCTCACACCACATACATAGCAATTCTGAATAATACAATTATTCGGATAACCATTTATTTTTACCTTTTTAATATAAAGGCTTAATCCATAGACACTATGTGTCTGTATTTTCTCTAAAAATTCTTTAGGTGACTCATTTACCAATTTAGGGATTCTGTTCTTTATTGAACTTTTGGAAACCTCATACTTCAGCCGAGGAATTACCAGATTTTGTCTGTCTCTAGTTGGGTATGGATGAATGTATGACTTTCTTGGAAAGTTCCATTCACTGATATATTTTGGGACTTGTCCAACTTGTAATTTATGATAGAATTTCAATTCATTGAGATTTAAGATATCATCAAGTTTCAAGACATTCATATTTTTGAAAATAGGGGTGGTATGAGCATTATATTTGCTTTTACTGATTATTCTTAAAGCCTTCTTCTGAAGTCTGACTAACTTATTTTGTTTGATTCCCCATAATAATATTCCATACAGTAGATGGGGATATATGAGAGAGTTATATAACATAAGTAAAACTTCTGAAGGTAAGCACATTTTAACCCGATTCATAACCCCTAATGTTTTAGAAATTTTCATCTGAATCTTGTGTAAATGGTCATTCCAAGTCAGGCATTCATCCACTGTTATACCCAAGAAATCAAAAGCTGCTACTCGCTCTAGTTTGTCACCATCTAAATAGAGGTTAATATCGTATCTAAACTGTCCCACCTATTTATTATCTAACTGTTGCATCCTGAAGCATGTTAACCCATCATTAAGTAAATCAGGGAGCTAAAGAATAAATATCAATAAACAATCCACCAATATGCTGCTTTTTGCTTTTAAAAAATATTTTTTTAATGTCTCATAAGGACAATAATGGACGGCAAAACGTACTGGTCATCTGACATGCCAACTTTGGCACTCTGTAGAATCAACAGAAAACAATTTAGCAAAACATAATGATTTGTGATTGATAAAGTACACTTAAAATACTTGTTTGGCACCATTTGTAATTACCTTCATAACTATGAACTATTTTTAAAAGGAAAAAATAAGTGAGACTGCTAATGTAACTCCATTCCGTCTCAATGGACTCTGATGTTACATTAGCAACTTTTACATAGGAATTTCTCAGTGTTCTTGCTATCTAGGCGAATTTAAAATATGAAATTCTGAAATTTTATTGAAAAATGTGTATTATTTACCTAAATAGATCACCGACAAAATAAACAACTTGGAGTGGTGCTGTTTTTTTTCATTGCTAATGTAACTGCTAAAGTAACTCAGGGTATAAAATAAGCGTGCAACAATCTGAAATTGTGCAGTGATCAGTCTGAATTTGTGCAGTGATCAATTCATCTTTCTTTTTTTTTTTTTTTTTTTTTTTTTTTGGTGAACTGCATTATCCCTACAATATAATATATGTTTAACAAATGTAACACTTTTGCCCGCCTGATGATAGTTTTGGCAATTTGTACTGCTTGATAACACATGACAGTCCTGAGTCACTGGTTTGTCATTCATAGAGATTTTTCAAATGATAAAGGAAGAATATATTCTTGCTCATGGATAGCTAAATATATATATCTTGAAACAACGCCTCGGAGCACAGGCATTTCAATTATTCACAGCACTTCTCCATTAGACCAAGGCCACTGGTGCTCATCACCACTACAGACATGACAGCTAGGCAAATCCCCTGAATCGATCACCCTGCTGTATTGTAATGTTGTACTAATGTGGTTCAGCCATGCAGGGTTGTTGATTCAAGAGAATTGCCCAGTTGCCCAGACTTGCCCACTCTCCTTTCGCCGTTTAAGGAGGTAAACATCATGCCAGCCATAGAGCGGGAGGACTGGCAAATGATCAGAATGCTTGTGCCTGAGAGGCCGCAGGCAATTTTCCCCAGATAAATTTATCTGATTCTGGTTCAGTAGATGCAACTGCTTTGAAACCATACTCGTGAAAACAATGCGATTTAGAGTAAACCATCTAGTTCATGAATTTTAAAATAGTCATTAGCCAACCACGTTTCTTATTGATCTGCTGAGGGGCAGCATGGCAATTTAAACAGATCAAAGGTTTCAGTATAATATAAAAAAATTAAGACCCCTCAACACAACTTAATGTGACACAAAATTGTGATTTTTTATGCATTTGTTGAAAGTTAGTTTTGACAGCAGATTTTGGTCTCACAAACCATAGCCAGTTGCCTTGTTGGCCATTTCGTTACAAATTAATTTAAATTGTGACAAAATTTGAGACAGACCTCACATTGCCCCTAAAAATATTTGATCACTTAACATGTTTATCACAATTTTTATTGCTATCGGACATGAAATAATTATTTTACTGAAACTTTTGTTTGGCATTAAAAATTCAATTTAACTCTCAGCGAATAATTCAGCCTACAATATTTGATCCTATATGTTGTTCCTGGGTAATGCCGTGTCAATTCAAAAAATTGCTCCTGATTCAGAATGCCTTGAAAATTTACAAGATTCAAGGTTTCTCACCGGAAACACAAATTCCAAGTAAAACAGTCTCACAAATTTCAGGACAAAAATGTGAATAAACTGAAATTATCAGATTTTTTCAACTACCTGTGAAATGCACGCAAATGCATTGAGGTGGCTGAAAAAATGCGTTATAACACTTGGGCTACATCAAAAACATGTTGCCTAATTGCAAGTCTCTAGTTTTGCATGCCTTCACATTTCTTGACTTATGAAAATTTGACGAAAATCTCGAAATTTTCACGAATTTTTTTCAGAGAAACTATCTAAGATTTTACTGAAGCATGCACTTAGGATTTGTGCTGTATGGCGAGAAACCTCGATTCTGATAAATTTCAAGGCATTCTGATTCAGTCAAGCAGGAAAATTTTCTGAAATTAGATGAAATGACATGGAATTACAGGTTTAATTACCCAGTCCTTCAATGGCTCCAGTAACATTTGTTGTTATTTTCTCTGAGCTTCCAAACTGCTTCTTAAATAAATATATCTCCTCAATTTTTACTGAAACTAAAGTCCTGCCATGTTCAATTTTGGACTGGCACTTGGTTAACTACAGAAGAAAGACAGTTTGTTGCTTTATTTACTTCAGAAGTATAGAAATGCAAGCAGTAGAGCTCAATCAGACACAATTTAAAAAATAAGATATGCAAATTCCCATCAACAAGCTATTGAGACACATGTACTGATATTTCATTCCATAAATTTAGATGATAATATTTCATTTGTCAATTGAGCTGTTCATGAACGCTGGCACTTGAGAACACAGATTGGTCACCCTATAAGTTTGCATGAGACAATATGTGCAGTATTCAAATTTTCTTATTTTATACCCTGATGTAACTGCAAGATCAGCATTGTTGCCATTGTGCTTATGTAACTTGTGGACCAAGTTGTGGTAAGTCATTTTGCAGCATTTCGTGAAATCTGCCCTAGGGTCTTGAGCTTGCTGTCTTCTGATGCCTCAAGATGGCTTGTGATTTCCTGTAGCTTGTTTCTTCTTAGGTCCCTTGTTGTCGAGCATCTCACGAGCATGTGTTCAATATCCTCCTCTTCTTCTAGGCAGAGCAGGCATGTTGCATCCCTTGCCAACCCAATCTTATTTTTCCTCCTTTCGGTCAGGTACGTACCGGTGAGCATTTGTGCTCTGGTCATAGCTGCCGGGACAGTGGGACTGCTCTAGCATTGATCATACAGGAGTCCCAGTCTGGGTGTGGTTTGTTGGGGGATGATGTGCTTAGATCAAGAAGACGTAGAGATGACTTGTCCACCGATGTTACGAGTTGTGATGTCGAATGTAGTTCGACACTTGTCTTGACATGTCCTTTCCATGCTTCTTTCCTCCAAGGCGAGTTTATGACCCCAGTGATATCGATGTTATATTTTGGCAAAGTGTGATGACACGCTGGAACCAGCTATACTTATTGCCCATTGAGAGTTGCCTGGAGGCAAGACTGTTTGGGGTTTTGTTGTCTTGTGCAGCTCTGGTTACAGCGCCAAAAAGTGGCAGGGTTTTGATATCTAGTTGTGCTTCTAGAGGGAGGCACCCTATTAGGGTGTAAATGCCAATGGCTGAGGTGGAATTAGGTAGTCCCTGTATCTGTCTCAGCAACATCTTGTAGTATCGGCTGATTTCCTCTATCTGTGTTTTGCTAGGAACAGTTGCCTCTAGACCACATAGCAGTCTTGGGACCACATACCGATATAATGCTTCCCAATCCAGCACCCAGTTCCTTCCTTTTCTAGTCTGTTCTATCAATATGTCCACATATAGAGAGCAGAACACAGGGGAAGCAATGCTACCCTGGCAGATTCCATCTGTAGAAATGAATGTGGGAGAGTGTTTTCCTATCCACTCGGTCTGAGTCTCCAGCTTGCTGTATACATTGAGCATAGCTCTTAATATCCATAGCAGGTATCTGACGTTTTTGCATAAGATTGAAAAGTTTGTCATGCCGAACAAGGTCAAAAGCCCTACTTGAATCTATGAAGCAAGACACTACATTAGAACCATTTTGCAAATAAAGTCTGATAGTTTCCTTCAGCATCATGGAACACATGGTAGTCCCATGATTCTCCTTAGAAAATGATTTGCAATTCGGAAGTCAACAATTTTGACTTATTACGTAATAGAAATACATGATGAAATATCTTTGGTGTGGATGATACCATAGCTATTCCTCTATAGTTATTTTCATCGCCCATATCCCCCTTTTTGTCAACTATAGTTGGCCATTTTACATTTTGTTCCTTTGAATTCGAAGGATAATTGAATATAGATGTGTATCATAACAACTTTTTTCGAAACTTAGTACAAAAACCATAACCGCATGACCACATCCATTGTCAACATTACATTGTTACTCACAGTAACTTGAGAGAATTCCCATCGAACTTCACATTGATCGTTGAATTGGGGGATTATTCATGTGAGATCAATTACAATTTCTTACTGACAGTCCATGACATATCTTATTGGCACATAATAAAAATATATGTGACCTGCTCCACCCAAATGAGTTCAAAGTCGTCCTCCTAGCATATATAGTGGTGAGTAAGACTTTAATCTGCTGGAATAAGGCTTTAAAATGATATCTCATATGTTGAGATATGGATGTCAATTGTATCCAAAGATACAGCACCCCGAACATTCATTATATGCAGCTTCGCAATTTGGGAAAATGGCATTTGAATTTACCGCCATAACTAAGAATGAAATAGAAATATCAAGGATGATGCCCAATTTAAAAATGTTTAAATTAATTTCTGGTAAATACAATTTTAAATATTCAAAGAATATGCCTTCTACAAGAGCTTGGTAACAACAGTAAAAAAAAACACCAAAATGTGTCCTTTTGAGGCATTTTGCTCATTGGTAGGAAATCTAGAATGTCTCTTTGAACTTATTTTGGTGGAGCAGGTCACATATTTCACAAGTCTTGTAGTGATGCCTGACAACATTATGTGTCAAAACATTTTCAAGTTCAAATTCAAAAATATTTGCATATTCTAAGTTGCCTATGCATTTTCTTTTTATGTTAATGAATTGTTCCATAACTTTCCGTAACCATGTTTCAGGTGGAAACTTATCCCTCTATCCGTGTTTATCACAATGGAGAGAAAATTGGAGAAACAGCCAGCAGTACGAAACTAACATTTACTACAGGCACCCCACTATGTGGAGAGGAGAAGCTTTTCTCTTGTTATGTCAATTATAATAACAAACGAATTCCAAAAGACCTTACACTATTGCCTTCACGTGAGTATCTACAAACAGGTGTCAGTTGAGTCTTTTTCAGTTAACAGTGCAAAACTAACATTTACTACAGGCACACCACTACTACACTTCTCTTGTGTTCTCAATTATGATAACGAACAAATTCCGAAAGACCTTACACTATTACCTTCATGTGAGTATCTACAAATAGGTTTCAGTTGTTTCCTTTTTTTACTTGAGTAGGCCTGAATCCTCATATCTATTACATGGATCCAATATTGGCAATGTGACAATATAAGTGAAATATTTAAAACAGTTAAACAACATAATCTGCATGCATATCTTTAATTTTCAGATGATCGGCTAACAATCAGCACAGCAGAAAACAAATCACCTTGTCTTCCGACCAACAAAATGGTGTCGGTGGTGTGCCTTGTCAACAACTTGTGCACCAAAGGGAATGTGTCATTTGTTGAAGGTCATGATAACTCAGTGGTATCACAAGGGCTTATCTTTAATGAGATCTCTTCAAGCAGGGGCGAAAGACGTTATATTGGGATAGCTGTTGCTTCAATGATTTTTCATAGGGGAGGCAAGGTCAATGTTACATGCAGAGCAACGCGTGGGGAATCTACAACTAAAGCAATTGATGTATTTGAATGCGAAAAATATAACATGGGTAAGTGCCTTAAAGAGATATCCAGGCTCGGATTATCAGATTAAAAAATTTCATTCAAACAAATTTGCATGCCTTTTTGCCAATCTGTGAATTTGTCAGACAGGCACAACAAAGGTCACAATTTTGTTTTTACCTTCAGTGAACAAAGTTCAAGAAGGTACTGTATTCACTTGGGTAAAAACGCTGTCCGTCCGGCGGGCGGGTGAGCGGGCGAGCGGCGGGCGGATAGATCGCTTCTGGCCCAGCACTCGGCCTCTATTGAATGTATGTGTATGAAATTTGGTGCACATATAGCCTGCATGGTCTAGCTGTGCTTTTTGATGGTCTGATGGATAGATTGTAAATACTTTTTGAAATAATAAAAAAAGATATAGAAATTATTTTTGTTCATTTCCGGGCTAAGTCTCGTTCACTATTGCATGTGCATGGATGAAATTTTTGTACAGATGTGGCCTATATGGTCTAGTCTTGCCTTTTGAAAGGTCTGATGAAAAATATTATATATTTTTTGAATTATTGAAAAAATGAATAATTACATGGATATAGTTTCGTACACATATGGCTTATATGGTCTAGTTGTGCCTTTTCATGGTCTAACTGATAGATATTCTATACCTTTTGTTATATTTGAAAAAATATTAAAGGACCTTTTTTTTTTATATTGGAGCCAAAACTTGCCCACTTTTGCACATAGAGCAATTAAATTTTCTACACATATCACCTATAGAATGTATCAGTGCTTGTTGATGTGTATTTAACGCTTTATGAATTGATTGATTGATTGATTGATTTATTATTTTCAAAAAGTAAAAAACATACAATCACATATAAAATTTTCAGCGTTACTGGCAAATTGCAATTTGATGGAGATGCGCCCGAGTATAAAATACCATGACCTAAGAGGTGGGTGCACCCCCTTAATAACCCGAATAAAAATAAAAATAAAAATTTAATGGCACTTTGTGCTCAGTAATAAAAAAGAGCTGCAATTGGCTCTTGCTTGAACCTTGGCCTCTCTTGATGCCCAGGTCTAAGTCAAGAGTACTATAGTGTGGTAACTGACATTTTGCAGATTTTCAGGTAATAAAAAGAGTTTTTGATGCATCAAAGGAATTCATATGTGTAGATTCTAAAGGAGTAGACTTGTCGTAGTACGATTAAAATGCATATGGAGAGGAAAGTGACAGGAAAATTATGGACTATTGTTTTGACCTTAATTTCAAGGTCATTTTGTCACTTAGCACTCTATTACATATAGTGGAGATACACAAGACTCATTATTGCACCACACCGGTATTGTGATGTTTTAATTTCTTTTAACTGCATAAGAATGATAACACACCTTGAAAAGGCCATTTTAAATGTCTTTGTCACCAGCACCTTATGCTGGAAAGTCACTTGCCACAAGACACACTTCTGAATGCATTACAAATAAATCCAGTCCTCCAAAAAGACATGGCTTCTGGTAATTTCAGTCCCGCAAGATGGTCTGAACACCATACTTTAACCAAACAGCTTTACCTAGATTGACTGAGGGTTTTCACTGACCAAATCCCATCCATGGATAAACCATCAGCTGTTGTTTTTGACACTGGTATTTTTCACATTTTAAACTGAAACAAATAACATTATATCAACAACCTTCAAATATTTGTTTCAATTGATGCTGAGGATGCTTTCAGACTGATGGTGACCCTTGTATGGCATATGCATGGCATATGCTACTGCTGTCAGTCTCAGCCAATGATGTACATTGGCACTATTTCAAATCCTGGTCTGTCTAGCCAAGGCCAGCGAGTTTATTAAATTTTGTTCCTGTCAGCGCTCTTGAGTTGCTCACTGTCTCCCGAGGAGTCAATGAGGTTTGGGATTGAATGACAGATCTTGGTGCTGCTGTTAATGAATTTCAAATATTTCTTGGGATTTGTCTTTATCTCGCAGGCTATTTCCTTCTGAAATGTGTCCTGTTTGTCCTGAGACTATTCTTTACTTGGTTTCTTATTCTGTTGAAGCTAGCGTTGGTCTCTAGCTTCCATAATATACCTCTGCCATGCCCTGCGCTTCTTCTTTATTTTCTTGCATAATTTTTGACGGAGAAGGATTATATTTTGCCTCCTTCTGTTCCTAGATACGGGCACATGTTCCAAAAATGCAGTGTCAATTTTATGGTGAAAAATGGTTGTACATGTATGGTTTTATTTTGAGATGTACACCCACTCGTGCTGACGCACTCATGGTACTGAGGACTCAGGATATCTTCAATTTGTGGAGTAAATCTCAAAATACAACGTACCATACTCATTCGGTCTTAGCATAATACTTCCAATGACTACCACAGGGAAGAAGAAATCATTGAAAACACTCATGCTACTACATGGTTCTAAATTTTGTTATTATCGTTTTCATAGCTGTGTGTTTTTCTGAAAACTTCGTTTTGCAGTTTAACCGTGACATCAGATGGTATCGGTGAATGTGATTGGTCTTATCTTCAACCTGTGACATATCAGTTTAGAGTTTGACATCACAGTTCTTGACAAAGGAATCTAAAACTGCCAGGCAATGTTATTTTTTTGTGTACAACCACAACAAACAACTTCTGTCTAAGCCGAGTGTTGCACCTCCCCAGAAGAGTCTCAATGTTTTGCAAACAAAGTGTGTCACTGTTTTTCACACGACACTAGTTATCACAATTTCAAATAATTTCCAGAAATTTGTTGTCAGTCATGGTGAGGGACCATTCAGAACTAGGCTAGGGGAGGTGGGAGTTTTGCCTGAGGGGTACCAACTTGTCAGACATGTTTCAAGGGGGGTACTAATTTTTGACGACATGTCCAAGGGGGTAAGAAATTAAAAAAAACAAAAAGGTCCAAAATGCACATACACTCTGTTTATCGGTGATTTTTATGCAAAAAGTCCGCAAATCTGTACACGTGACTGTCCAAGGGCACAAGTGTAAGGGATCGTTATGGATTGATGGATGATTGGGGCTTTTCGTTCTGTGTTTATGCACTTGGTAGGCTAATTAGGACAGGGGGAGGACACGGCAATAAGGCGAAGCTTGATTGAAACAGCCGTCCAACATAGGCACAGGTGACCTGACAAGAGCTGCATTCGAATCCTGGACCCTGCGATTGGCAGTCCAGCACGCTACCACTAGGATGGGGTTCTAGAAGTTCTGGCAAAACTCCCACACCCCAGTCATAAATTCTGAATGGTCCCTAACCGTCCTTTGAGGATAAGCAGTCTGTTTGATTCAGTTATAGTTCATTGAAGCATCTATCAACCAGTGCAGGTGTCAAAGCCAAACAAGCTAAACATACAAAATCCATGTGTCAATGCATTTGGTCAGTTTCTTGAAATATGTGCTTGTAATATACAAAGTTATGCAACTAAATCTGTGACATCACGGTTTTGAGATCAAGGAAAGTACAAATTTGAAAAACACACAGCTATGAAAACAATAATAAGGGGTTGAACTGAATTGAAAAGTTTCAATAATGGTGGCAAAGCCAAATGATGGAACTCTTTGCTCCCAACTTGAGAGACAGGCCTCAAAATTATGCTAATGCTCTAGTGAACGACCCTGCAAGCGGATAATAATACAACATAATTTACTTTTTGCCGCTTTTTTTAATCAAAAAATGTATTCCATAAAAGTAGATTATGGCGTTTGAATGCCAGCAAGGTCCATTATAAAGGTATATTGGGTCCTCATCTTTCCTATTTGTCTTTAATACACTTGACAGATGGACATCATATATGCACTCTTAAGCTCGGTTTTCTAGCCTGCACCATTCCAATAGCTTTAAATGATTTAAAGAGTTAAATACTTTGTAATTCACAGGAACTAACTGAAGTGAAGTTGTTGAGTAAAAAATGCTCTTTTTCTTAATTTTTTCCTCATCTTGTCATAGTTCGCTTTACTCATACTGCAGCTCGATGTACTCTTTGTATTGTCCAGTTGATTGCAGTTCAGATTATAATAATGAACTGGTCACTGTTTCCCAGGGGACTCCATGATGTTCTCATTGTTGCTCCATACAAGGTCAAGCAATGATGGGGCAGCATCACCTCCAGCCATGTTTTGCCGAAAGCACTGAGAAACTCGAGTTTGCATGAACCACATATCGAGCCTCGTGTCTGCCCTCGACTTCTTATATCGTCCCTCCCTCCGGTCGGGCCGATATGAGGAGTCTCGGGCACACACATGGCTCTCGGGCATGATACGCGGGCTGATATAAAAAATGCCATGTGATAATATATATACAGATGACCGAACCCAGGACAGTTTATGTTAAATGTTTAAAACTGTTTAAAGTTATTAACTATTATTGGCAATACAAGATGTTACTGCACTGCATATAGTCTTACACATTATTCGCTGAAGGTTTGCTGCTGCGCAGCCTATGTTTATGTAACTGTAGGTTTTTGACGATTACCTGGAAGGGACAAATAAGAATAACTCTTACTGAAATTATATTTTACTTGCATCACTGACAACAATTTTGTGATAATAACGTGATTCATTTAACCCCACATTACAAAGACATCTAAAGTTATCAAAAAATTTTCAGATGACCAACAAATTACCATCATCCCAAATGGACTGTATCGTTTTCCTGCAGACAAAAAGGTGACAATTTGGTGCAGTGTCAAAAACTTGCCACTGAAGGAGAAGATATTGTTGCTTGGCGACAACTTTTACCAGCATGAAGAGGCAACTACCATCTACACAGACACCACTTCACTCACAGGCCAAAGAAGTTATCTTGCCATTGCAGCAGCTACAGGTACCTTTCTAAAAGAAGGAAGTTCCAATCTGATTTGTAGCACTGAGAGTGGACGGTCTGCTAACAAAGTAATAACTGTGGAGAAAAATGAAACACAGACAGGTAAGTCAATGTTTTAAATTTCACACTCATTTTGACATGCTCCTGGTGGATTTTTAACATAGTAATTGGTGATCTTTGTCTCGCAGAGGACAGATTTTGTTTCCCAGTCGTTGCAAAAGACGTGTTTGTGGGAGACCCATTTTTTCAAAGATTTACAGCTGTTTTTGAAATGTTGTTATACCTAAATTATTTTCAACAGTCCCTTGCTCAGTGCATTTTTTTACCAAGTAACTGGACCAAATGGCTCCCCAGTGGACAGATGTGGTCTCCCAGTCAATGCCAAATTGGTGAGACCATTTTTTCCCAGAGACTGTCATTTTAACTACAAATTTTATTATCTTAATTTGAACTACTTACAGCTCTCGCAATTGATCTGAAAAAAAAAAAATCAGTTTTTTTCTCAGTGCCGGAGTGGACCTATGATGTCATGGGTGGACTGTGTACACTCAATTGCCTTGTACTGGAGGATGTGCAAAATTGTTGCAATCAATGATGCCATAGGTCAAACTGGCCAATAGCATTTGCAGTGGGCAGTTTCATCTTAGCCTTGCAGAACTTTACATCATTGCCAGAGTGGCAAATAATACCGCAGCAACAACTTTTCTGAATAGTTGGACTACTCCTGGGGAGGAGGACTGGATCAATTAAGGGTCTATAGGAGGCCCAGGGCACAATAATGCATCGCCCCCTCCCCCAATTCCCTCTTGCAAAGCTAAAATTATCAGAAAATTTGAAGTGCATTTAGAATGTAGTGGCAGCTGTGTGGTGTAGTGGTTAAGGTTCCCGCCTGCTCCGCTGAAGGTCTTTGCCTGCATGGGTTCGACTCCTGGTTGGGGAACCCGAAATTTTCGGTGTACCTTTATGAGCAAAATCCCAGCTTGATGTCGTCCGGATGAGACGTTAAATTGGTGGCCCCTTGTATCAGTGTCTGTGCTGGGCAAGTAAAAGATCCCTCACATGGGGTAAATGTGCAACATGTTGAGGACTCCTGCTCTCTCTCTGTCATCCCATCAATCAACCCTCGTGAGCGCCGAGAACTGGGCTTAGAGGGCTGCAGTTACCGTATCTATCTATCTATCTAGATTTCAGGAAATCCGTTATTATGAATGATGTATAAAAAATTATTATGAATGAATTAAGAATGAAAGAACTTCTTTTTTTTCTCCAACACTGAAGCCTTGTGATAGTCATTGAAATTGTTAACAGCTATTCTAAAGCTATTATTGCTAAATGATGTTTAATGATCAAAGATATAAAGGACACACTGCACTCCAATAGTCAGTGCTCAGAGACTACTTATCAAATTTATTTTGGGGTATAGGTCTGTATGATAGAAATCAGCCAGGTAAAGAAATAAAAAGGTGTAAAACAATTTGGTACATTCTGGCCATGGTGACACATTGTCTCTGGAGTAGGTTGCATTGTGTGATTAGCCATGCAAGCAATTAAAAGGGATCGAATCTAGACTAAAGCAGGCCCTCCACTATCAGACAAAACTGTTGCAGACGTGTCCGCAACAATTTTGTCTGGCAGTGTGTGCAGACAGCTGTCGGAGACAGTCTGTCTTGCACTTGTCTGCAACATGTCCCAGACAAAACACAGTTGGCAGGTGCTCTCTGCTCATTCAGCCACACAGACCTGGATGTAATTCTGACTTATTAGTAGGCCTAAACTTCGTTTTTCGATGGTCAAATGACCCTCAAAGTGCAGTCATTGCTGCTTGTATTGCAGTGATTTTCAAAGCAGTGTCAGTGACGTCATTGAAACAATTGTACTATGACGTCATAGTATGATAGTCATGGCTTTGGACGTAGTTAGGCCTACTGTACATAGTAGTACTGACATCAGTGTTTCAACGAGATTAATTTCAAGGCTGTGTGTAGGCCTACTGTGTAAATATGACGGCGCCAGCAAAAGGAAAAATAAAGACATAGGCCTACATGCAATAAACGCAGTGTGTTTATTATCAAATAAATCCATGTAATTTTTTACTTTTAAGCAAGACAAGTTCACAAACTCTTATTACAGAACAACAAAATGTAGCTAAATGTAGGGAAATTATTTTCTAGACATCAACAAAGTCAGCAGTGGTCGAAATAGCCCATGTCATTTTGGGGGGTCAGTCACTGGCAAGGCCTGAGGGGTCAAAGCTTTTGGGCTGGAGGTCCGTGGGCCGTCGGAGGTCCGCGGGCCATGGGAGGCACCCAGAAGCTGAGGGGTTTCAGAAAGGACTACCTGTACTCTGATAATATGTAAAAGGCACTGCCATGAAATTCGCGCAGCATTGTCATAGAACTACTGCATTATCTTCAACTTTCCATGCAGAAGGTCAATTTATCGTTTTAAAGGACTTGACAAATGGGCAGATAGATAGAATAGATAGTTAAGATCAGATCTAATCTATAGATAAGATTAGATAGATAGATAGATAGATAGATAGATAGATAGATAGATAGATAGATAGATAGATAGATAGATAGATAGATAGATAGATAGATAGATAGACCAATTGCACTGACAGCTGTGTAATTCAAATCTATGTTAAATTTGGATCAATAAATTTGGATCTATTATGTTAAATTGTTGACGTTACATAACTGAGATCTATAGAACCATAGCTATTCAGAGATGACTGTTTACTATTAGACTGTTACATAATTTGTTGATGACTATGTAACCTTAAGTGTTGTTATGATTTCTTACTTGGTGAGCCACTTAAGTCATTAACTTTTGTGTTGACTTTTAATTTTCAGTCACTTCTTACAATCAGGGGTATGGAAATATTTATTTCCAATGTTGATACACATGTTGGTTTAAATCCCTGAAATATGTCATTGGAGGTTGTTATACGACAAGACTGAAATTTTAAAGCTATTTTGGAAGATATTTGAGGTATTTTAATTATTTACCAAACTAAACTCTGTCTAAACTACTAGCTCCACTTTTATGGCAACTACAGGCACTTCCTGTCCAGGCAGTCACGGTAGACAGGAGCACCACACAGAATGAGCTGTCCTTGTGCTAAGTGAGCTTCGCTCATGGCTGCCTTCGGCAGCCATGAGCTGCGCTCATATGATTTCTGGGTGTTTTAAGCCTGTAATATCTCTTGAAAATTACTTTTGAAGACCCCACTTCTGGATAAAATCCTGCATATATATATATATATGTAAGGGGTTTTTGGGGACCCCCCCCCCTTGGTCCCTCTAAAAAATGTATTTGAGGGGGTGCTTATAGCATTTGAGGGGGTCAAAACCCCCTTGATCCCCCCCCCCCTAATTTAGAAAACTGACAAAGTGTCTGCATTGTATTGCTCCAAACTGTGACCTTTCATGATATGTTATAAAATGATTAGGCCTACCTTTTTTTAAAAAACCTTTTAATCAATTAATCTGGATTTAATTCACCAGATCATTAGAAAATGAAGCAATTGCATCTCTGCTTCTGTGTGTCACAGAAACGTGCAGTCTTTTGCAGGTTAGATTCAATTGTGTCACAGGAGCACTAGTCTGAACATACATTTTTGTGTGTAATTTCCATAAATGCACAGTTGGATTTCCTTCCATAAAAACATAAATTCCCAAGCACTCTACGTTTATAAATCCAAAGTGGATATTAAGCAAAATTGCTATTTTAGTTTACCAATACGACATTTAGGGCAAGCTTGAAGGTGTAAAAATAGTTATTATAATCCCCCGCCGCTTGCGGGCGTGGGATTATATTGATATTCTTCGATTACCTATTGATAATTGGACTTGATGACACATGCAGAGGGATGAGGTGTAGAGTTGGGTTGATGCTGTATCTTTGACGGCAATTCTGTAGGCCTACTTATGCAAGAATTCGACAGTTCTACAGGAATTCTGCAATTTCATGCAGATTTCAGTTCTTGCGGGAATCCTGAACTTTTGCAAATATTCTGTTTGAATTTTTTAGGCCTACTAGAGAAATTCTACAATTTTTTCTGGGGCGTATTTTTCAGGGGGTCACTCCCCAGGCATCAGGGGAAATCATAAATTTAATTAGGGCAAATCCTGACCAATATCTGCCCTCGTCACATCTGTATTATGTTACAATTTCCGGGCAAAGTAGCAACAAATACCCCGCAAATGGGCCATCCCATGTACCTACAGACCCCCAAAAAAACCGCACAGTCAGAAACTGCACTGCACTGTTTTTTTAAAATGACATTCCTGTTTTAGTTCGTTACGTGTACTTAGGGGAGAACGGGGCACAGTGAGACCCTTTTTTTTCAAGCGTTCCAAAATGTTCGCAGTTAACATAAAAAAGATTTCAGGCCCACATTATAGATAATGAAGTTGGGTAGGAAAAGCTAAGGAGAGTTGGCCATAGAGGAGAAGGCCCCGTTTAAACGTTTAAGTTCCGGAACTCCAGGACGTCCCGGAACCCCCTGGAGGTCCAGGAACCCCTGGACGTCCCGCAACTCCCGCTAAGTCCCACTAACTCCTGCTAACTCCCACTGACTCCCGCTAACTCCTTAAACTCTCACTAACTCCTGCTAACTCCCGTAACTCCCACCAACTCCCGTAACTCCCATAAACCCCCG
Source organism: Platynereis dumerilii (assembly GCA_026936325.1). Taxonomy (NCBI): domain Eukaryota; kingdom Metazoa; phylum Annelida; class Polychaeta; order Phyllodocida; family Nereididae; genus Platynereis; species Platynereis dumerilii. The sequence goes on along the minus strand of JAPTHN010000004.1, from coordinate 66,821,107 downwards.
CTAACTCCTGTAACTCCCGTAATTCTTGCTAACTCTCATGACTACCACTAACTCCTGCTAACTTCTGTAACTCCCACTAACTCCTGCCAACTCCTACAACTCCTGGTAACTCCTATAACTCTCACTAACTCTTGCTAACTCCCATAACACCTAGTAACTCACGCTAACTGCCAAAACTCCCGGTAACTGCTGTCAATTCCCGTAACTCCTGTAAGTCCCTGAAGTCCCAAATGGAGGCTGCGTTTGGGAGATACATGCTTAAAAGGGGCCTAGAAGAGTTGGTCTCAGAGGAGAGTTGGCCCACCCTCACTTGCAGGGTGCCCACAGAACATTTCATAAAATATTATAGGAATTTAGGATTTTTTTACCGTAAATATAGGAAAATATAGGAGGATTTTACCTACTTTAATAGGACAATATAGGAATTACTAGGCAGGGAAACCAGTGAAAAATCATGGAATCGCTTCCATCATAAGTCTGAAACTTCATGTCGTGGACAAAAAAACAGCATAGGAGTGGGAGCAGCATAGGATTGGGGGTAGCATAGGAGTTGGAGCAGCATAGGATGGGAGCAGTACAGGAACTGGAGCAGCATAGAAGTGAGAGCAGTATAGAAGTGAGAGCAGTATAGGACTTGGAGCAACATAGAACTGGGAGCAGTACAGGAGTGGGAGCAGCATAGGAGTGACACCAGCATAGGACTGGGAGCAGCATAGGATTAAGAGCAGCATAGGAGTGGGAGCAGCATAAGACTAGGAGCAGCACAGGAGTAAGAGCAGCACAGGCAAGTGTGCAGCATAGGACTTGGAGCAGCAAAGGACTGGGAGCAGCATAAATGTAGGACTGCAAAAAGCACAGGAATGGCAGTAGCATAGGAGTTGGAGCAGCATAGGACAGGGAGCAGCATAGTAATGAGAACAGCGCAGGCAATGAGAACAGTTCAGGAGTGGGAGCAGTATAGGAGTGAGAGCAACATAAGACTGGGAGCAGTGTAGGAGTAAGAGCAGCACAGGAGTGGGAGCAGAACAGGACTGGTAGCAGCATAGTACCGGGAGCAGCATAGGAGTGCGAGCAGTATAGACATGGGAGCAGCATATGACTAGGGGCAGCACAGGAGTAAGAGCAGCATAGGAGTGGGAGCAACATAGGAGTTGGAACAGCACAGGACTGGGAGCAGCAATAGCTGAGGGAGCAGCACAGGAGTGGGAACAGCAGCATCCTCTCCTCCACAACATCCTGACCTCCACAACATCCTCCCCTCCGCAACTTCCTCTCCTCCACAACATCCTCTCCACCACAACATCCTCTCCTCCACAACATCATGCCCTCCACAACATCCTCCCCTCAACAACATCCTCCTCTCCTCCACATCCTCTCCTCCACAACATCCTCCTCCTCATAACATCCTACTCTCCAAAGCATCTTCTCCCATACTGCATCCTCCCCTCCAAAACAACCTCTCCTCCATAATATTCTCTCTTTCAAATCATCCTCTCCTCCACAACATCTTCTCCTCCATAACATCCTCTGCTCCACAACATCTTCTCCTCCACAACATTCTCCCCACCACAACTTCCCCCCCACCCTCCACAGCATCATATCCTCCTTAGTATCCGCTCCTCCACAACTTTCTCCTCTCCACAACATCCTCCTCTTCACAACATCCTCCCCTCCACATAATCTTCTCCCATACTGCATCATACCCTTCAAAAATCTCCCCGACCCATCATCCTCCCCTCCACAACATCTTCCCCTCCACAACATCCTGTCCTCCATAACATCTTCTGCTCCACATCATCTTCTACTCCACAACATCTTCCAAAAAACAACTTCCTCCCCTCAACAACATCATATCCTCCACAGCATCCATTCCTCCACAACTTTATCCCCCACAACATCCTCCTCTCCACAACATCCTCCTCTCCACAACATCCTCCCCTCCACAACATCCACCCTTCCACAACACAACATCCTCCCTTCCACAACATCCTCTCTTCCACAACATCCACCCCTCCACAACACAACATCCTCCCCTCCACAACATCCTCTCCTCCACAACATCATCTCCTCCACATCATCCTCTTCTCCGCAACATCCTCCTCTCCACAACATATTCCCCTCCAAACATCCTCCCCTCCACAACATTCTCCAATCCACAACATCTTCCCCTCCACAACATCCTCCTTGCTACAACATCCTCCCCTCCACAACATCCTCCCCTCCACAACATCCTCCCTTCCACAACATCCTCCCCTCCCCAACAGCCTCCCCTCCCCAACATCCTCATCTCCACAACATCCTACCCTCCAAAACATCTTCCACTCCACAACATCCTCTCCACCACACAATCCTCCCTTCCACCACATCCTCCCCTCCACATAATCTTCTCCCATACTGCATCATACCCTCCAAAAATCTCCCCTCCCCATCATCCTCCCCTCCACAACATCTTCCCCTCCACAACATCCTGCCCTCCATAACATATTCTACTCCACATCATCTTCTACTCCACAACATCTTCCCCACCACAACTTCCTTCCCTCCATAACATCATATCCTCCACAGCATCCACGCCTCCACAACTTTTTCCCTCCACAACATCCTCCTCTCCACAACATCCTCCCCTCCAAAACATCCCCACCTTTACAACACAACATCCTCCCTTCCACAACATCCTCTGCTCCACAACATCCTCTCCTCAACATCATCCTCCCCTCCGCAACATCCTCTCCTCCACAACATCCTCTCCTCCACGTCATCCTCCCCTCCACAACATCCTCCCCTCCACAACATTCTCCAATCCACAACATCCTCCTTGCTACAACATCCTCCCCTCCACAACATCTTCCCCTCCACAACATCCTCCCCTCCACGACATTCTCCAATCCACAACATCCTCCTTGCTACAACATCCTCCCCTCCACAACATCCTCCTTGCTACTACATCCTCCCCTCCACAACATCCTCTCCTCCACAACATCCTCCCCTCCCCAACAGCATCCCCTCCCAACATCCTTCTCTCCACAACATCCTCTCCTCCACAACATCTTCCACTCCACAACATCTTCCACTCCACAACATCCTACCCTCCACCCAATCCTCCCCTCCACCGCATCCCCCCCTCCACAACATCCTCTCCTCCAAAACATCCTCTCCCCACATACTCCTCCACTCCAAAACATCTTCCCCTCGACAATATTCTCTCCTTCACGACCTCCTCCTCACCACAACATCCTCTCCTCCACAACAACCTCCCCTCCACAACATCCTCTCACATTATCCTCTCCTACATATCATCCTCTCCTCCACAATATCCTCCCCCACAACATCCTCCCCTCCACAACATCCTCCTTTCCACAACATCCTCCCCTTCACAATATTCTCTCCTTCACAACAACCTCCCCTCCACAACATCCTCCCCCACAACATCCTCTCCCCCACACAATCCTCCCCACTGCAACATTGTCCCCTCCGCAGCATCCTCTCTTCCACATCATCCTCCTCTCCACAACATCCTCTCCCCACATCCTCCTCCACTCCGAAACATCTTCTCCTCCAAAACATCCTCCCCTCCACAACAACCTCCCATCCACAACATCCTCTCCTCCAAAACATCCTCTCCCCACATCCTCCTCCACTCCAAAACATCTTCCCCTCGACAACATCCTCCCCTCCACAACAACCTCCCCTCCACAACATCCTCTCCTCCACACAATCCTCCCCTCTACAACATTCTCCCCTCCGCAGCATCATCTCCTCCACATCATCCTCCCCTCCACACAAACCTCCCCGACATTCTCCCCTCCACAACATCCTCTCCCCACATCCTCCTCCACTCCGAAACATCTTCTCCTCCAAAACATCCTCCCCTCCACAACAACCTCCCATCCACAACATCCTCTCCTCCAAAACATCCTCTCCCCACATCCTCCTCCACTCCAAAACATCTTCCCCTCGACAACATCCTCCCCTCCACAACAACCTCCCCTCCACAACATCCTCTCCTCCACACAATCCTACCCACTACAACATTCTCCCCTCCGCAGCATCATCTCCTCCACATCATCCTCCCCTCCACACAAACCTCCCCGACATTCTCCCCTCCACAGCATCATATCCTCCTTAGTATCCGCTCCTCCACATCATCCTCCTCTCCACAACATCCTCTCCCCACATCCTCCTCCACTCCGAAACATCTTCTCCTCCAAAACATCCTCCCCTCCACAACAACCTCCCATCCACAACATCCTCTCCTCCAAAAATCCTCTCCCCACATCCTCCTCCACTCCAAAACATCTTCCCCTCCACAACATCCTCCCCTCAACAACAACCTCCCCTCCGCAGCATCCTCTCTTCCACATCATCCTCCTCTCCACAACATCCTCTCCCCCACATCCTCCTCCACTCCGAAACATCTTCCCCTCCAAAACATCCTCCCCTCCAAAACATCCTCCCTTCCACATCATCCTCCTCTCCACACAATCCTCCACACCAAAACATTCTCCCCTCCGCAGCATCCTCTCTTCCACATCATCCTCCTCTCCACAACATCCTCCTCTCCACAACATCCTTTCCACAACATCCTCCTCTCCACAACATCCTCTCCCCACATCCTCCTCCACTCCGAAACATCTTCCCCTCCAAAACATCCTCCCCTCCACAACAACCTCCCCTCCACAACATCCTCTTCTCCACACAATCCTCCCCACTACAACATTCTCCCCTCCGCAGCATCCTCCCCTCCACAACAACCTCCCATCCACAACATCCTCTCCTCCAAAACATCCTCTCCTCCGCGCCATCCTCCCCTCCACAATGTCCTCTCCTTCACAACACCCTTTCCTCCACATTATCCTCTCCTCCACATCATCCTCCCCTCCGCACAATCCTCTCCTCCACAACATTCTCCTTTCAACAACATCCTCCTCTCCACAACATCCCCCCCCCTCCACAACATCCTCTCTGCTTTCACAATGGAACTTACAGTGGTAAATTTTTCTCCCATATTTTCCCCCTGAAATCAGAGTCGGCCACACAAGGTAGAACTGATCAATTAAACAAATAATCCGCATCAGGCTCGTGCAGTTGTTTAGTGTTGTTACTCTCGACTTTTTCCGGGCAGCAACATTTTTGTAAATTTATCCTTTAATTAAGTGCACAAATTTCCATGGAAAACATATTAAAATTACCTGCACCATTCCCCAAAGCGATGAAATTGTACAAAACAATTCATTTAATAAATTTGGCTGTCTGACAAATAGCCCAAAAAAGCTTATGGACAATTTTTTGGTGCACCATATATACTGGTCACAGTTGGTGATAAAACCCTTCAACTTCCCCAAAAAATAGCCTTACTTTCTAGTACTTAAAACTTTCTGAAGTAACGTTTTTGGTAGAAATTAGCAAAACATAACATAAGGTGATTCAGAATCATACTTAAATTGACCTCATGCTTCAAATAGCCCAGGTTTCCCATACAGTTTATGGCTTTTCAAAAGCTCACAAAGATATTTGAATTATTTTTTCTCTTCTTCCTTATGAACACTCACGTCCTCATTATGTTGGCGATTATTGAGTGTGGCAATCGCCGTATGATATACATGAGAGATGGTAAGGCTGTGAGTCTAGTACATATCCTATTAATTCAGGGATGTCCAGGGTCTTTTAGTTGCCCCAGTATGGTACACTGGATACAACCCACCTCTATTTAACGTGCCATAGGCTCGGACAAGCCAGGGGCTATTTATAGTACATAGTAGAGGCTCATGGTGAGTCTGACCCTCTCCACAATAATTACAATAGACTAGCATTTACCCGTAGAAAATATTATTTACACTTGGACAGCAAAGTGAATTTAGGAACTAATACTCAACGAAAATATTATTGGGGAAAATAGGGGTAAAGAAAAAAAAGAGAGAAATATTTAGAAAAAATAAAAAGTGGTACTGAGGAAAACGATTTAATAACAATGTAAAAAGAAATACTGTTTTTGATTTACACTTTTCCGATATCTGAAAGGTGATTCAGCCTATAATTGCACGCTCAGCAAGAAGTCAGGTCACTCGGACTAGAGAAAGCCTACATACATATATATGAGAAAGTTATATTTTGCTTGATCTTTTTTGGCGCATGGTGATTGACAGGAAACACGTCGCCACCCTTACCATTATTTTTCTCAAAATGCCAGGTGAAAGGGTTTCTTTGTCTAGATGTATTATAAGAGTATTAATATGTTTGTTGTTTTTTTCCTTTAAAAAACGTTTCAATTTTTTTCTTGCATGTTCAATTTTTTCCCTAGAGTTGTTTTCCTTCTTAAAAAACCTAAATCAAAATATATGCAGCATTATAAAATCCTTGTAGGATGGCTTCCCTTGGTAAATTAAAATTGGCCATTTACTTTGAAAGATAAGCCATTTCACAGTGATCTCTATCTAGAGATCACTGCAATTTCAATTCTCCCTGCCAAAAAAAGAGAAGGTTGCTAAGGAGTTGCTAGGGGGAGGAGCCAACTGCTTGAGCCTCATTCTGATGTCTGGAGCTATGGTTCTTTGATATCATCAAGAAATGAAAGGAAATAGCTCGAGAACAGCTAAAATCTGTACAATGTATGAAATTGCAATACAAAATAACTTATCAGAAAAAAGTCACTATTTTTTTACTTTTCAATGTACATAAAATTACAGGAGTTAAAAAAAATATTTTATAGGTTAATTTGTTAATTTCACGCAATTTCAACATTGAAGGCCTAAATTCATTAGAGCATACAATATGATCAAAGCACCAGGCACAGGTCTGTGCCCTGGGAAGAGGACTTATCGGAGTCCTGGGAATCCATCTTGTCTCAGACATTTGTCTTGTGGTGCGTGTTGGACTGTCTGAGACAAAAAAATCTGCAAGACACCTCAAGACACCAGATTGTCTGAGACAATTGTCTGCAACAGTTTTGTCTGATAGTGGAGGGCCTGCTTAAGACCCCTGAAAATTTTAGTTTTTTTGGGAAAAATTTAGTTTTTTTGGAAAATTTTATTAATTTTTTTTCCGGAAATTTTTTTTGCAAACATCTTGTTTCTGGAAATTTTTGTTTTCTGAACGATATTTTTTTCTGTAAATTTTATTTTTTTTCAAACATTAAAAAAAAATTTTTTTTTGGAACATTTTTTGTAGTCACAAAGTAGTCACGCGTGACGAGAAAACAAATGCCAGGATCATATTATGGGATGTCTGAATCACAATTTTTCATGGAACCATCTGGATCACTCCACTCACATGTTAGCCATAAGGGACGAGACACCACGCTTCCCTCGGCGAGCCGGTGGCTCTGTCCCGTCTATAAATCATTCATTTTCATAGAAACTATGTCAAAAACATACGAGATGCCAGATCAACACTAGGGTGGTCCAACATCCAATGGAAGATAATAAAGTGTAAAATTTGGTGATGGTACCCCACACCATTTTTCCTTTGACCATGTGGAAGAAGTGTGCAAAATTTCTTCCAAATTGCTTAATATTTAGAGGTGGCTCATCAAGGTGGAAGTTTTGCTATATTTAGCATTAAAACGCCTATACATGTATGTGAATAGTGAAAGTTGTGTAAAATCATATTTTCTTTTCAATTGAGGCCTATTAAAGCACTAACCAACTGAGGAAAATTCAACATAACACTTGTTTATATAACTTCCTCTCCACATTAAAAAAAAGGTGATTTGTCACTTGTATCATTAAAATTGTTATGTTCATTGATGTGCATTGGGCGAAAATTTGACAAATTGGTACACCAATATACATTTGTTAATAATAAAATTTAGTGAAAAGGTTATGGGATCATGGCTGAGTCATGTTATACTACTTTCATTGAATTATTGTAGTCCAGCATGAAAAAGAGAACATCACACTATCAAAAGTCACGGCAGCTTTGCCGCCTTTCTATTACACATTACATAGAATCCTTCTGATGACTGGCGAATTATCTCCTCTGATTAGATCCCATACTGTCCTCTCAATTTCTGGCCAAGTGCTATATTGACACATGCTACAGAAAAGTTTTAAAAAGAGGTGAAGGTAGCACTTCCATCTTGCTCAACAACATGTTCCACATTCAATATACCAGTAAGCAAATTCTTACGCCCAATCTTTGACGAATGACTAAGTTTTATGTGCCAAGTAATTCATGCGCCCCTGTGAAAATTAGACATACCATGGACAAAAATGTTTTGGTTAAGCAAGGATCCCTGCTAAAAAGTTATTAAGTAGGAATTTACTCATAAAATCATAGTTTGAAGTTTGATAATAGAACACAGTAAGGCGTCTTTCCCGAACAGCCGGTATCCCTGCAAAAGATAAACAGCTTCAAACATTGAACTGTAACTGACAACAGCAGGGAAAAATATGCTGTTGGATTATAAGAACCCCTTCCACAACTGATTGGTCTTACTGATTTAATAAGGTGTCAAACAACTCAAATTGTATTGTGTAAACTAATCATGTTAATGTTCACATCAAAAGCTTCCGGGAGTGTGAAACTTCCAAGACTGGCTTATCTGAGGATAGGGGCTATTTATAATAATTACCTACCAAAAGGATGGGATTAACATTCGTTTTTATGCTGGACTATAATAATTTATTGACAGTGGTATGGTATGGCTCAGTCATGATCCAAAAGCCTTTCCATTAAATTTTGATATTTATTAATAAATCTTTATTGGTGTACCAATTTTGCCAAATTCTCGCCCAATACACATCAATTGAAATAACAATTTTAATGATATAAGTGACAAATCACTTTTTTTACCGAGACCTCCTTCGAAGGAGGTCCTCGAGTCTTGCAATAGCCATCAGGCCAAGTCAATTAGGATGGTTTCTCCCCCGCAACATCCACACTGCTCTTTGTCATTTAAACATCCACACAGCACCAGTACACATACTCCCGACTACAAGAAGTATTTTGTCATTATTGTATCAAATTTGTATGATCTTGTAGTGCTGGATTTTCCGGCATTTACATAAGGGACGCCTGTTCAACAATTTGGAGAAACTATAGGCCAAGCCAAATGACAAAAGTCGGGTGGCTGAAGACGCCCACCTACGCCGACTTTTGCCGCCTGAATACGCCGGCTGCGTACAAATATCCCCTTCCTAACTTCGTCCGTGATCTTTGTGGGGCCTAACCTTCTGAAACTTGCAATTACACACCTGTAACATGCTCACAAACGTTTATTTCCAACTGTCATCCGAGCGAAAAAATCTACTACGCACATTCTCGCCCTGTTTACAACTTCGAAGTGCTCGGATGTGGAAGCGTGCATAAATTAGTGTTACCGGAAACACCCGAGTGCACCCGAACGCACCAGAGGACGAACTTTTTTCACATTTTCACCTTGAAACTGTTAATACGCCCTAATTTAAAGAAGCGAATATCTTTTAATTAAAGCTCCATCCTGGGAAATTAAAGCCTCGGTAAAAACTTAAATATTTCAAGTGCCCGACCCGAGCGCACCCGAACGCACCCGAGGACGTCACATTCCAATATGGAGGACGAGGGAAACAAAAATGATTCTTTGCAGACAAATTGAAGCTGCACTGATCATATGTGGCCTTACGCAAGACTGACAGGTATTTAAACTTATCAAGTTAGGCGTTATTGGCATTGTCGTTTTTTTATGCAACTTTAGGCTACTCCTGCCTTCATTTAGTCAATGTTCTGTATTACCGCCCAAGCAAAAAAATCGCAATATTGTAGCACTGGTCCTACAGCCTGTGTAAACAGACTGGCACTTAGCAGGCATTGCTCTGATCTGATTGCTTAATTCCCGTGTTGCTTCTTGGGATATGTTTGTAGGCCGTCAATATCTGATTGGAGGGCTTGGTCACGTGATTAGTTTGCCCAATCAGCATCATGTCAGGATCCTGACACATCCGAGACCTTCACCATTGTTCAAGATTGCTAGATGCCGACTCCAATGCATGCTGGAGGAAGTGGTCCAACATAGTAATATTGTAGCGGTCGCGGTAAAAGTGCCTGAATTATCATCAGCTGGTCCTTCATCAGACAACAACAACAACATCGCTCGTTTTGAATCGCTTCAACTTAAACATATATATAGAGCCGAGGTTTAATGGGCTTTGCATGGTATTTTTTTTAATGTGGAGAGGAAGATATATAAACAAGCGTTATGTTGCTTCTTCCTCAGTTGGTTAGTGCCTTAATAGGCCTCAAACGAAAGGAAAATATGATTTTACACAATTCTCACTATTCAGATATAGGCATTTTAATGCAAAATATAGCAAAACTTCAACCTTGATGAGCCAACTCTAAATATTAATCAATTTGGCTGAAATTTTGCACACTTCTTCCACATGGTCAAAGGAAAAAAGTTAGGGGGTACCATCAATGAAATTACGACATGTATTTTTTTGGACCACCCTAATCAACACTTTGCAGTGCCTAAACAAGTAACTAATTACATTTCAGCGATATTTCCTTCCTCGTGATAAATGCACTGCTTGACGACCTATGCTAATTGCAAAATAGTAGGGGGAACGGGGGCACATTGGGACGCGGGGCACTGTGGGACAGTAGTAGTAGTAGTAGTAGTAGTTTATTTAGCCAATGTGAAATTGGAATACAATGTGCTGCATCAAGAGTATAGCCATACAAGAACAATTATCATATAGAGAAACAAAAAATTAAAAAGGTAAATTAAACATTTCAGAGATTATTACAAATATAAAAGTCATTTCAAATTTGATCTGTTAAAGACACGCACAGCAGATGGATAAAAGCTATTGGTAAAAGTAAAACGCTTGTTACATAGAAAGTTCTTAGACGTTTACCAGATCTTAAAAATGTAAATAGTTCATTTGCTGGGTGATTTTCATCACGAATAATGAGGAGTGTCCTGTTGAGGGCTCTTCGTTCGAATAGAGTTTGTAGCGGTGGTAATGTAGCATTTATGATCTTCTCTGCCTGTCTGATGATTGAATGGAGTTTCTTCAGATCTTCTTTGGAAGTAGCCTCAAACCAAACTGTAATTGATCTTGTGAGAATACTCTCAATGATTGCCCGATAAAAGCAGATGAGGACATCCTGATGTACTTGAAAGGTGTTTAGAGTTCTTAGAAAATATAGTCTTTGTCGGGCTTTCTTTGCAATGTCATTAACATTGGTATGCCATTTGAGATTTTCTTCCAAATAGGTACCAAGGAACTTGAAATCAGCTACCTGCATTACAGGTTGGTCATTTATAGTCAGTGGTTCTTTATAATTTTGCTGTTTCCTGAAGTCGATCACGATTTCCTTTGTTTTGGACACATTAAGTTCAAGATTATTGTTTGCACACCACCTGACTGTAGAAGCAATCTGGTCTCTGTAATGTGTTTCGTTATTATTGAAGATAAAGCCGCATATGGTGGTGTCGTCTGCAAATTTAACTATGTGTGTGTCACTATCTGTGGTTGTAAAGTCAGATGTGAAGATGGAGTAAAGGGCAGGGGATAGGACACAACCTTGGGGAGCACCAGTTGACAGAGTTATAGTTGATGATAACAAGTTATTGATCCTTACTGTTTGACTGCGATTAATAAGGAAATCTAATATCCAGTCACACAATGTGGCAGGAAAGTTCAGGTTTGTAAGTAGCTTATGATGCAATTTGGCAGGGATGATGGTATTAAATGCTGAGCTAAAGTCTATAAAAAGTATCCTAGCATATGTTGATGGTAGTTCCAAATGTTGAAGGACTTTGTGCAAGCACAGTGATATGGCGTCTTCTACAGACCTGTTCTTTCTGTAGGCAAACTGATTTGGATCAAATCCAGCTGGAAGTATGGATTTGATAAATTTTAACACAATTCTCTCGAATGATTTCATAGGCACAGCGGTTAGGGCTACTGGTCTGTAGTCATTTAAACTGGTGATGGAGTTTTTCTTCGGAACTGGAACAATTGTGGCTTGCTTGAATGATTTGGGGATTCTCCGTATTTTTAGTGAGTCATTGAATATTTTTGTAAATACACCTGCTAGTTGTACAGAGCAGCTCTTTAGTAAGCGTGGTGATAGTCCGTCCGGGCCTGGGGCTTTCCTTTCCTTCAACCTGCTAAATTGCTTCTTGACATCATCCTCGTTGATCACAAATGGGGGTTCAGCTTCGCCTGAAACTGAGTATGCAGGTTGGGTTGAGTTGTCTCGATCAAACCGGGCATAAAAAGTGTTAAGCTGATCGGGTAAACTTGGATCTGTGCACTGAATTGCTTTCTTTGGGCCTCTGTAGCTTGTTATGAGGGACAGGGAGGACCAAACCTGTTGTGAATCATTTGAATTAAAAAGGGCCTCCAATTTGGTCTTGTAGTCTGCCTTGGCTTGTCTGACGGCACTGTTCCATTGAGTTTTAGCAATTCTGAATGTTACTGGATCACAATGGGGTTTTCTTGGATCCTGGCAAGGTATATGATATGGTAGTGCCATCATATCTTGTAATTTCACATCCTGATGTTTCCATGGTTTTATAGACAAATTACAGCCTCATGCAGAAGTATGGCGAGCAAAAGTTTGTTTTTGCTACTACTGAAGTAAATATGGACAGGTTCAATTCAAACCATTCTGTGGACAAACCATGAACATTGAAGCTTTCTCAGTGCTTGTATGAATTGATATATCCTAACGAACAGTTATGAATTGCTATCCGTATAAACACACTCACTGGTGTCCGAGAAATTAGCATTTTGGTGTAAAAGTCATATCGGGGCTCATTGTGACAGTGAATTTGGGGCACATTGGGACGCACTTAATATGGCAGAATTTAAGTGTCCAAGGCAACTGAATGACCTGGAACAGCACAAAACAGGTGTTCAGGCCACAGTGAATAGAGGTATAGTGGATTACCATGCTCTGTGAACAAATTTGTCGCAAAGCACTGTGTGTTACTTACATAGATGTCCGCACACAGGACATTTTATGTTAAATGTTTAAAACTGCTTAAAGTAATGAACTATTGGCACTACAAGGTGTTAATGCACTGTATATTGTCTTACGCACTACTTATATGTGATATCTATTGCACATGGAGTGTTAAAATGAAGAAATGCAAATAAGGTGTCAAATGAGAGCAGAGAAATTGAACTGTTTGATTCTTGAGGCATATGTTTAAATTTTGGTCTGTACACATTTTTATCGCACATTCAAGAAGGCAAAAATGACTCAGTTTCCATTAAGACTCCATGGAACAGCCATTAAAATAAAACATACAGTGACTCCCCCAAATATCTTTTTTCCCTGACAAATTTTCTTAGATGCATGATGCCGAAAATTAGGATGAAATACGCAAAACTGCCTTTAACAGAGCAGCATTTGAAGGATAGCAGTGTAGCCTTAAAGAAGCTCAGAAGTGCATTAACGAACCAGTGTTAGGGGGCTAGCATTTCATCTTAAGGGGGGCTTGGAGTTCTTTGTAATAAATAATTTCTTGCTCTCTTTTGATGAAATAAATAAATTTATTCTGGGCAGTCTTGAAATAAATAATTTCTGGTGGGGGTGTTTCTTAAGAAGGCGATGCTTGATTTAGGACTGAATATTCGGGTACTTTGCCAACTTGAAATAAATAATTATAGCCGTCACCGGGAAATAAATAATATCCCGCTGAGAAAAACTCTAAGCCCCCTGATTATAAAATGGTCGCCCCTTAGTGGAAAGGAGGGCTAGAGAGTGGAGAGTGCAAAGCTGTTGTGGCTCCAGGATTTTGTTTGGGGGCTGAGGGGGGCTTCTCCATTATTTGGTGGGCCTTCCAAAAACGAGGCAAAACATGTCGTCGATACGCATTTTTAAGCCAGCGCAATTAAACAGAATTAGTACGGCTACCCCCTCCCAAAAAGTCCTTTTATGAAAGTTGGACTTGTAATCATAGTTATGGCAGCACATGGAGCCAAAAACATGTTGTTTTTTTTAAATCATGAGCTTCTCATTAATAACAATTTTTATGGAATTTCTGTACATTATCTGAAGAAATCCAGATTCTGATGCAAGCTCAATTCAAAGCCATTTCAGATTTGGAAATATATTTCAAAATATTTGAAGACAATCACTAAGTAATGGCCTGATATTTTCATAAGCCTAGGATGACCCTAATGACTGGCTTTTCATGTGGCTGAGGTTGTAAGTCATTCATAGCCTCAATCGTAGCACTTTTCATTGATTTCACCATTCATTTTCACATGGTTTTTCTTCTCAATTTAGCTGGCCAATGCTAAACTTTACCTGAAGAACCACAGTGTTTGGTTTGCTCATTAATTAGTGATAATTATAATTTATCATTTTCTGTACCAATTTTCTGCAAGAAGTTTAATAACCTTATCCATGATATCATATTTTACTCGCTTTCTGCTGATTGAAATTGCTAACTCTTTCATTACCAATAGATTACACAGTTTAATTTGAAGAAAATTTCCTCATGGGTTCATGACAAGTGGGGTTCACATATTCAAAGTCTCAGGGTACAATCTGGTTTACAGATAGCAATGAACAACAAAACTAATACATTCACTCTCACATTCACTTGTTGGTCTGAGAAGTAATCATGTTCTGCTCTGTCTTGGCAAAAATAATATACTCAGGGACCATTCAGAATTTAAGACCTGAGGGGGGAGGGCTGGAGTTTTGCTTGAGAGCGTACTTATCACTGATTTCCAATAATGTCTAATTGATGATCGACCCAAATTTTTAACCTCCTTGTCTGGCCTTTTCCCAAATAATTTTTGGGGAGTAACTACCTCCCTTCCCTCCCCCATATCCCGTCCTCTGGTGTGCCCTGAACACAACCACGTTCACTTCCAAATAAACTCCCCACCACCCCCCCCCTCAGTCATAAATTCTGAACTATTTCTTAGGCCCAGATCTCACCAAAAAGTCTGAAAAGCCACAACGACACCATGAAGGATCAAGCAAGTGGCTCAAACATATCAGTTTCATCTGCTCCAACTGAATCCAAACAGCCATACCAATGAATGCAGATTAATCAATTGTTATTCACACTTTGACAGTCCATAAGCCTGATTTGTTGGTAGCAGTTGGATTCAACACTTAAGCTTGGAGTGCCAACAGTGATGTCAGTATTGGAATACTGATATCATCTCTGCATATATATTCACATAGAACATGGCACGCTAATATGAGATCTGTACTAGAGCTTTTTTTCTGAGGTGATTATAAACTGTAATCTCTGTAATCTACAGAATAACTGAAGTCGCCCAAAACATAGTTTATGACAGTTTTTAAGCCAGTAGTTCTGTTTCATGCAGTTACTCGTGGATAATTTTGTATTGAGAAAGCCTGGTACCAATGCAAAACAAAGGGAAACAATGAAAAACAAGCAGGAGAGGGGGAGAATTTATCAATCATCATTTCAACACATAAAAGGCGACTATGGAACTGAGACTGAGATAAAGCAAGTGACTAATGTTTATCTGCATGGCTTTCAAGCTTTGAGGTCGGCCTACAATCATATTATGTTACACAGTTATTTGCCAATAGTTTTTACTTAGAACTAAACAATTTACGGATGTAGATGATCCTCAAAGTTTCAAAATTCACAATTTTGGGTGATTACAGCTCATACTACCTATGGGCGACTGAGACTGAGATTTTAAAAGCAAGTTACTGGCAGGTGACTATGAATAAAGATCCTTACATTTTGAGGGCAAATTTTACCATTTTACTGTTTTCAATGCATTTTTTGGAAACCAAGAGTTGCTGTAAATATTAGCTCGTTACCTTCTATGCTCAAAATTAATTTATTATATTTATTTTAATGAAAATGTGTCTGGTAAAACAAAGCACAAAAAAAGCCACTTCCTGACTTACATCCCAGTCACTTGTGTAATCTCAGTCTCTGTGTTGCTTAAGTCCTGTGATTACAAATTTCTTACTCTCAGGTGTAGGACTGGCAAAAGCACACTTTAAGTCGCCAATGGGGAGATTATACATGTTTAAATCACTAAGGGGCCTTTGAGGTGAGTATGTAGAATGATTATGAATATAGGTGACTTAAACATAATCACTCCATAGTCGCCATCACTACAGCCATGCATTGCTCAATCTCATTTTCGGATCCATCGCTTAGGCCCTATTTAGTTAGCTGGTCCTTTGTGTCAGAGTCTATACTGAGCAATTAAATATCCCACATTATATATATATAAGGTGAGTGTGTATGACTGATATTTTTGGCAGCATTGATGCACAGGTGGTTGAAATCGAAGATATCTTAAACATATACTAGTGCTAATGCTCTTTCTATTTCTCTTCATTTTTAGCGGGGCAGGTATGTAAAAAAATAGAGCATTTATACATAGAAGCATGAAACTTGGCGCACACTTAAAAAACATCTATACAAACATATTTGGATAGGGAGCCACTTCAGATTTAGCTTAGGTGGCTACTGGCAGCCATTTTCCAAAATGGCGTTCAGTTCTTCCATTTTGCTGCTTTCTGTGTAGTTCCTACAAATAGAATACACGTAAATATTGTTTTTTGTTGCTTCTCTAAGTATTCAGTGCATTACTATAACATTTTTTGGTAGCCTTGGTCTATTTTCAGGCTTGTTGGAATCCTTTTTGTTAGAAATATTGATTCAAACACTGGATTTGGCGGTTATGAATGGTTACACCAAATCTCTGTCAATCTCAAAATAAGTTACATATTTGAATTCCTTGTAAGAAGAGCTTTCAAATGAGTACCCGCATCAATAGCTTTCGTAAACTTGGTATGAAAATAGAAAAAATGAAAATAAAATGATTTTTGAATTTTTTGTGTTTTCTTTAATTTTGACAAAAAATTCACGGAAACTATTGATGCGACCATTCATTTGAAAGCTCTTCCTACAAGGAATTCAAATATGTAGCCAATTTTAAAATCAATTGAGATTCCATGAAACTATGGGAAACCGCGAAAATGACACATTATCTTCAACAGTTCTAACAAAAAGGACCCTGACTACCCTAAAATTCCTCAGTTCAATCTAGAAATCAATTGATAATGTTTTTCAGATCAGCAGAAGGAATAATGAGCACTGTTTTCATACTTTCAAAGTGTAGGCACTTCACCGAAAGCAGGAAAATGAGATAATTAGCCGCCATTTTGGAAAATGGCTGCCATGGGTCAACCAGGTCAAATCTGAAGTGGCTCCCTATCTAAATATTTTCTTTAAGACGTTTTTGAAATGTGTGCCAAGTTTCATGCTTCTATGTATAAATGCACTATTACTCCCCTATTCATGACAAATCTGCCCCGCTATTTAAAGGAAGAACTAACATAGTATGAAATTTATTTCGAAAAACCAAAGTTAAGAAAAGCCATTATCTTACAAAGCTGTAGTAAACAATTATCAGGTACTTTTAACTAACAAATAATTTTTGCACTGTTTGCTTGTATAGCACTGTTTTTGTCTAAAGTATCCAATGATCCCCTAAGTGTCCATAGTCAAAACTTTGGGTGATTACAACTGTTGGCAACAATGGGAGTGAGACCGAGATCAAGCGACTGACATTAGTGTATGGGACTGCCAAGGCATTGGACAATGGAGTGATTATGTTTAAGTCACCTGCATTCACAATCAATCCACAGTCGCCTCTAAGGCACCCAAGTGACTGAAACATGTATGCATAATCCCCATTGGCGACTTAATGTATGTTTTTGCTATTCCATGCACTTAAGAAAATTATAATCACAGCAGTTAGGGAGCCACCATTAGATGTCAAGGGGAAGGGGCTTGGAACTCTTTCTGGTAGATATGCAGATAGACAGATAGATAGATAGATAGATAGATAGGTAGATAGGTAGATAGGTAGATGTGTAGATAGGTGGATAGGTGATAGATAGATAGGTAGATACTAGATAGATTTAATGCTTTTGTGGATCCCTTGCATCAGTGTTTATGCTGATCAAGTAAAATGTCACACACATTGGGTATATGACATTGTGTAACATGTGAAGAGCTACACTGTACACAAGCTGTTTTTAAGGAAGTTACCTTGCATTGAAAAATCATACCTTGGCTTGGTTTAACATTCTTTGAATTTATACAATAACTTCAGAATTATATGCTTAAATTTTCTGAAGTGTGAGAATTTGATTGAATTGTTTTTCACGAGGTTGGTTTGAGGGAGGGGAATCGTGGAGAAAATAGTTTATTCTATATCAAATCTTCACAGTTTTCAGAAATGAAACCGTTAGGAGTGTTTGCTTGTTTAACACTGTTTTGTTAAGTGGCCAGTAATCCCTTTAGTAGCTATAGTCGCAATTTTGAGAGATTACAACTCATAATCACCTCAGAAAAAAAACTCTACTAAGGACCGATTTCACCAACAGAGTAAAGCCAGGTTTAAGTATTAGACCTGGTTTTAGTAGTTCAGAATTACTGTAGGATAAGTTTCAATGTAAAAATTGCGGCACCTCCAGGTTACAAATTACAGTTTTAACCTTAAGCCTGGTCTTAGCTATTTTGGTGAAATCGGCCCTTACAGTGTCGTTCAAGAATAAGAACTGTGATCATGTTGGTATGGCTTTACCTTTAAAGGAAGAAGTGATAACTCGAGTTTAGAGCAGTTACTCTCAATAGATTATTTTAAGATTTACACTGCACCACACAGTCCTTTTCATTTGCTTGTAGTGATGGGTACAGGGAGGGGGGGGCAGGGGCCTAGGGGCCCGGGTCCCTCCTTGACCACTGATATCACCTAAAAGTGGCATTTTGATGAAAATACGCCACGATGCAGGGATTGTGAATGCCATAAAATGCTCAGGACCCCCGTAGACAACTCGGTCTTGATCCACCACAGGTTCATTCTCACAGAACGTACATGCAGTTTCATTATGATACCATAATTTATGGAGACTTTATTTTTCTTTATATGAACACAATTTTTTGGTCAAAAGTTGGGGGGGCTACGGGGGGGCTTAAGACTTTTTAGGGGGGGCTTCAGCCCCCCCTCGTCCCCCCCTGGAGCCGCCACTGGTGCAAAGGCATGGAAGTGTTAGATCATGCAAGTGAAAACATGACTTTGGAAAATACATCTGTTGTACTGTATGCTTATATTAGATATTTGGTGATCATGACTTCCCCCTTTTTGTAGTTCCAGAGATAAACAATAAGTGACATTTCAGAATTTATGACTGGGGAGGGGGGGTTGGAGTTTTGCTGGAACTTCCAGTCAAAAATTGATACCCCCCCTTGAGTTTCATGTGGATTTTTAATACCCCACCCTTAGCTTTCACGCGTATTTTTAGTACCCCCCCCTCGCCATATAGAGCAATACACACATATATATACTGTTATACATGACCACGCGTACAGATTCGCGTCATTTCGCGGACTTTTGCACGTAAAAAAGTCCAAATAAGAGGATTGTGTGTTTTTTAGCATTTTTTCTTCGTTAAAATTTCTTACCCCCCCTTGGAAGCGTTATCAAAAATTAATACCCCCCCCTTGAAACACGTGTTAGTACTTAAGTTAGTACCCCCTCGGCCAAAACTCCCACCCCCCCAGTCATAAATTCTGAACGGTCCCTAAGTGTGTAATTATGTTGATGACATCATCATAACAGCCGTGACAAACGGTCGTGATGCAATGATTTTATTGAGCCAACAGTCCCAGTGGAACCGCTTATCCTTATTTTGGACTTTAGCCCATTTCTTCACTGTGGAAGTTGTCCTAATTTCATTTTCTTGCATTTTCAGATGATGTACAAAAATTCGTCATTCAAATTAATGATTTGCATCGTGTTTATGCTAACGAAATGACAACAGTCACCTGCATTGTTGTGAATATGATCTCAAAAGAGAAGGTGTGGTTTGATGGCCACAATTTTTATCAGGACGAGGAGACAGGTATTATCTACGAGACCATTGCTGAAGCAGGTGAAGGGAGATTTGTCGCCATAGCAACAGCTCAAGTCCTTTTTATCAAAACAGGTGATTTCAACCTGACTTGTATAACAGCAAGTGGAGGATATGCTTCCAAACCAGTTACTGTAGAGGAGAAAGAGAACAGTAATGCACATTTGACTGGTAAGTTACTGTTTAAGGTTTATATAACAATTCATGTGTAAAGAATGTTGGGTCAAAAGGTTTAGAATACCAGTGTTATTATCAAAATCTCTCAAGCAAAATTGACAAAAATACAATCATTAGCACTGGGGCTGTGTTTCATCCTCTCTACCTTAATATTCATCCAAATGTACAGATTATATTATACGACTGTCATGACCAAAAAATTGAGGATAAAAACAGATTGGTGTGAGCAAAATTGATAACATATTTATTTTCACTCATCATTTTGCTATAAATACACAATCATGAATTGCAAATTGCTTAAAAATATAAACAGTGAATTGCCACTTAAATGGTCTGATAAAGATGACAGAGATTTTATAGAGCTATATCGTCTATCTCAAGGAAGACTCAGTCAAATCAATTTGACTGAATTTTGAAATATTTCGGAAATATAAACTAGAGGTTCTCTAGCACCAAATGGCCCAAGAAATAAGCCCAATGGGTCTCTTTATTACCACACACCACTCCTTCAAACTCTCGGTATTTTGGGACATTTTTACCCTGTTTATTGCACTTCTCCATGGAAAACTGACATCTTTCATGGCTCATCTCACTCAACTCAACTGATTTGACCTAGTCTTCCATGATACAATGCAAGAGGACAATCAGTCATGTCTACATACAAACTGATTTAACCTTTTATGCTTATGCATCATTTAACAAAATAGAAAGGTTAGTCTTATGTAAAACTAGGTTTTGGTGGTTTAACTGAGTCTTCCACAACAGAATCTGAGTTGCACAATGGGAACTTATGAAGTAAAAAACAGTTAAACCTGCTTTGACTGAGTCTTCCATTGAATTATTCCCTCCAAAAAGTTGTTTGTTGTTCAAGCGTAAAAGGTCAAAGTGGTTTGACTGAAGCCGACTCTATGAATCTGCCACAAGTCTAGTGGAAGACTCAGTCAAAGCTATGTTTTGGCTCAGTCATCCTCCATTTTCTTGTGGAAGACTCAGTCATAACATAGCTTTGACTGAGTCTTCTGCTGGATTTGTGGCAGGTTCACAGTTTCGGCTTCAGTCAAACCACTTTGACCTAGTACGGAAATTAAGATAATGAAGCAACTGTCTTGCAGCTTCCTGGAATAATCAGTCAAAATAACTTTATTTAATAAATTATACATTTTTTAAACATCATTTATGTTTCTGCACAATCACGACACCAAGCCGAACACAATGACATAAATTTCAATACAATCAGTGGCGGGAAACAGAAGTTATCTGCTGATTTGTTTAGTTTTCAGAATTTCAGGATTGCTGAAAATTGCAAAATTTCCTATGACTGAGTCTTCCATGAGATAGACGATATATTCTATTTTTTTTTTGTGTGTCTGTAATTAACAAAATGAGTAAAGAAATTGTTCAAATATCTACCTTTATATATCAGTAAACGTGGTTTCAGAAATATGTTATAATATTACATTTATATTTGTCTGGGGTTCATATCCAAAATTGACAAATTTCCCCACCCCATAGGCCTATTTGTATTTGAAAATGTGGTATCATTGAATGGGTGACAAGTTGACCCTTGAAAATCTGCCCAGTATTATTACTCTAATTGTATTCCCGTAAGGTTGATATAGCAACAAAGACATGTAACAAAACTGGGTATCTTAGTATTTCAACAACAGTTTTTAAAGTATAAAAAAAGATAACTATTGGGATATAATCACCAAATTTTCTAAACTCTTTTTTTCAAATTGTTACATAACCAACAATACCACATTTCTTTTAAAATGCGATGCAGAAACGACTTTAAATTGCATTCATAAATATTCTAATTTTCAGGACTTCCTTTGGGATTGATAGTATGTCTCGTAGTTGTATGCCTGTGAGTATTGTTTTTATTATTCCTATTAGGGGTCACCCCAACAATATCGGCAACGGCCATGGATTTTCGACCAGAAAACAAGTTTATTACAAAAGAAATTTGTACAGCTCTTGAAATTAAAAATCACATTTAGCTAGGGCACTGTGTTACAATTGCAATACAAAGTTTCTCCGCCACACTTAAATATTATTGTCATTGCTCTTTATACAGTTTTATGCAAAATTTTGGACACCCCTGTGTGAAAGTCATATTTTCACTCATTACTTTGACATGGTTGCAGTCACTCATTTTATTTTTATTTGTATATGAAAGTGCATATTATATTTTATTGGTTTATCTTGCAAAAAAAAAATTGGAATATCTTCCAGTTGCCAAAAAATATTAAATGAATAACCAAAATTGAGCAGTGCATAACTTTGGACATCCTTCTAAATGTGATGATCCTGATGGTTTATTTTGGTCAAGCTTGATTTGACTTATGTCAAACAATAGTTATTAGTCTGTAGCTGTTCACAGGTCACATTGTTTGTCTTTTTGGGGAAACAAGAGTAGTCTATTGAACCTGAGCAGTTTATGCTGTTCAGAGGAAATGAGATCCTTAACGAAGCTGACTTGAAGTCAATGATAGTTCACTTTCATAGAGATGGATAGGGTTATAAGAAGCTGTCAACACGTCATTTCAATGTGCCTATAGCTACCATCCGCAAAGTGAAGAGATAGCATCATAGCAAGCAAGAGGAATTGTGAACGTCAAAAGCAGATGTGGCAGACCAAGGAAAATCTAGGAAAGAGCAACCAGATCATTGATAAGAATATTTTCTGAGAAGCACAAGACCACTTCTAGAGAGCTACAAGAGTTGCTGCTGCATCTGACTGAAAATGTATTGAATGTGACCATCTTCCTCAGGCACTAAATAGTATTTTTAGTGCATTTTGCACCCCGATGAGTGACCACACCCCCGTGAGAGACCGCTTCATGAGCGCAGAAGGGGTGGTCTCATAATGCAGGGACGTATTTTCCACAAGAATGAGTTGCATGGCCGCATCACGAGAAAGAAGCACTTCCTTCGACCATAGCACAAAGAAAACTGCCTGAAGTTTGCCAAAGAGCATATCAGCCAGCTGGAAGCCTTTTGGAACAATGTAATGTGGACAGATGAAACAAACATCAAATTATTTGCACACAACCAAAAATGCCATGCATGGAGAAGAAAGAATGCAGTCTTCACAGAAAAGAACGTCATGCCAACGGTCAAACATGGAGGTGGGTTGATTATGTTGTGGGGCTGTTTAGTTGGCAGTGGAACTCGAAATCTTGTAAAACACATTGGAAGGATGGATTCGCTTCAATATCAGCAGATTTTGGAGGGTAAGATCAAGCCAACGGTGAAACAGACGGAATTGCCCAGGGGATAGATCGCAGTGGCGTCCCTATGGGGGGCAAGGGGGGCACGTGCCCCCAATATTGGACCTGTGCCCCCCCCAGGTGCCCCCCCTTATGAACTTTCCAACTCTGGCTAAAATATACAGTTAGCATAGTTGGTGCCCCCAGAGAATCGCTCCCCCCCCAGGTGCCCCCCACTCAAGACCCCCCCAGTTACACCACTAATGGATCTTCCAACAAGAAAATGATCCAAAGCATCTTTCGAATTCAACCATGGAGTACTTCAGGAAACACAAGTACAAAGTGGCCGTCACAGTCTGCAGACTTGAATGTTTTTGAAAATTTATGGTATGAACGGAAGAAGGCAGTTCTCTCTTGGAGACGCGAGAATTTGGCTGAGTTGGAGACTTTCTGCATTGAGGAATGGATCAAGAGACTCTTAATTAACTACCTAAAGCGCCTAGAGGGTGTCCAAACTTTTGTACTTGCTGAATTTAACAGATACATGAATTAATTGTATATTTAATAAACAAAGTTATGGAACCAAATCTGTGACATCACAGGCATGGGAATTGGGATAAAGCAAAGTACAACCTGGAAAAACACATAGCGATGAAAGCAATAATGAGGGCCTATTTTACCTACCTGTTTAGACACGTCTAATTGCTAGAGATCAGCCCCAATATGGAAAAAACATTTTACAAAAATCTGGCATGTCCAAACAAAATTATCCAGTTTAAGCCTACGGAAAATTACATATGCTGCAGAAATTCTATCATCCCTTGATGCTTAATATTTTTTGAAAGAATTTTTATATTTTCAACTAATTTAATAAAAAAATACTTTTTTATTATGCAATTATTTTGAAATGAAGTTGAATTTTCAACTTGGTTCCTATGTCATGAAGTTTATGCAAATCAGGAAAAATATTGAAAAATATTGAAGTTCTTTTCTATGCTGTTGAACTGTAATGTCAGAGGTGACTCTATTCTAGCATTGCAATATATGTAAATTAACTACAAGCTGTGATGTCATTTTAAACTGGGTCAGATTTCCCGGCTTCTAGACAAGGTGGATCCTTCAAAACGTCACAGTTTCAACACACTGTCAGAGTAAGCATTTTATATGGGATAGCCCCTGCAACCACATCATCACAGCTTGCCAGCCAATAGCCTTACAGTAAAACTAAGCATCACAGTTGAAACATTGATATGTTGAAGGAAGCATTACATTTTTTATCCCAATGATCTATCATTGGCAATCACAAGTCTAATCTGACAAAATGGCAGCTATGGAGCATTCACAGTAGACAACTGTTATAATCCCCACAGAGTCGTTTGATTCGTCTGCCAACTTGCGACTTTACAACTTTAAACTTCAAGGGACCTTGCAATAAATAGAAGGCTTTGAAAATGTTTATAAACGCATGGATTATTTTCTTCTTTCTTGCCTTCCTTCTTCTCTTCATTTATCCCTTTCTTCTTTCCTTCTGTTTCCCTCCCTTTGTTCCTTACCTTGTGCCTTCTGTCCTTCATTTATTCTTTCCTTTCTTCTTTCTTTCCATCCTCTGTGCGTTCTTTCCTTCTTTCCTTCATTCCTCTTCCTTCTTTTATTCTCTTCTTCCTTAAATATTTTGTTCCTTGCATCCTTCCTTCCTTGCTTCGATTGTCTGCTGGTCATTCCATGAAAAATAAACCAATAGTCCCAGCATGACCACCACCAATTTCTTTCAAACTTTCTGTATTTCAAAAACAATATTAGGAAAGGTAAAATCCAAAATTACAGGGCGATAGCTCACTTATTTTCTGAGTTATGATAAAAATAAGTTTGAAAAATTGGAAAAAATACTAAAAAAATCCATTTGTAAAATTGTCAATGTACTTCAAATTTTGACCTGAACTGTTTGATTTTTTTAACATGCCAGTTGCATCCTAAACAATAAATAGAAGCAGTAAAAAGGTTTTCCATAAGAATGTCTGTCAAACAGAAATTTTCAAAGATGACTGATTTGTCGCACTAAAATCCAATATTCATCCCAAAATAGTCATATTTCACATGGTAGTTCTTTGCCATATAGTGCAAAAACCACTGGTTATTAATATATTGTGCTCTGAAATTTATAATTTTACAAAATAACCCAAAATGGCCGTGTGGTGTAGGTGATATGGAAAAAACAAATACCTGGCATGAAAGAACTTGGAAAGAGCTTTAAAATGATGTATAGAAATGTGTGTGTATTTGAGTTCTTCATACTGAATATCCACACTCAAGTTGAGTAGTTTTCAATTTGACCAAAATTTTCAAAAATTGACGGCCGAGTATTTTATCACATATTACATATTGTACTTGTTATCATTCTCAATGAGTTTAACTTGTTCTGGATGAAAATTTTTGGAAATAAATGAAGTAAATTGTCAACAAATCCATATTCTCATAAGGTTACATTGGGCCTAAATTATAAAAGATAAATTCATCGTTTAGCAGAGATCATGTTGATGAAAGGCGTGTGACAACCGTATTCATCTCATGTAAATGAGACTTTATCCATTGGCTACTTCAATTATATGCTAGCAGCAAGAAATACCACACAAGAGTTTACAACAGGGAAAGTGAGTCACATTTATTTACCTTTTTTTTTAATCATAGTTCATATGGATTACACATCATCTCAGAATTTAATAGTTGGCTAAAAAAGGTTATCTCAAAGTGCTACCATGCCCCGTTGCACACCTAAACATCTTTATAGAAAAACCAAAATCTGAAATTTTGTTGTTGTTTTTTTTAAATTGTTTTTTTTTATTACAACTATCAACATTAACAACGAAAACAATTAACAACGAAAACAATTACAATGACCCCATCAAAAGTATATTTACAGAATCATCAATACACATTGAAACTCCAATACCATACATTTATAATTATTCCCAAGAATAAATAGGCCTGCAATTACGAATTATTAAAAGATGTCCTCACCATCAACATGTTACAATATATATATAGATTCCTAACATGAATAACACATTACTATCCTCAGACTTACATCATCAAACATACCTCCAGTACATGTACATTCCAAATTAAGTAATTATACAATCATCAAATAATATTATAAACACCTGACTTAACCATCAACATATATAAATTCCCAGACATAATTTAAACCCTAACCTCCAGATGCAATTACAACATCAAAACCACAGGCTTTACAATTTATAACAAAAAGCTCACATTGCTAAACGTATCCTGTATACAATACATATAAGGTTTGAGAATTCCTGCTGTAATGCTGTCTCAAGCAAGAGCATGAATTCTGAAAACAGGAGTTGCCAACCTTGTATATAAATTCAATAAGTGGAGTGACAAGCTTTTTTCTCAAAATATTGTAATGCCTGTGATCAAAACATAACCATGTCCCACATATCATCATCTATATCTACTATATTACCACAGGTATGTATACATGCATTCTCAAAAACAATATACAAATAATCATCTCCATATTATATTAATAGAATAATACATTCCTTAAGGTCTAATATCTCACCATTTGAGTTCAACCAATTGTTTTAATTTTTGAAATATTGGTTTCTTTTTTTAACTTTTTTGCAATTCAGCAAAGTGATAGTATGTGTATTAATTTCCTTTTTTATCCATTCATATAATTCGTCTGCATTTAACCATTTTTTATCAAATTTATAAAGATTCCTCCTTTTCCACATGTTCCATCGTGCCATTGAAATCACCATGTTAGCGATTGAACTATTTATTTTCACGTCTAATATACCTGTTAGAACAATTATTTTTTCTACATTAACATACAAAAATTCTGAAATGATAATATTAATCCTTTTCCATACAAAATTAACATCTCTACAATCATATAACAAATGTTCCAAATTTTCTAGCTCATTTTTACACAAACAACATAGGCCATCAGCTTTATGCTGTTATTACACCAAATTATTTCCTGATTTGTTTCAACCTTACATTTACGACACAATTCTTGAAAAGCGTCTATACACAAGTGATAAAATTCAGATATATTGACGTTTAGCAGAATGGGAATCATTGACACGGAGGTTGAAGAAATTTGAAGCAAATTTTTTATCTACTCATTTGACATTTTTTAGAGGAATAACAGTCCATTCAACATTATTTTCTGCCTGCAAAATTTTTCTAATCCATTTTATCTTTTGAACTTTTAGGGCTATCCTTAAATTAATCATACCAATCCCTCCCATATCTCTAGGCAACACGCACACTTCTTTTTTAATTTGACTCTTTTTTCCATCCCAAAGAAAGTCATATAAAATTTCTTCCAATTTAGTAATATCCTTCTCACCAATGGTCAAATAATCACTATAGAACAACAGTTGTGAAATTCCTAAGCTCTTAATTATAAAATTTTTCCGGTCATAGACAGGTTTCTTTGTTTCCACATAGCAAGCTTTTTCAATATATTTTCTATAATAGTGTCCCATACATTATGATCCATATTCTTTCCTATTGGCATTCCCAAAACTTTGGCAGGGCCTAAAGTAAGACAAATATTACTCTTTATGTTGTTATGTGTAATGCCTGGTTCTCACGACGGCGATTTGAGAGCGACGCATCAAGAGAAGTCATTTCTTGGAAAGTTGTGGCGTAGAACGTTGGTTTTGGCACGTTACGTAATCAATTAGTGTCATGTGCGACGCTTAAAGTTAGTAGCCGCGGTGAGTCTTGAGGTGTCCGCGGCGCTGCTTAAGCTTTCTTCGCCGCGTTCCGCCTCTCTTTCCTCAGCGCAGTTCCAAACAGACTCGTCGCACTTTGTTTTGGAATTCGGCGAGGCTGCTTTTACTTCGCCCAATGTTGTTTCCTCTTACGCCGCTGATGGTTGTGAGGCAGCTACGTCTGAAATTGGCGACCTGCGACGCATCAGGAAACCTTCGGCGTACACCCGAGGTAAGATGCGCCGCTGAAAATGACAGCCTCGCCGACGACTGTAAGGATGCAACGCCGCATTTAGGGACTTGTTACTGCGTAACTTGATGGTTCATCGTCGCACATGCATTCATAAAGCGCCGAGGACATTACAGGCGCGTCGATGCTGACCTTCTTCGTCGTCCTTGCCTTAAGCAGCGAAGAAGGTCTCTTAAGCATCGACGAACGTCTGTTGTTGCAGCGCTGCGGCAAAGTGTGTTTGGCTGCTGCAGGATTCACTTTTGGTCATTATAAAAAGGGACACAGAGGACCTCCTTGCTTCATTTGCTGATTGCCCTTCAATGAGAACACAACGACTGCCTACTGAACATATGCATGATGAATGAAGAAGAAATTATTGTTGTGGCTGGTGCTGCTGCTGTTGCTATCGGAGCTGTCTATTTGAGACACAGGAGGAGGAGGGCCAGGAGACAGAAAAGGTGGTGGATTCGCAACTGGTTGCTGCAGAGGGAACAACATGGTCACTTCCATCAACTGCTGCCTGAACTGCAAGTGCGTGACGTGTCCGGCTACTACAACTACACTAGAATGCCCCCTGCCATCTTTGCTGAAATCCTGGAAGCTGTTGGACCACTCATCGCTAAGCAAGACACCAACATGAGGAGGGCTTTGGAACCTGGTCTGAAGTTGGCTATCACCCTGCGGTACATGGCAACAGGAAACAGCTACAAGTCCCTAGCTTATGCTTTCCGTGTGGCACCCAACACCATCTGCAACTTCATCCCTGAGGTCTGCCTTGCCATCGTTCATGCCTTCGAAAGACAGCTGGCACTACCCACACAGCCTGAAAGATGGAAGGAGATAGCCAAGGCTTTTGAGACGAAATGGAACTTGCCCAACTGCATTGGAGCTCTGGATGGCAAGCACGTCGCAATCCGATGTCCCAAGGCTGCAGGCTCCTTGTTCTACAACTACAAGGGATTTCACTCCATTGTCCTGATGGCCCTCGTTGATGCCGACTACAAGTTCATCTATGTGCAGGCTGGCTGTCAAGGAAGTGCATCTGATGGCGGCGTCTTCAGGGACACAGTACTTCGACAACTCCTGGACGAGGAAGATCTAGGCCTACCACCTCCAGAACCTCTACCTGGCACAGAAGACAATCCTTTCCCATATTACATCGTGGGTGACGAGGCATTTCCCCTGAAGACATGGCTGCTCAAACCAGTGCCAAGAAGGAACCTTGACATTGCTTCCAGAGTCTACAATTACAGGATTTCAAGAGCCAGGAGAGTGGTGGAGAATGCCTTCGGTCTGCTGTCACACAGGTTCAGATGCTTCCTGACCACCATGCCCCAACGACCTACAAGAGTGACATACATCACAATGGCTGCTTGTGTTCTACACAACATTCTGCGAGACAGAGTAGGCGTCCACCATGCCCGTGACAATGAAGTGATGGACAGAGAAGATCCACAGACACATGACGTCGCTGAAGGAGTTTGGAGGGGAGACCGTCAATTGCATGACCTAGGAGAACCACTTCGACACGGAAATGCCTCCAGAGATGCCAAGGCTGCTCGAGACTACCTACGTGACTGGGTCAACAGTCCGGCAGGAAGTGTCCCTTGGCAGTTGGAGAAAATCTGAAGAAGATGCATTCAAAACAACAAACCCCAGGTCCTTTTAAGGGCCACCAAATCCTCCCAATTGAGCTGGCCATGTACACATCCTATGTTGACAAAACAAGCCCAAAAATCAATCAATCAATCAATCCCTCCATCCATCTATCTATCTATCTATCTATCTATCTATCTATCTATCTATCTATCTATCTATCTATCTATCTATCTATCCAAGTCCAATTTCTGCAAAGTGACGACAACTGCTTTTCTTTTGCTGCAGTGTATATATGTAACGAGCATTGTGTTCCATCTATCAAGCTATCTATCTATCTATCTATCTAGCTATCTATCAAGCTATCTATCTATCTATCCAAGTCCAATTCCTGCAAAGTGACAACAACTGCTTTTCTTTTGCTGCAGTGTATATATGTAACGAGCATTGTGTTCCATCAATCAAGCTATCTATCTAGCTATCTATCTAGCTATCTATCAAGCTATCTATCTATCTATCTATCTAGCTAGCTATCTAGCTATCTACCTGCCACTTGCCCTAGACAAGTGAAATTACAAAGTGATGCACTTGTACTAGTGCAACCAACCAACACAAGTTTTAAAACCAAAGCACTTGTACTAGTGCATTACATTTTAATTAAGAAATTCATGCACTTGTACTAGTGCAATAAAAATATGTTTATACCAAAGAATGCAGCACTTGTACTAGTGCTGCACTTGGTATGTTTTGGGGCAAAGAAAGGGGGAACTAGCACCTTGCTTTTATGAAGGTGATTACTTTTAATGAAGGCCAGGACCGGACTTTTGTTTTGGGGGACTTTTTTTTTGGGGGACTTTTTTTTTGGGGGATTGTCAACGTTTTTTTTGCTCTTTTTTGGCTCTTTTCGGTCAACACAAGCTCTTTTTTTTTGTCAACATAAGATGTGTACGTGGCCTGCCCTTTTGGGAGGATTTGGTGGCCCTTAAAAGGGCCAAGGTTTTTTGTTGTCTTTGCTGCATCTGGTCTTCTACTTTCGTGGAGAAAGGAGACTCTCAGTCCAACTGGGCGAAGGGGAAGGCTGGTGCTGGTGATGGGTGGCCGGTTGACCAAAGCTGGGTCCAGGGGGGTAGCCGTACTTCTCGGGGCTCTCCTGGGCATCCATCATCAGTGTCATGGAGGATGGGCTGGGCTGCATCACGTTGTAGCTGGGAGTCTGCCTGGAGGATCCTCCTTCCCTGGGCTGGTGGTGGTGGTAGTGATGGCTGCTGCTGGAAGCGTGGTGGTGCTGCTGGTGGTGGGATGGCACATACGTCGAAGAAGGAGGAGGTGGCATCTGCAGGCGCTGAGGAGGATGAGGAGGCTGGAAGGTCTGCTCCTGATGATGTCTTGACTGACGGCTGGCCTCATCCATCTCACTCTCCTTGTCCCAGTAGAAGGCGGCCTCTGCAATGGCCCTCACCATTTTCCTTCTGATTTCAGGGCTGGCGTGACATCCCACGTGGTAAAGGTCCTGGCACTTCATCCTCCAGTACTCCTGATCGGGTGTCAACTCCTGGTGGTCGGGGCACATATTGCAGCCAGAGCCTTTCAGGATCTTCTTGGCGGAGGACATGGCTTGCATGCTGCCTGCGATGACGTGCATGGCGAAGTGCATGGCTTCATCTGCTGGGGCCTTCCTCTTGGTTCCCTTGGCAGCGGCTCCAGGCTTTGGTGCTCCAGGGAAGACTTGGGACTGCTGGCTGTCAGGTCTGTCCTGTGCTGGCTGTTCAGGTGGCAGGTCCGGCATGTCATAGGAAGCTGGCAGGGAATCCTCAGGGTTGTAGCTGTCCTCGGAGTCTGAGGCTGGCCGGTTGGCAGACAGTTGAGAGATGGCGGACAGCTCCTTGCCTGGCTTGTGGACGATGGAGTCCTTCAGGAACCGACAGTTGGTTAGGATGTACTGGTCCCTGTCTGTCAGAGTCTCCTTCCTGCCGGATCCTGAAGCTTCAGGCCTGACGAGTCTGGAGTAGTGGGTGCGGACTGTCTTCCTCCAGTTGAAGATGTCCTGGGAGGTGTACTTGGGTCCCAGCTCCTTGGCTTTTTCTGTGTCCAGCAGCAGCTTCTCGTTGCCCTTGTAGCCTCTGGAGCCCTTCATGTAGAGGACAGGATGCTCTCTGAACCAGTTGATGAGGTCGTCTTCTTGGTCAGATGTGATGCCCAGGTTGTTCCTGATGTTTTTCTTGGGGGCCTTCCCTTTGCCCTTCTTGCCCTTGGACTTGGCTTCAGCAGCTGCAGGGGTCTCATCAGCAGAGTCTTCTTCCTCCTCGAAGGTGTCCTCATGTATGGTCACTCTATCTAGAGCAAGAACAGGCTGGCTCTCTTGTGTTTTCTTCGGAGTCTTCTTCGGAGTCTGAGTCTTCTTTGGAGTCTGATGAGTCTTCTTTGGAGTCTTCTTTGGAGTCTTCTTTGGAGTAGACTTGGCAGTAGGCTCTGGAAGACCCGTGGAAGACTTGGCAGCAGGCTTGTCAGCAGGCTTGTCAGCAGGCTTGGCAGCAGGCTTGGCAGCAGGCTTGTCAGCAGACTTGGCAGCAGGCTTGTCAGCAGACTTGGAAGGCTTGTCAGCAGGCTTGTCTCCTTCCTCTTCAAACAATTCAACAGATGAATCTTCTTCTGTTGTGTTGTCTTCTGGCCGGCCCTCGAAGATGGTCTCGCTGACGACAGTGGCTTTGCTGGTTGAAGAGGTGGTCTTCGTCTGGCTGCCAGCTGTAGTGGAGGTGTAGAGCCCAGGTAGAGAGATGTCTGCCATGGCTGTTGTGAAGAAGGCAGTCACTGCAGCATCTGAAGGTTCATGGAGAGGAGTTGCAGCTGGAGTTGTAGCTGGAGTTGTCACTGGAGTGCTCCCAGGAGTGTGAAGTGTTGACCTGGTGCTGAGCTTGGTTGGTGCCCTGGTGACGACGGTGCCCTTTCTCCTCTTTGGTCCCATGTTGTAGCAGCAAAAGTACAATTGTAGCAACAAAAGTAGCAGCAAATGTAGCAGTTGATAGTGTCGTGGATTCTAGGTGTGTTCTGGTCGAAGGTCTGAGTGGGTATGGTGCTCTAATCTGGCCCCCTCTATATATATGCAGGGTGCGGACCGCCTCTTTTCCCCTCCTTCGCCCCCCCTGCTTCGCTGCTGCTGCCCCAGCCGCTGCGCAAAAAGAGGGTGACACGCAGACAAAGGGTTGATGCTAAAAATAGAACAACGCATGCACTCAGGCGCCACTCTGTCTGCTGCATTGGGGGTCCATAAGAAGCGGCGCGCACCCTCTCACGTGCGTCGCACATGTGACTTTCCGCGACGCGTGTCTGAAACATGTGACATGAAGCAAGAGCTTTCTGCTACACTGCTGTTTCTGCGTCGAAGCTCTTCTTTGTGCGTCGCAACTTTAAAAATCTGCGGCGCGCACTGATTTCTTTTTACGCTTCTTCTTGCTTCACCACTTCTTTCCTCGCAAAGATTCAACTGGTTGAATCTTTTTTTCCTGCATCGTCAAATTTCTAGGAATTGCGTAGAAAGACCTCTTAAAACGGCGCATGCTGTTCCTGTTGCGCCGTAAAGCCAAAATTGACGGCGAACATGCTCAAATCTTTGCCCTTTCCTGGAAATATAAGAAACGCCGTCGCTTAAACCCTCTGTTACGTCTCCGTGAGAACTAGCCATAATAGTATATTCCTTCATCACTAAACCAATTATTTTTTCTCGATTAAGCCTAGAGGCAAATCCAAATTTGTCAAATATATTCAAGCACTCATCTGTCATAGTCGTATCTTTCAAATACAAAATTGTTTATTTCGAATTTCTGAAAATGTTTCATAACCTTCAATATTAACTCCTTTAATTCTATCCGTTTTTCTTAAAAATGCTGATAGGGGTTCACTTTGAAGGATATATAAAAGAGCCGAAAGGGAATCACCTTGGCGAATACCTCTATTTATCGAAAAAGTTTTAGATTGGTCAAAATAAAGCTTTGCATATGCTTGTACATTATTTGTAACCATAGTATAAATTTTTCTCCGAAACCAAACTTTCTCAAAACATCAAAGAGCCACTCAAATTCTACGCGATCAAATGCTTTCTGCAGATCTTTTAACAATACTAACTGATCTTCATCACAGGCTTCTACTACGTCTCTAACTAAACTAATGTTTTTTCCTATGAATCTTCCTTGAATACAGCCGTTTGGTCCCTTGAAATAGGCGATGGCAATACAATTTTTAATCGTTCTGCCAATGTTTTAGAAAGAATCTTTAAATCTGTATTTAAAAGAGAAATAGGTCTCCAATTTTTTAAGTCCTGACATTGCCCCTTTTTAAAAAGCCGTCTCATCAGAGCTAAATATTGGGATCTGGGTAGTTCTTTTTCATTAAAACTGTCTATTGACACTTCATACAAGTCCTGGCCTATGTCCTTCCAATACATCTCATAAAATTCGACTATAATTCCATCTGGTCCAGGGGATTTATCTTTTTTCATCTTTCTCAATGCATTTGCAAGTTCTGCTAAAGTAACAGACTCATCTAACATATCGTCTATCTCAAGGAAGACTCAGTCAAATCAATTTGACTGAATTTTGAAATATTTCAGAAAAATAAACTAGAGGATCTCTAGCACCAAATGGCACAAAAAATAAGCCCAATGGGTCTATTTATTACCACACACCACTCCTTCAAACTCTTGATATTTTGGGACATTTTTACCCTGTTTTATTGCACTTCTCCATGGAAAATTGACATCTTTCATGGCTCATTTCACTCAACTCAATTGATTTGACCTAGTCTTCCATGATACAATGCAAGAGGACAATCAGTCATGTCAACAGTCAGATTGATTTAACCTTTTATGCTTATGCATCATTTAAAAAGATAGGAAGGTCAGTCTTATGCAAAACTAGGTTTCGGTGGTTTGACTGAGTCTTCCACAACAGAATCTGAGTTGCACAATGGGAACTTGTGAGGTAAAAAACAGTTAAACCTGCTTTGACTGAGTCTTCCGTTGAACTATTCCCTCCGAAAAGTTGTTTGTTGTTCAAGCTGAAAAGGTCAAAGTGGTTTGACTGAAGCCGACACTATGAATCTGCCACAAGTCTAGTGGAAGACTCAGTCAAAGCTATGTTTTGGCTCAGTCATCCTCCATTTTCCAACGGAAGACTCAGTCATAACATAGCTTTAACTGAGTCTTCCGCTGGACTTACGGCAGATTCTCAGTGTCGGCTTCAGTCAAACCACTTTGACCTAGTATGGAAATTAAAATAATGAAGCCACTGTCTTGCAGCTTGCTTGAATAATCAGTCAAAATTACTTTATTAAATAAATTCTCCATTTTTTAAACATCATTTATGTTTCTGCACGATCACAACACCAAGCCAAACACAATGACATAACTTTCAATACAATCAGTGCCAGGAAACAGAAGTTATCTGCTGATTTGTTTAGTTTTCAGAATTTCAGGATTGCTGAAAATTGCAAAATTTCTTATGACTGAGTCTTCCATGAGATAGACGATATATTTATTCTTTTCATTCAATGTAACATCTAACAAATCAAGAAACCTTTCCTTTTGTTCCTTTTCGATTTTTCCACTTGTGTATAAATCAGTATAAATGTTACTTGTGTGTCTAAAATGTCGTTTATACCTCTCCTGATGTTACCATCAGCGTCCTTTATTTCATCCCATGACTTGTCTTTAGCATTTCTTTTCTCCAAATTATAAAAGTATTTTGAAGACTTCTCTCCTTCTTCTAATCCTAGACCTAACTCGTGCCCCTTCACCTTTTTGCTCTAAAATAGTTCTAAGATTTCTATTTGCATCCTCAACCACATGCTTACTATTCAAATCAGTAACCTTGTGTTGATTAGTTTCGATAAATTTTTCAAGCTTACTCACTTCCACCTTTCTGTTTTTACTTATTTGACTGTCCACCTCAAATGCCAGCTCCTTTATTTTCTTTTTCACCAAATCCCACCAGATTCTGAGATTAGAGTACTCCGATTTTTTGCTCTTCCAAAATTTTCATAAACATATAATACTCTTTTGGAACAAATCTGATTTTATAGTATTTATATTCATTTTCCATACTCCTTTGCCATGCTTAGTTTCAGTAATACGAAACTTGAGCTCAACTAATTGGTGATCAGATAAAGGACAATAACCTACATAATCAACTTGGTTGTCTAACGAACGAGAAATTAACCAATAATCAATTCTAGAGGCTTTATTACCTCTAGTCCAAGAATAGGCTAGTTTTTCTGGGTTTTCTGCGTCTAAAAACATCTTCTAAGTCAAGGCTATTAATAATTTTCTTCAAATCTATATGCCCAATATCAGCAGTGCCTACACAATTCAACCTGTCTAAATTCGAATCTAAAGTACAATTAAAATCACCAGACATAATAGTTTCATAATCATTTACAATAAAGGTTTGAATGGTATCATAGAAAGAAATACGCTAATAAGAAATATGAGGAGCATATAAATTTATTAGTCTGTATTTGACATCTGTGATTATTAAATCAAATATAACATATCTACCATTTGAATCAATAACTACATTTTCAAAGTTAAAAACACAATTTCTGTTGAACAACACAGTAATACCTTTGCTTCGATTAGAACCAAGGCTCCAAATTGATTGTCCATCCCATTCAAGTGACCATCTCTTCTGGTCTCGTCGAAAATGACAGTGCGTTTCTTGCAAAAGTATAATGTCATAGTTTAATGACCTTAATCTAGTAAATATAGCCTTTCTTTTGGTGTCGTCTTTTAAACCATTAACATTAAAGGACGCAAGTGAGAGCTTATTCATTAGTTGAATTCAGTGGCGGAGCTATGGGGGGGCCTGGGGGGGCCAGGGCCCCCCCAAATGGATTAGTGGCCCCCCCACTGGCCCCCCAATTTCAGATTTGAGAAATTTGAAAAATTTTATGAGCAGAGCACGTCCGACTTTGTGACCTGAGCCGGCGCTCACCAGAATGACAGTTGCCCTTTAAAAGGTTCTAAGGCATTTTACAATTTTTTGTTTCTTTGAAATGATCTGGCAATAGGAATACCTGAATCCGAACTTTTTAGTGCGGCCTTGTGACATTTGGCATCATTTTCAAGATCCAGATTTAATACAATTTCAAAAGAAATCTTGTTAATACAATTAGTTAAAAAAAAAATTTAATAATCTACCTAAATTGTTTGCCTTTTTGCCTGGAATCCTAGTGCTCCCCAAATTGTAGGCTCCTCACACCCTCCCAAGCATCTATTGCAGTTCCATGCAACTTCAAAAAATTTGTGATTTGAGGAAATCTTTCCCTTGCCATTGTTGAGCCAAAGAAATATTGCACCTTTGGAATATTTCAGGAGAGGACTGACTATCCAGAGTGATTTTTAGTACAAACTGCCCAGCTTTTCATGTAGGGGAGAGTGGGGCATAACCAACCCCCTAAGACAAAATGTCTCACAGGATGATAATGACCAACACAATTAAGAACTCCAATTGGCAATATGACACACGCTTAAAGTACTTTCATATCCCCTACCTGCAGCATCAAATGACTCTCCCTTATAGCCCAGGAATACGAAATAGTTTTTGGTACAAGGTGGGTGGTTATGCCCCATGCTCGGGGCATAACCACCCACCCCATGAGGCATAACCCCTCCCCCAAGGTACCAGCAGCAAAAATAACTGGAGGATTTCCATATCTGGTGGAAGGATACTATGTCCCTTTCTAATGAAAATGCAGGTGATCTTGACTTGGAAAGTAACAAACCATATCAGTGTCCTCACTTTTGCTATCGTAGTGACTTCTCAAATATTTCTCTCTGGGACGCTCCCGCCAATACCAATCTTTTGGTTTTTCAAGACAGCCCAAATGACATAATCTATGCTAACCCTTCCCAAGTTCCTCACACATTTACAGTATATTTTTGAAAACCCCCCTCCTGTTTCTGTCACCCCCTACTGTATTTTTTCCGGGGGAGGGCGGTTATGCCCCATATTGGGGTAAAACAGCCACTACCCCTATTATCACTCATGACATGATTTAATGACAGTTAAATCCATTTTAAAAATCAGTCAGAATATGAACCAAGACAATGCCTATTACCGATACCTTACATCTCCTTTATGCAGAATGCCATCACAAATACCGTCAAATTTAAAAATAAGAAGATAAAAAACTAAACAAACTGAGCTGGTCAGTATGGTTCTGCCTTTTGCTTGCAACCCCTTCTTTTGAAAATGTGTCTTTCACAAGTAAAATCACCTGCACTAATAATACTTTCACTATGTGGAACCAATCACCTTGAACCACTGGGTGGGTTGTTATGCCCCTGGGGGTGGTTATGCCCCACCTTCCCCTATTATGGAATTTACCTATATTTTTGGAATTTGTGTAATTACCATAAATCGCTATCAGCTTTTTGGCCTATTTGAGCAGTTAAAAAAATAATTAATTTCATGAGAGCATTCAAGTCTGTGTTAAACTTGTATCATGGCAATGATTGTAAAATCACATTATTGTATGTTAGTATAGGTGGGGCTGGTGGAACATTTGCAGAACCACTTTTTGGCCAAAAAAGGGGTATTGTTTGAGGAAAAAATTTGAGTGTTCCCTGGGACCCACTTCCGTGAAGGCTTTGGAATAATTTGCCCTTCCACTTTAAAATGAAGCTGATGTCTCTGTCTCATTCTGTGTGCATAACAAATTGAACAGCTGAAATCAACATTCTGCTCTTTGTCCAACTGGTTTTAAAAAGTCATTTCTCTCTAAAAAGTAATTGAAAAATAATATTTAGGTTTTTTTCACCATATCTAAATTGAATAATAAATGCAGTAAGTGTATGCCAGACGAAAGAAGCACCGATGTTCCTTTGTCACTTGTAAAGAGGGCTTGTGTCGCGACGTTAATTTTGGCCCTTGTTTTGCCTCAAAAATGCTGCGAAAGGTGGGCCCCCCCAGCTCAGACCCTGGCCCCCCCTTGGCCCCCCCACTCCTGGATTTCTAGCTACGCCACTGGTTGAATTGTTCTTTATATTTTGCAAGAAACCCACTGTTCATATCCATACATTCAAGAGCATTTTATACAAACTTGACGCAAACCCTGGGTCAAATTATCAGACAGGATGGCCAGTCCATTTTGATTAAGATGGACACCAGTTGCATCGGTAGCAACGTACAACTGTTCATTCACTATATGGTCCAACCCATAAAAGGCCTCATCATTGTCCACAAAAAATACATTTGGCTCTGCTTTACAGATTCAACAAGAGTCCATTCAACTTTGCACCTTCATTGTTTATTTTGTCTGTTTGGGGATTGTCAACGAGCGGGGCTCTGGGAATAACACTCGACAAGATGAAATTTGAACGAGGGAATCACGTAGTACAAGCATTGAGGGCTTGTACATAGTCTCTGTAAACTGCTTCTGCAGATTCAATATTTTCTGTCTCATTGGGAGACCAACTGCACGTTCCAAGGTGGATGACCATTGGCTCAACCTGGTCTTTATCTACATTTACTTCGTTAAGCAAATCTCCAATTTCATTCACTGTAGCCCCGGACCTGAACATTTTCTTTACATTCACATCCATTTCTGTGAGATCTAGTTGTACTCCTTTCAGATTAGAGTCACCAAACATAAGTACCTGACTTTTGTGGACAGAGATATTGGGGGGACTAACCATTTCAACTTGATGTCCTGGGGTATCACTAGTACCATCCGTACCACCACTACAGGTGGGCTGTTGTGGAGTGGGATCATCACTTTTGTCTTCTGAAACAGCTTCCAAGAACAATTCACTCCGTAATTCTGTTAGGATGCAACCCATGATGTTTTTTTTCCATTCCAAATAGTTTAGACACAGTGGGTTGCTGATGTGAATTCCTAATCCAAAGAACGGGTCGGATGTGGCTTCTCCTATTCTTCTGTTACCAGTGTTTAGCAAGTATCGTTCCACCGCTTTGTGCTGATACACTTTAGCACGAAGCTGCACGATTACATGCCATGGTAACCTCTTCTGCTTTTGCTTTCCAAAGACTATCCACGTCAGGGTTGGGAACGAGTACATGCAAATGTACTCGAGTACGAGTACTTGCCACATCTACGAGTACGAGTACGAGTACAGCTTTTTCTAAATGTACTCGAGTACGAGTACGAGTACATTTATGCAGTTTCATACCTTATTTGTGCAATATTTGAAGAAATAAAAGCATTATTATGATAAAATAATTGAGCAACAATAAATAATAATAGTGAAGGCTGCTATTACGCCTCTTTATTATTCAAATGTGAACTATTTTAATTTAAAATGGCCCTTGAAAC
The DNA here is from genome assembly GCA_026936325.1 of Platynereis dumerilii. NCBI lineage: Eukaryota > Metazoa > Annelida > Polychaeta > Phyllodocida > Nereididae > Platynereis > Platynereis dumerilii. The sequence continues at coordinate 66,780,932 of JAPTHN010000004.1, read as the reverse complement.
TACTTGCTGGGCTACAAATCGCTGGATCCAGGGTTCGAATCCAGCTCCAGCCAGGTCACCTGGCCATGTTGGACGGCAGTTTGAATCATCCTTTGCCTCATTGCCGTGTCCTCCTCCTGTGCTAATAAGCCTAACAACTTCATGAATATAGGACGTAAAGCTCCAGTCATCCATCCAACTGTTTAAGCAACTTGGATTCAAATCTAGTCTATATATATATCACTTTTGATTGGCATTCAAATGCAAATCGAAAGCTAAGTGACTACAGTGGAGAAATGAATGGTTTGGAGCTTCAGAAGAGTTAATTTCGCTTAATTCGTTTAAACAGTTAAGTTGGTTTCTGGTACTGTTTCAGCATAGGCCTATTTATCACATATTTATCACTAAAGGACGCCAGCTTCAAGGGGCTATTGTGATCTGCAGTGTGAATGTTTGAATGCTCTTCGAGTTTGGGTTCTTTCAGGAATAGAATAATAATTTTAAGTTCATTAAAATCCCGTGTTTTTGTTGCATTTGCCACATTTAGTTTCATTCAAATATCTCTTTTTAGTGCTGAGAATTTGTTAAATGCTTGATAAGGAACATTTTTGAAAAATAAAGTACTATAAAAATTAATATAAAATAGAGAGATAGGTATTTTGTTCATTGAAAAACATTTTTTGTCAGCTAAAAATAAAATCTATACATTGGAAAAATAACTTTGATGATTTGGTCTCAGTTTGATTTAAGACAGGACAAAAAAATCTATGCCACATAGTGCCATTTAACTTTCAACGGGTACTGATTGGACAATTAAAGATCTTAAATCAAATAAATAAAATTCTATCTAAATTCACAAAGGCATATTTAGGCAAAGGTCAATTTTTTCTTTCTACTTCATTGTTGACAGCCCTCTCAATTCCAAAATATAAATTGTCAAACTTTTCAACCATTTTTCAATGAATAATTCTGCTTAGGCAAAGAGTCTGTAAATGATTATTATTAAAGATGTGGTCATCGAAGTCACTTATTTATGGAATTCAATGAATTGTATCTAGAATTTGTTTTGCTTGTTGTGTTTTGGTATCCAACATTGTAATTTTTTGGAACTTAATATTGTGGGTGAATCATCAGATTGTGATTTGATCTCATAGCCGCCATTTGCAATTTCAGTTTTGGGCGCTAATCAAAACATCGTAACTTACAACCCGGTGGTGACCTCACTGTTGAAGATATGGCTTTCTCGATTAAACCATTGTATTCAGCTACCTCTAAGTGATATATCTATGTTTTAAATTATGTTTCTAGCCCTATTTTAGCCATAACTAGAGCCATTTTCGTGTTCACCTTTTTTCGTTTAAAATGACACTATTTACGGAAATCGGAACCAACTATTTTGCCTACAGAGGTAAATTTAAAGTGCTTCAAATATGATCGGTACGTTTTACTGAATGACTAATTATTTAAGTCTTGATTACAGAAATTAGCTACTGGGTTTCACATAACACATTATATTTCATTTTGGCTGTGAAACTAAAAAGCATATTTGAATCAGGTTAAAACATTAAAATGGAATTAAATTAAGTATCTTGCCATGTTAGTCACATTTCTTCCATTTAGGTTGACATTGGACTTATTAAAAAGCATTACTTGGAATCGACGATCATGCAAGACTATTCCATGTAACTTGGTCAAATAATGATTTTATTTTTCTCATGATAATTTGGTTGCTTTTGTGTCAAATTTGCTCTTTTGAAACGTCAATTGTACTTGTGATGTACTCACTACGAGTACGAGTACTTTAGCAATGTACTCGAGTTTGAGTACGAGTACTGTACTCATGATTTGGTACGAGTACGGAGTACATGCGAGTACTTTGAAAATGTACTTGAGTACCCGAGTACACGTGTACTCGTGCCCAACCCTGATCCAAGTACCCCTTCACCTTTTTTCCAAAATCTTTCATCTCATTTGGTGACTCTGCTCTCCTTTTAAGCTCAGCTTTTTCTGTGTCTCCAAAAAGCAAGGCTTTCTGCTCCTGAATGTACATTTCATTGCATGAGTATACTGTCTAATTAATAGTTACAGGGTAATCCATATTGAAGTTACTCAACGGTGATTTCTTACTCATAAAGCAAAACACTTCATCTGATACCCTAGAACCATCATACTTTGGACAATCTTGTCTCTTGTGATCACCTTTACATATGTAACAAACTTGCTAGAGTTATATATGGTGGCCAAGTGGCTTAGGTGCCTGCCTGCTCCGCTGAAGGTCTTTGCCTGCATGGGTTCGAACTCCGGGTGGGAAACCAAAATTTTCAGTGGACCTTCATGAGCAAAATCCAAGCTGGATGTCGTTCAGATGAGACGTTAAATTGGCGGCCCCTTGTATCAGTGTCTATGCTGGGCAAGTAAAAGATCCCTCACATGGGGTAAATGTGTAACATGTTGAGGACTCAAGCTCACTCTCCCATCTCATCAACCAACCCTCATGAGCGCCCAGAACTGGGCTTAGAGGGTTGCACTTACCATATCTATCTATCTATCTATCCTTGGTTGAATGAACCAGGAATGTTCAATGGAAAATTACCAATGTCTATGTCTTCACAATGGAAAAATTAAAATGCTCAATACCACACCATTTCCTTATTTAAGCTGATAACCAATTTCTAGGTAAATGCAGATCACCTTAAGAAATGTTTAGTTCAATAATAACGATTCTGTGAAAATCCAAAACAATCAAATTTCTGGCAAAATCCCAGAGCTCAAAATCACAGCACCTCTCTAGTAAGCGTCACCTAGTGTTCCGAAAGTGAGTCACATTTATTTACTTATTTTCTAATAATAGTTCATGTGAATTTCACTTCATCTCAGAATTTAACAGGTGGCAAAAAAAGGTTATCTCAAAGTGATACCATGCACAGTTGCACACCTAAACATCTTTATAGAAAAAATCTGGCATTTTGTTGTTATTATGGTGATTTGAATAATTGTTTAAATCAGTGACTGATCATGAGTTGCCGGCCAAGAAGAATATTTAGCGAATTAAAACAGTTTAATATGTAATATGTTTGGTAGCTACCCCACTGCAGCCCTCGTTCACCTATATTAAGTTGATAGTCTTTCAAATTGGGCATCAATTTTAATCATAGTGTGATGATTGAATTGCTTAGAAAAAGTTGCGAAAAATTTTCGCTACATCCCAGCATATTTAAGTAGTTAAAAAGGTCAGATAGTTTTATTTTACATAGCCAATTCTTACTATTCATTTTATTACACGGAAGAAAATGATACTTGTCTTATTGCATCACTACTGCAATCCATTTCCACTATGTTTTCTCCAAATAAATTAAAAATTATCGAAGTTGAAAAATTAAAAATCACTCAACTTGAGTGCTCATCTTCAGAATGAAGGACTCAAATACACACATATTTCTATATATCATTTCAAAGGTCATTCCAAGCTCTTTTATGTCATGTAGTTGTCTTTTCTCTATCACCTACGTCACGTGGCTTTTTTTTTGCTTGAAAATTTGTTGTTTTGTGAAATTCATAAATTAAACAGACCACTGTATTTCAATAGCTGCTGGTTTTGGAACATTATACAAATACGGCTTGATATGAGTGCAATATGAAAATTTATTTGCACAAGGAAATTCATATTGAACGAGGGCAATATGAAATAACGAGTGCAAATAAATTTTCATATTGCACTCATATCATGCCGTATTGAAATACAGTCTGTTTACAGCTCTCGCACTTGCTCCGAAGAAATCACTTTTTTTCTGATTGAGGACCTATGATGTCATAGCTCAAGACTCCATTGCTTTGCATTGAAGCATATGTAAATTTGGTATTAGCTATGGTGCCATAGGTCAAACTGGCCAATGGAATTCCTCATGGACAACTTCATCATAGCCTTTCAATTAGGTCACAGCCAAACTGGCCAATAATATTGCAACAACTCTGGTGCAAAGTTGGACTACTCCACTGGAGGGGGCGGGGGATTACGTCTGCTTGGTGATATTTGAAGTCTGTGAACTACAAACAAGCATGGTTAATAAGATAACTGGCAATTAATCACATGTGCACTGTGCAGTAAACATGTTTCATGGCGTGAACTGGATTTGATATGGTTTGATGACTTGAAATATCCTTTCCTTGTAGGGGAATGTGGGGCAAGATGGGGCAGTGCTGGAATTTTTTCTCTTGCAGAAGTACACTTTCATATGTATACATTTTGTATCTTTTGTAAATAAAAATAGGTCACACTAGTATCTTTACTTGCAATTCCGGGGTATTGCAAATGTTAGGTTGGTTCATATTTCAAGTTTTGGTGTGATTTTACCAAATATATATTGTGCTATTATTAGAAAAGTTGTTTTTGCCTCCAAATCCTCAAGCATGCAGTTGAATGATCAGCAGATAATTTCCATTGAGTAATATCAGGCGTGTAATAAAAATAATAATAATAATAGTTATTTATATAGCGCCTCTTCCAGTAAACTGTTCAGAAGCGCTTGTGGCAGATGGGGTTATTTGTAGAACATTTTAAACAAGTGTGCTTTTAGGTTTTTCTTGAAGCACTCCAGTGTCTTTGTTGCGCGAACATTTTCTGGTAACTTGTTCCAGAGTTTTGGTGCTGCGTAAGAGAAAGCTCGATCTTCAAATTTGTTCTGGCTGTTTGAAGCTGGTTCTATTAACAAGAATTTATTGTTGCTCCTCAGGTTATGGTCCTGATTGGGCTTAAGCTTGACAAGTGTCTGAATGTACAGTGGTGCTTGGTTGTTCAATGCCTTCCAGGTTGTAGTCATCAGCTTAAATTGTATTCTAGCAGGAATAGGCAACCAGTGAAGTTGCTTTCTATGTGATCTTACGCTGTCTTGTTGTTTCAATCTCTCTATGAGACGAACTGCTGAGTTTTGGGCCACCTGAAGCTTGTTCACTAAATGCTGAGATACACCAAACAAAAGGCCATTTGCATAGCCTAAGTGAGGTGTGACCAGTGCATTTACAGAAGTTTTGACTGCATCTTTGTTCAGGGACTTTCGTAGTTTAGAAATGTTTCTCAGATTAAAATAGGCATTTCGGCACATTTTGTTGACTTTCTTCTCCATTGTCATATTTTTGTCCATGGTTACACCCAAATTCCTAACATGCTCTGCTGTTTTGATAGATACATTTTCAATACTAATTGATGAAACTTGGAGTTTTTTTAGTTGCTGTTGTGTGCCAATCAAGAGGCATCAAATGGCTAAGGGTAGCAGTTCAGGGCTTGTTTTGGGTGTCGTCCATTACCACGGAAATATGTTTCTGGTAGTGTGAAATAGAAATGTCAAGGCTGTCTCCTATCCAAGTTTTTTGAAAGAGGAAATGGTACCTCAGTGTCGAGAACACCTCAGTTGAAACATTTTATTCATTTATGCCAATGCTCAAGCTTGTAGGGCACCACAAATCCTTCTAAACCTTGAAAATTGAGAAAATTGACAATTTGCTGTCATTGGCAACTTCACTCGATACGAACCTAAATAACATTATGCAGACATCTTTGACCATTCTGCATGCAAGATGAAGGTCCATCCAAGTACTCTGGACCAGGTGCAAGTGACTTTCACTAAAGAATGGCCATATCGGTCAAAAAGAAGCAAAAAACAGCTTGTCGGAATCCATGTCAAGTGAATGCGGAGGTCAATGAATGTGGAATTCAACATGATATTGGTTTGTTTTTGGTTGTATACATCAAGATTAAGTTGGCATTTTTTGCATATGCTGAAATTTTTAGTCTGTGTTGTTGATCCAGGATGTGATTTTTGATGATTTTTTACTAAAAATTATCAATTTTTCCTGGTCATCCAGAAAAAGTTTACAAATTATTCTCAGCAACTAAAAATGGTTTATGATATCATTTATACATAAATCTAATGTCTGAGGAAAAAATCTTTGCAATTCCACACATTTGATCACCAATTTTAGAACTTTGAAATCCTGACACCTTGAAAATCCTAATTGTTCCAGCATTTTGATCAAGAGTGTATGATTGGGCAGAGGCAATTCTTGTTTCCTGTTGAGGCTGGAATTAAGCACCTTGAACATGGCCTTAGAATTTCCCTTTGTGCTCCCTATCTTATCTCTTAAATCATCAGATTTTAGCTGATTGAGCAAGTCATTTAAAGCATTTCGTTTCAACTGGAAATCTTCCAAATCCTTTTCAAGACCTGTTCGCCTCCAGGTTCGTTCTACTTTCCTTTTAGCTGTTTTTAGATTTTTTATGTTGGCATTAGTAAACAGAGTCGGTTTGCGCAGTGTTACTTGCTTTGTAACCACTGGTGCATGTTTGTCAAGAACCTCTTTTGATGAATTGTATATTGAGACCAGTTTTGACAAACATTCAGATGAGTTTTCCTGTTCAACTTTTTGTGACAAGCATTTGTTAATGTCTTTCTCAAAATCGTTCATATCAATGCTGCGCATTTTTCTGAAAGCTATTGTCTTTTTAGCACTTTTTCCTATGCTAATTGCTATATTGAAAAGGCCACAGTTGCTTGTGACAATGTCTCTGCTGCCATTGTGTCTAATATCAAAAAGTGCTTTTCAAAAGACTTTGGCTGTTCTAAATAGCACTATGAGGATATTTGAAAATGTCAAATATCCCCCAAGGCGCTATTTGGGTATTTCATCAGATGATATTCCATCTTAAGCTTTGGCTGACCATATGGAGCTTTGGCAGACCGTATGGAGCTTTGGCAGCTGCCAATTATTCTCCCGGTCCTATTTTTGGTTCCAAAATATCCAGCAGAGGGGGCTTAAACATCAGAGGCCCTGGATACATGCTGCACTTAATTTACATTGAAGTGCCCTCTTGTGCTGTAGAAGAGATGGCAGTGCATGACAGCCCAAAGTTCTAACAAATAGTGTCCAAATAGTTCCTAACCATGAGACACTATTTGGTCACTATTTGATGTAGAAGAGATGGCTGTCAATATACTATGACAAAGTTTCTAACATAGCACATTAGAACTTTTGGAAAAGTTCAGTAGAAAATGTGGCTTGGTTGCACTTTTTGGATATTTCGTGAGGGATATTGGCAAAGCATTGTGAGGGGAGAAGATATTGTGACAAAGACCTATTTTAGTGTCTGGCATGCAAAAAGCCGCCCGATTTGCAAATCGGGCATGTAGATCTTTCGGCTGTAACAACAGTTATGGTCAGAGAGCAAGTCACTGACCTCACAGTTTCTCAGAGTTGAATTCTTACGAGTTATGACAAGATTTAGTACATTCCCTTCTTTGTGTGTAGGTGAAGCCACATGTTGTTCAAGATCATACATTTCTAAGATGCCATTGAACTGCACGACTCTAGCATGGTCAGGTTTGTTCATGTGGGAATTAAAATCTCCAGTTATCACAACTTCATTGTGATATGTTTGATATTGTGCTAAGAATTGTGTAAATTCTTTGAAAAACTCTGATAACTTGTATTTGTTCGTGTTTGAGGGTTCAGGTCGGTACACTAGAAGAATTGTGATTGTTTTGCCACTCAAATTAATTTGAATTTCCATGTGCTCAAAAGTTTTGGTTTTCACAGTATTGATTTTTGTTGCTTTCAAGCCTGACCTTGAAATGCAACCAACACCACCCCCAGGTCTGCCTTCACGGGGTGTACCAATATAAAAGTATTCCCCATTCCTTTCTAAGTTGCCTATTTCCACAATATAATCTGCTTTGAGCCATGTTTCTGTGAAAAGAAACAAGTCAAGATCAAATTCATCTCTGAAATTCTTCACTAATTCTGTCTTTTGTCTCAGACTTTGTGCATTCCATACACAAGCTTTTAGAATGTTGTTGGCAGTATGCCTGGTTGCTTTTTTCCTATGTTTACAACTTTCTTCAGGTTTATCTAAGTGATTCATTGGATCAAATCCGCTCCGGTCGCCATCTAAACCGATGCGCAAGACATCAGAATATAGCTTTTCAGCTTTGGACATTATTCAGTAAGTAAATGAGATTGTAGTACACAGTGCAGTTTTGTCAGCACAATGGGGTTATTTTTGAGATCACTGTATGTAGTGATTGAGGATACTTGTTTTTGGACACTCTGAGTGGTGACCAATGAGGGCAGTTGAGGCTGAAAGAGATATGTCGCTATGTTGTGATCAAGGAGAATCTGTTATTGAGTGCTATATGGATGAGATAATGAGTTTAATTTCTTTCAGGTGAGATGGAGGACCACTCTATGTGGTGATCAAGAGAATTAGTTATTGGACACTCTATGTGGTGACAAATGAATTTCTTTCAGGTGAGAAGGAGATCGCTCTATGTGGTGATCAAGATAATTAGTTATTGGACACTCTATGTGGTGACCAATGAGGTTAGTTGAGGTGAGAAGGAGATCACTCTATGTGGTGATCAAGAAAAATTAGTTATTGGACACTCTATGTGGTGACCAATGAGTTAAGTTGAAGTAAGAATGAGATCACTCTATGTGGTGATCAAGAAAATTAGCTATTGGACACTCTATGTGGTGACCAATAAGGTTAGTTGAGGTAAGAAGGAGATCACTCTATGACTATGTGGTGATCAAGAAAATTAGTTATTGGACACTCTATGTGGTGACTAAAGAGGTAGGTTGAGGTAAGAAGGAGATCACACTATGTGTTGATCAAGATAATTAGTTATTGGACACTATGTGGTGACCAATGAGATTAGTTGAGGTGAGAAGGAGATCACTCTATGTGGTGATCAAGAGAATTAGATATTGGACACTCTATGTGGTGACCAATGAGTTAAGTTGAAGTAAGAACGAGATCACTCTATGTGGTCATCAAAGAAAATTAAGCTATTAGGGTGACTGCTTGCTGAGGGTTTGCTGCAGAGCACAGTTATGCTCTTCACTGTCTGCCGTAACTTTCTGAAAATATAGTTAACAGGCTGATAATACAAGGACAACAAGTTGATAATAAAGAGTAAATTGCTCAATAATATGATGATTTTATTATAAAAAGTGTACTCAAAGTGTACTCAAAGATATCAGTGTTGTTGTGTAGTCCGTATGTTCAATGAAGCAGGTAGAATGTAGGTCAAAGTTCTGACACAGTCAAGTGAGCAGGGGAATCCCCTATTCACGTAGTGGCTTGTGTATTACAGGTGCAAAAACTTCAAAAAACTTCAGAAATATACTGTGTTTGGCCACAAAAGTTGCCAAAAGAGTTGCAGAGGGAGCTTACCGACAATTACACCAAGAATAAGCAAAAAGATATCCAGGAAACTAGAGTTATATCCTAAAATGTCTCAGAGCTCTTTAACCAGTGTGTTGACAGACTGACAGCGCCCCCTAGTATGTATGTCACCAGAGTTTCCTATCGGCTTCTCACTCTTGGTTGTTGCTATGGTAACACCACCTGGTGGACTACTAGATCAAGTCTGATTGAGCCTCACTCTGAGTCTGGTAGTCAAAAACAATACTGGTCATGCATTCACAAATAAAGCATATTTCAATTAGTCTATGGTTAGAATAATAAAATGCTTAGTGTGGTAGTAATACAAAAATATTATAGCCTTGATTAACTTAAAAATAAAGACTTATATGTATTGCCTGAAAATTAGCCTTCTGCAAAATTGAGATATAGTCCTAAGTTTCCATGGTTCACACTGTGACAGTTTCAATAAAGGGCAGTTGAATTACACATTTATTTCATTTCAGTCTTAATATATATATAAACTTCCAATCAGACAATCAGAAACTCTAGTTTGCTCCTCGTTTTATATGTCGAAGACACACACAATTAAATAAAATGTGAAAAATTGATATCTCAATAACCTTTCAACCTAGAGACTTGCAAATAGGCTCAAAATGTTCAGAAACCCCACATTTATATTCAACTTCAATAGTAATTGTACACCTATGGGGCTCACTTTCTGAGTTATTTGCAAAAAACGAAATTTTCGAAAGAAAATCAATATACAATTTTCAATGCCGTGGTGGCATATCAGACAATAATCCAATTGATGTGAAATTTACACAGAATCTTTCTTATGTGTACTAGAACAAATTCAGGACTAAAGAAGATAGCTTTTCAAAGTTTTGAAATTCTGATGCACCCTACTCTATGTGGTGATCAAGAAAATTAGTTATTGGACACTCTATGTGGTGACTAATGAGGTAGGTTGAGGTAAGAAGGAGATCACTCAATGTGATGATCAAGATAATTAGTTATTGGACACTCTATGTGGTGACCAATGAGTTTAGTTGAGGTGAGAAGGAGATCACTCTATGTGGTGATCAAGAGAATTAGTTAATGGACACTCTATGTGGTGACCAAAGAGGTTAGTTGAGGTGAAAAGGAGATCACTCTATGTGGTGATCAAGAGAATTAGTTATTGGGCACTCTATGTGGTGACCAATGAGATAAGTTGAGGTGAGAATTGATCACTCTATTGGTGATAAAGAGAATTAGTTATTGGACACTTTATGTGGTGACCAATGAGATTAGTTGAGGTGAAAAGGAGATCACTCTATGTGGTGATCAAGCGAATCAGTTATTGGGCACTCTATGTGGTGACCAATGAGATTAGTTGAGGTGAGAAGGAGATCACTGTATGCGGTGATCAAGAGAATTAGTTATTGGACACTCTATGTGGTGACCAATGAGGTTAGTTGAGGTGAGAAGGAGATCACTCTATGTGGTGATCAAGAAAATTAGTTATTGGACACTCTATGTGGTGACCAATGAGATTAGTTGAGGTGAGATGGAGATCACTCTATGTGGTGATAAAGATAATTAGATATTGGACACTCTATGTGGTGACCAATGAGTTAAGTTGAAGTAAGAACGAGATCACTCTATGTGGTGATCAAAGAAAATTAAGCTATTAGGTTGACTGCTTGCTGAGGGTTTGCTGCAGAGCACAGTTATGCTCTTCACTGTCTGCCGTAACTTTCTGAAAATATAGTTAACAGGCTGATAATACAAGGACAACAAGGCGATAATAAAGAGTAAACTGCTCAATAATATGATGATTTTATTATAAAAAGTGTAATCCAAGTGTACTCAAAGATATCAGTGTTGTTGTGTAGTCCATATGTTCAATGAAGCAGGTAGAATGTAGGTCAAAGTTCTGACACAGTCAAGTGAGCAGGGAAATCCCCTATTCACGTAGTGGCTTGTGTATTACAGGTGCAAAAACTTCAAAAACTTCAAAAATATACTGTGTTTGGCCACAAAAGTTGCCAAAAGAGTTGCAGAGGGAGCTTACCGACAATTACACCAAGAATAAGCAAAAAGATATCCAGGAAACTAGAGTTATATCCTAAAATGTCTCAGAGCTCTTTAACCAGTGTGTTGACAGACTGACAGCGCCCCCTAGTATGTATGTCACCAGAGTTTCCTATCAGCAGCATAACCTTGCAGGTCAAGGTAATTGTTGTTTCACTTAGCAATATCTCAACTAAATGAGATCCGAGTAGCAGACATGACACAAAGTTTTATTTTCCTGACTGAAAATATATTAATTTTTACAGTCAGATTCTTCTGATTCTGATGTTATTTTGCGTAAATTATCAAAATAGCATTCACACTACTTGTGGCGAGGAAGGTTTTGTGGAGTCCAAATGTGCTGATTTATTCATGGACATTTTTTCCTCACATTGTTCATCTTATACTCCATTTTCCCAAAAGCATTGTGTAGTTGTTTATGTTTTGTCAAGATCATAATTGCTGTGGGAAAACAATTATCTGTGCTTGTAGAGGAGGTTTTGACACTTCATCATGGATCTGGCAAAAGTTGCATAGGCCTACATTGAATTTATACAATGTATTAACTGTGTATTGGGCACCTTCAAAAGTTAGGGGGCCATCTTGTCCCTTGTTATCCGATGTCTTAATAATCCTGTAGAACCAGGATAAACGAATAAATAGCATAGCTGCTATTTTATTTTGCCTGAAATAAACCATGATGATGAGAACTTTAAAGATCTGTCTTTGTCCTTGGATCTCCACCATATGCTTTTTGTTTGTGACCCAAATTCATTCTGAATGCCCTGAGTATTATGCAAATTATGTTTCATGCATTTGATCACCAGCTATGATGCCACAGCTAGTTCAGCAATGACCTCATAGGTAAGGTGATATGCCAACTGTCATTGGCTCATAAGCTGTGATGCGTCACATGGTTCGAGCTATGGCATCATAGGTTGTACTAATGTGCATATGTTTCAATGCTGGGCAATGGAGATTTGAGCTATGACATCATAGGTCCACATTAAGAAAAAATTGATTTCTTCAGAGCAATTGCGAGAGCTGTAAATAATAAGTGCCCTATTTGTTTTATTACATGACCACTATGCTTCCAATATGATGTTCCATTTGAAGAAAAAAAAATTTGGAATTTTTTTTTTCTATAAAAACTCATATTGCACGACCATGCAATATGAACAAATCTGAATTTTTTTTTTTTTTAAGTCAAAAAAATAATAATTTAGAAAAATAAAATTTTAGAATTTTTTTGTTATTGTTTATAAAAACTAATATTGCACGGCCATGTAATATGAACAAATTCGAAAAAAAAAAAATTGTAAAAAAAACGTTTGGAAAAAATCTCATATTGCACTTGAACCATGCAATATGAGTTTTTATGATGTTGTCATGTGACTGATTTTGGCCAATCAGCATCGCTCTAGCATAGTGGTCATGTAATAATAATATTTATTGTACTTATGCTCTATATAGCAAAGTAATAACGTAGAAAGTATGACAGTTTTGGGATGTAGTTTTAAAAAGGTTACCAAAAAAAAACATAAATATTGGATTTTAGTGTGATAAATCAGTCAACTTTGAAAATATCATGGGACAAGTAATATCGTGGAAAGCCTTTTCTCTGCTTCTGTTCGTTACTTTCGGGTATCTTATGCATTGCAAAAAAATATCAAAAAGTTTAGGACCATATTGAAGGTTTGATAGCAATTTTAAAAATGGACAATTTTTGATTTTTTTGACATTTTTTCGCAATTCATTTGATCATAACTCCAAAAACATTTGAGCTATCCTCCTGCAATTTTGGATTTGCTCTTCCCTGTTAATGTTCTTGAAACGTAGAAAGTTTGAATGGAATCAAAGACGGTCATGCTGGGGATTTTCGTAAATTTTGTTTATTTGGTGTGGAATGACCCTGCTGCCAATAACTCTTAATAAATACTGCATTCCTGGTTCTCCTTTCTTTGTTCAGTAAATATATTTTCTTACATTCGATTTTTTCTTACCACACATTGGCGTTTTGAATTCTCTGTTCCTTTCTCCTGCCGCAGTTTATCCAGGGGTGTAAATGGGTATTCCTAAATAAGTGTAGGAACTCTGACCCAAAGCAAGTAATTGTTGGCGGCATAATGGCACGTATATTTTTAAAACAGTAGGCCTATGCATGAATTTCCAGGCCTATATGACAACATTCAACTGCTCACACTCCAAGAACACACATCTATATGACAGAACTAAAAGACGACTAAAGAGAACTCTTTGTAACTTTTCAACGTTGCTTATAAAATACTTGGACAATGCAAGTCTGAAAAAAAAACCACCAATTTTTCAAAGAGCAAGACACAATTTTGTAAAATTTATTTATATTTTCATTTTTTTTTTTTTTCCAGACTTAATGTTGGATACTGCCTTCGAAAAGCATGGCCAAATCTAAGGTAGGAACATACTGATATTTCAATACCTCACAATGACTCTATTAATTTAATTGGACAAGTTGGTTACAAGTAGTCTTGTCTTTCTATCACCTCCACCCTGGCTATGAAACATCATATTAATTTTGAGCCTGTGACGACTGGGGTCATCCTTAATGAGGATCTGATGCTAAACAGCCTATATTTTGTTTCACAGTAGCTTCTCCCAGTCTGGTGAAACTGAGAACTGCATGCTGCTGCCACCTGGCACAAAAGTTGATTTCCTATGCTACAGCATTGCTGTCCCAAGAAATAGTTCCAATTTCATTGCACATTCACAAAATTTCTATTCAACATTGATGTATACCAGAGTCAGACTCGGCAATCACATTCTCTAAGGAAGTAGACAAGGCCATCAGCACACTCAGAAACAGCCCCGGTGTCTTCCAGACAAAATTGTGTGTGTTCTTCTGGTCGAAAGTATGTGGACTGCTCGCAGGAGCTCGCTTAATTGCACACTAGTCACTAGGTGGCAACACAAGACAGCGTATGTTCTGATCTGTGGCAATGCAAGAGCAGTCCACTTGTAGACAGCGCTTCTCCTAAATTGACTCATGCACGAGGGATTAAGGCGGACAGACAGACTAAAAATATCTCTGCATAGAAAAGAGCTCACCTGTAACTTTTATTTCATGGACAAAAAGAAAAAACAGATCAAAGCTTTTTTGTATTGTCATACAGACTCACTTTAGAAAAGGTGCCTCAAGAATACTTTCATGAAGATTTGAGAAGTTTAAAAATTGCATACCCGGGAAGCAGTCTCCAAGAGACTGCTTTATGTATTAGGCAGTGCAAGCATCTGACACTTCGTGTCATCGGCAAAATAGGGACTCATGGAGTCTGCCCGGGAAGGTAAGGGAACCAACCATGAAATTAAAAAGTTTTGCTAATGGCAAGAGTCAAGAGTCGCAGTTGTGGAGTCCTAGGTTTTTGGGTTGAGTTGGGGTCGAACTTTTGTTTTCTGTTAGAGTCGGAGTCAAAAATTAACTTGACGCCTGAGTCCAAAAAATGTTTTTAATAATTTACACAAAAACACATTATAAAACAATGTGAATTATGTGACACTATCAAAATTCATTTTTTACCCACTTAACTTCTTTACCTCGTTTCTTACATGAGCAAATTTGGCTTGGTCAGAATACTTAGCTTGAAAATATAGTACACAATTTTATGCCCAAAACCTTGAAAACTATGAAATGCCAACATTTTTGGCCTCTTGTTGTCATTCGTCATAGACAGGGATGTAAGCAAAACTGATGGCACAAAAAATATGTGGTAGGTTCTTTTTATCTCATCCAAAAATAGCATTGAAGTGGCCAACCAATCTGAAAATGGCCTATCTCCACCAACATTTTCTTTGAAAGATCGCATCACAAAAATTGTACTGGATCCTGATTCAATGAAACCCTTCCATACATGGAGACTTGACTATCACTCTTCTAAAATAAAGTTTCCAATTTCTGAAATAATATTCTGTATTAGGGTCGGAGGTTGTTGTGTCAATGTCTCCAATATTGCGTCATTAGCATCTCGCAAGTTTTTTTTCTTAATAAAAATGAAAGGGACACACATTCTTTGAGAAAACCTTGTGTCTGACGTTGTCTGAGAACCCAAGAAAATAACTGTGCTATCTGTAGCTCTGTATCATTTATGTAAACCAAAATATTTGAATATTTCTGTTGGCATGTCTGTTGTCCTATCTCAATTTGTCATTAGCAAACGCCTTGCAGCTCTATTTTGACTGCATGTTTCTGGGCCAGAATCACTGTGAACATGCCATTGTTTCTGGTGTTCATAAGTCCATTGCATGCACATATTGCCAGACTGCCAGTTTTGCACTGTTCCCCTCAAAGATTTTTATCCAAATTGTCATTGGCATCATGCTGTCATTAGCATCACAACAAAAATGGCTTATTTTCTTTACCTTACTAAAATTTTGCTGCAGGTGACAGGAGCTAAAATTTGTTGAATATATATTATCAATTAATGATTTAACAAAATAATACATAACATATTGCATTTTTCCTTGCATCTCACATGCTTAGTATGAATTTTAATGCTTCTCTGAGAATACGAATCAAAATTAATATGGGGTGTCAGTAACATTTTACCATTATCTAGCATCTGAAATATGGTTCAGCAAAGACATTGGGCACTAGAGGGGTAGTGGAGATCATCTTTGTTATTCAGAATCCAAACTATTGGTGTAAAGAGTATTTTTATTTCTGTTTGTAAATATCTAGTTCAAGAAAATGTTCTATCTCAATAACTATTGGTCATGGAGACCTGAAATATAACTCAATGTGTGCAGAATAGCCACTTTCCCTTACCTTGGTAATACATTCTTTAGCTCTAACTGGTGTGGATTTCAAGTTATAGGCATGATGCTAATGACAAACATATTCGGTATTTAATGGACCAAAACGTATTATCTCAAAAATAATTGGTGCTACAGACCTGGAACTTGGCCAAAAATGTGCAAGTTGGTAATCAAGTATATAGCCCAAAGTGGTCAGGATTTTTATAATTTAGTTATATTTGTGATTCTAATGACAGTCAAAAAATATCACAGCTGTATTTATCACTTCAGTAGAGATCAGCAGAGCTTTGGGACCCCTGGACATGAAAGTGCAGTGACAGCTGATTGTTTGACCTACTCAATGCCAACATAAAAAGGCATTTCAGGACCGAAAAATTGTCAAATTTTTTTCAGTTGAAATTTCAAGGTTTTCAAATTTTGACCCCATACTCATTTTGTGATTTGGAATCACGTCAGAATACTGAACAATTTTATTACTTGTATTCTAAATGTAAAGGGACTAGATTATAGCACAGATGACAACGAATTGGTAAAGTGAGTTTTTTGATCTTATAGTTCTATTCATTCAAAGGGTATTGCTCCTTTTTCATGTTATTTTACAGACAGAGGTATGAGGAAAGAGGTGCAAGATCACATAGGCCAGAACAGTTGGATAAGGCAGCAAGGTCAGTTATAAGAATAAATTAATATGAGTTACAGTCCTCTTCACATTTACGAGGAATTTCAAGTTCTTTTCTAAACTGTTGAAGTGTGATGTCAGAGATGACTCTATTCTCTAGCATTGCGATACATGTAAAATAACTACAAGCTGTGATGTCATTTTAAAATGGGTCAGATTCCACGGCTTCTGGCTCATGTGAATTAACCAAAACTGCATCACAATCTGCTCTGAAGATGTCACAAGACCAATGTTAAACATTTCATTGTTGTGACTATTCCGTATGAATGACCTTTGCTTTGAGGTCAAGAGAGCCCTGATGAGCAGTTTACTGAAATTAGCGCTATATAAATCCTTATTATTATTAAGACCTATGTGTCACAGTCAATGTAGTAATGGCAAGTACTTTAAATCATGCTCCTGCATGATCAAACCCTACTTTTGAAACATTTACCCTTCCCTTAAAAGCATAGCGTGCTGTGAGTGTACCCAACTAAACATCTCAGAAAAAAGGTTTGATCCACAAATTAGGAAAAATATATAAAATAGGAATTTCAGCCCAATTCAGTTGGTCTTCAATCTCCTAACTTGAAAGATACATGTCAATGATGGTACATTGGCTCAGCTAATGAAAATTTTAATAACATTTGTTAGTATCATGACAGTTCCCCTTTCATTAAAAAAAAAAATGCTGTTTTTTTTTTTACCAAACTGAAAAATTCACAGACAGGAGTGTCAAATAGTAATTTGTAGGTACTGTTAAGATGGCGAACAGTGATGGACTGAACAGGATCCCATTGTATATTATACAATTATGGACTTCGGTTGAGGTCAATATCAGGTTTTACGGACCTGACCGGTGATATTCACCGAGGCCGAAAAATTTTTTTTTTTGGGAAAATTTTTTTTTTTTCGGAACAATTTTTTTTTCGGGAAAATTTTTTTTCCCGGAAATTTTTTTTTTTTCGGAAATTTTTTTCCAGGGAGGTCAATAACAAATGTTATATTCACTGATCAGTGAATAACACTTTTGTTATTGACCTGCCTGTCACACACCACTGCACACAGGTGAACATCACATTATGCAGGTGGGTTGTTGGCCAATCAGAGGGCTTGTTACATAGGGGTCATGGAACAAAAGTATTTATACTACATAGGTTTCCCTCCCCCCCATGAAATAAATATTACCTATCTTATTCTTTATCTATCTATCTAGATGTGGTCATATAAAGTGGGGAAAATAAGTATTTGACCCCCTACCATATTTTCGGGTTTGGGCACTTGCGCTTGCTCCAAAACTCTGCAATTTCTCAAGTAGATCTGGTCTAACATTAGAAGACAGGTAATGCACAAAAATTAAGTGAAAGAAGCATTATCTAATATATTTGCATAAGAATCCCAATAGTCTACAGAAATAAGTATTTGACCCTTCATTTGCAAGGGTTTATTACCAGACATTCACAAAACAAACTCTTGGAAAACTATTAGAACTGAAAATCATTGCCTACAAAACCTATTTCAATTGTTTCCCCAATTTCATTAAGTTTTTTATGCCCAATTGCACCTCTATAGTTTAAATATCCCAAGACACTAGAGACATGATTTGTGACTGACACTGGTCTTGTTGCACAGACCCTATGTAATGATCTATGGGTGATCATTTCAATAATTGATGCCATTCTGTGTAAGTAAACAAGGGAAGAAATAACCACTAGAAGAACATACTGGTCTGCAGTTCCACGACAATCTCACCTACACAGGTGTCCATGAGTGTAAGAACCATTTTAGAAAGTCCTAGACTGCCTAATAATTGTCTGCCTAGAAATTTCAGAGTTTCGGAACAAGTGCAAGTACCCAAACCAGAAAATATGGTAAGGGTCAATTACTTATTTTCTACACTGTATTAAGCCTATATTGATCAGTCATGGGCATAGAAATAAGAAAGTGTCATCTAGCCCTCAGTCAACTCCAATGCTGTGGCTACGTTTATGTCCATGATTGGTCACTGTTAGACCTTAAAATATACTTAAATTACATTTGATTCCAGGATGTCGGAGCTCCAACAAATGATTTCACTGAATGATGACTGTGAACGACAAGGATATCAGAATTTACCGACAGATGAACCAGAAAGGTATTTTATAGGTCCACCATGGTTGACAAATTAAACCTTTTTATATTTCGATATATTTGCATAAAAGCAAGGCGCTTTAAGTGTGTATAGTGTTTTGAATTGAATGAATTGAATTGAATGTTGGTTTATTTGCTATTGGCATATATAGAGAAGTTGAGCAATGCAGGTAACAATATGCAATAGAATTATGATGTGAAAATGGGTTGGAATGAGATCCTTAAAGCTAGAAGCAGAGTGACAATAATGAAACAAATAACATATAAGATCGATGGTCTGTTAACATTGGGAAGTAAGGTGCAATGCCCCTTATTCCATTTTTTTACACTAACAACAAGCTGACAGTCAATTTTCCTCCTTATGAGCAGGACCCTGGGACAAGCACAGTGGCGTCCCTATGGGGGGGGGGGGTACGGGGGGGACACAGGCCCCCCATATTGGACCTGTGCCCCCCCAGTTGCCCCCCCATATGAACTTTCGAACTCTAGCTAAAATATACAATTAGTATAGTGGGTGCCCCCCCAGAGAATCGCGTGCCCCCCAGGTGCCCCCAACTCGAGACCCCTCAGTTACGCCATTGGACAAGCAGTCTGCAGCAATTGTCAAATTGAACCACCAGACGACATCCCCTGCAACATTCTAGTTATGTTTCATTAACATAGCGTATGTACATAATGTGTGTTTCATTTGCTAAGGGGCCGACCAGACGATAGTTGGGGGGGGGGCGATGGACTTTACCCCCGGGACGAACTTTTTTTTTCGTTCGCGGCATGTAGACAAACAATTTTTTCGCATGCGCACTTGCAACAAACTTTTTTATCGGAATTTTAACATTACGGTACCCTAGCTACAGGTGGAAACAAACTTTTTTTTTTTTCTATGCGCTGAACAAACTTTTTTTTTCAGTGTCAAGTGGGAAACAATTTTTTTTTTCACCAAATATCCATAGCCCCCCCAAAAGATCATCTGGTCGGCCCTAATATGAAAGAAGCAAATGCCATTGTTTTTATACCTACGATTAAAAATTGACTAAGGAGCAAGTAGTCGCAATGCAGGTGTGGTAGAGTGGACTAAGTCTTTGTATTCAGTATACTATAGTATATAGTGCATTTTTCTCACAACAAGCAACAAATCACTGTTTTTGTGACTCAGATTCAAACAATGATTCGATTTTTTACAAATTCAATCTGAAAATCTGTCAGATTCCAAATAGTTATCTCTGAAACCCCAGCAGCCCTTCGGAAATTATGGTTGACTGAGAGAATATTAATGTTATAATGTTTTCATTGCATGACTAGCAATTTACACATATATCTTTACCATTGAATTTCTGCAAAAGTCTACTATTCTGAATATTAAAATACAAAAGAGGGCTCTATTGCCAATGTCTTTTGAGGTAGAACAGGAATTGTAAGTTATTTTTCCTCAACAGTTGAGAATAACACAAGAGGGGACGGTAGATAATGTCTTTTGAGGGACAATACGAGTTGTCCCACCAGACTTGTTTATTTTTCTGGGCATGTTGGTGTTACTGGAACCATTTCATTGATATTCATGCAATTAACTCTCTTTGGTTATTGCACTTTGATGTGGACAATTATGTCTATGATTTTTACTCTAAATATACTGAAAGTATGTAATTGATTCCAGGGCAGAAATGTTGCCTCAACAAGTAACGGGACAGTGTGGTGATGGCCATCTGAAGGAAAATGGAACAGAGAGGTAAAGTGAATATTGCATCCAATACAGCGCAAATGTAAAGGCTGGCTTTGGCTATCTGTCAATATGTATATTTGACAGATGAACCAGAAAGGTATTTTATAGGTCCACCATGGTTGACAAATTAAACCTTTTTATATTTCGATATATTTGCATAAAAGCAAGGCACTTTAAGTGTGTATAGTGTTTTGAATTGAATGAATTGAATTGAATGTTGGTTTATTTGCTATTGGCATATATAGAGAAGTTGAGCAATGCAGGTAACATTATACAATAGAATTATGATGTGAAAATGGGTTGGAATGAGATCCTTAAAGCTAGAAGCAGAGTGACAATAATGAAACAAATGACATATAAGATCGATGGTCTGTTAACATTGGGAAGTAAGGTGCAATGCCCCTTATTCCATTTTTTTACACTAACAACAAGCTGACAGTCAATTTTCCTCCATATGAGCAGGACCCTGGGACAAGCACAGTGGCGTCCCTATGGGGGGGGCATTGGGGGACACAGGCCCCCATATTGGACCTGTGCTCCCCGAGGTGCCCCCCATATGAACTTTCAAACTCAAGCTAAAATATACAATTAATATAGTGGGTGCCCCCCAGAGAATCGCGTGCCCCCCAGGTGCCCCCAACTCGAGACCTCTCAGTTACGCCACTGGACAAGCAGTCTGCAGCAATTGTCAAATTTAAACACCAGACGACATCCCCTGCAACATTCTAGTTATGATTCATTAACATAGCGTATGTACATAATGTGTGTTTCATTTGCTAAGGGGCCGACCAGACAATAGTTGGGGGGGGGCTATGGACTTTACCCCCGGGATGAACTTTTTTTTTTGTTCGCGGCATGTAGACGAACAATTTTTTCCCATGCGCACTCGCAACAAACTTTTTTATCGGAATTTTAACATTAAGGTACCCTAGCTACAGGTGGAAACAAACTATTTTTTTTTTCTATGTGCTGAACAAACTTTTTTTTTCAGTGTCAAGTGGGAAACAATCCTTTTTTTTTACCAAATATCCATAGCCCCCCCAAAAGATCATCTGGTCGGCCCCTAATATGAAAGAAGCAAATGCCATTGTTTTTATACCTACGATTAAAAATTGACTAAGGAGCAAGTAGTCGCAATGCAGGTGTGGTAGAGTGGACTAAGTCTTTGTATTCAGTATACTATAGTATATAGTGCATTTTTCTCACAACAAGCAACAAATCACTGTTTTTGTGACTCGGATTCAAACAATGATTCGATTTTTTGCAAATTCAATCTGAAAATCTGTCAGATTCCAAATAGTTATCTCTGAAACCCCAGCAGCCCTTCGGAAATTATGGTTGACTGAGAGAATATTAATGTTATAATGTTTTCATTGCATGACTAGCAATTTACACATATATCTTTACCATTGAATTTCTGCAAAAGTCTACTATTCTGAATATTAAAATACAAAAGAGGGCTCTATTGCCAATGTCTTTTGAGGTAGAACAGGAATTATAAGTTATTTTTCCTCAACAGTTGAGAATAACACAAGAGGGGACGGTAGATAATGTCTTTTGAGGGACAATACGAGTTGTCCCACCAGACTTGTTTATTTTTCTGGGCATGTTGGTGTTACTGGAACCATTTCATTGATAGTCATGCAATTAACTCTCTTTGGTTATTGCACTTTGATGTGGACAATTATGTCTATGATTTTTACTCTAAATATACTGAAAGTATGTAATTGATTCCAGGGCAGAAATGTTGCCTCAACAAGTAACGGGACAGTGTGGTGATGGCCATCTGAAGGAAAATGGAACAGAGAGGTAAAGTGAATATTGCATCCAATACAGCGCAAATGTAAAGGCTGGCTTTGGCTATCTGTCAATATGTATATTTGACAGATGAACCAGAAAGGTATTTTATAGGTCCACCATGGTTGACAAATTAAACCTTTTTATATTTCGATATATTTGCATAAAAGCAAGGCGCTTTAAGTGTGTATAGTGTTTTGAATTGAATGAATTGAATTGAATGTTGGTTTATTTGCTATTGGCATATATAGAGAAGTTGAGCAATGCAGGTAACATTATACAATAGAATTATGATGTGAAAATGGGTTGGAATGAGATCCTTAAAGCTAGAAGCACAGTGACAATAATGAAACAAATATGACCTGCTCCACCAAAATGAGTTCAAAGTAGGCAATCTGTATTTCCAGAAATGAGCAAAATGTGTCAGAAGGTCACATTTTGATGATTTTTAGCTGTTGGTACCATGTTTTAGCAAAATTTGTTTGTTTTAATTATTTAAGACCATCTTAACCAAAAACTGACTTTAAATTATCTAAATTGGCCATCCTTCTTGTTTTTCTTAGTTTTTTCATTGCAATGTCGGGAAATTCAAATGCCATTTTCTCAAAGTTTGATGTTTCATTTCATCAATGTTTGAGGTGTCATATCTTTGGATTGGATAGAGATATAAAGACAAATGAAACAGCATTTTAAAGCCAAATTCCAGTAGAACAAAATCATTTTCACAACTGAATATGATAGCAGGCCGACTTTGAACCCATTTTGGTGAAGCAGGTCACAAATAACATATAAGATCGATGGTCTGTTAACATTGGGAAGTAAGATGCAATGCCCCTTATTCCATTTTTTTACACTAACAACAAGCTGACAGTCAATTTTCCTCCATATGAGCAGGACCCTGGGACAAGCACAGTGGCATCCCTATGGGGGGGGCATTGGGGGACACAGGCCCCCATCTTGGACCTGTGCTCCCCCAGGTGCCCCCTATATGAACTTTCCAACTATAGCTAAAATATACAATTAGTATAGTGGGTGCCCCCCCAGAGAATCGCGTCCCCCCAGGTGCCCCCAACTCGTGACCTCTCAGTTACGCCACTGGACAAGCAGTCTGCAGCAATTGTCAAATTGAACCACCAGACGACATCCCCTGCAACATTCTAGTTATGTTTCATTAACATAGCGTATGTACATAATGTGTGTTTCATTTGCTAAGGGGCCGACCAGACGATAGTTGGGGGGGGGCTATGGACTTTACCCCCGGGACGAACTTTTTTTTTTGTTCGCGGCATGTAGACAAACAATTTTTTCGCATGCGCACTCGCAACAAACTTTTTTATCGGAATTTTAACATTAAGGTACCCTAGCTACAGGTGGAAACAAACTTTTTTTTTTTCTATGCGCTGAACAAACTTTTTTTTTCAGTGTCAAGTGGGAAACAATTTTTTTTTTCACCAAATATCCATAGCCCCCCCAAAAGATCATCTGGTCGGCCCTAATATGAAAGAAGCAAATGCCATTGTTTTTATACCTACGATTAAAAATTGACTAAGGAGCAAGTAGTCGCAATGCAGGTGTGGTAGAGTGGACTAAGTCTTTGTATTCAGTATACTATAGTATATAGTGCATTTTTCTCACAACAAGCAACAAATCACTGTTTTTGTGACTCGGATTCAAACAATGATTCGATTTTTTACAAATTCAATCTGAAAATCTGTCAGATTCCAAATAGTTATCTCTGAAACCCCAGCAGCCCTTCGGAAATTATGGTTGACTGAGAGAATATTAATGTTATAATGTTTTCATTGCATGACTAGCAATTTACACATATATCTTTACCATTGAATTTCTGCAAAAGTCTACTATTCTGAATATTAAAATACAAAAGAGGGCTCTATTGCAAATGTCTTTTGAGGTAGAACAGGAATTGTAAGTTATTTTTCCTCAACAGTTGAGAATAACACAAGAGGGGACGGTAGATAATGTCTTTTGAGGGACAATACGAGTTGTCCCACCAGACTTGTTTATTTTTCTGGGCATGTTGGTGTTACTGGAACCATTTCATTGATATTCATGACGGTAGATAATGTCTTTTGGGCTTTTCTTTGACGCTTCCTTCTGGTCGACGCCATCGCTTTTAGCTCTCGCTTTTAGTGGATATTTTAGTAGTTTTTAGTGGTAGTATATAGTTCAAAACTGGTTCATTTAGTTGGCATGATATAGCTGCTTATTAACTGTGGCTGTGGAGTTCACCAATGAGTTCTACTGGATGAAAAAAACCCAAAATTCGTCTCCTCACTGGATCATCGCTCAAGGAAAACGTGGCCGAGGTGTCATGGCGGGCGGGGGTCAGCAATTGTGAATGACGGAGCACCCGAACTCAGGACGTCCAACGAACAACTCCGGATATTTCAAAGGGAAGTGACTCTTTCTATTTCTCCGTAGCACTGCATAGCATTGCATAGCGACTCCACTGCACTGTGTAGTGTTGAGAATTTAGTTGAGGGTTAACTTCTGAAAGTAATACTTTGGATTAATGTCGGCGGGAACGAGTGCAGAAAGACCTGTCTCTGACATAAAACGCATATTCTCAGTTCTTATATGTACGGACTCAAGAGGCCGAGAGCTTGACCTTACGATCAATAATGACATAGTTTGCCAGTATTTACCAAAGGAGGCAAAACATAAGGCCCAGGTTGACCTTAATTTCGAAATTCATGGTGGGGCCACGATAAATGACCTCCTTCGAATGGTAGATAGACACCCAAAGAGGAACACAGTTGACTTTGTCATTATCATAGCCGGGATTTGCAATCTGACCTCCAGGAAAACATTGTCTGGCAGTAAAAGTTTATGGTACGATAACAGGGAGGCAGCCATCTCCACTAAAACAACCATTGAGCAAGCCTTGGATTCATATAAGAAAGTAATCCACTTTGCCACGATTACCCCTGCTAGCTTAATAAAATACTTTACTGTCGCAAACAGTAGGAGAAGGAGACAAGGCAGCCCTCCAGATAAGGAAGCCCAGGCTACTCAGCAGGGACATTTGATAGAAGACTGCGGTGTGATTAACCGTCTGATCGTCGACAAAAATATTGTGAGAGGGTGCCCCACCCTTCGTTGAGCAAGTCAGTGCCTGAAATCCACCAAACGCAGGGACAAACGCACCAGAAAAGTGAGAAACCCGGTCTACAGATTTGTTGATAAGAACCTGGCAGACGGACTCCATCCGGACGAAGAGCTTAGAGACCTTTGGTTCTCATTGGTCGCTAGGTTTATCGCGGAATTGATCCGCAGAGAAATCACCCCCTGTGAATCTAGCGAGACCAGCCCTCAGGAAAATTCGGAGACTGACCCGGAGAGTGACAAGGACAAGGACCAGTACGACTTCAGAGGAGGAAAACTTCCCTGACCACCCTTAGTTCCAGAGAGGTGCGAGTGAAGTATTAGAAATATGAATGCACTCACAAGGACATTGGCACCCATGACCTCTAAGCCTCAGGATTGCACGCGCTGCCCAGAGGCAGGGGGTCAAAGGGGTAGCCAACTGACTACTGGAAATTTGAGTGAATCAGCCATCTCTTGTCTGGCCCAATGCCCTGGAGAGACTTATCACCAGGATAGCACGCGCTGCCCAGGTGCGGTCTCCCAGGTCAAAGGGTCTACTGCAAACACTTGTCACAAAACACCACTAAATTGGAAAATGATTGTACTTGTGGAAGGCAGCAGTGAGGAAGATACGAGCAGCTCCTCCAACGTAGCCCCTGAATACCGCCTCCCGCCTGAAAAAGTTTGCTACAGGAAGGTCGGCTATACTTTGGATAAGACCAAGGCCCTAAAGAAGAAACTCGAGGCGACTCAGAGGAACTACTCTTACTCCGTGGATAAAGCGGACAAGAATACTATCACTATCTCCTGCCAAGCGGGACTGTATGAATTGTTCAGGAGAGCCACATGCATCTACTATGCACACTTGGAGGACCCTATCGTGGAAATGCAGGCAGAAATCCACCATGACAGGGAAAGGAACATTGTACAGAACAGCTTCAAAATCAGCAGTAAAGGTGCCTCAGCAGAAAGGAGTACACAGTTTCCCTATATCACACCACTTCATCTATCATGGCAAATGGAAAAAACTACTCAAGATTCCTGGACGTCGATTGGCAAGAAATTGCTATCATTATCGACGAGATAAACCAACTCAGCCGACTCACAGACCCTGATAGTCTGAATAAGACTATACAAGAGTGTCTCACAGAAGTACTACACAGATTTAACGCCAAGAAGGGCGGCAAACAGAAGAAGGGCACAACACATAGGGAACTCCTTGAAGAACTAAGCATCCCATGCAGCGAAAGTAGATCCGAAAAGACTGGTACGGACATCCAAATGCTGACATCGGGAGAGCAAGAACAGGACCCAGGATCTACCGGACTGGAACCTAGACAAGGAACTCCAGTATCCTGTGGTTCGCTATCCCCGTACAGAGGGTTATCTGAAAGTGTACAGGATACTATCCCAACTGTACCCACAGAGGACATCGTTACTGCGACGCAGAAACTCCAGGTTGTTAGGGCTCCATGCAGTAATACCCTGAAAGATGTCGGAAATCACTCGGAGTATCTAGTTGTGAAAAACCAACAGAATAATCTGGACACAGCACTTGGAGTCGACATTGGAACAGAAGAAGAATACAACCCCCCAACAACAAATGAAGAAACGCTTAATGAAGAGGTGGAAAACCCACAAGCACCCCCAGGAGAGAAGCAGCACCCTATGGCCAACAACGGACATCACGACTCAAGTTACCAATTCAACTGTGCTAACTGTAGAGTACTAAGAGCCGACTGGCAGAGAATGCTCCAAGATGTACAGGCAAGGGAGAAGAGATTGGCAACTTCCGAGAGAGCACTGAAAGCAAAAGAGAAAGAAATGGAAAGGCACATGGCACAACTGGAGTCTCAAAAAGCTGTGATCTTGGGATTAGAGGCAAAAGTCAACGACCTCACAGCCTCTAACAGGCTCTTGCGACAGGCAATGGAGGCCTCAAACACAGATTCTAGGACATATGGGCCCACGAGAGCTTCTGCGTCCAACCCTAATGAAAGGTCACAAGGTCACCACGAGCTCCCATTGAACCATACCCAGGAAGATAGATTAAAAGAGGAGATAAGATCACTGAAAGAAGAAATGCGATTTAAGGACATGGAGTACAGACTGACAGAACGCATCAACAGCATGGAAAGGACGGTTCTTGCTGCAAGAGTGCCAGGCCATCAAATCCCCTTCCCTAATACACAGCCTCTCCCCACACAAGTACAGAACCCGTCATGGGTGGTACCGCCGTATGGATGGATGCCAAATGGTGCCAGCTTCCCCCAGAATCCCTACTTCAGCCAAGACCCACAATTCATGGCAAGACCACATCCACCAGCTTATAATCCAGCGCACTTCAGACAAGTCCCAACGGAGGGGGTAGCAGGTCAACAGTCACATCGCCTGAACCCGGAGCCTGAACCAGGACCCTCAATTGCCTCGTCACGAGTGCACGGCGAAAAGGGCGGAACATTCCGTGACCACAGCAGACCCACTGACAGAGACCTCCAAGGGAACGGACAGAGGGACCAAAGGGAGGCCCCATTTAAGCATGTAACTCCCAAACGGAGCCTCCATTTGGGACTTCAGGGAGTTACGGGAGTTGACAGGAGTTACCAGGAGTTACGGGAGTTAGCAGGAGTTGTGGGATTTAGCGGGAGTTACCGGGAGTTATGGGAGTTGACAGGAGTTAAATGGGAGTTACGGGAGTAATGGGAGTTAGCGGGAGTTAGTGGGAGTTACGGGAGTTAGCAGGAGTTAGCTGGAGTTACGGGAGTTAGCGGGAGTTACGGGAGTTAGAGGGAGTTAGCGGGAGTTAGTGGGAGTTATGGGAGTTAGCGGGAGTTAGCAGGAGTTAGTGGGACATAGCGGAAGTTGCAGGACGTCAAGGAGTTCCGGGAGTTACATGCTTAAATGGGGCCTGTCAAAATGCATTAACTTCTTGTTTTTGAATAAAATTGAAAAAAAAAAAATTGCCCAAGTTAGGGTTAGGGTTTAGGGTTAGGGTTTAGGGTTAGGGTTAGGGTTAGGGTTAGGGTTGGGGTTAGGGTTTCAGAAAATTCTTGCTTTTCAAATTTTTTAATTAAGTTTTCGGCACTTATTTAGCATAGAAAATACCTGAATTTTGAATATTTTGCCTTTCTACAGCTAGTTGACCACTGGAGTTTCAGCAGATACCTGTTTATCATTGGCCAAAATCAGCATTTGAGGGGGGGGGGGGTGGCAACCATTGGATAATCACTGGTTTTCTGTAAGTGTAGAAGTAACATTAGTAACACTTGTAGCCAGCAACCACAGGGCGGTGACAAAACTTCACCACCCGTTTGCGGGCCAGTATTGGTGCAATGTAACTGTTGTGTGGTAGAGGGACATGTGCCCGAACGCTGGAAATCTTTCAGTGCCACTTTCGGGCCCCTGACCTAATTTGCCGTGACGGGGGTAATTTTTCTCAAAAATGCGAAAACGGAGGTTTTTGGCACTTTTCGGGCTGAGAAATGATGCGATTTTCATCATTTTTGCAGGAAATGCTGCTCTGCTAGTGTTGATAAGTAACGTATCAAGACATTTAGCCAGGATACCTCCGGGTTGATTCTGACCGGAGGGCCTGTTTTCTAATCTTTTAGCATGCAAATGCCATAATGGGCCACATAGGCCTATGCAGAGGTCTAGAATCACAAAACCATGCTATTCGATGGGCAAGGCATCCAGAAAGGCATTAAACTGCCACCGGCACCCGAACAATGCAGTTTTCCAGCTTTTCCCGCCAAAAATCTGCGGCTTTTCTGCTGTGATCTGTTACCGGAGCAATCTTAGCCCATGTCACTGCCATAGTAATGCTAATCTACTCCATTTTAACCAGTTTCCATGGTAGTTACTGGCCTGCAGCGTGTATTTCAAAGTTTACCTGCATTAAGTCAACCAATCAGAGCACAGCTTTCTATTTTCTCCCGGCCTTAATACTATAAGACCAATGTCGTCTGCTAGATATGTGCTTTCTGCATGCAGTTTAACTTGCGGGATACTAATGTAGCATACAGCAGTGACTAGAATTAGAATATTTTGGCCTGTTGTGGCACCTAGACTACTGCATATCAGTTAAATGCCTGTTCTTGCACTTTTGCCACTGTTTATTGGGGTAAACGTGAAGCAAACATACACAAAAAGGTTGCTTTAAGGCTTTTTCTGTATTGCGGATCCATCAAGGAGCTTCAGAAGGCTTTGATTGGGTGACTAAAAAAAAAAAAAAAAAGTTTAACTTGAAAAGGTTTTGAACCCAGGACTTCTCAGTTGCTGGCCCGACGCCTTAACCACTACACCACAGAGGATTGTTGCTGACCTGTCGCTCGGATTCCACATAATTTCAGACTCTGCTGGAATAAATGTCAACCATTTTTCGTACTGTGGCAGCTAAGCAGCGGGGGATGGGGGGGGGGGGCGGTAGAGAGAATAGCACTTTACAACCTTTATTTATGAAGTTACCTGGTTTTACGTTCTGAAAATATGTTTTTTAGGTCGGAAGTACAACTTTTTTTTTTTCTGTTTTAGTTCTGTTTAACAAAAGATAATAAAAAATCTTTTTTGGCCAGAGATCTTTTTTGGCCAGAGAGCTGTCAAAATGCATTAACTTCTTGTTTTTGAATAAAATTGAAAAAAAAAAAAATTGCCCAAGTTAGGGTAAGGGTTTAGGGTTAGGGTTTAGGGTTAGGGTTAGGGTTAGGGTTAGGGTTGGGGTTAGGGTTTCAGAAAATTCTTGCTTTTCAAATTTTTTAATTAAGTTTTCGGCACTTATTTAGCATAGAAAATACCTGAATTTTGAATATTTTGCCTTTCTACAGCTAGTTGACCACTGGAGTTTCAGCAGATACCTGTTTATCATTGGCCAAAATCAGCATTTGAGGGGGGGGGGGGGTGGCAACCATTGGATAATCACTGGTTTTCTGTAAGTGTAGAAGTAACATTAGTAACACTTGTAGCCAGCAACCACAGGGCGGTGACAAAACTTCACCACCCGTTTGCGGGCCAGTATTGGTGCAATGTAACTGTTGTGTGGTAGAGGGACATGTGCCCGAACGCTGGAAATCTTTCAGTGCCACTTTCGGGCCCCTGACCTAATTTGCCGTGACGGGGTAATTTTTCTCAAAAATGCAAAAACGGAGGTTTTTGGCACTTTTCGGGCTGAGAAATGATGCGATTTTCATCATTTTTGCAGGAAATGCTGCTCTGCTAGTGTTGATAAGTAACGTATCAAGACATTTAGCCAGGATACCTCCGGGTTGATTCTGACCGGAGGGCCTGTTTTCTAATCTTTTAGCATGCAAATGCCATAATGGGCCACATAGGCCTATGCAGAGGTCTAGAATCACAAAACCATGCTATTCGATGGGCAAGGCATCCAGAAAGGCATTAAACTGCCACCGGCACCCGAACAATGCAGTTTTCCAGCTTTTCCCGCCAAAAATCTGCGGCTTTTCTGCTGTGATCTGTTACCGGAGCAATCTTAGCCCATGTCACTGCCATAGTAATGCTAATCTACTCCATTTTAACCAGTTTCCATGGTAGTTACTGGCCTGCAGCGTGTATTTCAAAGTTTACCTGCATTAAGTCAACCAATCAGAGCACAGCTTTCTATTTTCTCCCGGCCTTAATACTATAAGACCAATGTCGTCTGCTAGATATGTGCTTTCTGCATGCAGTTTAACTTGCGGGATACTAATGTAGCATACAGCAGTGACTAGAATTAGAATATTTTGGCCTGTTGTGGCACCTAGACTACTGCATATCAGTTAAATGCCTGTTCTTGCACTTTTGCCACTGTTTATTGGGGTAAACGTGAAGCAAACATACACAAAAAGGTTGCTTTAAGGCTTTTTCTGTATTGCGGATCCATCAAGGAGCTTCAGAAGGCTTTGATTGGGTGACTAAAAAAAAAAAAAAAAAGTTTAACTTGAAAAGGTTTTGAACCCAGGACTTCTCAGTTGCTGGCCCGACGCCTTAACCACTACACCACAGAGGATTGTTGCTGACCTGTCGCTCGGATTCCACATAATTTCAGACTCTGCTGGAATAAATGTCAACCATTTTTCGTACTGTGGCAGCTAAGCAGCGGGGGATGGGGGGGGGGGGGCGGTAGAGAGAATAGCACTTTACAACCTTTATTTATGAAGTTACCTGGTTTTACGTTCTGAAAATATGTTTTTTAGGTCGGAAGTACAACTTTTTTTTTTCTGTTTTAGTTCTGTTTAACAAAAGATAATAAAAAATCTTTTTTGGCCAGAGATCTTTTTTGGCCAGAGAGCTGTCAAAATGCATTAACTTCTTGTTTTTGAATAAAATTGAAAAAAAAAAAATTGCCCAAGTTAGGGTTAGGGTTTAGGGTTAGGGTTTAGGGTTAGGGTTAGGGTTAGGGTTAGGGTTGGGGTTAGGGTTTCAGAAAATTCTTGCTTTTCAAATTTTTTAATTAAGTTTTCGGCACTTATTTAGCATAGAAAATACCTGAATTTTGAATATTTTGCCTTTCTACAGCTAGTTGACCACTGGAGTTTCAGCAGATACCTGTTTATCATTGGCCAAAATCAGCATTTGAGGGGGGGGGGGGTGGCAACCATTGGATAATCACTGGTTTTCTGTAAGTGTAGAAGTAACATTAGTAACACTTGTAGCCAGCAACCACAGGGCGGTGACAAAACTTCACCACCCGTTTGCGGGCCAGTATTGGTGCAATGTAACTGTTGTGTGGTAGAGGGACATGTGCCCGAACGCTGGAAATCTTTCAGTGCCACTTTCGGGCCCCTGACCTAATTTGCCGTGACGGGGGTAATTTTTCTCAAAAATGCAAAAACGGAGGTTTTTGGCACTTTTCGGGCTGAGAAATGATGCGATTTTCATCATTTTTGCAGGAAATGCTGCTCTGCTAGTGTTGATAAGTAACGTATCAAGACATTTAGCCAGGATACCTCCGGGTTGATTCTGACCGGAGGGCCTGTTTTCTAATCTTTTAGCATGCAAATGCCATAATGGGCCACATAGGCCTATGCAGAGGTCTAGAATCACAAAACCATGCTATTCGATGGGCAAGGCATCCAGAAAGGCATTAAACTGCCACCGGCACCCGAACAATGCAGTTTTCCAGCTTTTCCCGCCAAAAATCTGCGGCTTTTCTGCTGTGATCTGTTACCGGAGCAATCTTAGCCCATGTCACTGCCATAGTAATGCTAATCTACTCCATTTTAACCAGTTTCCATGGTAGTTACTGGCCTGCAGCGTGTATTTCAAAGTTTACCTGCATTAAGTCAACCAATCAGAGCACAGCTTTCTATTTTCTCCCGGCCTTAATACTATAAGACCAATGTCGTCTGCTAGATATGTGCTTTCTGCATGCAGTTTAACTTGCGGGATACTAATGTAGCATACAGCAGTGACTAGAATTAGAATATTTTGGCCTGTTGTGGCACCTAGACTACTGCATATCAGTTAAATGCCTGTTCTTGCACTTTTGCCACTGTTTATTGGGGTAAACGTGAAGCAAACATACACAAAAAGGTTGCTTTAAGGCTTTTTCTGTATTGCGGATCCATCAAGGAGCTTCAGAAGGCTTTGATTGGGTGACTAAAAAAAAAAAAAAAAAGTTTAACTTGAAAAGGTTTTGAACCCAGGACTTCTCAGTTGCTGGCCCGACGCCTTAACCACTACACCACAGAGGATTGTTGCTGACCTGTCGCTCGGATTCCACATAATTTCAGACTCTGCTGGAATAAATGTCAACCATTTTTCGTACTGTGGCAGCTAAGCAGCGGGGGATGGGGGGGGGGGGGGGGCGGTAGAGAGAATAGCACTTTACAACCTTTATTTATGAAGTTACCTGGTTTTACGTTCTGAAAATATGTTTTTTAGGTCGGAAGTACAACTTTTTTTTTTTCTGTTTTAGTTCTGTTTAACAAAAGATAATAAAAAATCTTTTTTGGCCAGAGATCTTTTTTGGCCAGAGAGCTGTCAAAATGCATTAACTTCTTGTTTTTGAATAAAATTGAAAAAAAAAAAATTGCCCAAGTTAGGGTTAGGGTTTAGGGTTAGGGTTTAGGGTTAGGGTTAGGGTTAGGGTTAGGGTTGGGGTTAGGGTTTCAGAAAATTCTTGCTTTTCAAATTTTTTAATTAAGTTTTCGGCACTTATTTAGCATAGAAAATACCTGAATTTTGAATATTTTGCCTTTCTACAGCTAGTTGACCACTGGAGTTTCAGCAGATACCTGTTTATCATTGGCCAAAATCAGCATTTGAGGGGGGGGGGGGGTGGCAACCATTGGATAATCACTGGTTTTCTGTAAGTGTAGAAGTAACATTAGTAACACTTGTAGCCAGCAACCACAGGGCGGTGACAAAACTTCACCACCCGTTTGCGGGCCAGTATTGGTGCAATGTAACTGTTGTGTGGTAGAGGGACATGTGCCCGAACGCTGGAAATCTTTCAGTGCCACTTTCGGGCCCCTGACCTAATTTGCCGTGACGGGGGTAATTTTTCTCAAAAATGCAAAAACGGAGGTTTTTGGCACTTTTCGGGCTGAGAAATGATGCGATTTTCATCATTTTTGCAGGAAATGCTGCTCTGCTAGTGTTGATAAGTAACGTATCAAGACATTTAGCCAGGATACCTCCGGGTTGATTCTGACCGGAGGGCCTGTTTTCTAATCTTTTAGCATGCAAATGCCATAATGGGCCACATAGGCCTATGCAGAGGTCTAGAATCACAAAACCATGCTATTCGATGGGCAAGGCATCCAGAAAGGCATTAAACTGCCACCGGCACCCGAACAATGCAGTTTTCCAGCTTTTCCCGCCAAAAATCTGCGGCTTTTCTGCTGTGATCTGTTACCGGAGCAATCTTAGCCCATGTCACTGCCATAGTAATGCTAATCTACTCCATTTTAACCAGTTTCCATGGTAGTTACTGGCCTGCAGCGTGTATTTCAAAGTTTACCTGCATTAAGTCAACCAATCAGAGCACAGCTTTCTATTTTCTCCCGGCCTTAATACTATAAGACCAATGTCGTCTGCTAGATATGTGCTTTCTGCATGCAGTTTAACTTGCGGGATACTAATGTAGCATACAGCAGTGACTAGAATTAGAATATTTTGGCCTGTTGTGGCACCTAGACTACTGCATATCAGTTAAATGCCTGTTCTTGCACTTTTGCCACTGTTTATTGGGGTAAACGTGAAGCAAACATACACAAAAAGGTTGCTTTAAGGCTTTTTCTGTATTGCGGATCCATCAAGGAGCTTCAGAAGGCTTTGATTGGGTGACTAAAAAAAAAAAAAAAAAGTTTAACTTGAAAAGGTTTTGAACCCAGGACTTCTCAGTTGCTGGCCCGACGCCTTAACCACTACACCACAGAGGATTGTTGCTGACCTGTCGCTCGGATTCCACATAATTTCAGACTCTGCTGGAATAAATGTCAACCATTTTTCGTACTGTGGCAGCTAAGCAGCGGGGGATGGGGGGGGGGGGGCGGTAGAGAGAATAGCACTTTACAACCTTTATTTATGAAGTTACCTGGTTTTACGTTCTGAAAATATGTTTTTTAGGTCGGAAGTACAACTTTTTTTTTTTCTGTTTTAGTTCTGTTTAACAAAAGATAATAAAAAATCTTTTTTGGCCAGAGATCTTTTTTGGCCAGAGAGCTGTCAAAATGCATTAACTTCTTGTTTTTGAATAAAATTGAAAAAAAAAAATTGCCCAAGTTAGGGTTAGGGTTTAGGGTTAGGGTTTAGGGTTAGGGTTAGGGTTAGGGTTAGGGTTGGGGTTAGGGTTTCAGAAAATTCTTGCTTTTCAAATTTTTTAATTAAGTTTTCGGCACTTATTTAGCATAGAAAATACCTGAATTTTGAATATTTTGCCTTTCTACAGCTAGTTGACCACTGGAGTTTCAGCAGATACCTGTTTATCATTGGCCAAAATCAGCATTTGAGGGGGGGGGGGGGGTGGCAACCATTGGATAATCACTGGTTTTCTGTAAGTGTAGAAGTAACATTAGTAACACTTGTAGCCAGCAACCACAGGGCGGTGACAAAACTTCACCACCCGTTTGCGGGCCAGTATTGGTGCAATGTAACTGTTGTGTGGTAGAGGGACATGTGCCCGAACGCTGGAAATCTTTCAGTGCCACTTTCGGGCCCCTGACCTAATTTGCCGTGACGGGGGTAATTTTTCTCAAAAATGCAAAAACGGAGGTTTTTGGCACTTTTCGGGCTGAGAAATGATGCGATTTTCATCATTTTTGCAGGAAATGCTGCTCTGCTAGTGTTGATAAGTAACGTATCAAGACATTTAGCCAGGATACCTCCGGGTTGATTCTGACCGGAGGGCCTGTTTTCTAATCTTTTAGCATGCAAATGCCATAATGGGCCACATAGGCCTATGCAGAGGTCTAGAATCACAAAACCATGCTATTCGATGGGCAAGGCATCCAGAAAGGCATTAAACTGCCACCGGCACCCGAACAATGCAGTTTTCCAGCTTTTCCCGCCAAAAATCTGCGGCTTTTCTGCTGTGATCTGTTACCGGAGCAATCTTAGCCCATGTCACTGCCATAGTAATGCTAATCTACTCCATTTTAACCAGTTTCCATGGTAGTTACTGGCCTGCAGCGTGTATTTCAAAGTTTACCTGCATTAAGTCAACCAATCAGAGCACAGCTTTCTATTTTTCCCGGCCTTAATACTATAAGACCAATGTCGTCTGCTAGATATGTGCTTTCTGCATGCAGTTTAACTTGCGGGATACTAATGTAGCATACAGCAGTGACTAGAATTAGAATATTTTGGCCTGTTGTGGCACCTAGACTACTGCATATCAGTTAAATGCCTGTTCTTGCACTTTTGCCACTGTTTATTGGGGTAAACGTGAAGCAAACATACACAAAAAGGTTGCTTTAAGGCTTTTTCTGTATTGCGGATCCATCAAGGAGCTTCAGAAGGCTTTGATTGGGTGACTAAAAAAAAAAAAAAAAAGTTTAACTTGAAAAGGTTTTGAACCCAGGACTTCTCAGTTGCTGGCCCGACGCCTTAACCACTACACCACAGAGGATTGTTGCTGACCTGTCGCTCGGATTCCACATAATTTCAGACTCTGCTGGAATAAATGTCAACCATTTTTCGTACTGTGGCAGCTAAGCAGCGGGGGATGGGGGGGGGGGGGGGGGTAGAGAGAATAGCACTTTACAACCTTTATTTATGAAGTTACCTGGTTTTACGTTCTGAAAATATGTTTTTTAGGTCGGAAGTACAACTTTTTTTTTTTCTGTTTTAGTTCTGTTTAACAAAAGATAATAAAAAATCTTTTTTGGCCAGAGATCTTTTTTGGCCAGAGAGCTGTCAAAATGCATTAACTTCTTGTTTTTGAATAAAATTGAAAAAAAAAAATTGCCCAAGTTAGGGTTAGGGTTTAGGGTTAGGGTTTAGGGTTAGGGTTAGGGTTAGGGTTAGGGTTGGGGTTAGGGTTTCAGAAAATTCTTGCTTTTCAAATTTTTTAATTAAGTTTTCGGCACTTATTTAGCATAGAAAATACCTGAATTTTGAATATTTTGCCTTTCTACAGCTAGTTGACCACTGGAGTTTCAGCAGATACCTGTTTATCATTGGCCAAAATCAGCATTTGAGGGGGGGGGGGGGTGGCAACCATTGGATAATCACTGGTTTTCTGTAAGTGTAGAAGTAACATTAGTAACACTTGTAGCCAGCAACCACAGGGCGGTGACAAAACTTCACCACCCGTTTGCGGGCCAGTATTGGTGCAATGTAACTGTTGTGTGGTAGAGGGACATGTGCCCGAACGCTGGAAATCTTTCAGTGCCACTTTCGGGCCCCTGACCTAATTTGCCGTGACGGGGGTAATTTTTCTCAAAAATGCAAAAACGGAGGTTTTTGGCACTTTTCGGGCTGAGAAATGATGCGATTTTCATCATTTTTGCAGGAAATGCTGCTCTGCTAGTGTTGATAAGTAACGTATCAAGACATTTAGCCAGGATACCTCCGGGTTGATTCTGACCGGAGGGCCTGTTTTCTAATCTTTTAGCATGCAAATGCCATAATGGGCCACATAGGCCTATGCAGAGGTCTAGAATCACAAAACCATGCTATTCGATGGGCAAGGCATCCAGAAAGGCATTAAACTGCCACCGGCACCCGAACAATGCAGTTTTCCAGCTTTTCCCGCCAAAAATCTGCGGCTTTTCTGCTGTGATCTGTTACCGGAGCAATCTTAGCCCATGTCACTGCCATAGTAATGCTAATCTACTCCATTTTAACCAGTTTCCATGGTAGTTACTGGCCTGCAGCGTGTATTTCAAAGTTTACCTGCATTAAGTCAACCAATCAGAGCACAGCTTTCTATTTTCTCCCGGCCTTAATACTATAAGACCAATGTCGTCTGCTAGATATGTGCTTTCTGCATGCAGTTTAACTTGCGGGATACTAATGTAGCATACAGCAGTGACTAGAATTAGAATATTTTGGCCTGTTGTGGCACCTAGACTACTGCATATCAGTTAAATGCCTGTTCTTGCACTTTTGCCACTGTTTATTGGGGTAAACGTGAAGCAAACATACACAAAAAGGTTGCTTTAAGGCTTTTTCTGTATTGCGGATCCATCAAGGAGCTTCAGAAGGCTTTGATTGGGTGACTAAAAAAAAAAAAAAAAAGTTTAACTTGAAAAGGTTTTGAACCCAGGACTTCTCAGTTGCTGGCCCGACGCCTTAACCACTACACCACAGAGGATTGTTGCTGACCTGTCGCTCGGATTCCACATAATTTCAGACTCTGCTGGAATAAATGTCAACCATTTTTCGTACTGTGGCAGCTAAGCAGCGGGGGATGGGGGGGGGGGGGGCGGTAGAGAGAATAGCACTTTACAACCTTTATTTATGAAGTTACCTGGTTTTACGTTCTGAAAATATGTTTTTTAGGTCGGAAGTACAACTTTTTTTTTTTCTGTTTTAGTTCTGTTTAACAAAAGATAATAAAAAATCTTTTTTGGCCAGAGATCTTTTTTGGCCAGAGAGCTGTCAAAATGCATTAACTTCTTGTTTTTGAATAAAATTGAAAAAAAAAAAATTGCCCAAGTTAGGGTTAGGGTTTAGGGTTAGGGTTTAGGGTTAGGGTTAGGGTTAGGGTTAGGGTTGGGGTTAGGGTTTCAGAAAATTCTTGCTTTTCAAATTTTTTAATTAAGTTTTCGGCACTTATTTAGCATAGAAAATACCTGAATTTTGAATATTTTGCCTTTCTACAGCTAGTTGACCACTGGAGTTTCAGCAGATACCTGTTTATCATTGGCCAAAATCAGCATTTGAGGGGGGGGGGGGGTGGCAACCATTGGATAATCACTGGTTTTCTGTAAGTGTAGAAGTAACATTAGTAACACTTGTAGCCAGCAACCACAGGGCGGTGACAAAACTTCACCACCCGTTTGCGGGCCAGTATTGGTGCAATGTAACTGTTGTGTGGTAGAGGGACATGTGCCCGAACGCTGGAAATCTTTCAGTGCCACTTTCGGGCCCCTGACCTAATTTGCCGTGACGGGGGTAATTTTTCTCAAAAATGCAAAAACGGAGGTTTTTGGCACTTTTCGGGCTGAGAAATGATGCGATTTTCATCATTTTTGCAGGAAATGCTGCTCTGCTAGTGTTGATAAGTAACGTATCAAGACATTTAGCCAGGATACCTCCGGGTTGATTCTGACCGGAGGGCCTGTTTTCTAATCTTTTAGCATGCAAATGCCATAATGGGCCACATAGGCCTATGCAGAGGTCTAGAATCACAAAACCATGCTATTCGATGGGCAAGGCATCCAGAAAGGCATTAAACTGCCACCGGCACCCGAACAATGCAGTTTTCCAGCTTTTCCCGCCAAAAATCTGCGGCTTTTCTGCTGTGATCTGTTACCGGAGCAATCTTAGCCCATGTCACTGCCATAGTAATGCTAATCTACTCCATTTTAACCAGTTTCCATGGTAGTTACTGGCCTGCAGCGTGTATTTCAAAGTTTACCTGCATTAAGTCAACCAATCAGAGCACAGCTTTCTATTTTCTCCCGGCCTTAATACTATAAGACCAATGTCGTCTGCTAGATATGTGCTTTCTGCATGCAGTTTAACTTGCGGGATACTAATGTAGCATACAGCAGTGACTAGAATTAGAATATTTTGGCCTGTTGTGGCACCTAGACTACTGCATATCAGTTAAATGCCTGTTCTTGCACTTTTGCCACTGTTTATTGGGGTAAACGTGAAGCAAACATACACAAAAAGGTTGCTTTAAGGCTTTTTCTGTATTGCGGATCCATCAAGGAGCTTCAGAAGGCTTTGATTGGGTGACTAAAAAAAAAAAAAAAAAGTTTAACTTGAAAAGGTTTTGAACCCAGGACTTCTCAGTTGCTGGCCCGACGCCTTAACCACTACACCACAGAGGATTGTTGCTGACCTGTCGCTCGGATTCCACATAATTTCAGACTCTGCTGGAATAAATGTCAACCATTTTTCGTACTGTGGCAGCTAAGCAGCGGGGGATGGGGGGGGGGGGGCGGTAGAGAGAATAGCACTTTACAACCTTTATTTATGAAGTTACCTGGTTTTACGTTCTGAAAATATGTTTTTTAGGTCGGAAGTACAACTTTTTTTTTTTCTGTTTTAGTTCTGTTTAACAAAAGATAATAAAAAATCTTTTTTGGCCAGAGATCTTTTTTGGCCAGAGAGCTGTCAAAATGCATTAACTTCTTGTTTTTGAATAAAATTGAAAAAAAAAAAATTGCCCAAGTTAGGGTTAGGGTTTAGGGTTAGGGTTTAGGGTTAGGGTTAGGGTTAGGGTTAGGGTTGGGGTTAGGGTTTCAGAAAATTCTTGCTTTTCAAATTTTTTAATTAAGTTTTCGGCACTTATTTAGCATAGAAAATACCTGAATTTTGAATATTTTGCCTTTCTACAGCTAGTTGACCACTGGAGTTTCAGCAGATACCTGTTTATCATTGGCCAAAATCAGCATTTGAGGGGGGGGGGGGGGTGGCAACCATTGGATAATCACTGGTTTTCTGTAAGTGTAGAAGTAACATTAGTAACACTTGTAGCCAGCAACCACAGGGCGGTGACAAAACTTCACCACCCGTTTGCGGGCCAGTATTGGTGCAATGTAACTGTTGTGTGGTAGAGGGACATGTGCCCGAACGCTGGAAATCTTTCAGTGCCACTTTCGGGCCCCTGACCTAATTTGCCGTGACGGGGGTAATTTTTCTCAAAAATGCAAAAACGGAGGTTTTTGGCACTTTTCGGGCTGAGAAATGATGCGATTTTCATCATTTTTGCAGGAAATGCTGCTCTGCTAGTGTTGATAAGTAACGTATCAAGACATTTAGCCAGGATACCTCCGGGTTGATTCTGACCGGAGGGCCTGTTTTCTAATCTTTTAGCATGCAAATGCCATAATGGGCCACATAGGCCTATGCAGAGGTCTAGAATCACAAAACCATGCTATTCGATGGGCAAGGCATCCAGAAAGGCATTAAACTGCCACCGGCACCCGAACAATGCAGTTTTCCAGCTTTTCCCGCCAAAAATCTGCGGCTTTTCTGCTGTGATCTGTTACCGGAGCAATCTTAGCCCATGTCACTGCCATAGTAATGCTAATCTACTCCATTTTAACCAGTTTCCATGGTAGTTACTGGCCTGCAGCGTGTATTTCAAAGTTTACCTGCATTAAGTCAACCAATCAGAGCACAGCTTTCTATTTTCTCCCGGCCTTAATACTATAAGACCAATGTCGTCTGCTAGATATGTGCTTTCTGCATGCAGTTTAACTTGCGGGATACTAATGTAGCATACAGCAGTGACTAGAATTAGAATATTTTGGCCTGTTGTGGCACCTAGACTACTGCATATCAGTTAAATGCCTGTTCTTGCACTTTTGCCACTGTTTATTGGGGTAAACGTGAAGCAAACATACACAAAAAGGTTGCTTTAAGGCTTTTTCTGTATTGCGGATCCATCAAGGAGCTTCAGAAGGCTTTGATTGGGTGACTAAAAAAAAAAAAAAAAAGTTTAACTTGAAAAGGTTTTGAACCCAGGACTTCTCAGTTGCTGGCCCGACGCCTTAACCACTACACCACAGAGGATTGTTGCTGACCTGTCGCTCGGATTCCACATAATTTCAGACTCTGCTGGAATAAATGTCAACCATTTTTCGTACTGTGGCAGCTAAGCAGCGGGGGATGGGGGGGGGGGGCGGTAGAGAGAATAGCACTTTACAACCTTTATTTATGAAGTTACCTGGTTTTACGTTCTGAAAATATGTTTTTTAGGTCGGAAGTACAACTTTTTTTTTTCTGTTTTAGTTCTGTTTAACAAAAGATAATAAAAAATCTTTTTTGGCCAGAGATCTTTTTTGGCCAGAGAGCTGTCAAAATGCATTAACTTCTTGTTTTTGAATAAAATTGAAAAAAAAAAAATTGCCCAAGTTAGGGTTAGGGTTTAGGGTTAGGGTTTAGGGTTAGGGTTAGGGTTAGGGTTAGGGTTGGGGTTAGGGTTTCAGAAAATTCTTGCTTTTCAAATTTTTTAATTAAGTTTTCGGCACTTATTTAGCATAGAAAATACCTGAATTTTGAATATTTTGCCTTTCTACAGCTAGTTGACCACTGGAGTTTCAGCAGATACCTGTTTATCATTGGCCAAAATCAGCATTTGAGGGGGGGGGGGGGGTGGCAACCATTGGATAATCACTGGTTTTCTGTAAGTGTAGAAGTAACATTAGTAACACTTGTAGCCAGCAACCACAGGGCGGTGACAAAACTTCACCACCCGTTTGCGGGCCAGTATTGGTGCAATGTAACTGTTGTGTGGTAGAGGGACATGTGCCCGAACGCTGGAAATCTTTCAGTGCCACTTTCGGGCCCCTGACCTAATTTGCCGTGACGGGGGTAATTTTTCTCAAAAATGCAAAAACGGAGGTTTTTGGCACTTTTCGGGCTGAGAAATGATGCGATTTTCATCATTTTTGCAGGAAATGCTGCTCTGCTAGTGTTGATAAGTAACGTATCAAGACATTTAGCCAGGATACCTCCGGGTTGATTCTGACCGGAGGGCCTGTTTTCTAATCTTTTAGCATGCAAATGCCATAATGGGCCACATAGGCCTATGCAGAGGTCTAGAATCACAAAACCATGCTATTCGATGGGCAAGGCATCCAGAAAGGCATTAAACTGCCACCGGCACCCGAACAATGCAGT
The DNA here is from genome assembly GCA_026936325.1 of Platynereis dumerilii. Classification (NCBI taxonomy): domain Eukaryota; kingdom Metazoa; phylum Annelida; class Polychaeta; order Phyllodocida; family Nereididae; genus Platynereis; species Platynereis dumerilii. The sequence continues at coordinate 66,738,254 of JAPTHN010000004.1, read as the reverse complement.
TTTCCAGCTTTTCCCGCCAAAAATCTGCGGCTTTTCTGCTGTGATCTGTTACCGGAGCAATCTTAGCCCATGTCACTGCCATAGTAATGCTAATCTACTCCATTTTAACCAGTTTCCATGGTAGTTACTGGCCTGCAGCGTGTATTTCAAAGTTTACCTGCATTAAGTCAACCAATCAGAGCACAGCTTTCTATTTTCTCCCGGCCTTAATACTATAAGACCAATGTCGTCTGCTAGATATGTGCTTTCTGCATGCAGTTTAACTTGCGGGATACTAATGTAGCATACAGCAGTGACTAGAATTAGAATATTTTGGCCTGTTGTGGCACCTAGACTACTGCATATCAGTTAAATGCCTGTTCTTGCACTTTTGCCACTGTTTATTGGGGTAAACGTGAAGCAAACATACACAAAAAGGTTGCTTTAAGGCTTTTTCTGTATTGCGGATCCATCAAGGAGCTTCAGAAGGCTTTGATTGGGTGACTAAAAAAAAAAAAAAAAAGTTTAACTTGAAAAGGTTTTGAACCCAGGACTTCTCAGTTGCTGGCCCGACGCCTTAACCACTACACCACAGAGGATTGTTGCTGACCTGTCGCTCGGATTCCACATAATTTCAGACTCTGCTGGAATAAATGTCAACCATTTTTCGTACTGTGGCAGCTAAGCAGCGGGGGATGGGGGGGGGGGGGCGGTAGAGAGAATAGCACTTTACAACCTTTATTTATGAAGTTACCTGGTTTTACGTTCTGAAAATATGTTTTTTAGGTCGGAAGTACAACTTTTTTTTTTTCTGTTTTAGTTCTGTTTAACAAAAGATAATAAAAAATCTTTTTTGGCCAGAGATCTTTTTTGGCCAGAGAGCTGTCAAAATGCATTAACTTCTTGTTTTTGAATAAAATTGAAAAAAAAAAAATTGCCCAAGTTAGGGTTAGGGTTTAGGGTTAGGGTTTAGGGTTAGGGTTAGGGTTAGGGTTAGGGTTGGGGTTAGGGTTTCAGAAAATTCTTGCTTTTCAAATTTTTTAATTAAGTTTTCGGCACTTATTTAGCATAGAAAATACCTGAATTTTGAATATTTTGCCTTTCTACAGCTAGTTGACCACTGGAGTTTCAGCAGATACCTGTTTATCATTGGCCAAAATCAGCATTTGAGGGGGGGGGGGGGTGGCAACCATTGGATAATCACTGGTTTTCTGTAAGTGTAGAAGTAACATTAGTAACACTTGTAGCCAGCAACCACAGGGCGGTGACAAAACTTCACCACCCGTTTGCGGGCCAGTATTGGTGCAATGTAACTGTTGTGTGGTAGAGGGACATGTGCCCGAACGCTGGAAATCTTTCAGTGCCACTTTCGGGCCCCTGACCTAATTTGCCGTGACGGGGGTAATTTTTCTCAAAAATGCAAAAACGGAGGTTTTTGGCACTTTTCGGGCTGAGAAATGATGCGATTTTCATCATTTTTGCAGGAAATGCTGCTCTGCTAGTGTTGATAAGTAACGTATCAAGACATTTAGCCAGGATACCTCCGGGTTGATTCTGACCGGAGGGCCTGTTTTCTAATCTTTTAGCATGCAAATGCCATAATGGGCCACATAGGCCTATGCAGAGGTCTAGAATCACAAAACCATGCTATTCGATGGGCAAGGCATCCAGAAAGGCATTAAACTGCCACCGGCACCCGAACAATGCAGTTTTCCAGCTTTTCCCGCCAAAAATCTGCGGCTTTTCTGCTGTGATCTGTTACCGGAGCAATCTTAGCCCATGTCACTGCCATAGTAATGCTAATCTACTCCATTTTAACCAGTTTCCATGGTAGTTACTGGCCTGCAGCGTGTATTTCAAAGTTTACCTGCATTAAGTCAACCAATCAGAGCACAGCTTTCTATTTTCTCCCGGCCTTAATACTATAAGACCAATGTCGTCTGCTAGATATGTGCTTTCTGCATGCAGTTTAACTTGCGGGATACTAATGTAGCATACAGCAGTGACTAGAATTAGAATATTTTGGCCTGTTGTGGCACCTAGACTACTGCATATCAGTTAAATGCCTGTTCTTGCACTTTTGCCACTGTTTATTGGGGTAAACGTGAAGCAAACATACACAAAAAGGTTGCTTTAAGGCTTTTTCTGTATTGCGGATCCATCAAGGAGCTTCAGAAGGCTTTGATTGGGTGACTAAAAAAAAAAAAAAAAAGTTTAACTTGAAAAGGTTTTGAACCCAGGACTTCTCAGTTGCTGGCCCGACGCCTTAACCACTACACCACAGAGGATTGTTGCTGACCTGTCGCTCGGATTCCACATAATTTCAGACTCTGCTGGAATAAATGTCAACCATTTTTCGTACTGTGGCAGCTAAGCAGCGGGGGATGGGGGGGGGGGGGCGGTAGAGAGAATAGCACTTTACAACCTTTATTTATGAAGTTACCTGGTTTTACGTTCTGAAAATATGTTTTTTAGGTCGGAAGTACAACTTTTTTTTTTCTGTTTTAGTTCTGTTTAACAAAAGATAATAAAAAATCTTTTTTGGCCAGAGATCTTTTTTGGCCAGAGAGCTGTCAAAATGCATTAACTTCTTGTTTTTGAATAAAATTGAAAAAAAAAAAATTGCCCAAGTTAGGGTTAGGGTTTAGGGTTAGGGTTTAGGGTTAGGGTTAGGGTTAGGGTTAGGGTTGGGGTTAGGGTTTCAGAAAATTCTTGCTTTTCAAATTTTTTAATTAAGTTTTCGGCACTTATTTAGCATAGAAAATACCTGAATTTTGAATATTTTGCCTTTCTACAGCTAGTTGACCACTGGAGTTTCAGCAGATACCTGTTTATCATTGGCCAAAATCAGCATTTGAGGGGGGGGGGGGGTGGCAACCATTGGATAATCACTGGTTTTCTGTAAGTGTAGAAGTAACATTAGTAACACTTGTAGCCAGCAACCACAGGGCGGTGACAAAACTTCACCACCCGTTTGCGGGCCAGTATTGGTGCAATGTAACTGTTGTGTGGTAGAGGGACATGTGCCCGAACGCTGGAAATCTTTCAGTGCCACTTTCGGGCCCCTGACCTAATTTGCCGTGACGGGGGTAATTTTTCTCAAAAATGCAAAAACGGAGGTTTTTGGCACTTTTCGGGCTGAGAAATGATGCGATTTTCATCATTTTTGCAGGAAATGCTGCTCTGCTAGTGTTGATAAGTAACGTATCAAGACATTTAGCCAGGATACCTCCGGGTTGATTCTGACCGGAGGGCCTGTTTTCTAATCTTTTAGCATGCAAATGCCATAATGGGCCACATAGGCCTATGCAGAGGTCTAGAATCACAAAACCATGCTATTCGATGGGCAAGGCATCCAGAAAGGCATTAAACTGCCACCGGCACCCGAACAATGCAGTTTTCCAGCTTTTCCCGCCAAAAATCTGCGGCTTTTCTGCTGTGATCTGTTACCGGAGCAATCTTAGCCCATGTCACTGCCATAGTAATGCTAATCTACTCCATTTTAACCAGTTTCCATGGTAGTTACTGGCCTGCAGCGTGTATTTCAAAGTTTACCTGCATTAAGTCAACCAATCAGAGCACAGCTTTCTATTTTCTCCCGGCCTTAATACTATAAGACCAATGTCGTCTGCTAGATATGTGCTTTCTGCATGCAGTTTAACTTGCGGGATACTAATGTAGCATACAGCAGTGACTAGAATTAGAATATTTTGGCCTGTTGTGGCACCTAGACTACTGCATATCAGTTAAATGCCTGTTCTTGCACTTTTGCCACTGTTTATTGGGGTAAACGTGAAGCAAACATACACAAAAAGGTTGCTTTAAGGCTTTTTCTGTATTGCGGATCCATCAAGGAGCTTCAGAAGGCTTTGATTGGGTGACTAAAAAAAAAAAAAAAAGTTTAACTTGAAAAGGTTTTGAACCCAGGACTTCTCAGTTGCTGGCCCGACGCCTTAACCACTACACCACAGAGGATTGTTGCTGACCTGTCGCTCGGATTCCACATAATTTCAGACTCTGCTGGAATAAATGTCAACCATTTTTCGTACTGTGGCAGCTAAGCAGCGGGGGGGGATGGGGGGGGGGGGGCGGTAGAGAGAATAGCACTTTACAACCTTTATTTATGAAGTTACCTGGTTTTACGTTCTGAAAATATGTTTTTTAGGTCGGAAGTACAACTTTTTTTTTTCTGTTTTAGTTCTGTTTAACAAAAGATAATAAAAAATCTTTTTTGGCCAGAGATCTTTTTTGGCCAGAGAGCTGTCAAAATGCATTAACTTCTTGTTTTTGAATAAAATTGAAAAAAAAAAAATTGCCCAAGTTAGGGTTAGGGTTTAGGGTTAGGGTTTAGGGTTAGGGTTAGGGTTAGGGTTAGGGTTGGGGTTAGGGTTTCAGAAAATTCTTGCTTTTCAAATTTTTTAATTAAGTTTTCGGCACTTATTTAGCATAGAAAATACCTGAATTTTGAATATTTTGCCTTTCTACAGCTAGTTGACCACTGGAGTTTCAGCAGATACCTGTTTATCATTGGCCAAAATCAGCATTTGAGGGGGGGGGGGGGTGGCAACCATTGGATAATCACTGGTTTTCTGTAAGTGTAGAAGTAACATTAGTAACACTTGTAGCCAGCAACCACAGGGCGGTGACAAAACTTCACCACCCGTTTGCGGGCCAGTATTGGTGCAATGTAACTGTTGTGTGGTAGAGGGACATGTGCCCGAACGCTGGAAATCTTTCAGTGCCACTTTCGGGCCCTGACCTAATTTGCCGTGACGGGGGTAATTTTTCTCAAAAATGCAAAAACGGAGGTTTTTGGCACTTTTCGGGCTGAGAAATGATGCGATTTTCATCATTTTTGCAGGAAATGCTGCTCTGCTAGTGTTGATAAGTAACGTATCAAGACATTTAGCCAGGATACCTCCGGGTTGATTCTGACCGGAGGGCCTGTTTTCTAATCTTTTAGCATGCAAATGCCATAATGGGCCACATAGGCCTATGCAGAGGTCTAGAATCACAAAACCATGCTATTCGATGGGCAAGGCATCCAGAAAGGCATTAAACTGCCACCGGCACCCGAACAATGCAGTTTTCCAGCTTTTCCCGCCAAAAATCTGCGGCTTTTCTGCTGTGATCTGTTACCGGAGCAATCTTAGCCCATGTCACTGCCATAGTAATGCTAATCTACTCCATTTTAACCAGTTTCCATGGTAGTTACTGGCCTGCAGCGTGTATTTCAAAGTTTACCTGCATTAAGTCAACCAATCAGAGCACAGCTTTCTATTTTCTCCCGGCCTTAATACTATAAGACCAATGTCGTCTGCTAGATATGTGCTTTCTGCATGCAGTTTAACTTGCGGGATACTAATGTAGCATACAGCAGTGACTAGAATTAGAATATTTTGGCCTGTTGTGGCACCTAGACTACTGCATATCAGTTAAATGCCTGTTCTTGCACTTTTGCCACTGTTTATTGGGGTAAACGTGAAGCAAACATACACAAAAAGGTTGCTTTAAGGCTTTTTCTGTATTGCGGATCCATCAAGGAGCTTCAGAAGGCTTTGATTGGGTGACTAAAAAAAAAAAAAAAAAGTTTAACTTGAAAAGGTTTTGAACCCAGGACTTCTCAGTTGCTGGCCCGACGCCTTAACCACTACACCACAGAGGATTGTTGCTGACCTGTCGCTCGGATTCCACATAATTTCAGACTCTGCTGGAATAAATGTCAACCATTTTTCGTACTGTGGCAGCTAAGCAGCGGGGGATGGGGGGGGGGGGGCGGTAGAGAGAATAGCACTTTACAACCTTTATTTATGAAGTTACCTGGTTTTACGTTCTGAAAATATGTTTTTTAGGTCGGAAGTACAACTTTTTTTTTTTCTGTTTTAGTTCTGTTTAACAAAAGATAATAAAAAATCTTTTTTGGCCAGAGATCTTTTTTGGCCAGAGAGCTGTCAAAATGCATTAACTTCTTGTTTTTGAATAAAATTGAAAAAAAAAAAATTGCCCAAGTTAGGGTTAGGGTTTAGGGTTAGGGTTTTTAGGGTTAGGGTTAGGGTTAGGGTTAGGGTTGGGGTTAGGGTTTCAGAAAATTCTTGCTTTTCAAATTTTTTAATTAAGTTTTCGGCACTTATTTAGCATAGAAAATACCTGAATTTTGAATATTTTGCCTTTCTACAGCTAGTTGACCACTGGAGTTTCAGCAGATACCTGTTTATCATTGGCCAAAATCAGCATTTGAGGGGGGGGGGGGGTGGCAACCATTGGATAATCACTGGTTTTCTGTAAGTGTAGAAGTAACATTAGTAACACTTGTAGCCAGCAACCACAGGGCGGTGACAAAACTTCACCACCCGTTTGCGGGCCAGTATTGGTGCAATGTAACTGTTGTGTGGTAGAGGGACATGTGCCCGAACGCTGGAAATCTTTCAGTGCCACTTTCGGGCCCCTGACCTAATTTGCCGTGACGGGGGTAATTTTTCTCAAAAATGCAAAAACGGAGGTTTTTGGCACTTTTCGGGCTGAGAAATGATGCGATTTTCATCATTTTTGCAGGAAATGCTGCTCTGCTAGTGTTGATAAGTAACGTATCAAGACATTTAGCCAGGATACCTCCGGGTTGATTCTGACCGGAGGGCCTGTTTTCTAATCTTTTAGCATGCAAATGCCATAATGGGCCACATAGGCCTATGCAGAGGTCTAGAATCACAAAACCATGCTATTCGATGGGCAAGGCATCCAGAAAGGCATTAAACTGCCACCGGCACCCGAACAATGCAGTTTTCCAGCTTTTCCCGCCAAAAATCTGCGGCTTTTCTGCTGTGATCTGTTACCGGAGCAATCTTAGCCCATGTCACTGCCATAGTAATGCTAATCTACTCCATTTTAACCAGTTTCCATGGTAGTTACTGGCCTGCAGCGTGTATTTCAAAGTTTACCTGCATTAAGTCAACCAATCAGAGCACAGCTTTCTATTTTCTCCCGGCCTTAATACTATAAGACCAATGTCGTCTGCTAGATATGTGCTTTCTGCATGCAGTTTAACTTGCGGGATACTAATGTAGCATACAGCAGTGACTAGAATTAGAATATTTTGGCCTGTTGTGGCACCTAGACTACTGCATATCAGTTAAATGCCTGTTCTTGCACTTTTGCCACTGTTTATTGGGGTAAACGTGAAGCAAACATACACAAAAAGGTTGCTTTAAGGCTTTTTCTGTATTGCGGATCCATCAAGGAGCTTCAGAAGGCTTTGATTGGGTGACTAAAAAAAAAAAAAAAAAGTTTAACTTGAAAAGGTTTTGAACCCAGGACTTCTCAGTTGCTGGCCCGACGCCTTAACCACTACACCACAGAGGATTGTTGCTGACCTGTCGCTCGGATTCCACATAATTTCAGACTCTGCTGGAATAAATGTCAACCATTTTTCGTACTGTGGCAGCTAAGCAGCGGGGGATGGGGGGGGGGGGGGGGGGCGGTAGAGAGAATAGCACTTTACAACCTTTATTTATGAAGTTACCTGGTTTTACGTTCTGAAAATATGTTTTTTAGGTCGGAAGTACAACTTTTTTTTTTTCTGTTTTAGTTCTGTTTAACAAAAGATAATAAAAAATCTTTTTTGGCCAGAGATCTTTTTTGGCCAGAGAGCTGTCAAAATGCATTAACTTCTTGTTTTTGAATAAAATTGAAAAAAAAAAAATTGCCCAAGTTAGGGTTAGGGTTTAGGGTTAGGGTTTAGGGTTAGGGTTAGGGTTAGGGTTAGGGTTGGGGTTAGGGTTTCAGAAAATTCTTGCTTTTCAAATTTTTTAATTAAGTTTTCGGCACTTATTTAGCATAGAAAATACCTGAATTTTGAATATTTTGCCTTTCTACAGCTAGTTGACCACTGGAGTTTCAGCAGATACCTGTTTATCATTGGCCAAAATCAGCATTTGAGGGGGGGGGGGGGTGGCAACCATTGGATAATCACTGGTTTTCTGTAAGTGTAGAAGTAACATTAGTAACACTTGTAGCCAGCAACCACAGGGCGGTGACAAAACTTCACCACCCGTTTGCGGGCCAGTATTGGTGCAATGTAACTGTTGTGTGGTAGAGGGACATGTGCCCGAACGCTGGAAATCTTTCAGTGCCACTTTCGGGCCCCTGACCTAATTTGCCGTGACGGGGGTAATTTTTCTCAAAAATGCAAAAACGGAGGTTTTTGGCACTTTTCGGGCTGAGAAATGATGCGATTTTCATCATTTTTGCAGGAAATGCTGCTCTGCTAGTGTTGATAAGTAACGTATCAAGACATTTAGCCAGGATACCTCCGGGTTGATTCTGACCGGAGGGCCTGTTTTCTAATCTTTTAGCATGCAAATGCCATAATGGGCCACATAGGCCTATGCAGAGGTCTAGAATCACAAAACCATGCTATTCGATGGGCAAGGCATCCAGAAAGGCATTAAACTGCCACCGGCACCCGAACAATGCAGTTTTCCAGCTTTTCCCGCCAAAAATCTGCGGCTTTTCTGCTGTGATCTGTTACCGGAGCAATCTTAGCCCATGTCACTGCCATAGTAATGCTAATCTACTCCATTTTAACCAGTTTCCATGGTAGTTACTGGCCTGCAGCGTGTATTTCAAAGTTTACCTGCATTAAGTCAACCAATCAGAGCACAGCTTTCTATTTTCTCCGGCCTTAATACTATAAGACCAATGTCGTCTGCTAGATATGTGCTTTCTGCATGCAGTTTAACTTGCGGGATACTAATGTAGCATACAGCAGTGACTAGAATTAGAATATTTTGGCCTGTTGTGGCACCTAGACTACTGCATATCAGTTAAATGCCTGTTCTTGCACTTTTGCCACTGTTTATTGGGGTAAACGTGAAGCAAACATACACAAAAAGGTTGCTTTAAGGCTTTTTCTGTATTGCGGATCCATCAAGGAGCTTCAGAAGGCTTTGATTGGGTGACTAAAAAAAAAAAAAAAAAGTTTAACTTGAAAAGGTTTTGAACCCAGGACTTCTCAGTTGCTGGCCCGACGCCTTAACCACTACACCACAGAGGATTGTTGCTGACCTGTCGCTCGGATTCCACATAATTTCAGACTCTGCTGGAATAAATGTCAACCATTTTTCGTACTGTGGCAGCTAAGCAGCGGGGGATGGGGGGGGGGGGCGGTAGAGAGAATAGCACTTTACAACCTTTATTTATGAAGTTACCTGGTTTTACGTTCTGAAAATATGTTTTTTAGGTCGGAAGTACAACTTTTTTTTTTTCTGTTTTAGTTCTGTTTAACAAAAGATAATAAAAAATCTTTTTTGGCCAGAGATCTTTTTTGGCCAGAGAGCTGTCAAAATGCATTAACTTCTTGTTTTTGAATAAAATTGAAAAAAAAAAAATTGCCCAAGTTAGGGTTAGGGTTTAGGGTTAGGGTTTAGGGTTAGGGTTAGGGTTAGGGTTAGGGTTGGGGTTAGGGTTTCAGAAAATTCTTGCTTTTCAAATTTTTTAATTAAGTTTTCGGCACTTATTTAGCATAGAAAATACCTGAATTTTGAATATTTTGCCTTTCTACAGCTAGTTGACCACTGGAGTTTCAGCAGATACCTGTTTATCATTGGCCAAAATCAGCATTTGAGGGGGGGGGGGGGTGGCAACCATTGGATAATCACTGGTTTTCTGTAAGTGTAGAAGTAACATTAGTAACACTTGTAGCCAGCAACCACAGGGCGGTGACAAAACTTCACCACCCGTTTGCGGGCCAGTATTGGTGCAATGTAACTGTTGTGTGGTAGAGGGACATGTGCCCGAACGCTGGAAATCTTTCAGTGCCACTTTCGGGCCCCTGACCTAATTTGCCGTGACGGGGGTAATTTTTCTCAAAAATGCAAAAACGGAGGTTTTTGGCACTTTTCGGGCTGAGAAATGATGCGATTTTCATCATTTTTGCAGGAAATGCTGCTCTGCTAGTGTTGATAAGTAACGTATCAAGACATTTAGCCAGGATACCTCCGGGTTGATTCTGACCGGAGGGCCTGTTTTCTAATCTTTTAGCATGCAAATGCCATAATGGGCCACATAGGCCTATGCAGAGGTCTAGAATCACAAAACCATGCTATTCGATGGGCAAGGCATCCAGAAAGGCATTAAACTGCCACCGGCACCCGAACAATGCAGTTTTCCAGCTTTTCCCGCCAAAAATCTGCGGCTTTTCTGCTGTGATCTGTTACCGGAGCAATCTTAGCCCATGTCACTGCCATAGTAATGCTAATCTACTCCATTTTAACCAGTTTCCATGGTAGTTACTGGCCTGCAGCGTGTATTTCAAAGTTTACCTGCATTAAGTCAACCAATCAGAGCACAGCTTTCTATTTTCTCCCGGCCTTAATACTATAAGACCAATGTCGTCTGCTAGATATGTGCTTTCTGCATGCAGTTTAACTTGCGGGATACTAATGTAGCATACAGCAGTGACTAGAATTAGAATATTTTGGCCTGTTGTGGCACCTAGACTACTGCATATCAGTTAAATGCCTGTTCTTGCACTTTTGCCACTGTTTATTGGGGTAAACGTGAAGCAAACATACACAAAAAGGTTGCTTTAAGGCTTTTTCTGTATTGCGGATCCATCAAGGAGCTTCAGAAGGCTTTGATTGGGTGACTAAAAAAAAAAAAAAAAGTTTAACTTGAAAAGGTTTTGAACCCAGGACTTCTCAGTTGCTGGCCCGACGCCTTAACCACTACACCACAGAGGATTGTTGCTGACCTGTCGCTCGGATTCCACATAATTTCAGACTCTGCTGGAATAAATGTCAACCATTTTTCGTACTGTGGCAGCTAAGCAGCGGGGGATGGGGGGGGGGGGGGCGGTAGAGAGAATAGCACTTTACAACCTTTATTTATGAAGTTACCTGGTTTTACGTTCTGAAAATATGTTTTTTAGGTCGGAAGTACAACTTTTTTTTTTCTGTTTTAGTTCTGTTTAACAAAAGATAATAAAAAATCTTTTTTGGCCAGAGATCTTTTTTGGCCAGAGAGCTGTCAAAATGCATTAACTTCTTGTTTTTGAATAAAATTGAAAAAAAAAAAATTGCCCAAGTTAGGGTTAGGGTTTAGGGTTAGGGTTTAGGGTTAGGGTTAGGGTTAGGGTTAGGGTTGGGGTTAGGGTTTCAGAAAATTCTTGCTTTTCAAATTTTTTAATTAAGTTTTCGGCACTTATTTAGCATAGAAAATACCTGAATTTTGAATATTTTGCCTTTCTACAGCTAGTTGACCACTGGAGTTTCAGCAGATACCTGTTTATCATTGGCCAAAATCAGCATTTGAGGGGGGGGGGGGGGGGCAACCATTGGATAATCACTGGTTTTCTGTAAGTGTAGAAGTAACATTAGTAACACTTGTAGCCAGCAACCACAGGGCGGTGACAAAACTTCACCACCCGTTTGCGGGCCAGTATTGGTGCAATGTAACTGTTGTGTGGTAGAGGGACATGTGCCCGAACGCTGGAAATCTTTCAGTGCCACTTTCGGGCCCCTGACCTAATTTGCCGTGACGGGGGTAATTTTTCTCAAAAATGCAAAAACGGAGGTTTTTGGCACTTTTCGGGCTGAGAAATGATGCGATTTTCATCATTTTTGCAGGAAATGCTGCTCTGCTAGTGTTGATAAGTAACGTATCAAGACATTTAGCCAGGATACCTCCGGGTTGATTCTGACCGGAGGGCCTGTTTTCTAATCTTTTAGCATGCAAATGCCATAATGGGCCACATAGGCCTATGCAGAGGTCTAGAATCACAAAACCATGCTATTCGATGGGCAAGGCATCCAGAAAGGCATTAAACTGCCACCGGCACCCGAACAATGCAGTTTTCCAGCTTTTCCCGCCAAAAATCTGCGGCTTTTCTGCTGTGATCTGTTACCGGAGCAATCTTAGCCCATGTCACTGCCATAGTAATGCTAATCTACTCCATTTTAACCAGTTTCCATGGTAGTTACTGGCCTGCAGCGTGTATTTCAAAGTTTACCTGCATTAAGTCAACCAATCAGAGCACAGCTTTCTATTTTCTCCCGGCCTTAATACTATAAGACCAATGTCGTCTGCTAGATATGTGCTTTCTGCATGCAGTTTAACTTGCGGGATACTAATGTAGCATACAGCAGTGACTAGAATTAGAATATTTTGGCCTGTTGTGGCACCTAGACTACTGCATATCAGTTAAATGCCTGTTCTTGCACTTTTGCCACTGTTTATTGGGGTAAACGTGAAGCAAACATACACAAAAAGGTTGCTTTAAGGCTTTTTCTGTATTGCGGATCCATCAAGGAGCTTCAGAAGGCTTTGATTGGGTGACTAAAAAAAAAAAAAAAAAGTTTAACTTGAAAAGGTTTTGAACCCAGGACTTCTCAGTTGCTGGCCCGACGCCTTAACCACTACACCACAGAGGATTGTTGCTGACCTGTCGCTCGGATTCCACATAATTTCAGACTCTGCTGGAATAAATGTCAACCATTTTTCGTACTGTGGCAGCTAAGCAGCGGGGGATGGGGGGGGGGGGGGGCGGTAGAGAGAATAGCACTTTACAACCTTTATTTATGAAGTTACCTGGTTTTACGTTCTGAAAATATGTTTTTTAGGTCGGAAGTACAACTTTTTTTTTTTCTGTTTTAGTTCTGTTTAACAAAAGATAATAAAAAATCTTTTTTGGCCAGAGATCTTTTTTGGCCAGAGAGCTGTCAAAATGCATTAACTTCTTGTTTTTGAATAAAATTGAAAAAAAAAAAATTGCCCAAGTTAGGGTTAGGGTTTAGGGTTAGGGTTTAGGGTTAGGGTTAGGGTTAGGGTTAGGGTTGGGGTTAGGGTTTCAGAAAATTCTTGCTTTTCAAATTTTTTAATTAAGTTTTCGGCACTTATTTAGCATAGAAAATACCTGAATTTTGAATATTTTGCCTTTCTACAGCTAGTTGACCACTGGAGTTTCAGCAGATACCTGTTTATCATTGGCCAAAATCAGCATTTGAGGGGGGGGGGGGGTGGCAACCATTGGATAATCACTGGTTTTCTGTAAGTGTAGAAGTAACATTAGTAACACTTGTAGCCAGCAACCACAGGGCGGTGACAAAACTTCACCACCCGTTTGCGGGCCAGTATTGGTGCAATGTAACTGTTGTGTGGTAGAGGGACATGTGCCCGAACGCTGGAAATCTTTCAGTGCCACTTTCGGGCCCCTGACCTAATTTGCCGTGACGGGGGTAATTTTTCTCAAAAATGCAAAAACGGAGGTTTTTGGCACTTTTCGGGCTGAGAAATGATGCGATTTTCATCATTTTTGCAGGAAATGCTGCTCTGCTAGTGTTGATAAGTAACGTATCAAGACATTTAGCCAGGATACCTCCGGGTTGATTCTGACCGGAGGGCCTGTTTTCTAATCTTTTAGCATGCAAATGCCATAATGGGCCACATAGGCCTATGCAGAGGTCTAGAATCACAAAACCATGCTATTCGATGGGCAAGGCATCCAGAAAGGCATTAAACTGCCACCGGCACCCGAACAATGCAGTTTTCCAGCTTTTCCCGCCAAAAATCTGCGGCTTTTCTGCTGTGATCTGTTACCGGAGCAATCTTAGCCCATGTCACTGCCATAGTAATGCTAATCTACTCCATTTTAACCAGTTTCCATGGTAGTTACTGGCCTGCAGCGTGTATTTCAAAGTTTACCTGCATTAAGTCAACCAATCAGAGCACAGCTTTCTATTTTCTCCCGGCCTTAATACTATAAGACCAATGTCGTCTGCTAGATATGTGCTTTCTGCATGCAGTTTAACTTGCGGGATACTAATGTAGCATACAGCAGTGACTAGAATTAGAATATTTTGGCCTGTTGTGGCACCTAGACTACTGCATATCAGTTAAATGCCTGTTCTTGCACTTTTGCCACTGTTTATTGGGGTAAACGTGAAGCAAACATACACAAAAAGGTTGCTTTAAGGCTTTTTCTGTATTGCGGATCCATCAAGGAGCTTCAGAAGGCTTTGATTGGGTGACTAAAAAAAAAAAAAAAAAGTTTAACTTGAAAAGGTTTTGAACCCAGGACTTCTCAGTTGCTGGCCCGACGCCTTAACCACTACACCACAGAGGATTGTTGCTGACCTGTCGCTCGGATTCCACATAATTTCAGACTCTGCTGGAATAAATGTCAACCATTTTTCGTACTGTGGCAGCTAAGCAGCGGGGGATGGGGGGGGGGGGGCGGTAGAGAGAATAGCACTTTACAACCTTTATTTATGAAGTTACCTGGTTTTACGTTCTGAAAATATGTTTTTTAGGTCGGAAGTACAACTTTTTTTTTTTCTGTTTTAGTTCTGTTTAACAAAAGATAATAAAAAATCTTTTTTGGCCAGAGATCTTTTTTGGCCAGAGAGCTGTCAAAATGCATTAACTTCTTGTTTTTGAATAAAATTGAAAAAAAAAAAATTGCCCAAGTTAGGGTTAGGGTTTAGGGTTAGGGTTTAGGGTTAGGGTTAGGGTTAGGGTTAGGGTTGGGGTTAGGGTTTCAGAAAATTCTTGCTTTTCAAATTTTTTAATTAAGTTTTCGGCACTTATTTAGCATAGAAAATACCTGAATTTTGAATATTTTGCCTTTCTACAGCTAGTTGACCACTGGAGTTTCAGCAGATACCTGTTTATCATTGGCCAAAATCAGCATTTGAGGGGGGGGGGGGGTGGCAACCATTGGATAATCACTGGTTTTCTGTAAGTGTAGAAGTAACATTAGTAACACTTGTAGCCAGCAACCACAGGGCGGTGACAAAACTTCACCACCCGTTTGCGGGCCAGTATTGGTGCAATGTAACTGTTGTGTGGTAGAGGGACATGTGCCCGAACGCTGGAAATCTTTCAGTGCCACTTTCGGGCCCCTGACCTAATTTGCCGTGACGGGGGTAATTTTTCTCAAAAATGCAAAAACGGAGGTTTTTGGCACTTTTCGGGCTGAGAAATGATGCGATTTTCATCATTTTTGCAGGAAATGCTGCTCTGCTAGTGTTGATAAGTAACGTATCAAGACATTTAGCCAGGATACCTCCGGGTTGATTCTGACCGGAGGGCCTGTTTTCTAATCTTTTAGCATGCAAATGCCATAATGGGCCACATAGGCCTATGCAGAGGTCTAGAATCACAAAACCATGCTATTCGATGGGCAAGGCATCCAGAAAGGCATTAAACTGCCACCGGCACCCGAACAATGCAGTTTTCCAGCTTTTCCCGCCAAAAATCTGCGGCTTTTCTGCTGTGATCTGTTACCGGAGCAATCTTAGCCCATGTCACTGCCATAGTAATGCTAATCTACTCCATTTTAACCAGTTTCCATGGTAGTTACTGGCCTGCAGCGTGTATTTCAAAGTTTACCTGCATTAAGTCAACCAATCAGAGCACAGCTTTCTATTTTCTCCCGGCCTTAATACTATAAGACCAATGTCGTCTGCTAGATATGTGCTTTCTGCATGCAGTTTAACTTGCGGGATACTAATGTAGCATACAGCAGTGACTAGAATTAGAATATTTTGGCCTGTTGTGGCACCTAGACTACTGCATATCAGTTAAATGCCTGTTCTTGCACTTTTGCCACTGTTTATTGGGGTAAACGTGAAGCAAACATACACAAAAAGGTTGCTTTAAGGCTTTTTCTGTATTGCGGATCCATCAAGGAGCTTCAGAAGGCTTTGATTGGGTGACTAAAAAAAAAAAAAAAAGTTTAACTTGAAAAGGTTTTGAACCCAGGACTTCTCAGTTGCTGGCCCGACGCCTTAACCACTACACCACAGAGGATTGTTGCTGACCTGTCGCTCGGATTCCACATAATTTCAGACTCTGCTGGAATAAATGTCAACCATTTTTCGTACTGTGGCAGCTAAGCAGCGGGGGATGGGGGGGGGGGGGGCGGTAGAGAGAATAGCACTTTACAACCTTTATTTATGAAGTTACCTGGTTTTACGTTCTGAAAATATGTTTTTTAGGTCGGAAGTACAACTTTTTTTTTTTCTGTTTTAGTTCTGTTTAACAAAAGATAATAAAAAATCTTTTTTGGCCAGAGATCTTTTTTGGCCAGAGAGCTGTCAAAATGCATTAACTTCTTGTTTTTGAATAAAATTGAAAAAAAAAAAATTGCCCAAGTTAGGGTTAGGGTTTAGGGTTAGGGTTTAGGGTTAGGGTTAGGGTTAGGGTTAGGGTTGGGGTTAGGGTTTCAGAAAATTCTTGCTTTTCAAATTTTTTAATTAAGTTTTCGGCACTTATTTAGCATAGAAAATACCTGAATTTTGAATATTTTGCCTTTCTACAGCTAGTTGACCACTGGAGTTTCAGCAGATACCTGTTTATCATTGGCCAAAATCAGCATTTGAGGGGGGGGGGGGGTGGCAACCATTGGATAATCACTGGTTTTCTGTAAGTGTAGAAGTAACATTAGTAACACTTGTAGCCAGCAACCACAGGGCGGTGACAAAACTTCACCACCCGTTTGCGGGCCAGTATTGGTGCAATGTAACTGTTGTGTGGTAGAGGGACATGTGCCCGAACGCTGGAAATCTTTCAGTGCCACTTTCGGGCCCCTGACCTAATTTGCCGTGACGGGGGTAATTTTTCTCAAAAATGCAAAAACGGAGGTTTTTGGCACTTTTCGGGCTGAGAAATGATGCGATTTTCATCATTTTTGCAGGAAATGCTGCTCTGCTAGTGTTGATAAGTAACGTATCAAGACATTTAGCCAGGATACCTCCGGGTTGATTCTGACCGGAGGGCCTGTTTTCTAATCTTTTAGCATGCAAATGCCATAATGGGCCACATAGGCCTATGCAGAGGTCTAGAATCACAAAACCATGCTATTCGATGGGCAAGGCATCCAGAAAGGCATTAAACTGCCACCGGCACCCGAACAATGCAGTTTTCCAGCTTTTCCCGCCAAAAATCTGCGGCTTTTCTGCTGTGATCTGTTACCGGAGCAATCTTAGCCCATGTCACTGCCATAGTAATGCTAATCTACTCCATTTTAACCAGTTTCCATGGTAGTTACTGGCCTGCAGCGTGTATTTCAAAGTTTACCTGCATTAAGTCAACCAATCAGAGCACAGCTTTCTATTTTCTCCCGGCCTTAATACTATAAGACCAATGTCGTCTGCTAGATATGTGCTTTCTGCATGCAGTTTAACTTGCGGGATACTAATGTAGCATACAGCAGTGACTAGAATTAGAATATTTTGGCCTGTTGTGGCACCTAGACTACTGCATATCAGTTAAATGCCTGTTCTTGCACTTTTGCCACTGTTTATTGGGGTAAACGTGAAGCAAACATACACAAAAAGGTTGCTTTAAGGCTTTTTCTGTATTGCGGATCCATCAAGGAGCTTCAGAAGGCTTTGATTGGGTGACTAAAAAAAAAAAAAAAAAGTTTAACTTGAAAAGGTTTTGAACCCAGGACTTCTCAGTTGCTGGCCCGACGCCTTAACCACTACACCACAGAGGATTGTTGCTGACCTGTCGCTCGGATTCCACATAATTTCAGACTCTGCTGGAATAAATGTCAACCATTTTTCGTACTGTGGCAGCTAAGCAGCGGGGGATGGGGGGGGGGGGGGCGGTAGAGAGAATAGCACTTTACAACCTTTATTTATGAAGTTACCTGGTTTTACGTTCTGAAAATATGTTTTTTAGGTCGGAAGTACAACTTTTTTTTTTTCTGTTTTAGTTCTGTTTAACAAAAGATAATAAAAAATCTTTTTTGGCCAGAGATCTTTTTTGGCCAGAGAGCTGTCAAAATGCATTAACTTCTTGTTTTTGAATAAAATTGAAAAAAAAAAAATTGCCCAAGTTAGGGTTAGGGTTTAGGGTTAGGGTTTAGGGTTAGGGTTAGGGTTAGGGTTAGGGTTGGGGTTAGGGTTTCAGAAAATTCTTGCTTTTCAAATTTTTTAATTAAGTTTTCGGCACTTATTTAGCATAGAAAATACCTGAATTTTGAATATTTTGCCTTTCTACAGCTAGTTGACCACTGGAGTTTCAGCAGATACCTGTTTATCATTGGCCAAAATCAGCATTTGAGGGGGGGGGGGGGTGGCAACCATTGGATAATCACTGGTTTTCTGTAAGTGTAGAAGTAACATTAGTAACACTTGTAGCCAGCAACCACAGGGCGGTGACAAAACTTCACCACCCGTTTGCGGGCCAGTATTGGTGCAATGTAACTGTTGTGTGGTAGAGGGACATGTGCCCGAACGCTGGAAATCTTTCAGTGCCACTTTCGGGCCCCTGACCTAATTTGCCGTGACGGGGGTAATTTTTCTCAAAAATGCAAAAACGGAGGTTTTTGGCACTTTTCGGGCTGAGAAATGATGCGATTTTCATCATTTTTGCAGGAAATGCTGCTCTGCTAGTGTTGATAAGTAACGTATCAAGACATTTAGCCAGGATACCTCCGGGTTGATTCTGACCGGAGGGCCTGTTTTCTAATCTTTTAGCATGCAAATGCCATAATGGGCCACATAGGCCTATGCAGAGGTCTAGAATCACAAAACCATGCTATTCGATGGGCAAGGCATCCAGAAAGGCATTAAACTGCCACCGGCACCCGAACAATGCAGTTTTCCAGCTTTTCCCGCCAAAAATCTGCGGCTTTTCTGCTGTGATCTGTTACCGGAGCAATCTTAGCCCATGTCACTGCCATAGTAATGCTAATCTACTCCATTTTAACCAGTTTCCATGGTAGTTACTGGCCTGCAGCGTGTATTTCAAAGTTTACCTGCATTAAGTCAACCAATCAGAGCACAGCTTTCTATTTTCTCCCGGCCTTAATACTATAAGACCAATGTCGTCTGCTAGATATGTGCTTTCTGCATGCAGTTTAACTTGCGGGATACTAATGTAGCATACAGCAGTGACTAGAATTAGAATATTTTGGCCTGTTGTGGCACCTAGACTACTGCATATCAGTTAAATGCCTGTTCTTGCACTTTTGCCACTGTTTATTGGGGTAAACGTGAAGCAAACATACACAAAAAGGTTGCTTTAAGGCTTTTTCTGTATTGCGGATCCATCAAGGAGCTTCAGAAGGCTTTGATTGGGTGACTAAAAAAAAAAAAAAAAAGTTTAACTTGAAAAGGTTTTGAACCCAGGACTTCTCAGTTGCTGGCCCGACGCCTTAACCACTACACCACAGAGGATTGTTGCTGACCTGTCGCTCGGATTCCACATAATTTCAGACTCTGCTGGAATAAATGTCAACCATTTTTCGTACTGTGGCAGCTAAGCAGCGGGGGATGGGGGGGGGGGGGCGGTAGAGAGAATAGCACTTTACAACCTTTATTTATGAAGTTACCTGGTTTTACGTTCTGAAAATATGTTTTTTAGGTCGGAAGTACAACTTTTTTTTTTTCTGTTTTAGTTCTGTTTAACAAAAGATAATAAAAAATCTTTTTTGGCCAGAGATCTTTTTTGGCCAGAGAGCTGTCAAAATGCATTAACTTCTTGTTTTTGAATAAAATTGAAAAAAAAAAAATTGCCCAAGTTAGGGTTAGGGTTTAGGGTTAGGGTTTAGGGTTAGGGTTAGGGTTAGGGTTAGGGTTGGGGTTAGGGTTTCAGAAAATTCTTGCTTTTCAAATTTTTTAATTAAGTTTTCGGCACTTATTTAGCATAGAAAATACCTGAATTTTGAATATTTTGCCTTTCTACAGCTAGTTGACCACTGGAGTTTCAGCAGATACCTGTTTATCATTGGCCAAAATCAGCATTTGAGGGGGGGGGGGGGGTGGCAACCATTGGATAATCACTGGTTTTCTGTAAGTGTAGAAGTAACATTAGTAACACTTGTAGCCAGCAACCACAGGGCGGTGACAAAACTTCACCACCCGTTTGCGGGCCAGTATTGGTGCAATGTAACTGTTGTGTGGTAGAGGGACATGTGCCCGAACGCTGGAAATCTTTCAGTGCCACTTTCGGGCCCCTGACCTAATTTGCCGTGACGGGGGTAATTTTTCTCAAAAATGCAAAAACGGAGGTTTTTGGCACTTTTCGGGCTGAGAAATGATGCGATTTTCATCATTTTTGCAGGAAATGCTGCTCTGCTAGTGTTGATAAGTAACGTATCAAGACATTTAGCCAGGATACCTCCGGGTTGATTCTGACCGGAGGGCCTGTTTTCTAATCTTTTAGCATGCAAATGCCATAATGGGCCACATAGGCCTATGCAGAGGTCTAGAATCACAAAACCATGCTATTCGATGGGCAAGGCATCCAGAAAGGCATTAAACTGCCACCGGCACCCGAACAATGCAGTTTTCCAGCTTTTCCCGCCAAAAATCTGCGGCTTTTCTGCTGTGATCTGTTACCGGAGCAATCTTAGCCCATGTCACTGCCATAGTAATGCTAATCTACTCCATTTTAACCAGTTTCCATGGTAGTTACTGGCCTGCAGCGTGTATTTCAAAGTTTACCTGCATTAAGTCAACCAATCAGAGCACAGCTTTCTATTTTCTCCCGGCCTTAATACTATAAGACCAATGTCGTCTGCTAGATATGTGCTTTCTGCATGCAGTTTAACTTGCGGGATACTAATGTAGCATACAGCAGTGACTAGAATTAGAATATTTTGGCCTGTTGTGGCACCTAGACTACTGCATATCAGTTAAATGCCTGTTCTTGCACTTTTGCCACTGTTTATTGGGGTAAACGTGAAGCAAACATACACAAAAAGGTTGCTTTAAGGCTTTTTCTGTATTGCGGATCCATCAAGGAGCTTCAGAAGGCTTTGATTGGGTGACTAAAAAAAAAAAAAAAAAGTTTAACTTGAAAAGGTTTTGAACCCAGGACTTCTCAGTTGCTGGCCCGACGCCTTAACCACTACACCACAGAGGATTGTTGCTGACCTGTCGCTCGGATTCCACATAATTTCAGACTCTGCTGGAATAAATGTCAACCATTTTTCGTACTGTGGCAGCTAAGCAGCGGGGGATGGGGGGGGGGGGGGCGGTAGAGAGAATAGCACTTTACAACCTTTATTTATGAAGTTACCTGGTTTTACGTTCTGAAAATATGTTTTTTAGGTCGGAAGTACAACTTTTTTTTTTTCTGTTTTAGTTCTGTTTAACAAAAGATAATAAAAAATCTTTTTTGGCCAGAGATCTTTTTTGGCCAGAGAGCTGTCAAAATGCATTAACTTCTTGTTTTTGAATAAAATTGAAAAAAAAAAAATTGCCCAAGTTAGGGTTAGGGTTTAGGGTTAGGGTTTAGGGTTAGGGTTAGGGTTAGGGTTAGGGTTGGGGTTAGGGTTTCAGAAAATTCTTGCTTTTCAAATTTTTTAATTAAGTTTTCGGCACTTATTTAGCATAGAAAATACCTGAATTTTGAATATTTTGCCTTTCTACAGCTAGTTGACCACTGGAGTTTCAGCAGATACCTGTTTATCATTGGCCAAAATCAGCATTTGAGGGGGGGGGGGGGTGGCAACCATTGGATAATCACTGGTTTTCTGTAAGTGTAGAAGTAACATTAGTAACACTTGTAGCCAGCAACCACAGGGCGGTGACAAAACTTCACCACCCGTTTGCGGGCCAGTATTGGTGCAATGTAACTGTTGTGTGGTAGAGGGACATGTGCCCGAACGCTGGAAATCTTTCAGTGCCACTTTCGGGCCCCTGACCTAATTTGCCGTGACGGGGGTAATTTTTCTCAAAAATGCAAAAACGGAGGTTTTTGGCACTTTTCGGGCTGAGAAATGATGCGATTTTCATCATTTTTGCAGGAAATGCTGCTCTGCTAGTGTTGATAAGTAACGTATCAAGACATTTAGCCAGGATACCTCCGGGTTGATTCTGACCGGAGGGCCTGTTTTCTAATCTTTTAGCATGCAAATGCCATAATGGGCCACATAGGCCTATGCAGAGGTCTAGAATCACAAAACCATGCTATTCGATGGGCAAGGCATCCAGAAAGGCATTAAACTGCCACCGGCACCCGAACAATGCAGTTTTCCAGCTTTTCCCGCCAAAAATCTGCGGCTTTTCTGCTGTGATCTGTTACCGGAGCAATCTTAGCCCATGTCACTGCCATAGTAATGCTAATCTACTCCATTTTAACCAGTTTCCATGGTAGTTACTGGCCTGCAGCGTGTATTTCAAAGTTTACCTGCATTAAGTCAACCAATCAGAGCACAGCTTTCTATTTTCTCCCGGCCTTAATACTATAAGACCAATGTCGTCTGCTAGATATGTGCTTTCTGCATGCAGTTTAACTTGCGGGATACTAATGTAGCATACAGCAGTGACTAGAATTAGAATATTTTGGCCTGTTGTGGCACCTAGACTACTGCATATCAGTTAAATGCCTGTTCTTGCACTTTTGCCACTGTTTATTGGGGTAAACGTGAAGCAAACATACACAAAAAGGTTGCTTTAAGGCTTTTTCTGTATTGCGGATCCATCAAGGAGCTTCAGAAGGCTTTGATTGGGTGACTAAAAAAAAAAAAAAAAAGTTTAACTTGAAAAGGTTTTGAACCCAGGACTTCTCAGTTGCTGGCCCGACGCCTTAACCACTACACCACAGAGGATTGTTGCTGACCTGTCGCTCGGATTCCACATAATTTCAGACTCTGCTGGAATAAATGTCAACCATTTTTCGTACTGTGGCAGCTAAGCAGCGGGGGATGGGGGGGGGGGGGGCGGTAGAGAGAATAGCACTTTACAACCTTTATTTATGAAGTTACCTGGTTTTACGTTCTGAAAATATGTTTTTTAGGTCGGAAGTACAACTTTTTTTTTTTCTGTTTTAGTTCTGTTTAACAAAAGATAATAAAAAATCTTTTTTGGCCAGAGATCTTTTTTGGCCAGAGAGCTGTCAAAATGCATTAACTTCTTGTTTTTGAATAAAATTGAAAAAAAAAAAATTGCCCAAGTTAGGGTTAGGGTTTAGGGTTAGGGTTTAGGGTTAGGGTTAGGGTTAGGGTTAGGGTTGGGGTTAGGGTTTCAGAAAATTCTTGCTTTTCAAATTTTTTAATTAAGTTTTCGGCACTTATTTAGCATAGAAAATACCTGAATTTTGAATATTTTGCCTTTCTACAGCTAGTTGACCACTGGAGTTTCAGCAGATACCTGTTTATCATTGGCCAAAATCAGCATTTGAGGGGGGGGGGGGGTGGCAACCATTGGATAATCACTGGTTTTCTGTAAGTGTAGAAGTAACATTAGTAACACTTGTAGCCAGCAACCACAGGGCGGTGACAAAACTTCACCACCCGTTTGCGGGCCAGTATTGGTGCAATGTAACTGTTGTGTGGTAGAGGGACATGTGCCCGAACGCTGGAAATCTTTCAGTGCCACTTTCGGGCCCCTGACCTAATTTGCCGTGACGGGGGTAATTTTTCTCAAAAATGCAAAAACGGAGGTTTTTGGCACTTTTCGGGCTGAGAAATGATGCGATTTTCATCATTTTTGCAGGAAATGCTGCTCTGCTAGTGTTGATAAGTAACGTATCAAGACATTTAGCCAGGATACCTCCGGGTTGATTCTGACCGGAGGGCCTGTTTTCTAATCTTTTAGCATGCAAATGCCATAATGGGCCACATAGGCCTATGCAGAGGTCTAGAATCACAAAACCATGCTATTCGATGGGCAAGGCATCCAGAAAGGCATTAAACTGCCACCGGCACCCGAACAATGCAGTTTTCCAGCTTTTCCCGCCAAAAATCTGCGGCTTTTCTGCTGTGATCTGTTACCGGAGCAATCTTAGCCCATGTCACTGCCATAGTAATGCTAATCTACTCCATTTTAACCAGTTTCCATGGTAGTTACTGGCCTGCAGCGTGTATTTCAAAGTTTACCTGCATTAAGTCAACCAATCAGAGCACAGCTTTCTATTTTCTCCCGGCCTTAATACTATAAGACCAATGTCGTCTGCTAGATATGTGCTTTCTGCATGCAGTTTAACTTGCGGGATACTAATGTAGCATACAGCAGTGACTAGAATTAGAATATTTTGGCCTGTTGTGGCACCTAGACTACTGCATATCAGTTAAATGCCTGTTCTTGCACTTTTGCCACTGTTTATTGGGGTAAACGTGAAGCAAACATACACAAAAAGGTTGCTTTAAGGCTTTTTCTGTATTGCGGATCCATCAAGGAGCTTCAGAAGGCTTTGATTGGGTGACTAAAAAAAAAAAAAAAAGTTTAACTTGAAAAGGTTTTGAACCCAGGACTTCTCAGTTGCTGGCCCGACGCCTTAACCACTACACCACAGAGGATTGTTGCTGACCTGTCGCTCGGATTCCACATAATTTCAGACTCTGCTGGAATAAATGTCAACCATTTTTCGTACTGTGGCAGCTAAGCAGCGGGGGATGGGGGGGGGGGGGGGCGGTAGAGAGAATAGCACTTTACAACCTTTATTTATGAAGTTACCTGGTTTTACGTTCTGAAAATATGTTTTTTAGGTCGGAAGTACAACTTTTTTTTTTTCTGTTTTAGTTCTGTTTAACAAAAGATAATAAAAAATCTTTTTTGGCCAGAGATCTTTTTTGGCCAGAGAGCTGTCAAAATGCATTAACTTCTTGTTTTTGAATAAAATTGAAAAAAAAAAAATTGCCCAAGTTAGGGTTAGGGTTTAGGGTTAGGGTTTAGGGTTAGGGTTAGGGTTAGGGTTAGGGTTGGGGTTAGGGTTTCAGAAAATTCTTGCTTTTCAAATTTTTTAATTAAGTTTTCGGCACTTATTTAGCATAGAAAATACCTGAATTTTGAATATTTTGCCTTTCTACAGCTAGTTGACCACTGGAGTTTCAGCAGATACCTGTTTATCATTGGCCAAAATCAGCATTTGAGGGGGGGGGGGGGTGGCAACCATTGGATAATCACTGGTTTTCTGTAAGTGTAGAAGTAACATTAGTAACACTTGTAGCCAGCAACCACAGGGCGGTGACAAAACTTCACCACCCGTTTGCGGGCCAGTATTGGTGCAATGTAACTGTTGTGTGGTAGAGGGACATGTGCCCGAACGCTGGAAATCTTTCAGTGCCACTTTCGGGCCCCTGACCTAATTTGCCGTGACGGGGGTAATTTTTCTCAAAAATGCAAAAACGGAGGTTTTTGGCACTTTTCGGGCTGAGAAATGATGCGATTTTCATCATTTTTGCAGGAAATGCTGCTCTGCTAGTGTTGATAAGTAACGTATCAAGACATTTAGCCAGGATACCTCCGGGTTGATTCTGACCGGAGGGCCTGTTTTCTAATCTTTTAGCATGCAAATGCCATAATGGGCCACATAGGCCTATGCAGAGGTCTAGAATCACAAAACCATGCTATTCGATGGGCAAGGCATCCAGAAAGGCATTAAACTGCCACCGGCACCCGAACAATGCAGTTTTCCAGCTTTTCCCGCCAAAAATCTGCGGCTTTTCTGCTGTGATCTGTTACCGGAGCAATCTTAGCCCATGTCACTGCCATAGTAATGCTAATCTACTCCATTTTAACCAGTTTCCATGGTAGTTACTGGCCTGCAGCGTGTATTTCAAAGTTTACCTGCATTAAGTCAACCAATCAGAGCACAGCTTTCTATTTTCTCCCGGCCTTAATACTATAAGACCAATGTCGTCTGCTAGATATGTGCTTTCTGCATGCAGTTTAACTTGCGGGATACTAATGTAGCATACAGCAGTGACTAGAATTAGAATATTTTGGCCTGTTGTGGCACCTAGACTACTGCATATCAGTTAAATGCCTGTTCTTGCACTTTTGCCACTGTTTATTGGGGTAAACGTGAAGCAAACATACACAAAAAGGTTGCTTTAAGGCTTTTTCTGTATTGCGGATCCATCAAGGAGCTTCAGAAGGCTTTGATTGGGTGACTAAAAAAAAAAAAAAAAAGTTTAACTTGAAAAGGTTTTGAACCCAGGACTTCTCAGTTGCTGGCCCGACGCCTTAACCACTACACCACAGAGGATTGTTGCTGACCTGTCGCTCGGATTCCACATAATTTCAGACTCTGCTGGAATAAATGTCAACCATTTTTCGTACTGTGGCAGCTAAGCAGCGGGGGATGGGGGGGGGGGGGCGGTAGAGAGAATAGCACTTTACAACCTTTATTTATGAAGTTACCTGGTTTTACGTTCTGAAAATATGTTTTTTAGGTCGGAAGTACAACTTTTTTTTTTTCTGTTTTAGTTCTGTTTAACAAAAGATAATAAAAAATCTTTTTTGGCCAGAGATCTTTTTTGGCCAGAGAGCTGTCAAAATGCATTAACTTCTTGTTTTTGAATAAAATTGAAAAAAAAAAAATTGCCCAAGTTAGGGTTAGGGTTTAGGGTTAGGGTTTAGGGTTAGGGTTAGGGTTAGGGTTAGGGTTGGGGTTAGGGTTTCAGAAAATTCTTGCTTTTCAAATTTTTTAATTAAGTTTTCGGCACTTATTTAGCATAGAAAATACCTGAATTTTGAATATTTTGCCTTTCTACAGCTAGTTGACCACTGGAGTTTCAGCAGATACCTGTTTATCATTGGCCAAAATCAGCATTTGAGGGGGGGGGGGGGGTGGCAACCATTGGATAATCACTGGTTTTCTGTAAGTGTAGAAGTAACATTAGTAACACTTGTAGCCAGCAACCACAGGGCGGTGACAAAACTTCACCACCCGTTTGCGGGCCAGTATTGGTGCAATGTAACTGTTGTGTGGTAGAGGGACATGTGCCCGAACGCTGGAAATCTTTCAGTGCCACTTTCGGGCCCCTGACCTAATTTGCCGTGACGGGGGTAATTTTTCTCAAAAATGCAAAAACGGAGGTTTTTGGCACTTTTCGGGCTGAGAAATGATGCGATTTTCATCATTTTTGCAGGAAATGCTGCTCTGCTAGTGTTGATAAGTAACGTATCAAGACATTTAGCCAGGATACCTCCGGGTTGATTCTGACCGGAGGGCCTGTTTTCTAATCTTTTAGCATGCAAATGCCATAATGGGCCACATAGGCCTATGCAGAGGTCTAGAATCACAAAACCATGCTATTCGATGGGCAAGGCATCCAGAAAGGCATTAAACTGCCACCGGCACCCGAACAATGCAGTTTTCCAGCTTTTCCCGCCAAAAATCTGCGGCTTTTCTGCTGTGATCTGTTACCGGAGCAATCTTAGCCCATGTCACTGCCATAGTAATGCTAATCTACTCCATTTTAACCAGTTTCCATGGTAGTTACTGGCCTGCAGCGTGTATTTCAAAGTTTACCTGCATTAAGTCAACCAATCAGAGCACAGCTTTCTATTTTCTCCCGGCCTTAATACTATAAGACCAATGTCGTCTGCTAGATATGTGCTTTCTGCATGCAGTTTAACTTGCGGGATACTAATGTAGCATACAGCAGTGACTAGAATTAGAATATTTTGGCCTGTTGTGGCACCTAGACTACTGCATATCAGTTAAATGCCTGTTCTTGCACTTTTGCCACTGTTTATTGGGGTAAACGTGAAGCAAACATACACAAAAAGGTTGCTTTAAGGCTTTTTCTGTATTGCGGATCCATCAAGGAGCTTCAGAAGGCTTTGATTGGGTGACTAAAAAAAAAAAAAAAAAGTTTAACTTGAAAAGGTTTTGAACCCAGGACTTCTCAGTTGCTGGCCCGACGCCTTAACCACTACACCACAGAGGATTGTTGCTGACCTGTCGCTCGGATTCCACATAATTTCAGACTCTGCTGGAATAAATGTCAACCATTTTTCGTACTGTGGCAGCTAAGCAGCGGGGGATGGGGGGGGGGGGGCGGTAGAGAGAATAGCACTTTACAACCTTTATTTATGAAGTTACCTGGTTTTACGTTCTGAAAATATGTTTTTTAGGTCGGAAGTACAACTTTTTTTTTTTCTGTTTTAGTTCTGTTTAACAAAAGATAATAAAAAATCTTTTTTGGCCAGAGATCTTTTTTGGCCAGAGAGCTGTCAAAATGCATTAACTTCTTGTTTTTGAATAAAATTGAAAAAAAAAAAATTGCCCAAGTTAGGGTTAGGGTTTAGGGTTAGGGTTTAGGGTTAGGGTTAGGGTTAGGGTTAGGGTTGGGGTTAGGGTTTCAGAAAATTCTTGCTTTTCAAATTTTTTAATTAAGTTTTCGGCACTTATTTAGCATAGAAAATACCTGAATTTTGAATATTTTGCCTTTCTACAGCTAGTTGACCACTGGAGTTTCAGCAGATACCTGTTTATCATTGGCCAAAATCAGCATTTGAGGGGGGGGGGGGGTGGCAACCATTGGATAATCACTGGTTTTCTGTAAGTGTAGAAGTAACATTAGTAACACTTGTAGCCAGCAACCACAGGGCGGTGACAAAACTTCACCACCCGTTTGCGGGCCAGTATTGGTGCAATGTAACTGTTGTGTGGTAGAGGGACATGTGCCCGAACGCTGGAAATCTTTCAGTGCCACTTTCGGGCCCCTGACCTAATTTGCCGTGACGGGGGTAATTTTTCTCAAAAATGCAAAAACGGAGGTTTTTGGCACTTTTCGGGCTGAGAAATGATGCGATTTTCATCATTTTTGCAGGAAATGCTGCTCTGCTAGTGTTGATAAGTAACGTATCAAGACATTTAGCCAGGATACCTCCGGGTTGATTCTGACCGGAGGGCCTGTTTTCTAATCTTTTAGCATGCAAATGCCATAATGGGCCACATAGGCCTATGCAGAGGTCTAGAATCACAAAACCATGCTATTCGATGGGCAAGGCATCCAGAAAGGCATTAAACTGCCACCGGCACCCGAACAATGCAGTTTTCCAGCTTTTCCCGCCAAAAATCTGCGGCTTTTCTGCTGTGATCTGTTACCGGAGCAATCTTAGCCCATGTCACTGCCATAGTAATGCTAATCTACTCCATTTTAACCAGTTTCCATGGTAGTTACTGGCCTGCAGCGTGTATTTCAAAGTTTACCTGCATTAAGTCAACCAATCAGAGCACAGCTTTCTATTTTCTCCCGGCCTTAATACTATAAGACCAATGTCGTCTGCTAGATATGTGCTTTCTGCATGCAGTTTAACTTGCGGGATACTAATGTAGCATACAGCAGTGACTAGAATTAGAATATTTTGGCCTGTTGTGGCACCTAGACTACTGCATATCAGTTAAATGCCTGTTCTTGCACTTTTGCCACTGTTTATTGGGGTAAACGTGAAGCAAACATACACAAAAAGGTTGCTTTAAGGCTTTTTCTGTATTGCGGATCCATCAAGGAGCTTCAGAAGGCTTTGATTGGGTGACTAAAAAAAAAAAAAAAAAGTTTAACTTGAAAAGGTTTTGAACCCAGGACTTCTCAGTTGCTGGCCCGACGCCTTAACCACTACACCACAGAGGATTGTTGCTGACCTGTCGCTCGGATTCCACATAATTTCAGACTCTGCTGGAATAAATGTCAACCATTTTTCGTACTGTGGCAGCTAAGCAGCGGGGGATGGGGGGGGGGGGGCGGTAGAGAGAATAGCACTTTACAACCTTTATTTATGAAGTTACCTGGTTTTACGTTCTGAAAATATGTTTTTTAGGTCGGAAGTACAACTTTTTTTTTTCTGTTTTAGTTCTGTTTAACAAAAGATAATAAAAAATCTTTTTTGGCCAGAGATCTTTTTTGGCCAGAGAGCTGTCAAAATGCATTAACTTCTTGTTTTTGAATAAAATTGAAAAAAAAAAAATTGCCCAAGTTAGGGTTAGGGTTTAGGGTTAGGGTTTAGGGTTAGGGTTAGGGTTAGGGTTAGGGTTGGGGTTAGGGTTTCAGAAAATTCTTGCTTTTCAAATTTTTTAATTAAGTTTTCGGCACTTATTTAGCATAGAAAATACCTGAATTTTGAATATTTTGCCTTTCTACAGCTAGTTGACCACTGGAGTTTCAGCAGATACCTGTTTATCATTGGCCAAAATCAGCATTTGAGGGGGGGGGGGGGGTGGCAACCATTGGATAATCACTGGTTTTCTGTAAGTGTAGAAGTAACATTAGTAACACTTGTAGCCAGCAACCACAGGGCGGTGACAAAACTTCACCACCCGTTTGCGGGCCAGTATTGGTGCAATGTAACTGTTGTGTGGTAGAGGGACATGTGCCCGAACGCTGGAAATCTTTCAGTGCCACTTTCGGGCCCCTGACCTAATTTGCCGTGACGGGGGTAATTTTTCTCAAAAATGCAAAAACGGAGGTTTTTGGCACTTTTCGGGCTGAGAAATGATGCGATTTTCATCATTTTTGCAGGAAATGCTGCTCTGCTAGTGTTGATAAGTAACGTATCAAGACATTTAGCCAGGATACCTCCGGGTTGATTCTGACCGGAGGGCCTGTTTTCTAATCTTTTAGCATGCAAATGCCATAATGGGCCACATAGGCCTATGCAGAGGTCTAGAATCACAAAACCATGCTATTCGATGGGCAAGGCATCCAGAAAGGCATTAAACTGCCACCGGCACCCGAACAATGCAGTTTTCCAGCTTTTCCCGCCAAAAATCTGCGGCTTTTCTGCTGTGATCTGTTACCGGAGCAATCTTAGCCCATGTCACTGCCATAGTAATGCTAATCTACTCCATTTTAACCAGTTTCCATGGTAGTTACTGGCCTGCAGCGTGTATTTCAAAGTTTACCTGCATTAAGTCAACCAATCAGAGCACAGCTTTCTATTTTCTCCCGGCCTTAATACTATAAGACCAATGTCGTCTGCTAGATATGTGCTTTCTGCATGCAGTTTAACTTGCGGGATACTAATGTAGCATACAGCAGTGACTAGAATTAGAATATTTTGGCCTGTTGTGGCACCTAGACTACTGCATATCAGTTAAATGCCTGTTCTTGCACTTTTGCCACTGTTTATTGGGGTAAACGTGAAGCAAACATACACAAAAAGGTTGCTTTAAGGCTTTTTCTGTATTGCGGATCCATCAAGGAGCTTCAGAAGGCTTTGATTGGGTGACTAAAAAAAAAAAAAAAAAGTTTAACTTGAAAAGGTTTTGAACCCAGGACTTCTCAGTTGCTGGCCCGACGCCTTAACCACTACACCACAGAGGATTGTTGCTGACCTGTCGCTCGGATTCCACATAATTTCAGACTCTGCTGGAATAAATGTCAACCATTTTTCGTACTGTGGCAGCTAAGCAGCGGGGGATGGGGGGGGGGGGGCGGTAGAGAGAATAGCACTTTACAACCTTTATTTATGAAGTTACCTGGTTTTACGTTCTGAAAATATGTTTTTTAGGTCGGAAGTACAACTTTTTTTTTTTCTGTTTTAGTTCTGTTTAACAAAAGATAATAAAAAATCTTTTTTGGCCAGAGATCTTTTTTGGCCAGAGAGCTGTCAAA
Source organism: Platynereis dumerilii (assembly GCA_026936325.1). NCBI lineage: Eukaryota > Metazoa > Annelida > Polychaeta > Phyllodocida > Nereididae > Platynereis > Platynereis dumerilii. The sequence goes on along the minus strand of JAPTHN010000004.1, from coordinate 66,706,972 downwards.
ATGCATTAACTTCTTGTTTTTGAATAAAATTGAAAAAAAAAAAATTGCCCAAGTTAGGGTTAGGGTTTAGGGTTAGGGTTTAGGGTTAGGGTTAGGGTTAGGGTTAGGGTTGGGGTTAGGGTTTCAGAAAATTCTTGCTTTTCAAATTTTTTAATTAAGTTTTCGGCACTTATTTAGCATAGAAAATACCTGAATTTTGAATATTTTGCCTTTCTACAGCTAGTTGACCACTGGAGTTTCAGCAGATACCTGTTTATCATTGGCCAAAATCAGCATTTGAGGGGGGGGGGGGGTGGCAACCATTGGATAATCACTGGTTTTCTGTAAGTGTAGAAGTAACATTAGTAACACTTGTAGCCAGCAACCACAGGGCGGTGACAAAACTTCACCACCCGTTTGCGGGCCAGTATTGGTGCAATGTAACTGTTGTGTGGTAGAGGGACATGTGCCCGAACGCTGGAAATCTTTCAGTGCCACTTTCGGGCCCCTGACCTAATTTGCCGTGACGGGGGTAATTTTTCTCAAAAATGCAAAAACGGAGGTTTTTGGCACTTTTCGGGCTGAGAAATGATGCGATTTTCATCATTTTTGCAGGAAATGCTGCTCTGCTAGTGTTGATAAGTAACGTATCAAGACATTTAGCCAGGATACCTCCGGGTTGATTCTGACCGGAGGGCCTGTTTTCTAATCTTTTAGCATGCAAATGCCATAATGGGCCACATAGGCCTATGCAGAGGTCTAGAATCACAAAACCATGCTATTCGATGGGCAAGGCATCCAGAAAGGCATTAAACTGCCACCGGCACCCGAACAATGCAGTTTTCCAGCTTTTCCCGCCAAAAATCTGCGGCTTTTCTGCTGTGATCTGTTACCGGAGCAATCTTAGCCCATGTCACTGCCATAGTAATGCTAATCTACTCCATTTTAACCAGTTTCCATGGTAGTTACTGGCCTGCAGCGTGTATTTCAAAGTTTACCTGCATTAAGTCAACCAATCAGAGCACAGCTTTCTATTTTCTCCCGGCCTTAATACTATAAGACCAATGTCGTCTGCTAGATATGTGCTTTCTGCATGCAGTTTAACTTGCGGGATACTAATGTAGCATACAGCAGTGACTAGAATTAGAATATTTTGGCCTGTTGTGGCACCTAGACTACTGCATATCAGTTAAATGCCTGTTCTTGCACTTTTGCCACTGTTTATTGGGGTAAACGTGAAGCAAACATACACAAAAAGGTTGCTTTAAGGCTTTTTCTGTATTGCGGATCCATCAAGGAGCTTCAGAAGGCTTTGATTGGGTGACTAAAAAAAAAAAAAAAAAGTTTAACTTGAAAAGGTTTTGAACCCAGGACTTCTCAGTTGCTGGCCCGACGCCTTAACCACTACACCACAGAGGATTGTTGCTGACCTGTCGCTCGGATTCCACATAATTTCAGACTCTGCTGGAATAAATGTCAACCATTTTTCGTACTGTGGCAGCTAAGCAGCGGGGGATGGGGGGGGGGGGGCGGTAGAGAGAATAGCACTTTACAACCTTTATTTATGAAGTTACCTGGTTTTACGTTCTGAAAATATGTTTTTTAGGTCGGAAGTACAACTTTTTTTTTTTCTGTTTTAGTTCTGTTTAACAAAAGATAATAAAAAATCTTTTTTGGCCAGAGATCTTTTTTGGCCAGAGAGCTGTCAAAATGCATTAACTTCTTGTTTTTGAATAAAATTGAAAAAAAAAAAATTGCCCAAGTTAGGGTTAGGGTTTAGGGTTAGGGTTTAGGGTTAGGGTTAGGGTTAGGGTTAGGGTTGGGGTTAGGGTTTCAGAAAATTCTTGCTTTTCAAATTTTTTAATTAAGTTTTCGGCACTTATTTAGCATAGAAAATACCTGAATTTTGAATATTTTGCCTTTCTACAGCTAGTTGACCACTGGAGTTTCAGCAGATACCTGTTTATCATTGGCCAAAATCAGCATTTGGGGGGGGGGGGGGTGGCAACCATTGGATAATCACTGGTTTTCTGTAAGTGTAGAAGTAACATTAGTAACACTTGTAGCCAGCAACCACAGGGCGGTGACAAAACTTCACCACCCGTTTGCGGGCCAGTATTGGTGCAATGTAACTGTTGTGTGGTAGAGGGACATGTGCCCGAACGCTGGAAATCTTTCAGTGCCACTTTCGGGCCCCTGACCTAATTTGCCGTGACGGGGGTAATTTTTCTCAAAAATGCAAAAACGGAGGTTTTTGGCACTTTTCGGGCTGAGAAATGATGCGATTTTCATCATTTTTGCAGGAAATGCTGCTCTGCTAGTGTTGATAAGTAACGTATCAAGACATTTAGCCAGGATACCTCCGGGTTGATTCTGACCGGAGGGCCTGTTTTCTAATCTTTTAGCATGCAAATGCCATAATGGGCCACATAGGCCTATGCAGAGGTCTAGAATCACAAAACCATGCTATTCGATGGGCAAGGCATCCAGAAAGGCATTAAACTGCCACCGGCACCCGAACAATGCAGTTTTCCAGCTTTTCCCGCCAAAAATCTGCGGCTTTTCTGCTGTGATCTGTTACCGGAGCAATCTTAGCCCATGTCACTGCCATAGTAATGCTAATCTACTCCATTTTAACCAGTTTCCATGGTAGTTACTGGCCTGCAGCGTGTATTTCAAAGTTTACCTGCATTAAGTCAACCAATCAGAGCACAGCTTTCTATTTTCTCCCGGCCTTAATACTATAAGACCAATGTCGTCTGCTAGATATGTGCTTTCTGCATGCAGTTTAACTTGCGGGATACTAATGTAGCATACAGCAGTGACTAGAATTAGAATATTTTGGCCTGTTGTGGCACCTAGACTACTGCATATCAGTTAAATGCCTGTTCTTGCACTTTTGCCACTGTTTATTGGGGTAAACGTGAAGCAAACATACACAAAAAGGTTGCTTTAAGGCTTTTTCTGTATTGCGGATCCATCAAGGAGCTTCAGAAGGCTTTGATTGGGTGACTAAAAAAAAAAAAAAAAGTTTAACTTGAAAAGGTTTTGAACCCAGGACTTCTCAGTTGCTGGCCCGACGCCTTAACCACTACACCACAGAGGATTGTTGCTGACCTGTCGCTCGGATTCCACATAATTTCAGACTCTGCTGGAATAAATGTCAACCATTTTTCGTACTGTGGCAGCTAAGCAGCGGGGGATGGGGGGGGGGGGGCGGTAGAGAGAATAGCACTTTACAACCTTTATTTATGAAGTTACCTGGTTTTACGTTCTGAAAATATGTTTTTTAGGTCGGAAGTACAACTTTTTTTTTTTCTGTTTTAGTTCTGTTTAACAAAAGATAATAAAAAATCTTTTTTGGCCAGAGATCTTTTTTGGCCAGAGAGCTGTCAAAATGCATTAACTTCTTGTTTTTGAATAAAATTGAAAAAAAAAAAATTGCCCAAGTTAGGGTTAGGGTTTAGGGTTAGGGTTTAGGGTTAGGGTTAGGGTTAGGGTTAGGGTTGGGGTTAGGGTTTCAGAAAATTCTTGCTTTTCAAATTTTTTAATTAAGTTTTCGGCACTTATTTAGCATAGAAAATACCTGAATTTTGAATATTTTGCCTTTCTACAGCTAGTTGACCACTGGAGTTTCAGCAGATACCTGTTTATCATTGGCCAAAATCAGCATTTGAGGGGGGGGGGGGGTGGCAACCATTGGATAATCACTGGTTTTCTGTAAGTGTAGAAGTAACATTAGTAACACTTGTAGCCAGCAACCACAGGGCGGTGACAAAACTTCACCACCCGTTTGCGGGCCAGTATTGGTGCAATGTAACTGTTGTGTGGTAGAGGGACATGTGCCCGAACGCTGGAAATCTTTCAGTGCCACTTTCGGGCCCCTGACCTAATTTGCCGTGACGGGGGTAATTTTTCTCAAAAATGCAAAAACGGAGGTTTTTGGCACTTTTCGGGCTGAGAAATGATGCGATTTTCATCATTTTTGCAGGAAATGCTGCTCTGCTAGTGTTGATAAGTAACGTATCAAGACATTTAGCCAGGATACCTCCGGGTTGATTCTGACCGGAGGGCCTGTTTTCTAATCTTTTAGCATGCAAATGCCATAATGGGCCACATAGGCCTATGCAGAGGTCTAGAATCACAAAACCATGCTATTCGATGGGCAAGGCATCCAGAAAGGCATTAAACTGCCACCGGCACCCGAACAATGCAGTTTTCCAGCTTTTCCCGCCAAAAATCTGCGGCTTTTCTGCTGTGATCTGTTACCGGAGCAATCTTAGCCCATGTCACTGCCATAGTAATGCTAATCTACTCCATTTTAACCAGTTTCCATGGTAGTTACTGGCCTGCAGCGTGTATTTCAAAGTTTACCTGCATTAAGTCAACCAATCAGAGCACAGCTTTCTATTTTCTCCCGGCCTTAATACTATAAGACCAATGTCGTCTGCTAGATATGTGCTTTCTGCATGCAGTTTAACTTGCGGGATACTAATGTAGCATACAGCAGTGACTAGAATTAGAATATTTTGGCCTGTTGTGGCACCTAGACTACTGCATATCAGTTAAATGCCTGTTCTTGCACTTTTGCCACTGTTTATTGGGGTAAACGTGAAGCAAACATACACAAAAAGGTTGCTTTAAGGCTTTTTCTGTATTGCGGATCCATCAAGGAGCTTCAGAAGGCTTTGATTGGGTGACTAAAAAAAAAAAAAAAAAGTTTAACTTGAAAAGGTTTTGAACCCAGGACTTCTCAGTTGCTGGCCCGACGCCTTAACCACTACACCACAGAGGATTGTTGCTGACCTGTCGCTCGGATTCCACATAATTTCAGACTCTGCTGGAATAAATGTCAACCATTTTTCGTACTGTGGCAGCTAAGCAGCGGGGGATGGGGGGGGGGGGGCGGTAGAGAGAATAGCACTTTACAACCTTTATTTATGAAGTTACCTGGTTTTACGTTCTGAAAATATGTTTTTTAGGTCGGAAGTACAACTTTTTTTTTTTCTGTTTTAGTTCTGTTTAACAAAAGATAATAAAAAATCTTTTTTGGCCAGAGATCTTTTTTGGCCAGAGAGCTGTCAAAATGCATTAACTTCTTGTTTTTGAATAAAATTGAAAAAAAAAAAATTGCCCAAGTTAGGGTTAGGGTTTAGGGTTAGGGTTTAGGGTTAGGGTTAGGGTTAGGGTTAGGGTTGGGGTTAGGGTTTCAGAAAATTCTTGCTTTTCAAATTTTTTAATTAAGTTTTCGGCACTTATTTAGCATAGAAAATACCTGAATTTTGAATATTTTGCCTTTCTACAGCTAGTTGACCACTGGAGTTTCAGCAGATACCTGTTTATCATTGGCCAAAATCAGCATTTGAGGGGGGGGGGGGGTGGCAACCATTGGATAATCACTGGTTTTCTGTAAGTGTAGAAGTAACATTAGTAACACTTGTAGCCAGCAACCACAGGGCGGTGACAAAACTTCACCACCCGTTTGCGGGCCAGTATTGGTGCAATGTAACTGTTGTGTGGTAGAGGGACATGTGCCCGAACGCTGGAAATCTTTCAGTGCCACTTTCGGGCCCCTGACCTAATTTGCCGTGACGGGGGTAATTTTTCTCAAAAATGCAAAAACGGAGGTTTTTGGCACTTTTCGGGCTGAGAAATGATGCGATTTTCATCATTTTTGCAGGAAATGCTGCTCTGCTAGTGTTGATAAGTAACGTATCAAGACATTTAGCCAGGATACCTCCGGGTTGATTCTGACCGGAGGGCCTGTTTTCTAATCTTTTAGCATGCAAATGCCATAATGGGCCACATAGGCCTATGCAGAGGTCTAGAATCACAAAACCATGCTATTCGATGGGCAAGGCATCCAGAAAGGCATTAAACTGCCACCGGCACCCGAACAATGCAGTTTTCCAGCTTTTCCCGCCAAAAATCTGCGGCTTTTCTGCTGTGATCTGTTACCGGAGCAATCTTAGCCCATGTCACTGCCATAGTAATGCTAATCTACTCCATTTTAACCAGTTTCCATGGTAGTTACTGGCCTGCAGCGTGTATTTCAAAGTTTACCTGCATTAAGTCAACCAATCAGAGCACAGCTTTCTATTTTCTCCCGGCCTTAATACTATAAGACCAATGTCGTCTGCTAGATATGTGCTTTCTGCATGCAGTTTAACTTGCGGGATACTAATGTAGCATACAGCAGTGACTAGAATTAGAATATTTTGGCCTGTTGTGGCACCTAGACTACTGCATATCAGTTAAATGCCTGTTCTTGCACTTTTGCCACTGTTTATTGGGGTAAACGTGAAGCAAACATACACAAAAAGGTTGCTTTAAGGCTTTTTCTGTATTGCGGATCCATCAAGGAGCTTCAGAAGGCTTTGATTGGGTGACTAAAAAAAAAAAAAAAAAGTTTAACTTGAAAAGGTTTTGAACCCAGGACTTCTCAGTTGCTGGCCCGACGCCTTAACCACTACACCACAGAGGATTGTTGCTGACCTGTCGCTCGGATTCCACATAATTTCAGACTCTGCTGGAATAAATGTCAACCATTTTTCGTACTGTGGCAGCTAAGCAGCGGGGGATGGGGGGGGGGGGGGCGGTAGAGAGAATAGCACTTTACAACCTTTATTTATGAAGTTACCTGGTTTTACGTTCTGAAAATATGTTTTTTAGGTCGGAAGTACAACTTTTTTTTTTTCTGTTTTAGTTCTGTTTAACAAAAGATAATAAAAAATCTTTTTTGGCCAGAGATCTTTTTTGGCCAGAGAGCTGTCAAAATGCATTAACTTCTTGTTTTTGAATAAAATTGAAAAAAAAAAAATTGCCCAAGTTAGGGTTAGGGTTTAGGGTTAGGGTTTAGGGTTAGGGTTAGGGTTAGGGTTAGGGTTGGGGTTAGGGTTTCAGAAAATTCTTGCTTTTCAAATTTTTTAATTAAGTTTTCGGCACTTATTTAGCATAGAAAATACCTGAATTTTGAATATTTTGCCTTTCTACAGCTAGTTGACCACTGGAGTTTCAGCAGATACCTGTTTATCATTGGCCAAAATCAGCATTTGAGGGGGGGGGGGGGTGGCAACCATTGGATAATCACTGGTTTTCTGTAAGTGTAGAAGTAACATTAGTAACACTTGTAGCCAGCAACCACAGGGCGGTGACAAAACTTCACCACCCGTTTGCGGGCCAGTATTGGTGCAATGTAACTGTTGTGTGGTAGAGGGACATGTGCCCGAACGCTGGAAATCTTTCAGTGCCACTTTCGGGCCCCTGACCTAATTTGCCGTGACGGGGGTAATTTTTCTCAAAAATGCAAAAACGGAGGTTTTTGGCACTTTTCGGGCTGAGAAATGATGCGATTTTCATCATTTTTGCAGGAAATGCTGCTCTGCTAGTGTTGATAAGTAACGTATCAAGACATTTAGCCAGGATACCTCCGGGTTGATTCTGACCGGAGGGCCTGTTTTCTAATCTTTTAGCATGCAAATGCCATAATGGGCCACATAGGCCTATGCAGAGGTCTAGAATCACAAAACCATGCTATTCGATGGGCAAGGCATCCAGAAAGGCATTAAACTGCCACCGGCACCCGAACAATGCAGTTTTCCAGCTTTTCCCGCCAAAAATCTGCGGCTTTTCTGCTGTGATCTGTTACCGGAGCAATCTTAGCCCATGTCACTGCCATAGTAATGCTAATCTACTCCATTTTAACCAGTTTCCATGGTAGTTACTGGCCTGCAGCGTGTATTTCAAAGTTTACCTGCATTAAGTCAACCAATCAGAGCACAGCTTTCTATTTTCTCCCGGCCTTAATACTATAAGACCAATGTCGTCTGCTAGATATGTGCTTTCTGCATGCAGTTTAACTTGCGGGATACTAATGTAGCATACAGCAGTGACTAGAATTAGAATATTTTGGCCTGTTGTGGCACCTAGACTACTGCATATCAGTTAAATGCCTGTTCTTGCACTTTTGCCACTGTTTATTGGGGTAAACGTGAAGCAAACATACACAAAAAGGTTGCTTTAAGGCTTTTTCTGTATTGCGGATCCATCAAGGAGCTTCAGAAGGCTTTGATTGGGTGACTAAAAAAAAAAAAAAAAAGTTTAACTTGAAAAGGTTTTGAACCCAGGACTTCTCAGTTGCTGGCCCGACGCCTTAACCACTACACCACAGAGGATTGTTGCTGACCTGTCGCTCGGATTCCACATAATTTCAGACTCTGCTGGAATAAATGTCAACCATTTTTCGTACTGTGGCAGCTAAGCAGCGGGGGATGGGGGGGGGGGGGGCGGTAGAGAGAATAGCACTTTACAACCTTTATTTATGAAGTTACCTGGTTTTACGTTCTGAAAATATGTTTTTTAGGTCGGAAGTACAACTTTTTTTTTTTCTGTTTTAGTTCTGTTTAACAAAAGATAATAAAAAATCTTTTTTGGCCAGAGATCTTTTTTGGCCAGAGAGCTGTCAAAATGCATTAACTTCTTGTTTTTGAATAAAATTGAAAAAAAAAAAATTGCCCAAGTTAGGGTTAGGGTTTAGGGTTAGGGTTTAGGGTTAGGGTTAGGGTTAGGGTTAGGGTTGGGGTTAGGGTTTCAGAAAATTCTTGCTTTTCAAATTTTTTAATTAAGTTTTCGGCACTTATTTAGCATAGAAAATACCTGAATTTTGAATATTTTGCCTTTCTACAGCTAGTTGACCACTGGAGTTTCAGCAGATACCTGTTTATCATTGGCCAAAATCAGCATTTGAGGGGGGGGGGGGGGTGGCAACCATTGGATAATCACTGGTTTTCTGTAAGTGTAGAAGTAACATTAGTAACACTTGTAGCCAGCAACCACAGGGCGGTGACAAAACTTCACCACCCGTTTGCGGGCCAGTATTGGTGCAATGTAACTGTTGTGTGGTAGAGGGACATGTGCCCGAACGCTGGAAATCTTTCAGTGCCACTTTCGGGCCCCTGACCTAATTTGCCGTGACGGGGGTAATTTTTCTCAAAAATGCAAAAACGGAGGTTTTTGGCACTTTTCGGGCTGAGAAATGATGCGATTTTCATCATTTTTGCAGGAAATGCTGCTCTGCTAGTGTTGATAAGTAACGTATCAAGACATTTAGCCAGGATACCTCCGGGTTGATTCTGACCGGAGGGCCTGTTTTCTAATCTTTTAGCATGCAAATGCCATAATGGGCCACATAGGCCTATGCAGAGGTCTAGAATCACAAAACCATGCTATTCGATGGGCAAGGCATCCAGAAAGGCATTAAACTGCCACCGGCACCCGAACAATGCAGTTTTCCAGCTTTTCCCGCCAAAAATCTGCGGCTTTTCTGCTGTGATCTGTTACCGGAGCAATCTTAGCCCATGTCACTGCCATAGTAATGCTAATCTACTCCATTTTAACCAGTTTCCATGGTAGTTACTGGCCTGCAGCGTGTATTTCAAAGTTTACCTGCATTAAGTCAACCAATCAGAGCACAGCTTTCTATTTTCTCCCGGCCTTAATACTATAAGACCAATGTCGTCTGCTAGATATGTGCTTTCTGCATGCAGTTTAACTTGCGGGATACTAATGTAGCATACAGCAGTGACTAGAATTAGAATATTTTGGCCTGTTGTGGCACCTAGACTACTGCATATCAGTTAAATGCCTGTTCTTGCACTTTTGCCACTGTTTATTGGGGTAAACGTGAAGCAAACATACACAAAAAGGTTGCTTTAAGGCTTTTTCTGTATTGCGGATCCATCAAGGAGCTTCAGAAGGCTTTGATTGGGTGACTAAAAAAAAAAAAAAAAAGTTTAACTTGAAAAGGTTTTGAACCCAGGACTTCTCAGTTGCTGGCCCGACGCCTTAACCACTACACCACAGAGGATTGTTGCTGACCTGTCGCTCGGATTCCACATAATTTCAGACTCTGCTGGAATAAATGTCAACCATTTTTCGTACTGTGGCAGCTAAGCAGCGGGGGATGGGGGGGGGGGGGCGGTAGAGAGAATAGCACTTTACAACCTTTATTTATGAAGTTACCTGGTTTTACGTTCTGAAAATATGTTTTTTAGGTCGGAAGTACAACTTTTTTTTTTTCTGTTTTAGTTCTGTTTAACAAAAGATAATAAAAAATCTTTTTTGGCCAGAGATCTTTTTTGGCCAGAGAGCTGTCAAAATGCATTAACTTCTTGTTTTTGAATAAAATTGAAAAAAAAAAAATTGCCCAAGTTAGGGTTAGGGTTTAGGGTTAGGGTTTAGGGTTAGGGTTAGGGTTAGGGTTAGGGTTGGGGTTAGGGTTTCAGAAAATTCTTGCTTTTCAAATTTTTTAATTAAGTTTTCGGCACTTATTTAGCATAGAAAATACCTGAATTTTGAATATTTTGCCTTTCTACAGCTAGTTGACCACTGGAGTTTCAGCAGATACCTGTTTATCATTGGCCAAAATCAGCATTTGAGGGGGGGGGGGGGTGGCAACCATTGGATAATCACTGGTTTTCTGTAAGTGTAGAAGTAACATTAGTAACACTTGTAGCCAGCAACCACAGGGCGGTGACAAAACTTCACCACCCGTTTGCGGGCCAGTATTGGTGCAATGTAACTGTTGTGTGGTAGAGGGACATGTGCCCGAACGCTGGAAATCTTTCAGTGCCACTTTCGGGCCCCTGACCTAATTTGCCGTGACGGGGGTAATTTTTCTCAAAAATGCAAAAACGGAGGTTTTTGGCACTTTTCGGGCTGAGAAATGATGCGATTTTCATCATTTTTGCAGGAAATGCTGCTCTGCTAGTGTTGATAAGTAACGTATCAAGACATTTAGCCAGGATACCTCCGGGTTGATTCTGACCGGAGGGCCTGTTTTCTAATCTTTTAGCATGCAAATGCCATAATGGGCCACATAGGCCTATGCAGAGGTCTAGAATCACAAAACCATGCTATTCGATGGGCAAGGCATCCAGAAAGGCATTAAACTGCCACCGGCACCCGAACAATGCAGTTTTCCAGCTTTTCCCGCCAAAAATCTGCGGCTTTTCTGCTGTGATCTGTTACCGGAGCAATCTTAGCCCATGTCACTGCCATAGTAATGCTAATCTACTCCATTTTAACCAGTTTCCATGGTAGTTACTGGCCTGCAGCGTGTATTTCAAAGTTTACCTGCATTAAGTCAACCAATCAGAGCACAGCTTTCTATTTTCTCCCGGCCTTAATACTATAAGACCAATGTCGTCTGCTAGATATGTGCTTTCTGCATGCAGTTTAACTTGCGGGATACTAATGTAGCATACAGCAGTGACTAGAATTAGAATATTTTGGCCTGTTGTGGCACCTAGACTACTGCATATCAGTTAAATGCCTGTTCTTGCACTTTTGCCACTGTTTATTGGGGTAAACGTGAAGCAAACATACACAAAAAGGTTGCTTTAAGGCTTTTTCTGTATTGCGGATCCATCAAGGAGCTTCAGAAGGCTTTGATTGGGTGACTAAAAAAAAAAAAAAAAAGTTTAACTTGAAAAGGTTTTGAACCCAGGACTTCTCAGTTGCTGGCCCGACGCCTTAACCACTACACCACAGAGGATTGTTGCTGACCTGTCGCTCGGATTCCACATAATTTCAGACTCTGCTGGAATAAATGTCAACCATTTTTCGTACTGTGGCAGCTAAGCAGCGGGGGATGGGGGGGGGGGGGGCGGTAGAGAGAATAGCACTTTACAACCTTTATTTATGAAGTTACCTGGTTTTACGTTCTGAAAATATGTTTTTTAGGTCGGAAGTACAACTTTTTTTTTTTCTGTTTTAGTTCTGTTTAACAAAAGATAATAAAAAATCTTTTTTGGCCAGAGATCTTTTTTGGCCAGAGAGCTGTCAAAATGCATTAACTTCTTGTTTTTGAATAAAATTGAAAAAAAAAAAATTGCCCAAGTTAGGGTTAGGGTTTAGGGTTAGGGTTTAGGGTTAGGGTTAGGGTTAGGGTTAGGGTTGGGGTTAGGGTTTCAGAAAATTCTTGCTTTTCAAATTTTTTAATTAAGTTTTCGGCACTTATTTAGCATAGAAAATACCTGAATTTTGAATATTTTGCCTTTCTACAGCTAGTTGACCACTGGAGTTTCAGCAGATACCTGTTTATCATTGGCCAAAATCAGCATTTGAGGGGGGGGGGGGTGGCAACCATTGGATAATCACTGGTTTTCTGTAAGTGTAGAAGTAACATTAGTAACACTTGTAGCCAGCAACCACAGGGCGGTGACAAAACTTCACCACCCGTTTGCGGGCCAGTATTGGTGCAATGTAACTGTTGTGTGGTAGAGGGACATGTGCCCGAACGCTGGAAATCTTTCAGTGCCACTTTCGGGCCCCTGACCTAATTTGCCGTGACGGGGGTAATTTTTCTCAAAAATGCAAAAACGGAGGTTTTTGGCACTTTTCGGGCTGAGAAATGATGCGATTTTCATCATTTTTGCAGGAAATGCTGCTCTGCTAGTGTTGATAAGTAACGTATCAAGACATTTAGCCAGGATACCTCCGGGTTGATTCTGACCGGAGGGCCTGTTTTCTAATCTTTTAGCATGCAAATGCCATAATGGGCCACATAGGCCTATGCAGAGGTCTAGAATCACAAAACCATGCTATTCGATGGGCAAGGCATCCAGAAAGGCATTAAACTGCCACCGGCACCCGAACAATGCAGTTTTCCAGCTTTTCCCGCCAAAAATCTGCGGCTTTTCTGCTGTGATCTGTTACCGGAGCAATCTTAGCCCATGTCACTGCCATAGTAATGCTAATCTACTCCATTTTAACCAGTTTCCATGGTAGTTACTGGCCTGCAGCGTGTATTTCAAAGTTTACCTGCATTAAGTCAACCAATCAGAGCACAGCTTTCTATTTTCTCCCGGCCTTAATACTATAAGACCAATGTCGTCTGCTAGATATGTGCTTTCTGCATGCAGTTTAACTTGCGGGATACTAATGTAGCATACAGCAGTGACTAGAATTAGAATATTTTGGCCTGTTGTGGCACCTAGACTACTGCATATCAGTTAAATGCCTGTTCTTGCACTTTTGCCACTGTTTATTGGGGTAAACGTGAAGCAAACATACACAAAAAGGTTGCTTTAAGGCTTTTTCTGTATTGCGGATCCATCAAGGAGCTTCAGAAGGCTTTGATTGGGTGACTAAAAAAAAAAAAAAAAAGTTTAACTTGAAAAGGTTTTGAACCCAGGACTTCTCAGTTGCTGGCCCGACGCCTTAACCACTACACCACAGAGGATTGTTGCTGACCTGTCGCTCGGATTCCACATAATTTCAGACTCTGCTGGAATAAATGTCAACCATTTTTCGTACTGTGGCAGCTAAGCAGCGGGGGATGGGGGGGGGGGGGCGGTAGAGAGAATAGCACTTTACAACCTTTATTTATGAAGTTACCTGGTTTTACGTTCTGAAAATATGTTTTTTAGGTCGGAAGTACAACTTTTTTTTTTTCTGTTTTAGTTCTGTTTAACAAAAGATAATAAAAAATCTTTTTTGGCCAGAGATCTTTTTTGGCCAGAGAGCTGTCAAAATGCATTAACTTCTTGTTTTTGAATAAAATTGAAAAAAAAAAATTGCCCAAGTTAGGGTTAGGGTTTAGGGTTAGGGTTTAGGGTTAGGGTTAGGGTTAGGGTTAGGGTTGGGGTTAGGGTTTCAGAAAATTCTTGCTTTTCAAATTTTTTAATTAAGTTTTCGGCACTTATTTAGCATAGAAAATACCTGAATTTTGAATATTTTGCCTTTCTACAGCTAGTTGACCACTGGAGTTTCAGCAGATACCTGTTTATCATTGGCCAAAATCAGCATTTGAGGGGGGGGGGGGGTGGCAACCATTGGATAATCACTGGTTTTCTGTAAGTGTAGAAGTAACATTAGTAACACTTGTAGCCAGCAACCACAGGGCGGTGACAAAACTTCACCACCCGTTTGCGGGCCAGTATTGGTGCAATGTAACTGTTGTGTGGTAGAGGGACATGTGCCCGAACGCTGGAAATCTTTCAGTGCCACTTTCGGGCCCCTGACCTAATTTGCCGTGACGGGGGTAATTTTTCTCAAAAATGCAAAAACGGAGGTTTTTGGCACTTTTCGGGCTGAGAAATGATGCGATTTTCATCATTTTTGCAGGAAATGCTGCTCTGCTAGTGTTGATAAGTAACGTATCAAGACATTTAGCCAGGATACCTCCGGGTTGATTCTGACCGGAGGGCCTGTTTTCTAATCTTTTAGCATGCAAATGCCATAATGGGCCACATAGGCCTATGCAGAGGTCTAGAATCACAAAACCATGCTATTCGATGGGCAAGGCATCCAGAAAGGCATTAAACTGCCACCGGCACCCGAACAATGCAGTTTTCCAGCTTTTCCCGCCAAAAATCTGCGGCTTTTCTGCTGTGATCTGTTACCGGAGCAATCTTAGCCCATGTCACTGCCATAGTAATGCTAATCTACTCCATTTTAACCAGTTTCCATGGTAGTTACTGGCCTGCAGCGTGTATTTCAAAGTTTACCTGCATTAAGTCAACCAATCAGAGCACAGCTTTCTATTTTCTCCCGGCCTTAATACTATAAGACCAATGTCGTCTGCTAGATATGTGCTTTCTGCATGCAGTTTAACTTGCGGGATACTAATGTAGCATACAGCAGTGACTAGAATTAGAATATTTTGGCCTGTTGTGGCACCTAGACTACTGCATATCAGTTAAATGCCTGTTCTTGCACTTTTGCCACTGTTTATTGGGGTAAACGTGAAGCAAACATACACAAAAAGGTTGCTTTAAGGCTTTTTCTGTATTGCGGATCCATCAAGGAGCTTCAGAAGGCTTTGATTGGGTGACTAAAAAAAAAAAAAAAAAGTTTAACTTGAAAAGGTTTTGAACCCAGGACTTCTCAGTTGCTGGCCCGACGCCTTAACCACTACACCACAGAGGATTGTTGCTGACCTGTCGCTCGGATTCCACATAATTTCAGACTCTGCTGGAATAAATGTCAACCATTTTTCGTACTGTGGCAGCTAAGCAGCGGGGGATGGGGGGGGGGGGGCGGTAGAGAGAATAGCACTTTACAACCTTTATTTATGAAGTTACCTGGTTTTACGTTCTGAAAATATGTTTTTTAGGTCGGAAGTACAACTTTTTTTTTTTCTGTTTTAGTTCTGTTTAACAAAAGATAATAAAAAATCTTTTTTGGCCAGAGATCTTTTTTGGCCAGAGAGCTGTCAAAATGCATTAACTTCTTGTTTTTGAATAAAATTGAAAAAAAAAAAATTGCCCAAGTTAGGGTTAGGGTTTAGGGTTAGGGTTTAGGGTTAGGGTTAGGGTTAGGGTTAGGGTTGGGGTTAGGGTTTCAGAAAATTCTTGCTTTTCAAATTTTTTAATTAAGTTTTCGGCACTTATTTAGCATAGAAAATACCTGAATTTTGAATATTTTGCCTTTCTACAGCTAGTTGACCACTGGAGTTTCAGCAGATACCTGTTTATCATTGGCCAAAATCAGCATTTGAGGGGGGGGGGGGGTGGCAACCATTGGATAATCACTGGTTTTCTGTAAGTGTAGAAGTAACATTAGTAACACTTGTAGCCAGCAACCACAGGGCGGTGACAAAACTTCACCACCCGTTTGCGGGCCAGTATTGGTGCAATGTAACTGTTGTGTGGTAGAGGGACATGTGCCCGAACGCTGGAAATCTTTCAGTGCCACTTTCGGGCCCCTGACCTAATTTGCCGTGACGGGGGTAATTTTTCTCAAAAATGCAAAAACGGAGGTTTTTGGCACTTTTCGGGCTGAGAAATGATGCGATTTTCATCATTTTTGCAGGAAATGCTGCTCTGCTAGTGTTGATAAGTAACGTATCAAGACATTTAGCCAGGATACCTCCGGGTTGATTCTGACCGGAGGGCCTGTTTTCTAATCTTTTAGCATGCAAATGCCATAATGGGCCACATAGGCCTATGCAGAGGTCTAGAATCACAAAACCATGCTATTCGATGGGCAAGGCATCCAGAAAGGCATTAAACTGCCACCGGCACCCGAACAATGCAGTTTTCCAGCTTTTCCCGCCAAAAATCTGCGGCTTTTCTGCTGTGATCTGTTACCGGAGCAATCTTAGCCCATGTCACTGCCATAGTAATGCTAATCTACTCCATTTTAACCAGTTTCCATGGTAGTTACTGGCCTGCAGCGTGTATTTCAAAGTTTACCTGCATTAAGTCAACCAATCAGAGCACAGCTTTCTATTTTCTCCCGGCCTTAATACTATAAGACCAATGTCGTCTGCTAGATATGTGCTTTCTGCATGCAGTTTAACTTGCGGGATACTAATGTAGCATACAGCAGTGACTAGAATTAGAATATTTTGGCCTGTTGTGGCACCTAGACTACTGCATATCAGTTAAATGCCTGTTCTTGCACTTTTGCCACTGTTTATTGGGGTAAACGTGAAGCAAACATACACAAAAAGGTTGCTTTAAGGCTTTTTCTGTATTGCGGATCCATCAAGGAGCTTCAGAAGGCTTTGATTGGGTGACTAAAAAAAAAAAAAAAAAGTTTAACTTGAAAAGGTTTTGAACCCAGGACTTCTCAGTTGCTGGCCCGACGCCTTAACCACTACACCACAGAGGATTGTTGCTGACCTGTCGCTCGGATTCCACATAATTTCAGACTCTGCTGGAATAAATGTCAACCATTTTTCGTACTGTGGCAGCTAAGCAGCGGGGGATGGGGGGGGGGGGCGGTAGAGAGAATAGCACTTTACAACCTTTATTTATGAAGTTACCTGGTTTTACGTTCTGAAAATATGTTTTTTAGGTCGGAAGTACAACTTTTTTTTTTTCTGTTTTAGTTCTGTTTAACAAAAGATAATAAAAAATCTTTTTTGGCCAGAGATCTTTTTTGGCCAGAGAGCTGTCAAAATGCATTAACTTCTTGTTTTTGAATAAAATTGAAAAAAAAAAAATTGCCCAAGTTAGGGTTAGGGTTTAGGGTTAGGGTTTAGGGTTAGGGTTAGGGTTAGGGTTAGGGTTGGGGTTAGGGTTTCAGAAAATTCTTGCTTTTCAAATTTTTTAATTAAGTTTTCGGCACTTATTTAGCATAGAAAATACCTGAATTTTGAATATTTTGCCTTTCTACAGCTAGTTGACCACTGGAGTTTCAGCAGATACCTGTTTATCATTGGCCAAAATCAGCATTTGAGGGGGGGGGGGGGTGGCAACCATTGGATAATCACTGGTTTTCTGTAAGTGTAGAAGTAACATTAGTAACACTTGTAGCCAGCAACCACAGGGCGGTGACAAAACTTCACCACCCGTTTGCGGGCCAGTATTGGTGCAATGTAACTGTTGTGTGGTAGAGGGACATGTGCCCGAACGCTGGAAATCTTTCAGTGCCACTTTCGGGCCCCTGACCTAATTTGCCGTGACGGGGGTAATTTTTCTCAAAAATGCAAAAACGGAGGTTTTTGGCACTTTTCGGGCTGAGAAATGATGCGATTTTCATCATTTTTGCAGGAAATGCTGCTCTGCTAGTGTTGATAAGTAACGTATCAAGACATTTAGCCAGGATACCTCCGGGTTGATTCTGACCGGAGGGCCTGTTTTCTAATCTTTTAGCATGCAAATGCCATAATGGGCCACATAGGCCTATGCAGAGGTCTAGAATCACAAAACCATGCTATTCGATGGGCAAGGCATCCAGAAAGGCATTAAACTGCCACCGGCACCCGAACAATGCAGTTTTCCAGCTTTTCCCGCCAAAAATCTGCGGCTTTTCTGCTGTGATCTGTTACCGGAGCAATCTTAGCCCATGTCACTGCCATAGTAATGCTAATCTACTCCATTTTAACCAGTTTCCATGGTAGTTACTGGCCTGCAGCGTGTATTTCAAAGTTTACCTGCATTAAGTCAACCAATCAGAGCACAGCTTTCTATTTTCTCCCGGCCTTAATACTATAAGACCAATGTCGTCTGCTAGATATGTGCTTTCTGCATGCAGTTTAACTTGCGGGATACTAATGTAGCATACAGCAGTGACTAGAATTAGAATATTTTGGCCTGTTGTGGCACCTAGACTACTGCATATCAGTTAAATGCCTGTTCTTGCACTTTTGCCACTGTTTATTGGGGTAAACGTGAAGCAAACATACACAAAAAGGTTGCTTTAAGGCTTTTTCTGTATTGCGGATCCATCAAGGAGCTTCAGAAGGCTTTGATTGGGTGACTAAAAAAAAAAAAAAAAAGTTTAACTTGAAAAGGTTTTGAACCCAGGACTTCTCAGTTGCTGGCCCGACGCCTTAACCACTACACCACAGAGGATTGTTGCTGACCTGTCGCTCGGATTCCACATAATTTCAGACTCTGCTGGAATAAATGTCAACCATTTTTCGTACTGTGGCAGCTAAGCAGCGGGGGATGGGGGGGGGGGGGGGGCGGTAGAGAGAATAGCACTTTACAACCTTTATTTATGAAGTTACCTGGTTTTACGTTCTGAAAATATGTTTTTTAGGTCGGAAGTACAACTTTTTTTTTTTCTGTTTTAGTTCTGTTTAACAAAAGATAATAAAAAATCTTTTTTGGCCAGAGATCTTTTTTGGCCAGAGAGCTGTCAAAATGCATTAACTTCTTGTTTTTGAATAAAATTGAAAAAAAAAAAATTGCCCAAGTTAGGGTTAGGGTTTAGGGTTAGGGTTTAGGGTTAGGGTTAGGGTTAGGGTTAGGGTTGGGGTTAGGGTTTCAGAAAATTCTTGCTTTTCAAATTTTTTAATTAAGTTTTCGGCACTTATTTAGCATAGAAAATACCTGAATTTTGAATATTTTGCCTTTCTACAGCTAGTTGACCACTGGAGTTTCAGCAGATACCTGTTTATCATTGGCCAAAATCAGCATTTGAGGGGGGGGGGGGGTGGCAACCATTGGATAATCACTGGTTTTCTGTAAGTGTAGAAGTAACATTAGTAACACTTGTAGCCAGCAACCACAGGGCGGTGACAAAACTTCACCACCCGTTTGCGGGCCAGTATTGGTGCAATGTAACTGTTGTGTGGTAGAGGGACATGTGCCCGAACGCTGGAAATCTTTCAGTGCCACTTTCGGGCCCCTGACCTAATTTGCCGTGACGGGGGTAATTTTTCTCAAAAATGCAAAAACGGAGGTTTTTGGCACTTTTCGGGCTGAGAAATGATGCGATTTTCATCATTTTTGCAGGAAATGCTGCTCTGCTAGTGTTGATAAGTAACGTATCAAGACATTTAGCCAGGATACCTCCGGGTTGATTCTGACCGGAGGGCCTGTTTTCTAATCTTTTAGCATGCAAATGCCATAATGGGCCACATAGGCCTATGCAGAGGTCTAGAATCACAAAACCATGCTATTCGATGGGCAAGGCATCCAGAAAGGCATTAAACTGCCACCGGCACCCGAACAATGCAGTTTTCCAGCTTTTCCCGCCAAAAATCTGCGGCTTTTCTGCTGTGATCTGTTACCGGAGCAATCTTAGCCCATGTCACTGCCATAGTAATGCTAATCTACTCCATTTTAACCAGTTTCCATGGTAGTTACTGGCCTGCAGCGTGTATTTCAAAGTTTACCTGCATTAAGTCAACCAATCAGAGCACAGCTTTCTATTTTCTCCCGGCCTTAATACTATAAGACCAATGTCGTCTGCTAGATATGTGCTTTCTGCATGCAGTTTAACTTGCGGGATACTAATGTAGCATACAGCAGTGACTAGAATTAGAATATTTTGGCCTGTTGTGGCACCTAGACTACTGCATATCAGTTAAATGCCTGTTCTTGCACTTTTGCCACTGTTTATTGGGGTAAACGTGAAGCAAACATACACAAAAAGGTTGCTTTAAGGCTTTTTCTGTATTGCGGATCCATCAAGGAGCTTCAGAAGGCTTTGATTGGGTGACTAAAAAAAAAAAAAAAAAGTTTAACTTGAAAAGGTTTTGAACCCAGGACTTCTCAGTTGCTGGCCCGACGCCTTAACCACTACACCACAGAGGATTGTTGCTGACCTGTCGCTCGGATTCCACATAATTTCAGACTCTGCTGGAATAAATGTCAACCATTTTTCGTACTGTGGCAGCTAAGCAGCGGGGGATGGGGGGGGGGGGGCGGTAGAGAGAATAGCACTTTACAACCTTTATTTATGAAGTTACCTGGTTTTACGTTCTGAAAATATGTTTTTTAGGTCGGAAGTACAACTTTTTTTTTTCTGTTTTAGTTCTGTTTAACAAAAGATAATAAAAAATCTTTTTTGGCCAGAGATCTTTTTTGGCCAGAGAGCTGTCAAAATGCATTAACTTCTTGTTTTTGAATAAAATTGAAAAAAAAAAAATTGCCCAAGTTAGGGTTAGGGTTTAGGGTTAGGGTTTAGGGTTAGGGTTAGGGTTAGGGTTAGGGTTGGGGTTAGGGTTTCAGAAAATTCTTGCTTTTCAAATTTTTTAATTAAGTTTTCGGCACTTATTTAGCATAGAAAATACCTGAATTTTGAATATTTTGCCTTTCTACAGCTAGTTGACCACTGGAGTTTCAGCAGATACCTGTTTATCATTGGCCAAAATCAGCATTTGAGGGGGGGGGGGGGTGGCAACCATTGGATAATCACTGGTTTTCTGTAAGTGTAGAAGTAACATTAGTAACACTTGTAGCCAGCAACCACAGGGCGGTGACAAAACTTCACCACCCGTTTGCGGGCCAGTATTGGTGCAATGTAACTGTTGTGTGGTAGAGGGACATGTGCCCGAACGCTGGAAATCTTTCAGTGCCACTTTCGGGCCCCTGACCTAATTTGCCGTGACGGGGGTAATTTTTCTCAAAAATGCAAAAACGGAGGTTTTTGGCACTTTTCGGGCTGAGAAATGATGCGATTTTCATCATTTTTGCAGGAAATGCTGCTCTGCTAGTGTTGATAAGTAACGTATCAAGACATTTAGCCAGGATACCTCCGGGTTGATTCTGACCGGAGGGCCTGTTTTCTAATCTTTTAGCATGCAAATGCCATAATGGGCCACATAGGCCTATGCAGAGGTCTAGAATCACAAAACCATGCTATTCGATGGGCAAGGCATCCAGAAAGGCATTAAACTGCCACCGGCACCCGAACAATGCAGTTTTCCAGCTTTTCCCGCCAAAAATCTGCGGCTTTTCTGCTGTGATCTGTTACCGGAGCAATCTTAGCCCATGTCACTGCCATAGTAATGCTAATCTACTCCATTTTAACCAGTTTCCATGGTAGTTACTGGCCTGCAGCGTGTATTTCAAAGTTTACCTGCATTAAGTCAACCAATCAGAGCACAGCTTTCTATTTTCTCCGGCCTTAATACTATAAGACCAATGTCGTCTGCTAGATATGTGCTTTCTGCATGCAGTTTAACTTGCGGGATACTAATGTAGCATACAGCAGTGACTAGAATTAGAATATTTTGGCCTGTTGTGGCACCTAGACTACTGCATATCAGTTAAATGCCTGTTCTTGCACTTTTGCCACTGTTTATTGGGGTAAACGTGAAGCAAACATACACAAAAAGGTTGCTTTAAGGCTTTTTCTGTATTGCGGATCCATCAAGGAGCTTCAGAAGGCTTTGATTGGGTGACTAAAAAAAAAAAAAAAAAGTTTAACTTGAAAAGGTTTTGAACCCAGGACTTCTCAGTTGCTGGCCCGACGCCTTAACCACTACACCACAGAGGATTGTTGCTGACCTGTCGCTCGGATTCCACATAATTTCAGACTCTGCTGGAATAAATGTCAACCATTTTTCGTACTGTGGCAGCTAAGCAGCGGGGGATGGGGGGGGGGGGGGGGCGGTAGAGAGAATAGCACTTTACAACCTTTATTTATGAAGTTACCTGGTTTTACGTTCTGAAAATATGTTTTTTAGGTCGGAAGTACAACTTTTTTTTTTCTGTTTTAGTTCTGTTTAACAAAAGATAATAAAAAATCTTTTTTGGCCAGAGATCTTTTTTGGCCAGAGAGCTGTCAAAATGCATTAACTTCTTGTTTTTGAATAAAATTGAAAAAAAAAAAATTGCCCAAGTTAGGGTTAGGGTTTAGGGTTAGGGTTTAGGGTTAGGGTTAGGGTTAGGGTTAGGGTTGGGGTTAGGGTTTCAGAAAATTCTTGCTTTTCAAATTTTTTAATTAAGTTTTCGGCACTTATTTAGCATAGAAAATACCTGAATTTTGAATATTTTGCCTTTCTACAGCTAGTTGACCACTGGAGTTTCAGCAGATACCTGTTTATCATTGGCCAAAATCAGCATTTGAGGGGGGGGGGGGGTGGCAACCATTGGATAATCACTGGTTTTCTGTAAGTGTAGAAGTAACATTAGTAACACTTGTAGCCAGCAACCACAGGGCGGTGACAAAACTTCACCACCCGTTTGCGGGCCAGTATTGGTGCAATGTAACTGTTGTGTGGTAGAGGGACATGTGCCCGAACGCTGGAAATCTTTCAGTGCCACTTTCGGGCCCCTGACCTAATTTGCCGTGACGGGGGTAATTTTTCTCAAAAATGCAAAAACGGAGGTTTTTGGCACTTTTCGGGCTGAGAAATGATGCGATTTTCATCATTTTTGCAGGAAATGCTGCTCTGCTAGTGTTGATAAGTAACGTATCAAGACATTTAGCCAGGATACCTCCGGGTTGATTCTGACCGGAGGGCCTGTTTTCTAATCTTTTAGCATGCAAATGCCATAATGGGCCACATAGGCCTATGCAGAGGTCTAGAATCACAAAACCATGCTATTCGATGGGCAAGGCATCCAGAAAGGCATTAAACTGCCACCGGCACCCGAACAATGCAGTTTTCCAGCTTTTCCCGCCAAAAATCTGCGGCTTTTCTGCTGTGATCTGTTACCGGAGCAATCTTAGCCCATGTCACTGCCATAGTAATGCTAATCTACTCCATTTTAACCAGTTTCCATGGTAGTTACTGGCCTGCAGCGTGTATTTCAAAGTTTACCTGCATTAAGTCAACCAATCAGAGCACAGCTTTCTATTTTCTCCCGGCCTTAATACTATAAGACCAATGTCGTCTGCTAGATATGTGCTTTCTGCATGCAGTTTAACTTGCGGGATACTAATGTAGCATACAGCAGTGACTAGAATTAGAATATTTTGGCCTGTTGTGGCACCTAGACTACTGCATATCAGTTAAATGCCTGTTCTTGCACTTTTGCCACTGTTTATTGGGGTAAACGTGAAGCAAACATACACAAAAAGGTTGCTTTAAGGCTTTTTCTGTATTGCGGATCCATCAAGGAGCTTCAGAAGGCTTTGATTGGGTGACTAAAAAAAAAAAAAAAAAGTTTAACTTGAAAAGGTTTTGAACCCAGGACTTCTCAGTTGCTGGCCCGACGCCTTAACCACTACACCACAGAGGATTGTTGCTGACCTGTCGCTCGGATTCCACATAATTTCAGACTCTGCTGGAATAAATGTCAACCATTTTTCGTACTGTGGCAGCTAAGCAGCGGGGGATGGGGGGGGGGGGGCGGTAGAGAGAATAGCACTTTACAACCTTTATTTATGAAGTTACCTGGTTTTACGTTCTGAAAATATGTTTTTTAGGTCGGAAGTACAACTTTTTTTTTTTCTGTTTTAGTTCTGTTTAACAAAAGATAATAAAAAATCTTTTTTGGCCAGAGATCTTTTTTGGCCAGAGAGCTGTCAAAATGCATTAACTTCTTGTTTTTGAATAAAATTGAAAAAAAAAAAATTGCCCAAGTTAGGGTTAGGGTTTAGGGTTAGGGTTTAGGGTTAGGGTTAGGGTTAGGGTTAGGGTTGGGGTTAGGGTTTCAGAAAATTCTTGCTTTTCAAATTTTTTAATTAAGTTTTCGGCACTTATTTAGCATAGAAAATACCTGAATTTTGAATATTTTGCCTTTCTACAGCTAGTTGACCACTGGAGTTTCAGCAGATACCTGTTTATCATTGGCCAAAATCAGCATTTGAGGGGGGGGGGGGGTGGCAACCATTGGATAATCACTGGTTTTCTGTAAGTGTAGAAGTAACATTAGTAACACTTGTAGCCAGCAACCACAGGGCGGTGACAAAACTTCACCACCCGTTTGCGGGCCAGTATTGGTGCAATGTAACTGTTGTGTGGTAGAGGGACATGTGCCCGAACGCTGGAAATCTTTCAGTGCCACTTTCGGGCCCCTGACCTAATTTGCCGTGACGGGGGTAATTTTTCTCAAAAATGCAAAAACGGAGGTTTTTGGCACTTTTCGGGCTGAGAAATGATGCGATTTTCATCATTTTTGCAGGAAATGCTGCTCTGCTAGTGTTGATAAGTAACGTATCAAGACATTTAGCCAGGATACCTCCGGGTTGATTCTGACCGGAGGGCCTGTTTTCTAATCTTTTAGCATGCAAATGCCATAATGGGCCACATAGGCCTATGCAGAGGTCTAGAATCACAAAACCATGCTATTCGATGGGCAAGGCATCCAGAAAGGCATTAAACTGCCACCGGCACCCGAACAATGCAGTTTTCCAGCTTTTCCCGCCAAAAATCTGCGGCTTTTCTGCTGTGATCTGTTACCGGAGCAATCTTAGCCCATGTCACTGCCATAGTAATGCTAATCTACTCCATTTTAACCAGTTTCCATGGTAGTTACTGGCCTGCAGCGTGTATTTCAAAGTTTACCTGCATTAAGTCAACCAATCAGAGCACAGCTTTCTATTTTCTCCCGGCCTTAATACTATAAGACCAATGTCGTCTGCTAGATATGTGCTTTCTGCATGCAGTTTAACTTGCGGGATACTAATGTAGCATACAGCAGTGACTAGAATTAGAATATTTTGGCCTGTTGTGGCACCTAGACTACTGCATATCAGTTAAATGCCTGTTCTTGCACTTTTGCCACTGTTTATTGGGGTAAACGTGAAGCAAACATACACAAAAAGGTTGCTTTAAGGCTTTTTCTGTATTGCGGATCCATCAAGGAGCTTCAGAAGGCTTTGATTGGGTGACTAAAAAAAAAAAAAAAAGTTTAACTTGAAAAGGTTTTGAACCCAGGACTTCTCAGTTGCTGGCCCGACGCCTTAACCACTACACCACAGAGGATTGTTGCTGACCTGTCGCTCGGATTCCACATAATTTCAGACTCTGCTGGAATAAATGTCAACCATTTTTCGTACTGTGGCAGCTAAGCAGCGGGGGATGGGGGGGGGGGGGGCGGTAGAGAGAATAGCACTTTACAACCTTTATTTATGAAGTTACCTGGTTTTACGTTCTGAAAATATGTTTTTTAGGTCGGAAGTACAACTTTTTTTTTTTCTGTTTTAGTTCTGTTTAACAAAAGATAATAAAAAATCTTTTTTGGCCAGAGATCTTTTTTGGCCAGAGAGCTGTCAAAATGCATTAACTTCTTGTTTTTGAATAAAATTGAAAAAAAAAAAATTGCCCAAGTTAGGGTTAGGGTTTAGGGTTAGGGTTTAGGGTTAGGGTTAGGGTTAGGGTTAGGGTTGGGGTTAGGGTTTCAGAAAATTCTTGCTTTTCAAATTTTTTAATTAAGTTTTCGGCACTTATTTAGCATAGAAAATACCTGAATTTTGAATATTTTGCCTTTCTACAGCTAGTTGACCACTGGAGTTTCAGCAGATACCTGTTTATCATTGGCCAAAATCAGCATTTGAGGGGGGGGGGGGGTGGCAACCATTGGATAATCACTGGTTTTCTGTAAGTGTAGAAGTAACATTAGTAACACTTGTAGCCAGCAACCACAGGGCGGTGACAAAACTTCACCACCCGTTTGCGGGCCAGTATTGGTGCAATGTAACTGTTGTGTGGTAGAGGGACATGTGCCCGAACGCTGGAAATCTTTCAGTGCCACTTTCGGGCCCCTGACCTAATTTGCCGTGACGGGGGTAATTTTTCTCAAAAATGCAAAAACGGAGGTTTTTGGCACTTTTCGGGCTGAGAAATGATGCGATTTTCATCATTTTTGCAGGAAATGCTGCTCTGCTAGTGTTGATAAGTAACGTATCAAGACATTTAGCCAGGATACCTCCGGGTTGATTCTGACCGGAGGGCCTGTTTTCTAATCTTTTAGCATGCAAATGCCATAATGGGCCACATAGGCCTATGCAGAGGTCTAGAATCACAAAACCATGCTATTCGATGGGCAAGGCATCCAGAAAGGCATTAAACTGCCACCGGCACCCGAACAATGCAGTTTTCCAGCTTTTCCCGCCAAAAATCTGCGGCTTTTCTGCTGTGATCTGTTACCGGAGCAATCTTAGCCCATGTCACTGCCATAGTAATGCTAATCTACTCCATTTTAACCAGTTTCCATGGTAGTTACTGGCCTGCAGCGTGTATTTCAAAGTTTACCTGCATTAAGTCAACCAATCAGAGCACAGCTTTCTATTTTCTCCCGGCCTTAATACTATAAGACCAATGTCGTCTGCTAGATATGTGCTTTCTGCATGCAGTTTAACTTGCGGGATACTAATGTAGCATACAGCAGTGACTAGAATTAGAATATTTTGGCCTGTTGTGGCACCTAGACTACTGCATATCAGTTAAATGCCTGTTCTTGCACTTTTGCCACTGTTTATTGGGGTAAACGTGAAGCAAACATACACAAAAAGGTTGCTTTAAGGCTTTTTCTGTATTGCGGATCCATCAAGGAGCTTCAGAAGGCTTTGATTGGGTGACTAAAAAAAAAAAAAAAAAGTTTAACTTGAAAAGGTTTTGAACCCAGGACTTCTCAGTTGCTGGCCCGACGCCTTAACCACTACACCACAGAGGATTGTTGCTGACCTGTCGCTCGGATTCCACATAATTTCAGACTCTGCTGGAATAAATGTCAACCATTTTTCGTACTGTGGCAGCTAAGCAGCGGGGGATGGGGGGGGGGGGGCGGTAGAGAGAATAGCACTTTACAACCTTTATTTATGAAGTTACCTGGTTTTACGTTCTGAAAATATGTTTTTTAGGTCGGAAGTACAACTTTTTTTTTTTCTGTTTTAGTTCTGTTTAACAAAAGATAATAAAAAATCTTTTTTGGCCAGAGATCTTTTTTGGCCAGAGAGCTGTCAAAATGCATTAACTTCTTGTTTTTGAATAAAATTGAAAAAAAAAAAATTGCCCAAGTTAGGGTTAGGGTTTAGGGTTAGGGTTTAGGGTTAGGGTTAGGGTTAGGGTTAGGGTTGGGGTTAGGGTTTCAGAAAATTCTTGCTTTTCAAATTTTTTAATTAAGTTTTCGGCACTTATTTAGCATAGAAAATACCTGAATTTTGAATATTTTGCCTTTCTACAGCTAGTTGACCACTGGAGTTTCAGCAGATACCTGTTTATCATTGGCCAAAATCAGCATTTGAGGGGGGGGGGGGGTGGCAACCATTGGATAATCACTGGTTTTCTGTAAGTGTAGAAGTAACATTAGTAACACTTGTAGCCAGCAACCACAGGGCGGTGACAAAACTTCACCACCCGTTTGCGGGCCAGTATTGGTGCAATGTAACTGTTGTGTGGTAGAGGGACATGTGCCCGAACGCTGGAAATCTTTCAGTGCCACTTTCGGGCCCCTGACCTAATTTGCCGTGACGGGGGTAATTTTTCTCAAAAATGCAAAAACGGAGGTTTTTGGCACTTTTCGGGCTGAGAAATGATGCGATTTTCATCATTTTTGCAGGAAATGCTGCTCTGCTAGTGTTGATAAGTAACGTATCAAGACATTTAGCCAGGATACCTCCGGGTTGATTCTGACCGGAGGGCCTGTTTTCTAATCTTTTAGCATGCAAATGCCATAATGGGCCACATAGGCCTATGCAGAGGTCTAGAATCACAAAACCATGCTATTCGATGGGCAAGGCATCCAGAAAGGCATTAAACTGCCACCGGCACCCGAACAATGCAGTTTTCCAGCTTTTCCCGCCAAAAATCTGCGGCTTTTCTGCTGTGATCTGTTACCGGAGCAATCTTAGCCCATGTCACTGCCATAGTAATGCTAATCTACTCCATTTTAACCAGTTTCCATGGTAGTTACTGGCCTGCAGCGTGTATTTCAAAGTTTACCTGCATTAAGTCAACCAATCAGAGCACAGCTTTCTATTTTCTCCCGGCCTTAATACTATAAGACCAATGTCGTCTGCTAGATATGTGCTTTCTGCATGCAGTTTAACTTGCGGGATACTAATGTAGCATACAGCAGTGACTAGAATTAGAATATTTTGGCCTGTTGTGGCACCTAGACTACTGCATATCAGTTAAATGCCTGTTCTTGCACTTTTGCCACTGTTTATTGGGGTAAACGTGAAGCAAACATACACAAAAAGGTTGCTTTAAGGCTTTTTCTGTATTGCGGATCCATCAAGGAGCTTCAGAAGGCTTTGATTGGGTGACTAAAAAAAAAAAAAAAAGTTTAACTTGAAAAGGTTTTGAACCCAGGACTTCTCAGTTGCTGGCCCGACGCCTTAACCACTACACCACAGAGGATTGTTGCTGACCTGTCGCTCGGATTCCACATAATTTCAGACTCTGCTGGAATAAATGTCAACCATTTTTCGTACTGTGGCAGCTAAGCAGCGGGGGATGGGGGGGGGGGGCGGTAGAGAGAATAGCACTTTACAACCTTTATTTATGAAGTTACCTGGTTTTACGTTCTGAAAATATGTTTTTTAGGTCGGAAGTACAACTTTTTTTTTTCTGTTTTAGTTCTGTTTAACAAAAGATAATAAAAAATCTTTTTTGGCCAGAGATCTTTTTTGGCCAGAGAGCTGTCAAAATGCATTAACTTCTTGTTTTTGAATAAAATTGAAAAAAAAAAAATTGCCCAAGTTAGGGTTAGGGTTTAGGGTTAGGGTTTAGGGTTAGGGTTAGGGTTAGGGTTAGGGTTGGGGTTAGGGTTTCAGAAAATTCTTGCTTTTCAAATTTTTTAATTAAGTTTTCGGCACTTATTTAGCATAGAAAATACCTGAATTTTGAATATTTTGCCTTTCTACAGCTAGTTGACCACTGGAGTTTCAGCAGATACCTGTTTATCATTGGCCAAAATCAGCATTTGGGGGGGGGGGGGGTGGCAACCATTGGATAATCACTGGTTTTCTGTAAGTGTAGAAGTAACATTAGTAACACTTGTAGCCAGCAACCACAGGGCGGTGACAAAACTTCACCACCCGTTTGCGGGCCAGTATTGGTGCAATGTAACTGTTGTGTGGTAGAGGGACATGTGCCCGAACGCTGGAAATCTTTCAGTGCCACTTTCGGGCCCCTGACCTAATTTGCCGTGACGGGGGTAATTTTTCTCAAAAATGCAAAAACGGAGGTTTTTGGCACTTTTCGGGCTGAGAAATGATGCGATTTTCATCATTTTTGCAGGAAATGCTGCTCTGCTAGTGTTGATAAGTAACGTATCAAGACATTTAGCCAGGATACCTCCGGGTTGATTCTGACCGGAGGGCCTGTTTTCTAATCTTTTAGCATGCAAATGCCATAATGGGCCACATAGGCCTATGCAGAGGTCTAGAATCACAAAACCATGCTATTCGATGGGCAAGGCATCCAGAAAGGCATTAAACTGCCACCGGCACCCGAACAATGCAGTTTTCCAGCTTTTCCCGCCAAAAATCTGCGGCTTTTCTGCTGTGATCTGTTACCGGAGCAATCTTAGCCCATGTCACTGCCATAGTAATGCTAATCTACTCCATTTTAACCAGTTTCCATGGTAGTTACTGGCCTGCAGCGTGTATTTCAAAGTTTACCTGCATTAAGTCAACCAATCAGAGCACAGCTTTCTATTTTCTCCCGGCCTTAATACTATAAGACCAATGTCGTCTGCTAGATATGTGCTTTCTGCATGCAGTTTAACTTGCGGGATACTAATGTAGCATACAGCAGTGACTAGAATTAGAATATTTTGGCCTGTTGTGGCACCTAGACTACTGCATATCAGTTAAATGCCTGTTCTTGCACTTTTGCCACTGTTTATTGGGGTAAACGTGAAGCAAACATACACAAAAAGGTTGCTTTAAGGCTTTTTCTGTATTGCGGATCCATCAAGGAGCTTCAGAAGGCTTTGATTGGGTGACTAAAAAAAAAAAAAAAAAGTTTAACTTGAAAAGGTTTTGAACCCAGGACTTCTCAGTTGCTGGCCCGACGCCTTAACCACTACACCACAGAGGATTGTTGCTGACCTGTCGCTCGGATTCCACATAATTTCAGACTCTGCTGGAATAAATGTCAACCATTTTTCGTACTGTGGCAGCTAAGCAGCGGGGGATGGGGGGGGGGGGCGGTAGAGAGAATAGCACTTTACAACCTTTATTTATGAAGTTACCTGGTTTTACGTTCTGAAAATATGTTTTTTAGGTCGGAAGTACAACTTTTTTTTTTCTGTTTTAGTTCTGTTTAACAAAAGATAATAAAAAATCTTTTTTGGCCAGAGATCTTTTTTGGCCAGAGAGCTGTCAAAATGCATTAACTTCTTGTTTTTGAATAAAATTGAAAAAAAAAAAATTGCCCAAGTTAGGGTTAGGGTTTAGGGTTAGGGTTTAGGGTTAGGGTTAGGGTTAGGGTTAGGGTTGGGGTTAGGGTTTCAGAAAATTCTTGCTTTTCAAATTTTTTAATTAAGTTTTCGGCACTTATTTAGCATAGAAAATACCTGAATTTTGAATATTTTGCCTTTCTACAGCTAGTTGACCACTGGAGTTTCAGCAGATACCTGTTTATCATTGGCCAAAATCAGCATTTGGGGGGGGGGGGGTGGCAACCATTGGATAATCACTGGTTTTCTGTAAGTGTAGAAGTAACATTAGTAACACTTGTAGCCAGCAACCACAGGGCGGTGACAAAACTTCACCACCCGTTTGCGGGCCAGTATTGGTGCAATGTAACTGTTGTGTGGTAGAGGGACATGTGCCCGAACGCTGGAAATCTTTCAGTGCCACTTTCGGGCCCCTGACCTAATTTGCCGTGACGGGGGTAATTTTTCTCAAAAATGCAAAAACGGAGGTTTTTGGCACTTTTCGGGCTGAGAAATGATGCGATTTTCATCATTTTTGCAGGAAATGCTGCTCTGCTAGTGTTGATAAGTAACGTATCAAGACATTTAGCCAGGATACCTCCGGGTTGATTCTGACCGGAGGGCCTGTTTTCTAATCTTTTAGCATGCAAATGCCATAATGGGCCACATAGGCCTATGCAGAGGTCTAGAATCACAAAACCATGCTATTCGATGGGCAAGGCATCCAGAAAGGCATTAAACTGCCACCGGCACCCGAACAATGCAGTTTTCCAGCTTTTCCCGCCAAAAATCTGCGGCTTTTCTGCTGTGATCTGTTACCGGAGCAATCTTAGCCCATGTCACTGCCATAGTAATGCTAATCTACTCCATTTTAACCAGTTTCCATGGTAGTTACTGGCCTGCAGCGTGTATTTCAAAGTTTACCTGCATTAAGTCAACCAATCAGAGCACAGCTTTCTATTTTCTCCGGCCTTAATACTATAAGACCAATGTCGTCTGCTAGATATGTGCTTTCTGCATGCAGTTTAACTTGCGGGATACTAATGTAGCATACAGCAGTGACTAGAATTAGAATATTTTGGCCTGTTGTGGCACCTAGACTACTGCATATCAGTTAAATGCCTGTTCTTGCACTTTTGCCACTGTTTATTGGGGTAAACGTGAAGCAAACATACACAAAAAGGTTGCTTTAAGGCTTTTTCTGTATTGCGGATCCATCAAGGAGCTTCAGAAGGCTTTGATTGGGTGACTAAAAAAAAAAAAAAAAAGTTTAACTTGAAAAGGTTTTGAACCCAGGACTTCTCAGTTGCTGGCCCGACGCCTTAACCACTACACCACAGAGGATTGTTGCTGACCTGTCGCTCGGATTCCACATAATTTCAGACTCTGCTGGAATAAATGTCAACCATTTTTCGTACTGTGGCAGCTAAGCAGCGGGGGATGGGGGGGGGGGGGCGGTAGAGAGAATAGCACTTTACAACCTTTATTTATGAAGTTACCTGGTTTTACGTTCTGAAAATATGTTTTTTAGGTCGGAAGTACAACTTTTTTTTTTTCTGTTTTAGTTCTGTTTAACAAAAGATAATAAAAAATCTTTTTTGGCCAGAGATCTTTTTTGGCCAGAGAGCTGTCAAAATGCATTAACTTCTTGTTTTTGAATAAAATTGAAAAAAAAAAATTGCCCAAGTTAGGGTTAGGGTTTAGGGTTAGGGTTTAGGGTTAGGGTTAGGGTTAGGGTTAGGGTTGGGGTTAGGGTTTCAGAAAATTCTTGCTTTTCAAATTTTTTAATTAAGTTTTCGGCACTTATTTAGCATAGAAAATACCTGAATTTTGAATATTTTGCCTTTCTACAGCTAGTTGACCACTGGAGTTTCAGCAGATACCTGTTTATCATTGGCCAAAATCAGCATTTGAGGGGGGGGGGGGGGTGGCAACCATTGGATAATCACTGGTTTTCTGTAAGTGTAGAAGTAACATTAGTAACACTTGTAGCCAGCAACCACAGGGCGGTGACAAAACTTCACCACCCGTTTGCGGGCCAGTATTGGTGCAATGTAACTGTTGTGTGGTAGAGGGACATGTGCCCGAACGCTGGAAATCTTTCAGTGCCACTTTCGGGCCCCTGACCTAATTTGCCGTGACGGGGGTAATTTTTCTCAAAAATGCAAAAACGGAGGTTTTTGGCACTTTTCGGGCTGAGAAATGATGCGATTTTCATCATTTTTGCAGGAAATGCTGCTCTGCTAGTGTTGATAAGTAACGTATCAAGACATTTAGCCAGGATACCTCCGGGTTGATTCTGACCGGAGGGCCTGTTTTCTAATCTTTTAGCATGCAAATGCCATAATGGGCCACATAGGCCTATGCAGAGGTCTAGAATCACAAAACCATGCTATTCGATGGGCAAGGCATCCAGAAAGGCATTAAACTGCCACCGGCACCCGAACAATGCAGTTTTCCAGCTTTTCCCGCCAAAAATCTGCGGCTTTTCTGCTGTGATCTGTTACCGGAGCAATCTTAGCCCATGTCACTGCCATAGTAATGCTAATCTACTCCATTTTAACCAGTTTCCATGGTAGTTACTGGCCTGCAGCGTGTATTTCAAAGTTTACCTGCATTAAGTCAACCAATCAGAGCACAGCTTTCTATTTTCTCCCGGCCTTAATACTATAAGACCAATGTCGTCTGCTAGATATGTGCTTTCTGCATGCAGTTTAACTTGCGGGATACTAATGTAGCATACAGCAGTGACTAGAATTAGAATATTTTGGCCTGTTGTGGCACCTAGACTACTGCATATCAGTTAAATGCCTGTTCTTGCACTTTTGCCACTGTTTATTGGGGTAAACGTGAAGCAAACATACACAAAAAGGTTGCTTTAAGGCTTTTTCTGTATTGCGGATCCATCAAGGAGCTTCAGAAGGCTTTGATTGGGTGACTAAAAAAAAAAAAAAAAAGTTTAACTTGAAAAGGTTTTGAACCCAGGACTTCTCAGTTGCTGGCCCGACGCCTTAACCACTACACCACAGAGGATTGTTGCTGACCTGTCGCTCGGATTCCACATAATTTCAGACTCTGCTGGAATAAATGTCAACCATTTTTCGTACTGTGGCAGCTAAGCAGCGGGGGATGGGGGGGGGGGGGGCGGTAGAGAGAATAGCACTTTACAACCTTTATTTATGAAGTTACCTGGTTTTACGTTCTGAAAATATGTTTTTTAGGTCGGAAGTACAACTTTTTTTTTTTCTGTTTTAGTTCTGTTTAACAAAAGATAATAAAAAATCTTTTTTGGCCAGAGATCTTTTTTGGCCAGAGAGCTGTCAAAATGCATTAACTTCTTGTTTTTGAATAAAATTGAAAAAAAAAAAATTGCCCAAGTTAGGGTTAGGGTTTAGGGTTAGGGTTTAGGGTTAGGGTTAGGGTTAGGGTTAGGGTTGGGGTTAGGGTTTCAGAAAATTCTTGCTTTTCAAATTTTTTAATTAAGTTTTCGGCACTTATTTAGCATAGAAAATACCTGAATTTTGAATATTTTGCCTTTCTACAGCTAGTTGACCACTGGAGTTTCAGCAGATACCTGTTTATCATTGGCCAAAATCAGCATTTGAGGGGGGGGGGGGGGTGGCAACCATTGGATAATCACTGGTTTTCTGTAAGTGTAGAAGTAACATTAGTAACACTTGTAGCCAGCAACCACAGGGCGGTGACAAAACTTCACCACCCGTTTGCGGGCCAGTATTGGTGCAATGTAACTGTTGTGTGGTAGAGGGACATGTGCCCGAACGCTGGAAATCTTTCAGTGCCACTTTCGGGCCCCTGACCTAATTTGCCGTGACGGGGGTAATTTTTCTCAAAAATGCAAAAACGGAGGTTTTTGGCACTTTTCGGGCTGAGAAATGATGCGATTTTCATCATTTTTGCAGGAAATGCTGCTCTGCTAGTGTTGATAAGTAACGTATCAAGACATTTAGCCAGGATACCTCCGGGTTGATTCTGACCGGAGGGCCTGTTTTCTAATCTTTTAGCATGCAAATGCCATAATGGGCCACATAGGCCTATGCAGAGGTCTAGAATCACAAAACCATGCTATTCGATGGGCAAGGCATCCAGAAAGGCATTAAACTGCCACCGGCACCCGAACAATGCAGTTTTCCAGCTTTTCCCGCCAAAAATCTGCGGCTTTTCTGCTGTGATCTGTTACCGGAGCAATCTTAGCCCATGTCACTGCCATAGTAATGCTAATCTACTCCATTTTAACCAGTTTCCATGGTAGTTACTGGCCTGCAGCGTGTATTTCAAAGTTTACCTGCATTAAGTCAACCAATCAGAGCACAGCTTTCTATTTTCTCCCGGCCTTAATACTATAAGACCAATGTCGTCTGCTAGATATGTGCTTTCTGCATGCAGTTTAACTTGCGGGATACTAATGTAGCATACAGCAGTGACTAGAATTAGAATATTTTGGCCTGTTGTGGCACCTAGACTACTGCATATCAGTTAAATGCCTGTTCTTGCACTTTTGCCACTGTTTATTGGGGTAAACGTGAAGCAAACATACACAAAAAGGTTGCTTTAAGGCTTTTTCTGTATTGCGGATCCATCAAGGAGCTTCAGAAGGCTTTGATTGGGTGACTAAAAAAAAAAAAAAAAAGTTTAACTTGAAAAGGTTTTGAACCCAGGACTTCTCAGTTGCTGGCCCGACGCCTTAACCACTACACCACAGAGGATTGTTGCTGACCTGTCG
Source organism: Platynereis dumerilii (assembly GCA_026936325.1). Classification (NCBI taxonomy): domain Eukaryota; kingdom Metazoa; phylum Annelida; class Polychaeta; order Phyllodocida; family Nereididae; genus Platynereis; species Platynereis dumerilii. Next base: position 66,671,782 of record JAPTHN010000004.1, on the reverse strand, counting down.
CTCGGATTCCACATAATTTCAGACTCTGCTGGAATAAATGTCAACCATTTTTCGTACTGTGGCAGCTAAGCAGCGGGGGATGGGGGGGGGGGGGCGGTAGAGAGAATAGCACTTTACAACCTTTATTTATGAAGTTACCTGGTTTTACGTTCTGAAAATATGTTTTTTAGGTCGGAAGTACAACTTTTTTTTTTCTGTTTTAGTTCTGTTTAACAAAAGATAATAAAAAATCTTTTTTGGCCAGAGATCTTTTTTGGCCAGAGAGCTGTCAAAATGCATTAACTTCTTGTTTTTGAATAAAATTGAAAAAAAAAAAATTGCCCAAGTTAGGGTTAGGGTTTAGGGTTAGGGTTTAGGGTTAGGGTTAGGGTTAGGGTTAGGGTTGGGGTTAGGGTTTCAGAAAATTCTTGCTTTTCAAATTTTTTAATTAAGTTTTCGGCACTTATTTAGCATAGAAAATACCTGAATTTTGAATATTTTGCCTTTCTACAGCTAGTTGACCACTGGAGTTTCAGCAGATACCTGTTTATCATTGGCCAAAATCAGCATTTGAGGGGGGGGGGGGGGTGGCAACCATTGGATAATCACTGGTTTTCTGTAAGTGTAGAAGTAACATTAGTAACACTTGTAGCCAGCAACCACAGGGCGGTGACAAAACTTCACCACCCGTTTGCGGGCCAGTATTGGTGCAATGTAACTGTTGTGTGGTAGAGGGACATGTGCCCGAACGCTGGAAATCTTTCAGTGCCACTTTCGGGCCCCTGACCTAATTTGCCGTGACGGGGGTAATTTTTCTCAAAAATGCAAAAACGGAGGTTTTTGGCACTTTTCGGGCTGAGAAATGATGCGATTTTCATCATTTTTGCAGGAAATGCTGCTCTGCTAGTGTTGATAAGTAACGTATCAAGACATTTAGCCAGGATACCTCCGGGTTGATTCTGACCGGAGGGCCTGTTTTCTAATCTTTTAGCATGCAAATGCCATAATGGGCCACATAGGCCTATGCAGAGGTCTAGAATCACAAAACCATGCTATTCGATGGGCAAGGCATCCAGAAAGGCATTAAACTGCCACCGGCACCCGAACAATGCAGTTTTCCAGCTTTTCCCGCCAAAAATCTGCGGCTTTTCTGCTGTGATCTGTTACCGGAGCAATCTTAGCCCATGTCACTGCCATAGTAATGCTAATCTACTCCATTTTAACCAGTTTCCATGGTAGTTACTGGCCTGCAGCGTGTATTTCAAAGTTTACCTGCATTAAGTCAACCAATCAGAGCACAGCTTTCTATTTTCTCCCGGCCTTAATACTATAAGACCAATGTCGTCTGCTAGATATGTGCTTTCTGCATGCAGTTTAACTTGCGGGATACTAATGTAGCATACAGCAGTGACTAGAATTAGAATATTTTGGCCTGTTGTGGCACCTAGACTACTGCATATCAGTTAAATGCCTGTTCTTGCACTTTTGCCACTGTTTATTGGGGTAAACGTGAAGCAAACATACACAAAAAGGTTGCTTTAAGGCTTTTTCTGTATTGCGGATCCATCAAGGAGCTTCAGAAGGCTTTGATTGGGTGACTAAAAAAAAAAAAAAAAAGTTTAACTTGAAAAGGTTTTGAACCCAGGACTTCTCAGTTGCTGGCCCGACGCCTTAACCACTACACCACAGAGGATTGTTGCTGACCTGTCGCTCGGATTCCACATAATTTCAGACTCTGCTGGAATAAATGTCAACCATTTTTCGTACTGTGGCAGCTAAGCAGCGGGGGATGGGGGGGGGGGGGGCGGTAGAGAGAATAGCACTTTACAACCTTTATTTATGAAGTTACCTGGTTTTACGTTCTGAAAATATGTTTTTTAGGTCGGAAGTACAACTTTTTTTTTTTCTGTTTTAGTTCTGTTTAACAAAAGATAATAAAAAATCTTTTTTGGCCAGAGATCTTTTTTGGCCAGAGAGCTGTCAAAATGCATTAACTTCTTGTTTTTGAATAAAATTGAAAAAAAAAAAATTGCCCAAGTTAGGGTTAGGGTTTAGGGTTAGGGTTTAGGGTTAGGGTTAGGGTTAGGGTTAGGGTTGGGGTTAGGGTTTCAGAAAATTCTTGCTTTTCAAATTTTTTAATTAAGTTTTCGGCACTTATTTAGCATAGAAAATACCTGAATTTTGAATATTTTGCCTTTCTACAGCTAGTTGACCACTGGAGTTTCAGCAGATACCTGTTTATCATTGGCCAAAATCAGCATTTGAGGGGGGGGGGGGGTGGCAACCATTGGATAATCACTGGTTTTCTGTAAGTGTAGAAGTAACATTAGTAACACTTGTAGCCAGCAACCACAGGGCGGTGACAAAACTTCACCACCCGTTTGCGGGCCAGTATTGGTGCAATGTAACTGTTGTGTGGTAGAGGGACATGTGCCCGAACGCTGGAAATCTTTCAGTGCCACTTTCGGGCCCCTGACCTAATTTGCCGTGACGGGGGTAATTTTTCTCAAAAATGCAAAAACGGAGGTTTTTGGCACTTTTCGGGCTGAGAAATGATGCGATTTTCATCATTTTTGCAGGAAATGCTGCTCTGCTAGTGTTGATAAGTAACGTATCAAGACATTTAGCCAGGATACCTCCGGGTTGATTCTGACCGGAGGGCCTGTTTTCTAATCTTTTAGCATGCAAATGCCATAATGGGCCACATAGGCCTATGCAGAGGTCTAGAATCACAAAACCATGCTATTCGATGGGCAAGGCATCCAGAAAGGCATTAAACTGCCACCGGCACCCGAACAATGCAGTTTTCCAGCTTTTCCCGCCAAAAATCTGCGGCTTTTCTGCTGTGATCTGTTACCGGAGCAATCTTAGCCCATGTCACTGCCATAGTAATGCTAATCTACTCCATTTTAACCAGTTTCCATGGTAGTTACTGGCCTGCAGCGTGTATTTCAAAGTTTACCTGCATTAAGTCAACCAATCAGAGCACAGCTTTCTATTTTCTCCCGGCCTTAATACTATAAGACCAATGTCGTCTGCTAGATATGTGCTTTCTGCATGCAGTTTAACTTGCGGGATACTAATGTAGCATACAGCAGTGACTAGAATTAGAATATTTTGGCCTGTTGTGGCACCTAGACTACTGCATATCAGTTAAATGCCTGTTCTTGCACTTTTGCCACTGTTTATTGGGGTAAACGTGAAGCAAACATACACAAAAAGGTTGCTTTAAGGCTTTTTCTGTATTGCGGATCCATCAAGGAGCTTCAGAAGGCTTTGATTGGGTGACTAAAAAAAAAAAAAAAAGTTTAACTTGAAAAGGTTTTGAACCCAGGACTTCTCAGTTGCTGGCCCGACGCCTTAACCACTACACCACAGAGGATTGTTGCTGACCTGTCGCTCGGATTCCACATAATTTCAGACTCTGCTGGAATAAATGTCAACCATTTTTCGTACTGTGGCAGCTAAGCAGCGGGGGATGGGGGGGGGGGGGCGGTAGAGAGAATAGCACTTTACAACCTTTATTTATGAAGTTACCTGGTTTTACGTTCTGAAAATATGTTTTTTAGGTCGGAAGTACAACTTTTTTTTTTCTGTTTTAGTTCTGTTTAACAAAAGATAATAAAAAATCTTTTTTGGCCAGAGATCTTTTTTGGCCAGAGAGCTGTCAAAATGCATTAACTTCTTGTTTTTGAATAAAATTGAAAAAAAAAAAATTGCCCAAGTTAGGGTTAGGGTTTAGGGTTAGGGTTTAGGGTTAGGGTTAGGGTTAGGGTTAGGGTTGGGGTTAGGGTTTCAGAAAATTCTTGCTTTTCAAATTTTTTAATTAAGTTTTCGGCACTTATTTAGCATAGAAAATACCTGAATTTTGAATATTTTGCCTTTCTACAGCTAGTTGACCACTGGAGTTTCAGCAGATACCTGTTTATCATTGGCCAAAATCAGCATTTGAGGGGGGGGGGGGGTGGCAACCATTGGATAATCACTGGTTTTCTGTAAGTGTAGAAGTAACATTAGTAACACTTGTAGCCAGCAACCACAGGGCGGTGACAAAACTTCACCACCCGTTTGCGGGCCAGTATTGGTGCAATGTAACTGTTGTGTGGTAGAGGGACATGTGCCCGAACGCTGGAAATCTTTCAGTGCCACTTTCGGGCCCCTGACCTAATTTGCCGTGACGGGGGTAATTTTTCTCAAAAATGCAAAAACGGAGGTTTTTGGCACTTTTCGGGCTGAGAAATGATGCGATTTTCATCATTTTTGCAGGAAATGCTGCTCTGCTAGTGTTGATAAGTAACGTATCAAGACATTTAGCCAGGATACCTCCGGGTTGATTCTGACCGGAGGGCCTGTTTTCTAATCTTTTAGCATGCAAATGCCATAATGGGCCACATAGGCCTATGCAGAGGTCTAGAATCACAAAACCATGCTATTCGATGGGCAAGGCATCCAGAAAGGCATTAAACTGCCACCGGCACCCGAACAATGCAGTTTTCCAGCTTTTCCCGCCAAAAATCTGCGGCTTTTCTGCTGTGATCTGTTACCGGAGCAATCTTAGCCCATGTCACTGCCATAGTAATGCTAATCTACTCCATTTTAACCAGTTTCCATGGTAGTTACTGGCCTGCAGCGTGTATTTCAAAGTTTACCTGCATTAAGTCAACCAATCAGAGCACAGCTTTCTATTTTCTCCCGGCCTTAATACTATAAGACCAATGTCGTCTGCTAGATATGTGCTTTCTGCATGCAGTTTAACTTGCGGGATACTAATGTAGCATACAGCAGTGACTAGAATTAGAATATTTTGGCCTGTTGTGGCACCTAGACTACTGCATATCAGTTAAATGCCTGTTCTTGCACTTTTGCCACTGTTTATTGGGGTAAACGTGAAGCAAACATACACAAAAAGGTTGCTTTAAGGCTTTTTCTGTATTGCGGATCCATCAAGGAGCTTCAGAAGGCTTTGATTGGGTGACTAAAAAAAAAAAAAAAAAGTTTAACTTGAAAAGGTTTTGAACCCAGGACTTCTCAGTTGCTGGCCCGACGCCTTAACCACTACACCACAGAGGATTGTTGCTGACCTGTCGCTCGGATTCCACATAATTTCAGACTCTGCTGGAATAAATGTCAACCATTTTTCGTACTGTGGCAGCTAAGCAGCGGGGGATGGGGGGGGGGGGCGGTAGAGAGAATAGCACTTTACAACCTTTATTTATGAAGTTACCTGGTTTTACGTTCTGAAAATATGTTTTTTAGGTCGGAAGTACAACTTTTTTTTTTCTGTTTTAGTTCTGTTTAACAAAAGATAATAAAAAATCTTTTTTGGCCAGAGATCTTTTTTGGCCAGAGAGCTGTCAAAATGCATTAACTTCTTGTTTTTGAATAAAATTGAAAAAAAAAAAATTGCCCAAGTTAGGGTTAGGGTTTAGGGTTAGGGTTTAGGGTTAGGGTTAGGGTTAGGGTTAGGGTTGGGGTTAGGGTTTCAGAAAATTCTTGCTTTTCAAATTTTTTAATTAAGTTTTCGGCACTTATTTAGCATAGAAAATACCTGAATTTTGAATATTTTGCCTTTCTACAGCTAGTTGACCACTGGAGTTTCAGCAGATACCTGTTTATCATTGGCCAAAATCAGCATTTGAGGGGGGGGGGGGTGGCAACCATTGGATAATCACTGGTTTTCTGTAAGTGTAGAAGTAACATTAGTAACACTTGTAGCCAGCAACCACAGGGCGGTGACAAAACTTCACCACCCGTTTGCGGGCCAGTATTGGTGCAATGTAACTGTTGTGTGGTAGAGGGACATGTGCCCGAACGCTGGAAATCTTTCAGTGCCACTTTCGGGCCCCTGACCTAATTTGCCGTGACGGGGGTAATTTTTCTCAAAAATGCAAAAACGGAGGTTTTTGGCACTTTTCGGGCTGAGAAATGATGCGATTTTCATCATTTTTGCAGGAAATGCTGCTCTGCTAGTGTTGATAAGTAACGTATCAAGACATTTAGCCAGGATACCTCCGGGTTGATTCTGACCGGAGGGCCTGTTTTCTAATCTTTTAGCATGCAAATGCCATAATGGGCCACATAGGCCTATGCAGAGGTCTAGAATCACAAAACCATGCTATTCGATGGGCAAGGCATCCAGAAAGGCATTAAACTGCCACCGGCACCCGAACAATGCAGTTTTCCAGCTTTTCCCGCCAAAAATCTGCGGCTTTTCTGCTGTGATCTGTTACCGGAGCAATCTTAGCCCATGTCACTGCCATAGTAATGCTAATCTACTCCATTTTAACCAGTTTCCATGGTAGTTACTGGCCTGCAGCGTGTATTTCAAAGTTTACCTGCATTAAGTCAACCAATCAGAGCACAGCTTTCTATTTTCTCCCGGCCTTAATACTATAAGACCAATGTCGTCTGCTAGATATGTGCTTTCTGCATGCAGTTTAACTTGCGGGATACTAATGTAGCATACAGCAGTGACTAGAATTAGAATATTTTGGCCTGTTGTGGCACCTAGACTACTGCATATCAGTTAAATGCCTGTTCTTGCACTTTTGCCACTGTTTATTGGGGTAAACGTGAAGCAAACATACACAAAAAGGTTGCTTTAAGGCTTTTTCTGTATTGCGGATCCATCAAGGAGCTTCAGAAGGCTTTGATTGGGTGACTAAAAAAAAAAAAAAAAAGTTTAACTTGAAAAGGTTTTGAACCCAGGACTTCTCAGTTGCTGGCCCGACGCCTTAACCACTACACCACAGAGGATTGTTGCTGACCTGTCGCTCGGATTCCACATAATTTCAGACTCTGCTGGAATAAATGTCAACCATTTTTCGTACTGTGGCAGCTAAGCAGCGGGGGATGGGGGGGGGGGGGCGGTAGAGAGAATAGCACTTTACAACCTTTATTTATGAAGTTACCTGGTTTTACGTTCTGAAAATATGTTTTTTAGGTCGGAAGTACAACTTTTTTTTTTTCTGTTTTAGTTCTGTTTAACAAAAGATAATAAAAAATCTTTTTTGGCCAGAGATCTTTTTTGGCCAGAGAGCTGTCAAAATGCATTAACTTCTTGTTTTTGAATAAAATTGAAAAAAAAAAAATTGCCCAAGTTAGGGTTAGGGTTTAGGGTTAGGGTTTAGGGTTAGGGTTAGGGTTAGGGTTAGGGTTGGGGTTAGGGTTTCAGAAAATTCTTGCTTTTCAAATTTTTTAATTAAGTTTTCGGCACTTATTTAGCATAGAAAATACCTGAATTTTGAATATTTTGCCTTTCTACAGCTAGTTGACCACTGGAGTTTCAGCAGATACCTGTTTATCATTGGCCAAAATCAGCATTTGAGGGGGGGGGGGGGTGGCAACCATTGGATAATCACTGGTTTTCTGTAAGTGTAGAAGTAACATTAGTAACACTTGTAGCCAGCAACCACAGGGCGGTGACAAAACTTCACCACCCGTTTGCGGGCCAGTATTGGTGCAATGTAACTGTTGTGTGGTAGAGGGACATGTGCCCGAACGCTGGAAATCTTTCAGTGCCACTTTCGGGCCCCTGACCTAATTTGCCGTGACGGGGGTAATTTTTCTCAAAAATGCAAAAACGGAGGTTTTTGGCACTTTTCGGGCTGAGAAATGATGCGATTTTCATCATTTTTGCAGGAAATGCTGCTCTGCTAGTGTTGATAAGTAACGTATCAAGACATTTAGCCAGGATACCTCCGGGTTGATTCTGACCGGAGGGCCTGTTTTCTAATCTTTTAGCATGCAAATGCCATAATGGGCCACATAGGCCTATGCAGAGGTCTAGAATCACAAAACCATGCTATTCGATGGGCAAGGCATCCAGAAAGGCATTAAACTGCCACCGGCACCCGAACAATGCAGTTTTCCAGCTTTTCCCGCCAAAAATCTGCGGCTTTTCTGCTGTGATCTGTTACCGGAGCAATCTTAGCCCATGTCACTGCCATAGTAATGCTAATCTACTCCATTTTAACCAGTTTCCATGGTAGTTACTGGCCTGCAGCGTGTATTTCAAAGTTTACCTGCATTAAGTCAACCAATCAGAGCACAGCTTTCTATTTTCTCCCGGCCTTAATACTATAAGACCAATGTCGTCTGCTAGATATGTGCTTTCTGCATGCAGTTTAACTTGCGGGATACTAATGTAGCATACAGCAGTGACTAGAATTAGAATATTTTGGCCTGTTGTGGCACCTAGACTACTGCATATCAGTTAAATGCCTGTTCTTGCACTTTTGCCACTGTTTATTGGGGTAAACGTGAAGCAAACATACACAAAAAGGTTGCTTTAAGGCTTTTTCTGTATTGCGGATCCATCAAGGAGCTTCAGAAGGCTTTGATTGGGTGACTAAAAAAAAAAAAAAAAAGTTTAACTTGAAAAGGTTTTGAACCCAGGACTTCTCAGTTGCTGGCCCGACGCCTTAACCACTACACCACAGAGGATTGTTGCTGACCTGTCGCTCGGATTCCACATAATTTCAGACTCTGCTGGAATAAATGTCAACCATTTTTCGTACTGTGGCAGCTAAGCAGCGGGGGATGGGGGGGGGGGGGCGGTAGAGAGAATAGCACTTTACAACCTTTATTTATGAAGTTACCTGGTTTTACGTTCTGAAAATATGTTTTTTAGGTCGGAAGTACAACTTTTTTTTTTTCTGTTTTAGTTCTGTTTAACAAAAGATAATAAAAAATCTTTTTTGGCCAGAGATCTTTTTTGGCCAGAGAGCTGTCAAAATGCATTAACTTCTTGTTTTTGAATAAAATTGAAAAAAAAAAAATTGCCCAAGTTAGGGTTAGGGTTTAGGGTTAGGGTTTAGGGTTAGGGTTAGGGTTAGGGTTAGGGTTGGGGTTAGGGTTTCAGAAAATTCTTGCTTTTCAAATTTTTTAATTAAGTTTTCGGCACTTATTTAGCATAGAAAATACCTGAATTTTGAATATTTTGCCTTTCTACAGCTAGTTGACCACTGGAGTTTCAGCAGATACCTGTTTATCATTGGCCAAAATCAGCATTTGAGGGGGGGGGGGGTGGCAACCATTGGATAATCACTGGTTTTCTGTAAGTGTAGAAGTAACATTAGTAACACTTGTAGCCAGCAACCACAGGGCGGTGACAAAACTTCACCACCCGTTTGCGGGCCAGTATTGGTGCAATGTAACTGTTGTGTGGTAGAGGGACATGTGCCCGAACGCTGGAAATCTTTCAGTGCCACTTTCGGGCCCCTGACCTAATTTGCCGTGACGGGGGTAATTTTTCTCAAAAATGCAAAAACGGAGGTTTTTGGCACTTTTCGGGCTGAGAAATGATGCGATTTTCATCATTTTTGCAGGAAATGCTGCTCTGCTAGTGTTGATAAGTAACGTATCAAGACATTTAGCCAGGATACCTCCGGGTTGATTCTGACCGGAGGGCCTGTTTTCTAATCTTTTAGCATGCAAATGCCATAATGGGCCACATAGGCCTATGCAGAGGTCTAGAATCACAAAACCATGCTATTCGATGGGCAAGGCATCCAGAAAGGCATTAAACTGCCACCGGCACCCGAACAATGCAGTTTTCCAGCTTTTCCCGCCAAAAATCTGCGGCTTTTCTGCTGTGATCTGTTACCGGAGCAATCTTAGCCCATGTCACTGCCATAGTAATGCTAATCTACTCCATTTTAACCAGTTTCCATGGTAGTTACTGGCCTGCAGCGTGTATTTCAAAGTTTACCTGCATTAAGTCAACCAATCAGAGCACAGCTTTCTATTTTCTCCCGGCCTTAATACTATAAGACCAATGTCGTCTGCTAGATATGTGCTTTCTGCATGCAGTTTAACTTGCGGGATACTAATGTAGCATACAGCAGTGACTAGAATTAGAATATTTTGGCCTGTTGTGGCACCTAGACTACTGCATATCAGTTAAATGCCTGTTCTTGCACTTTTGCCACTGTTTATTGGGGTAAACGTGAAGCAAACATACACAAAAAGGTTGCTTTAAGGCTTTTTCTGTATTGCGGATCCATCAAGGAGCTTCAGAAGGCTTTGATTGGGTGACTAAAAAAAAAAAAAAAAAGTTTAACTTGAAAAGGTTTTGAACCCAGGACTTCTCAGTTGCTGGCCCGACGCCTTAACCACTACACCACAGAGGATTGTTGCTGACCTGTCGCTCGGATTCCACATAATTTCAGACTCTGCTGGAATAAATGTCAACCATTTTTCGTACTGTGGCAGCTAAGCAGCGGGGGATGGGGGGGGGGGGCGGTAGAGAGAATAGCACTTTACAACCTTTATTTATGAAGTTACCTGGTTTTACGTTCTGAAAATATGTTTTTTAGGTCGGAAGTACAACTTTTTTTTTTTCTGTTTTAGTTCTGTTTAACAAAAGATAATAAAAAATCTTTTTTGGCCAGAGATCTTTTTTGGCCAGAGAGCTGTCAAAATGCATTAACTTCTTGTTTTTGAATAAAATTGAAAAAAAAAAAATTGCCCAAGTTAGGGTTAGGGTTTAGGGTTAGGGTTTAGGGTTAGGGTTAGGGTTAGGGTTAGGGTTGGGGTTAGGGTTTCAGAAAATTCTTGCTTTTCAAATTTTTTAATTAAGTTTTCGGCACTTATTTAGCATAGAAAATACCTGAATTTTGAATATTTTGCCTTTCTACAGCTAGTTGACCACTGGAGTTTCAGCAGATACCTGTTTATCATTGGCCAAAATCAGCATTTGAGGGGGGGGGGGGTGGCAACCATTGGATAATCACTGGTTTTCTGTAAGTGTAGAAGTAACATTAGTAACACTTGTAGCCAGCAACCACAGGGCGGTGACAAAACTTCACCACCCGTTTGCGGGCCAGTATTGGTGCAATGTAACTGTTGTGTGGTAGAGGGACATGTGCCCGAACGCTGGAAATCTTTCAGTGCCACTTTCGGGCCCCTGACCTAATTTGCCGTGACGGGGGTAATTTTTCTCAAAAATGCAAAAACGGAGGTTTTTGGCACTTTTCGGGCTGAGAAATGATGCGATTTTCATCATTTTTGCAGGAAATGCTGCTCTGCTAGTGTTGATAAGTAACGTATCAAGACATTTAGCCAGGATACCTCCGGGTTGATTCTGACCGGAGGGCCTGTTTTCTAATCTTTTAGCATGCAAATGCCATAATGGGCCACATAGGCCTATGCAGAGGTCTAGAATCACAAAACCATGCTATTCGATGGGCAAGGCATCCAGAAAGGCATTAAACTGCCACCGGCACCCGAACAATGCAGTTTTCCAGCTTTTCCCGCCAAAAATCTGCGGCTTTTCTGCTGTGATCTGTTACCGGAGCAATCTTAGCCCATGTCACTGCCATAGTAATGCTAATCTACTCCATTTTAACCAGTTTCCATGGTAGTTACTGGCCTGCAGCGTGTATTTCAAAGTTTACCTGCATTAAGTCAACCAATCAGAGCACAGCTTTCTATTTTCTCCCGGCCTTAATACTATAAGACCAATGTCGTCTGCTAGATATGTGCTTTCTGCATGCAGTTTAACTTGCGGGATACTAATGTAGCATACAGCAGTGACTAGAATTAGAATATTTTGGCCTGTTGTGGCACCTAGACTACTGCATATCAGTTAAATGCCTGTTCTTGCACTTTTGCCACTGTTTATTGGGGTAAACGTGAAGCAAACATACACAAAAAGGTTGCTTTAAGGCTTTTTCTGTATTGCGGATCCATCAAGGAGCTTCAGAAGGCTTTGATTGGGTGACTAAAAAAAAAAAAAAAAAGTTTAACTTGAAAAGGTTTTGAACCCAGGACTTCTCAGTTGCTGGCCCGACGCCTTAACCACTACACCACAGAGGATTGTTGCTGACCTGTCGCTCGGATTCCACATAATTTCAGACTCTGCTGGAATAAATGTCAACCATTTTTCGTACTGTGGCAGCTAAGCAGCGGGGGATGGGGGGGGGGGGGCGGTAGAGAGAATAGCACTTTACAACCTTTATTTATGAAGTTACCTGGTTTTACGTTCTGAAAATATGTTTTTTAGGTCGGAAGTACAACTTTTTTTTTTTCTGTTTTAGTTCTGTTTAACAAAAGATAATAAAAAATCTTTTTTGGCCAGAGATCTTTTTTGGCCAGAGAGCTGTCAAAATGCATTAACTTCTTGTTTTTGAATAAAATTGAAAAAAAAAAAATTGCCCAAGTTAGGGTTAGGGTTTAGGGTTAGGGTTTAGGGTTAGGGTTAGGGTTAGGGTTAGGGTTGGGGTTAGGGTTTCAGAAAATTCTTGCTTTTCAAATTTTTTAATTAAGTTTTCGGCACTTATTTAGCATAGAAAATACCTGAATTTTGAATATTTTGCCTTTCTACAGCTAGTTGACCACTGGAGTTTCAGCAGATACCTGTTTATCATTGGCCAAAATCAGCATTTGAGGGGGGGGGGGGGTGGCAACCATTGGATAATCACTGGTTTTCTGTAAGTGTAGAAGTAACATTAGTAACACTTGTAGCCAGCAACCACAGGGCGGTGACAAAACTTCACCACCCGTTTGCGGGCCAGTATTGGTGCAATGTAACTGTTGTGTGGTAGAGGGACATGTGCCCGAACGCTGGAAATCTTTCAGTGCCACTTTCGGGCCCCTGACCTAATTTGCCGTGACGGGGGTAATTTTTCTCAAAAATGCAAAAACGGAGGTTTTTGGCACTTTTCGGGCTGAGAAATGATGCGATTTTCATCATTTTTGCAGGAAATGCTGCTCTGCTAGTGTTGATAAGTAACGTATCAAGACATTTAGCCAGGATACCTCCGGGTTGATTCTGACCGGAGGGCCTGTTTTCTAATCTTTTAGCATGCAAATGCCATAATGGGCCACATAGGCCTATGCAGAGGTCTAGAATCACAAAACCATGCTATTCGATGGGCAAGGCATCCAGAAAGGCATTAAACTGCCACCGGCACCCGAACAATGCAGTTTTCCAGCTTTTCCCGCCAAAAATCTGCGGCTTTTCTGCTGTGATCTGTTACCGGAGCAATCTTAGCCCATGTCACTGCCATAGTAATGCTAATCTACTCCATTTTAACCAGTTTCCATGGTAGTTACTGGCCTGCAGCGTGTATTTCAAAGTTTACCTGCATTAAGTCAACCAATCAGAGCACAGCTTTCTATTTTCTCCCGGCCTTAATACTATAAGACCAATGTCGTCTGCTAGATATGTGCTTTCTGCATGCAGTTTAACTTGCGGGATACTAATGTAGCATACAGCAGTGACTAGAATTAGAATATTTTGGCCTGTTGTGGCACCTAGACTACTGCATATCAGTTAAATGCCTGTTCTTGCACTTTTGCCACTGTTTATTGGGGTAAACGTGAAGCAAACATACACAAAAAGGTTGCTTTAAGGCTTTTTCTGTATTGCGGATCCATCAAGGAGCTTCAGAAGGCTTTGATTGGGTGACTAAAAAAAAAAAAAAAAAGTTTAACTTGAAAAGGTTTTGAACCCAGGACTTCTCAGTTGCTGGCCCGACGCCTTAACCACTACACCACAGAGGATTGTTGCTGACCTGTCGCTCGGATTCCACATAATTTCAGACTCTGCTGGAATAAATGTCAACCATTTTTCGTACTGTGGCAGCTAAGCAGCGGGGGATGGGGGGGGGGGGGCGGTAGAGAGAATAGCACTTTACAACCTTTATTTATGAAGTTACCTGGTTTTACGTTCTGAAAATATGTTTTTTAGGTCGGAAGTACAACTTTTTTTTTTTCTGTTTTAGTTCTGTTTAACAAAAGATAATAAAAAATCTTTTTTGGCCAGAGATCTTTTTTGGCCAGAGAGCTGTCAAAATGCATTAACTTCTTGTTTTTGAATAAAATTGAAAAAAAAAAAATTGCCCAAGTTAGGGTTAGGGTTTAGGGTTAGGGTTTAGGGTTAGGGTTAGGGTTAGGGTTAGGGTTGGGGTTAGGGTTTCAGAAAATTCTTGCTTTTCAAATTTTTTAATTAAGTTTTCGGCACTTATTTAGCATAGAAAATACCTGAATTTTGAATATTTTGCCTTTCTACAGCTAGTTGACCACTGGAGTTTCAGCAGATACCTGTTTATCATTGGCCAAAATCAGCATTTGAGGGGGGGGGGGGGTGGCAACCATTGGATAATCACTGGTTTTCTGTAAGTGTAGAAGTAACATTAGTAACACTTGTAGCCAGCAACCACAGGGCGGTGACAAAACTTCACCACCCGTTTGCGGGCCAGTATTGGTGCAATGTAACTGTTGTGTGGTAGAGGGACATGTGCCCGAACGCTGGAAATCTTTCAGTGCCACTTTCGGGCCCCTGACCTAATTTGCCGTGACGGGGGTAATTTTTCTCAAAAATGCAAAAACGGAGGTTTTTGGCACTTTTCGGGCTGAGAAATGATGCGATTTTCATCATTTTTGCAGGAAATGCTGCTCTGCTAGTGTTGATAAGTAACGTATCAAGACATTTAGCCAGGATACCTCCGGGTTGATTCTGACCGGAGGGCCTGTTTTCTAATCTTTTAGCATGCAAATGCCATAATGGGCCACATAGGCCTATGCAGAGGTCTAGAATCACAAAACCATGCTATTCGATGGGCAAGGCATCCAGAAAGGCATTAAACTGCCACCGGCACCCGAACAATGCAGTTTTCCAGCTTTTCCCGCCAAAAATCTGCGGCTTTTCTGCTGTGATCTGTTACCGGAGCAATCTTAGCCCATGTCACTGCCATAGTAATGCTAATCTACTCCATTTTAACCAGTTTCCATGGTAGTTACTGGCCTGCAGCGTGTATTTCAAAGTTTACCTGCATTAAGTCAACCAATCAGAGCACAGCTTTCTATTTTCTCCCGGCCTTAATACTATAAGACCAATGTCGTCTGCTAGATATGTGCTTTCTGCATGCAGTTTAACTTGCGGGATACTAATGTAGCATACAGCAGTGACTAGAATTAGAATATTTTGGCCTGTTGTGGCACCTAGACTACTGCATATCAGTTAAATGCCTGTTCTTGCACTTTTGCCACTGTTTATTGGGGTAAACGTGAAGCAAACATACACAAAAAGGTTGCTTTAAGGCTTTTTCTGTATTGCGGATCCATCAAGGAGCTTCAGAAGGCTTTGATTGGGTGACTAAAAAAAAAAAAAAAAAGTTTAACTTGAAAAGGTTTTGAACCCAGGACTTCTCAGTTGCTGGCCCGACGCCTTAACCACTACACCACAGAGGATTGTTGCTGACCTGTCGCTCGGATTCCACATAATTTCAGACTCTGCTGGAATAAATGTCAACCATTTTTCGTACTGTGGCAGCTAAGCAGCGGGGGATGGGGGGGGGGGGGCGGTAGAGAGAATAGCACTTTACAACCTTTATTTATGAAGTTACCTGGTTTTACGTTCTGAAAATATGTTTTTTAGGTCGGAAGTACAACTTTTTTTTTTTCTGTTTTAGTTCTGTTTAACAAAAGATAATAAAAAATCTTTTTTGGCCAGAGATCTTTTTTGGCCAGAGAGCTGTCAAAATGCATTAACTTCTTGTTTTTGAATAAAATTGAAAAAAAAAAAATTGCCCAAGTTAGGGTTAGGGTTTAGGGTTAGGGTTTAGGGTTAGGGTTAGGGTTAGGGTTAGGGTTGGGGTTAGGGTTTCAGAAAATTCTTGCTTTTCAAATTTTTTAATTAAGTTTTCGGCACTTATTTAGCATAGAAAATACCTGAATTTTGAATATTTTGCCTTTCTACAGCTAGTTGACCACTGGAGTTTCAGCAGATACCTGTTTATCATTGGCCAAAATCAGCATTTGAGGGGGGGGGGGGGTGGCAACCATTGGATAATCACTGGTTTTCTGTAAGTGTAGAAGTAACATTAGTAACACTTGTAGCCAGCAACCACAGGGCGGTGACAAAACTTCACCACCCGTTTGCGGGCCAGTATTGGTGCAATGTAACTGTTGTGTGGTAGAGGGACATGTGCCCGAACGCTGGAAATCTTTCAGTGCCACTTTCGGGCCCCTGACCTAATTTGCCGTGACGGGGGTAATTTTTCTCAAAAATGCAAAAACGGAGGTTTTTGGCACTTTTCGGGCTGAGAAATGATGCGATTTTCATCATTTTTGCAGGAAATGCTGCTCTGCTAGTGTTGATAAGTAACGTATCAAGACATTTAGCCAGGATACCTCCGGGTTGATTCTGACCGGAGGGCCTGTTTTCTAATCTTTTAGCATGCAAATGCCATAATGGGCCACATAGGCCTATGCAGAGGTCTAGAATCACAAAACCATGCTATTCGATGGGCAAGGCATCCAGAAAGGCATTAAACTGCCACCGGCACCCGAACAATGCAGTTTTCCAGCTTTTCCCGCCAAAAATCTGCGGCTTTTCTGCTGTGATCTGTTACCGGAGCAATCTTAGCCCATGTCACTGCCATAGTAATGCTAATCTACTCCATTTTAACCAGTTTCCATGGTAGTTACTGGCCTGCAGCGTGTATTTCAAAGTTTACCTGCATTAAGTCAACCAATCAGAGCACAGCTTTCTATTTTCTCCCGGCCTTAATACTATAAGACCAATGTCGTCTGCTAGATATGTGCTTTCTGCATGCAGTTTAACTTGCGGGATACTAATGTAGCATACAGCAGTGACTAGAATTAGAATATTTTGGCCTGTTGTGGCACCTAGACTACTGCATATCAGTTAAATGCCTGTTCTTGCACTTTTGCCACTGTTTATTGGGGTAAACGTGAAGCAAACATACACAAAAAGGTTGCTTTAAGGCTTTTTCTGTATTGCGGATCCATCAAGGAGCTTCAGAAGGCTTTGATTGGGTGACTAAAAAAAAAAAAAAAAAGTTTAACTTGAAAAGGTTTTGAACCCAGGACTTCTCAGTTGCTGGCCCGACGCCTTAACCACTACACCACAGAGGATTGTTGCTGACCTGTCGCTCGGATTCCACATAATTTCAGACTCTGCTGGAATAAATGTCAACCATTTTTCGTACTGTGGCAGCTAAGCAGCGGGGGATGGGGGGGGGGGGGCGGTAGAGAGAATAGCACTTTACAACCTTTATTTATGAAGTTACCTGGTTTTACGTTCTGAAAATATGTTTTTTAGGTCGGAAGTACAACTTTTTTTTTTTCTGTTTTAGTTCTGTTTAACAAAAGATAATAAAAAATCTTTTTTGGCCAGAGATCTTTTTTGGCCAGAGAGCTGTCAAAATGCATTAACTTCTTGTTTTTGAATAAAATTGAAAAAAAAAAAATTGCCCAAGTTAGGGTTAGGGTTTAGGGTTAGGGTTTAGGGTTAGGGTTAGGGTTAGGGTTAGGGTTGGGGTTAGGGTTTCAGAAAATTCTTGCTTTTCAAATTTTTTAATTAAGTTTTCGGCACTTATTTAGCATAGAAAATACCTGAATTTTGAATATTTTGCCTTTCTACAGCTAGTTGACCACTGGAGTTTCAGCAGATACCTGTTTATCATTGGCCAAAATCAGCATTTGAGGGGGGGGGGGGGTGGCAACCATTGGATAATCACTGGTTTTCTGTAAGTGTAGAAGTAACATTAGTAACACTTGTAGCCAGCAACCACAGGGCGGTGACAAAACTTCACCCGTTTGCGGGCCAGTATTGGTGCAATGTAACTGTTGTGTGGTAGAGGGACATGTGCCCGAACGCTGGAAATCTTTCAGTGCCACTTTCGGGCCCTGACCTAATTTGCCGTGACGGGGGTAATTTTTCTCAAAAATGCAAAAACGGAGGTTTTTGGCACTTTTCGGGCTGAGAAATGATGCGATTTTCATCATTTTTGCAGGAAATGCTGCTCTGCTAGTGTTGATAAGTAACGTATCAAGACATTTAGCCAGGATACCTCCGGGTTGATTCTGACCGGAGGGCCTGTTTTCTAATCTTTTAGCATGCAAATGCCATAATGGGCCACATAGGCCTATGCAGAGGTCTAGAATCACAAAACCATGCTATTCGATGGGCAAGGCATCCAGAAAGGCATTAAACTGCCACCGGCACCCGAACAATGCAGTTTTCCAGCTTTTCCCGCCAAAAATCTGCGGCTTTTCTGCTGTGATCTGTTACCGGAGCAATCTTAGCCCATGTCACTGCCATAGTAATGCTAATCTACTCCATTTTAACCAGTTTCCATGGTAGTTACTGGCCTGCAGCGTGTATTTCAAAGTTTACCTGCATTAAGTCAACCAATCAGAGCACAGCTTTCTATTTTCTCCCGGCCTTAATACTATAAGACCAATGTCGTCTGCTAGATATGTGCTTTCTGCATGCAGTTTAACTTGCGGGATACTAATGTAGCATACAGCAGTGACTAGAATTAGAATATTTTGGCCTGTTGTGGCACCTAGACTACTGCATATCAGTTAAATGCCTGTTCTTGCACTTTTGCCACTGTTTATTGGGGTAAACGTGAAGCAAACATACACAAAAAGGTTGCTTTAAGGCTTTTTCTGTATTGCGGATCCATCAAGGAGCTTCAGAAGGCTTTGATTGGGTGACTAAAAAAAAAAAAAAAAAGTTTAACTTGAAAAGGTTTTGAACCCAGGACTTCTCAGTTGCTGGCCCGACGCCTTAACCACTACACCACAGAGGATTGTTGCTGACCTGTCGCTCGGATTCCACATAATTTCAGACTCTGCTGGAATAAATGTCAACCATTTTTCGTACTGTGGCAGCTAAGCAGCGGGGGATGGGGGGGGGGGGGGCGGTAGAGAGAATAGCACTTTACAACCTTTATTTATGAAGTTACCTGGTTTTACGTTCTGAAAATATGTTTTTTAGGTCGGAAGTACAACTTTTTTTTTTTCTGTTTTAGTTCTGTTTAACAAAAGATAATAAAAAATCTTTTTTGGCCAGAGATCTTTTTTGGCCAGAGAGCTGTCAAAATGCATTAACTTCTTGTTTTTGAATAAAATTGAAAAAAAAAAATTGCCCAAGTTAGGGTTAGGGTTTAGGGTTAGGGTTTAGGGTTAGGGTTAGGGTTAGGGTTAGGGTTGGGGTTAGGGTTTCAGAAAATTCTTGCTTTTCAAATTTTTTAATTAAGTTTTCGGCACTTATTTAGCATAGAAAATACCTGAATTTTGAATATTTTGCCTTTCTACAGCTAGTTGACCACTGGAGTTTCAGCAGATACCTGTTTATCATTGGCCAAAATCAGCATTTGAGGGGGGGGGGGGGTGGCAACCATTGGATAATCACTGGTTTTCTGTAAGTGTAGAAGTAACATTAGTAACACTTGTAGCCAGCAACCACAGGGCGGTGACAAAACTTCACCACCCGTTTGCGGGCCAGTATTGGTGCAATGTAACTGTTGTGTGGTAGAGGGACATGTGCCCGAACGCTGGAAATCTTTCAGTGCCACTTTCGGGCCCCTGACCTAATTTGCCGTGACGGGGGTAATTTTTCTCAAAAATGCAAAAACGGAGGTTTTTGGCACTTTTCGGGCTGAGAAATGATGCGATTTTCATCATTTTTGCAGGAAATGCTGCTCTGCTAGTGTTGATAAGTAACGTATCAAGACATTTAGCCAGGATACCTCGGGTTGATTCTGACCGGAGGGCCTGTTTTCTAATCTTTTAGCATGCAAATGCCATAATGGGCCACATAGGCCTATGCAGAGGTCTAGAATCACAAAACCATGCTATTCGATGGGCAAGGCATCCAGAAAGGCATTAAACTGCCACCGGCACCCGAACAATGCAGTTTTCCAGCTTTTCCCGCCAAAAATCTGCGGCTTTTCTGCTGTGATCTGTTACCGGAGCAATCTTAGCCCATGTCACTGCCATAGTAATGCTAATCTACTCCATTTTAACCAGTTTCCATGGTAGTTACTGGCCTGCAGCGTGTATTTCAAAGTTTACCTGCATTAAGTCAACCAATCAGAGCACAGCTTTCTATTTTCTCCGGCCTTAATACTATAAGACCAATGTCGTCTGCTAGATATGTGCTTTCTGCATGCAGTTTAACTTGCGGGATACTAATGTAGCATACAGCAGTGACTAGAATTAGAATATTTTGGCCTGTTGTGGCACCTAGACTACTGCATATCAGTTAAATGCCTGTTCTTGCACTTTTGCCACTGTTTATTGGGGTAAACGTGAAGCAAACATACACAAAAAGGTTGCTTTAAGGCTTTTTCTGTATTGCGGATCCATCAAGGAGCTTCAGAAGGCTTTGATTGGGTGACTAAAAAAAAAAAAAAAGTTTAACTTGAAAAGGTTTTGAACCCAGGACTTCTCAGTTGCTGGCCCGACGCCTTAACCACTACACCACAGAGGATTGTTGCTGACCTGTCGCTCGGATTCCACATAATTTCAGACTCTGCTGGAATAAATGTCAACCATTTTTCGTACTGTGGCAGCTAAGCAGCGGGGGATGGGGGGGGGGGGGCGGTAGAGAGAATAGCACTTTACAACCTTTATTTATGAAGTTACCTGGTTTTACGTTCTGAAAATATGTTTTTTAGGTCGGAAGTACAACTTTTTTTTTTTCTGTTTTAGTTCTGTTTAACAAAAGATAATAAAAAATCTTTTTTGGCCAGAGATCTTTTTTGGCCAGAGAGCTGTCAAAATGCATTAACTTCTTGTTTTTGAAAAAATTGAAAAAAAAAAAATTGCCCAAGTTAGGGTTAGGGTTTAGGGTTAGGGTTTAGGGTTAGGGTTAGGGTTAGGGTTAGGGTTGGGGTTAGGGTTTCAGAAAATTCTTGCTTTTCAAATTTTTTAATTAAGTTTTCGGCACTTATTTAGCATAGAAAATACCTGAATTTTGAATATTTTGCCTTTCTACAGCTAGTTGACCACTGGAGTTTCAGCAGATACCTGTTTATCATTGGCCAAAATCAGCATTTGAGGGGGGGGGGGGGTGGCAACCATTGGATAATCACTGGTTTTCTGTAAGTGTAGAAGTAACATTAGTAACACTTGTAGCCAGCAACACAGGGCGGTGACAAAACTTCACCACCCGTTTGCGGGCCAGTATTGGTGCAATGTAACTGTTGTGTGGTAGAGGGACATGTGCCCGAACGCTGGAAATCTTTCAGTGCCACTTTCGGGCCCCTGACCTAATTTGCCGTGACGGGGGTAATTTTTCTCAAAAATGCAAAAACGGAGGTTTTTGGCACTTTTCGGGCTGAGAAATGATGCGATTTTCATCATTTTTGCAGGAAATGCTGCTCTGCTAGTGTTGATAAGTAACGTATCAAGACATTTAGCCAGGATACCTCCGGGTTGATTCTGACCGGAGGGCCTGTTTTCTAATCTTTTAGCATGCAAATGCCATAATGGGCCACATAGGCCTATGCAGAGGTCTAGAATCACAAAACCATGCTATTCGATGGGCAAGGCATCCAGAAAGGCATTAAACTGCCACCGGCACCCGAACAATGCAGTTTTCCAGCTTTTCCCGCCAAAAATCTGCGGCTTTTCTGCTGTGATCTGTTACCGGAGCAATCTTAGCCCATGTCACTGCCATAGTAATGCTAATCTACTCCATTTTAACCAGTTTCCATGGTAGTTACTGGCCTGCAGCGTGTATTTCAAAGTTTACCTGCATTAAGTCAACCAATCAGAGCACAGCTTTCTATTTTTCCCGGCCTTAATACTATAAGACCAATGTCGTCTGCTAGATATGTGCTTTCTGCATGCAGTTTAACTTGCGGGATACTAATGTAGCATACAGCAGTGACTAGAATTAGAATATTTTGGCCTGTTGTGGCACCTAGACTACTGCATATCAGTTAAATGCCTGTTCTTGCACTTTTGCCACTGTTTATTGGGGTAAACGTGAAGCAAACATACACAAAAAGGTTGCTTTAAGGCTTTTTCTGTATTGCGGATCCATCAAGGAGCTTCAGAAGGCTTTGATTGGGTGACTAAAAAAAAAAAAAAAAAGTTTAACTTGAAAAGGTTTTGAACCCAGGACTTCTCAGTTGCTGGCCCGACGCCTTAACCACTACACCACAGAGGATTGTTGCTGACCTGTCTGTCGCTCGGATTCCACATAATTTCAGACTCTGCTGGAATAAATGTCAACCATTTTTCGTACTGTGGCAGCTAAGCGGGGGGGGATGGGGGGGGGGGGGCGGTAGAGAGAATAGCACTTTACAACCTTTATTTATGAAGTTACCTGGTTTTACGTTCTGAAAATATGTTTTTTAGGTCGGAAGTACAACTTTTTTTTTTTCTGTTTTAGTTCTGTTTAACAAAAGATAATAAAAAATCTTTTTTGGCCAGAGATCTTTTTTGGCCAGAGAGCTGTCAAAATGCATTAACTTCTTGTTTTTGAATAAAATTGAAAAAAAAAAAATTGCCCAAGTTAGGGTTAGGGTTTAGGGTTAGGGTTTAGGGTTAGGGTTAGGGTTAGGGTTAGGGTTGGGGTTAGGGTTTCAGAAAATTCTTGCTTTTCAAATTTTTTAATTAAGTTTTCGGCACTTATTTAGCATAGAAAATACCTGAATTTTGAATATTTTGCCTTTCTACAGCTAGTTGACCACTGGAGTTTCAGCAGATACCTGTTTATCATTGGCCAAAATCAGCATTTGAGGGGGGGGGGGGTGGCAACCATTGGATAATCACTGGTTTTCTGTAAGTGTAGAAGTAACATTAGTAACACTTGTAGCCAGCAACCACAGGGCGGTGACAAAACTTCACCACCCGTTTGCGGGCCAGTATTGGTGCAATGTAACTGTTGTGTGGTAGAGGGACATGTGCCCGAACGCTGGAAATCTTTCAGTGCCACTTTCGGGCCCCTGACCTAATTTGCCGTGACGGGGGTAATTTTTCTCAAAAATGCAAAAACGGAGGTTTTTGGCACTTTTCGGGCTGAGAAATGATGCGATTTTCATCATTTTTGCAGGAAATGCTGCTCTGCTAGTGTTGATAAGTAACGTATCAAGACATTTAGCCAGGATACCTCCGGGTTGATTCTGACCGGAGGGCCTGTTTTCTAATCTTTTAGCATGCAAATGCCATAATGGGCCACATAGGCCTATGCAGAGGTCTAGAATCACAAAACCATGCTATTCGATGGGCAAGGCATCCAGAAAGGCATTAAACTGCCACCGGCACCCGAACAATGCAGTTTTCCAGCTTTCCCGCCAAAAATCTGCGGCTTTTCTGCTGTGATCTGTTACCGGAGCAATCTTAGCCCATGTCACTGCCATAGTAATGCTAATCTACTCCATTTTAACCAGTTTCCATGGTAGTTACTGGCCTGCAGCGTGTATTTCAAAGTTTACCTGCATTAAGTCAACCAATCAGAGCACAGCTTTCTATTTTCTCCCGGCCTTAATACTATAAGACCAATGTCGTCTGCTAGATATGTGCTTTCTGCATGCAGTTTAACTTGCGGGATACTAATGTAGCATACAGCAGTGACTAGAATTAGAATATTTTGGCCTGTTGTGGCACCTAGACTACTGCATATCAGTTAAATGCCTGTTCTTGCACTTTTGCCACTGTTTATTGGGGTAAACGTGAAGCAAACATACACAAAAAGGTTGCTTTAAGGCTTTTTCTGTATTGCGGATCCATCAAGGAGCTTCAGAAGGCTTTGATTGGGTGACTAAAAAAAAAAAAAAAGTTTAACTTGAAAAGGTTTTGAACCCAGGACTTCTCAGTTGCTGGCCCGACGCCTTAACCACTACACCACAGAGGATTGTTGCTGACCTGTCGCTCGGATTCCACATAATTTCAGACTCTGCTGGAATAAATGTCAACCATTTTTCGTACTGTGGCAGCTAAGCAGCGGGGGATGGGGGGGGGGGGGGCGGTAGAGAGAATAGCACTTTACAACCTTTATTTATGAAGTTACCTGGTTTTACGTTCTGAAAATATGTTTTTTAGGTCGGAAGTACAACTTTTTTTTTTTCTGTTTTAGTTCTGTTTAACAAAAGATAATAAAAAATCTTTTTTGGCCAGAGATCTTTTTTGGCCAGAGAGCTGTCAAAATGCATTAACTTCTTGTTTTTGAATAAAATTGAAAAAAAAAAAATTGCCCAAGTTAGGGTTAGGGTTTAGGGTTAGGGTTTAGGGTTAGGGTTAGGGTTAGGGTTAGGGTTGGGGTTAGGGTTTCAGAAAATTCTTGCTTTTCAATTTTTTTAATTAAGTTTTCGGCACTTATTTAGCATAGAAAATACCTGAATTTTGAATATTTTGCCTTTCTACAGCTAGTTGACCACTGGAGTTTCAGCAGATACCTGTTTATCATTGGCCAAAATCAGCATTTGAGGGGGGGGGGGGGTGGCAACCATTGGATAATCACTGGTTTTCTGTAAGTGTAGAAGTAACATTAGTAACACTTGTAGCCAGCAACCACAGGGCGGTGACAAAACTTCACCACCCGTTTGCGGGCCAGTATTGGTGCAATGTAACTGTTGTGTGGTAGAGGGACATGTGCCCGAACGCTGGAAATCTTTCAGTGCCACTTTCGGGCCCCTGACCTAATTTGCCGTGACGGGGGTAATTTTTCTCAAAAATGCAAAAACGGAGGTTTTTGGCACTTTTCGGGCTGAGAAATGATGCGATTTTCATCATTTTTGCAGGAAATGCTGCTCTGCTAGTGTTGATAAGTAACGTATCAAGACATTTAGCCAGGATACCTCGGGTTGATTCTGACCGGAGGGCCTGTTTTCTAATCTTTTAGCATGCAAATGCCATAATGGGCCACATAGGCCTATGCAGAGGTCTAGAATCACAAAACCATGCTATTCGATGGGCAAGGCATCCAGAAAGGCATTAAACTGCCACGGCACCCGAACAATGCAGTTTTCCAGCTTTTCCGCCAAAAATCTGCGGCTTTTCTGCTGTGATCTGTTACCGGAGCAATCTTAGCCCATGTCACTGCCATAGTAATGCTAATCTACTCCATTTTAACCAGTTTCCATGGTAGTTACTGGCCTGCAGCGTGTATTTCAAAGTTTACCTGCATTAAGTCAACCAATCAGAGCACAGCTTTCTATTTTCTCCCGGCCTTAATACTATAAGACCAATGTCGTCTGCTAGATATGTGCTTTCTGCATGCAGTTTAACTTGCGGGATACTAATGTAGCATACAGCAGTGACTAGAATTAGAATATTTTGGCCTGTTGTGGCACCTAGACTACTGCATATCAGTTAAATGCCTGTTCTTGCACTTTTGCCACTGTTTATTGGGGTAAACGTGAAGCAAACATACACAAAAAGGTTGCTTTAAGGCTTTTTCTGTATTGCGGATCCATCAAGGAGCTTCAGAAGGCTTTGATTGGGTGACTAAAAAAAAAAAAAAAAGTTTAACTTGAAAAGGTTTTGAACCCAGGACTTCTCAGTTGCTGGCCCGACGCCTTAACCACTACACCACAGAGGATTGTTGCTGACCTGTCGCTCGGATTCCACATAATTTCAGACTCTGCTGGAATAAATGTCAACCATTTTTCGTACTGTGGCAGCTAAGCAGCGGGGGATGGGGGGGGGGGGGGGGGGGCGGTAGAGAGAATAGCACTTTACAACCTTTATTTATGAAGTTACCTGGTTTTACGTTCTGAAAATATGTTTTTTAGGTCGGAAGTACAACTTTTTTTTTTTCTGTTTTAGTTCTGTTTAACAAAAGATAATAAAAAATCTTTTTTGGCCAGAGATCTTTTTTGGCCAGAGAGCTGTCAAAATGCATTAACTTCTTGTTTTTGAATAAAATTGAAAAAAAAAAAATTGCCCAAGTTAGGGTTAGGGTTTAGGGTTAGGGTTTAGGGTTAGGGTTAGGGTTAGGGTTAGGGTTGGGGTTAGGGTTTCAGAAAATTCTTGCTTTTCAAATTTTTTAATTAAGTTTTCGGCACTTATTTAGCATAGAAAATACCTGAATTTTGAATATTTTGCCTTTCTACAGCTAGTTGACCACTGGAGTTTCAGCAGATACCTGTTTATCATTGGCCAAAATCAGCATTTGAGGGGGGGGGGGGGGGTGGCAACCATTGGATAATCACTGGTTTTCTGTAAGTGTAGAAGTAACATTAGTAACACTTGTAGCCAGCAACCACAGGGCGGTGACAAAACTTCACCACCCGTTTGCGGGCCAGTATTGGTGCAATGTAACTGTTGTGTGGTAGAGGGACATGTGCCCGAACGCTGGAAATCTTTCAGTGCCACTTTCGGGCCCCTGACCTAATTTGCCGTGACGGGGGTAATTTTTCTCAAAAATGCAAAAACGGAGGTTTTTGGCACTTTTCGGGCTGAGAAATGATGCGATTTTCATCATTTTTGCAGGAAATGCTGCTCTGCTAGTGTTGATAAGTAACGTATCAAGACATTTAGCCAGGATACCTCCGGGTTGATTCTGACCGGAGGGCCTGTTTTCTAATCTTTTAGCATGCAAATGCCATAATGGGCCACATAGGCCTATGCAGAGGTCTAGAATCACAAAACCATGCTATTCGATGGGCAAGGCATCCAGAAAGGCATTAAACTGCCACCGGCACCCGAACAATGCAGTTTTCCAGCTTTTCCCGCCAAAAATCTGCGGCTTTTCTGCTGTGATCTGTTACCGGAGCAATCTTAGCCCATGTCACTGCCATAGTAATGCTAATCTACTCCATTTTAACCAGTTTCCATGGTAGTTACTGGCCTGCAGCGTGTATTTCAAAGTTTACCTGCATTAAGTCAACCAATCAGAGCACAGCTTTCTATTTTCTCCGGCCTTAATACTATAAGACCAATGTCGTCTGCTAGATATGTGCTTTCTGCATGCAGTTTAACTTGCGGGATACTAATGTAGCATACAGCAGTGACTAGAATTAGAATATTTTGGCCTGTTGTGGCACCTAGACTACTGCATATCAGTTAAATGCCTGTTCTTGCACTTTTGCCACTGTTTATTGGGGTAAACGTGAAGCAAACATACACAAAAAGGTTGCTTTAAGGCTTTTTCTGTATTGCGGATCCATCAAGGAGCTTCAGAAGGCTTTGATTGGGTGACTAAAAAAAAAAAAAAAAGTTTAACTTGAAAAGGTTTTGAACCCAGGACTTCTCAGTTGCTGGCCCGACGCCTTAACCACTACACCACAGAGGATTGTTGCTGACCTGTCGCTCGGATTCCACATAATTTCAGACTCTGCTGGAATAAATGTCAACCATTTTTCGTACTGTGGCAGCTAAGCAGCGGGGGATGGGGGGGGGGGGGCGGTAGAGAGAATAGCACTTTACAACCTTTATTTATGAAGTTACCTGGTTTTACGTTCTGAAAATATGTTTTTTAGGTCGGAAGTACAACTTTTTTTTTTTCTGTTTTAGTTCTGTTTAACAAAAGATAATAAAAAATCTTTTTTGGCCAGAGATCTTTTTTGGCCAGAGAGCTGTCAAAATGCATTAACTTCTTGTTTTTGAATAAAATTGAAAAAAAAAAAATTGCCCAAGTTAGGGTTAGGGTTTAGGGTTAGGGTTTAGGGTTAGGGTTAGGGTTAGGGTTAGGGTTGGGGTTAGGGTTTCAGAAAATTCTTGCTTTTCAAATTTTTTAATTAAGTTTTCGGCACTTATTTAGCATAGAAAATACCTGAATTTTGAATATTTTGCCTTTCTACAGCTAGTTGACCACTGGAGTTTCAGCAGATACCTGTTTATCATTGGCCAAAATCAGCATTTGAGGGGGGGGGGGGTGGCAACCATTGGATAATCACTGGTTTTCTGTAAGTGTAGAAGTAACATTAGTAACACTTGTAGCCAGCAACCACAGGGCGGTGACAAAACTTCACCACCCGTTTGCGGGCCAGTATTGGTGCAATGTAACTGTTGTGTGGTAGAGGGACATGTGCCCGAACGCTGGAAATCTTTCAGTGCCACTTTCGGGCCCCTGACCTAATTTGCCGTGACGGGGGTAATTTTTCTCAAAAATGCAAAAACGGAGGTTTTTGGCACTTTTCGGGCTGAGAAATGATGCGATTTTCATCATTTTTGCAGGAAATGCTGCTCTGCTAGTGTTGATAAGTAACGTATCAAGACATTTAGCCAGGATACCTCCGGGTTGATTCTGACCGGAGGGCCTGTTTTCTAATCTTTTAGCATGCAAATGCCATAATGGGCCACATAGGCCTATGCAGAGGTCTAGAATCACAAAACCATGCTATTCGATGGGCAAGGCATCCAGAAAGGCATTAAACTGCCACCGGCACCCGAACAATGCAGTTTTCCAGCTTTTCCCGCCAAAAATCTGCGGCTTTTCTGCTGTGATCTGTTACCGGAGCAATCTTAGCCCATGTCACTGCCATAGTAATGCTAATCTACTCCATTTTAACCAGTTTCCATGGTAGTTACTGGCCTGCAGCGTGTATTTCAAAGTTTACCTGCATTAAGTCAACCAATCAGAGCACAGCTTTCTATTTTCTCCCGGCCTTAATACTATAAGACCAATGTCGTCTGCTAGATATGTGCTTTCTGCATGCAGTTTAACTTGCGGGATACTAATGTAGCATACAGCAGTGACTAGAATTAGAATATTTTGGCCTGTTGTGGCACCTAGACTACTGCATATCAGTTAAATGCTGTTCTTGCACTTTTGCCACTGTTTATTGGGGTAAACGTGAAGCAAACATACACAAAAAGGTTGCTTTAAGGCTTTTTCTGTATTGCGGATCCATCAAGGAGCTTCAGAAGGCTTTGATTGGGTGACTAAAAAAAAAAAAAAAAAGTTTAACTTGAAAAGGTTTTGAACCCAGGACTTCTCAGTTGCTGGCCCGACGCCTTAACCACTACACCACAGAGGATTGTTGCTGACCTGTCGCTCGGATTCCACATAATTTCAGACTCTGCTGGAATAAATGTCAACCATTTTTCGTACTGTGGCAGCTAAGCAGCGGGGGATGTGGGGGGGGGGGGGGGGTAGAGAGAATAGCACTTTACAACCTTTATTTATGAAGTTACCTGGTTTTACGTTCTGAAAATATGTTTTTTAGGTCGGAAGTACAACTTTTTTTTTTCTGTTTTAGTTCTGTTTAACAAAAGATAATAAAAAATCTTTTTTGGCCAGAGATCTTTTTTGGCCAGAGAGCTGTCAAAATGCATTAACTTCTTGTTTTTGAATAAAATTGAAAAAAAAAAAATTGCCCAAGTTAGGGTTAGGGTTTAGGGTTAGGGTTTAGGGTTAGGGTTAGGGTTAGGGTTAGGGTTGGGGTTAGGGTTTCAGAAAATTCTTGCTTTTCAAATTTTTTAATTAAGTTTTCGGCACTTATTTAGCATAGAAAATACCTGAATTTTGAATATTTTGCCTTTCTACAGCTAGTTGACCACTGGAGTTTCAGCAGATACCTGTTTATCATTGGCCAAAATCAGCATTTGAGGGGGGGGGGGGGTGGCAACCATTGGATAATCACTGGTTTTCTGTAAGTGTAGAAGTAACATTAGTAACACTTGTAGCCAGCAACCACAGGGCGGTGACAAAACTTCACCACCCGTTTGCGGGCCAGTATTGGTGCAATGTAACTGTTGTGTGGTAGAGGGACATGTGCCGAACGCTGGAAATCTTTCAGTGCCACTTTCGGGCCCTGACCTAATTTGCCGTGACGGGGGTAATTTTTCTCAAAAATGCAAAAACGGAGGTTTTTGGCACTTTTCGGGCTGAGAAATGATGCGATTTTCATCATTTTTGCAGGAAATGCTGCTCTGCTAGTGTTGATAAGTAACGTATCAAGACATTTAGCCAGGATACCTCCGGGTTGATTCTGACCGGAGGGCCTGTTTTCTAATCTTTTAGCATGCAAATGCCATAATGGGCCACATAGGCCTATGCAGAGGTCTAGAATCACAAAACCATGCTATTCGATGGGCAAGGCATCCAGAAAGGCATTAAACTGCCACCGGCACCCGAACAATGCAGTTTTCCAGCTTTTCCCGCCAAAAATCTGCGGCTTTTCTGCTGTGATCTGTTACCGGAGCAATCTTAGCCCATGTCACTGCCATAGTAATGCTAATCTACTCCATTTTAACCAGTTTCCATGGTAGTTACTGGCCTGCAGCGTGTATTTCAAAGTTTACCTGCATTAAGTCAACCAATCAGAGCACAGCTTTCTATTTTCTCCCGGCCTTAATACTATAAGACCAATGTCGTCTGCTAGATATGTGCTTTCTGCATGCAGTTTAACTTGCGGGATACTAATGTAGCATACAGCAGTGACTAGAATTAGAATATTTTGGCCTGTTGTGGCACCTAGACTACTGCATATCAGTTAAATGCCTGTTCTTGCACTTTTGCCACTGTTTATTGGGGTAAACGTGAAGCAAACATACACAAAAAGGTTGCTTTAAGGCTTTTTCTGTATTGCGGATCCATCAAGGAGCTTCAGAAGGCTTTGATTGGGTGACTAAAAAAAAAAAAAAAAAGTTTAACTTGAAAAGGTTTTGAACCCAGGACTTCTCAGTTGCTGGCCCGACGCCTTAACCACTACACCACAGAGGATTGTTGCTGACCTGTCGCTCGGATTCCACATAATTTCAGACTCTGCTGGAATAAATGTCAACCATTTTTCGTACTGTGGCAGCTAAGCAGCGGGGGATGGGGGGGGGGGGGCGGTAGAGAGAATAGCACTTTACAACCTTTATTTATGAAGTTACCTGGTTTTACGTTCTGAAAATATGTTTTTTAGGTCGGAAGTACAACTTTTTTTTTTTCTGTTTTAGTTCTGTTTAACAAAAGATAATAAAAAATCTTTTTTGGCCAGAGATCTTTTTTGGCCAGAGAGCTGTCAAAATGCATTAACTTCTTGTTTTTGAATAAAATTGAAAAAAAAAAATTGCCCAAGTTAGGGTTAGGGTTTAGGGTTAGGGTTAGGGTTAGGGTTAGGGTTGGGGGTTAGGGTTGGGGTTAGGGTTTCAGAAAATTCTTGCTTTTCAAATTTTTTAATTAAGTTTTCGGCACTTATTTAGCATAGAAAATACCTGAATTTTGAATATTTGCCTTTCTACAGCTAGTTGACCACTGGAGTTTCAGCAGATAACTGTTTATCATTGGCCAAAATCAGCATTTGAGGGGGGGGGGGGGTGGCAACCATTGGATAATCACTGGTTTTCTGTAAGTGTAGAAGTAACATTAGTAACACTTGTAGCCAGCAACCACAGGGCGGTGACAAAACTTCACCACCCGTTTGCGGGCCAGTATTGGTGCAATGTAACTGTTGTGTGGTAGAGGGACATGTGCCCGAACGCTGGAAATCTTTCAGTGCCACTTTCGGGCCCCTGACCTAATTGCCGTGACGGGGGTAATTTTTCTCAAAAATGCAAAAACGGAGGTTTTTGGCACTTTT